>CM060311.1:39541948-39564448 GCA_030674185.1 Monoplex corrugatus
TGCCTTGCCACATGGCGTTGGCGATCATGGCCTTCCATCTGTTTCTATCCCTTGTTGCCCCAAGCACATCTTCCACCCTCTCTGTCTTCAGCCACTCTGCAAGTCCGTCCAATATTTTCTCCCTGGGTCTACCTGGTGCTCTCTTTCCCTCCAGCTTTCCTGTTGTGACCAGGTGCTCCAATTCCCCTTTCCTATAAAATGGCCTATAAATGTTGCCTGTCTTTTCCTAATATTCCTTATGAATGATCTTCTTGTGTCTGCCTTCTCAACATTCTTCTTAGAAACCACATCTCGGCTGCCTCAATCTTGTTCTGGCTTTACTTGTTGACTGTCACGCCTCACAAGCGTTACAACAGTATTGGTTCTATATAGCATTCAAGAACTCTCTTCCTGATGTTAATTGATAGGCATTTGTTGTCATCTTCTTGGATGCTGTTTTGGCTTGGCCGATTCTGCCGGCTATTTCCGATGTGCATCTGCCGTCTGATGAAATGACCGTTCCCAGGTATTTGAACTTATTAACCTGTGTCAAGGTTGTGCCGTTTGCTGTTATTTTGCATGAGGGGATTTCATGTTTTTTACTGATCACCATGACTTCAGTCTTCCAGCTGTTTAGTTCCAATCCCGTACCTTTGCTTTCTGTTTCTAGTATATTCACAAGGTTTTGTAGGTCCCTTTCATTTTCTGCATTTAGCACGGTGTCATCTGCGTATCGAATGTCATTTATTATTTTTCCTCCAACCTTTAATCCACGGTATTCTTCTTGGTTTCTCATGATGTTTTCGTTGTAAAGTGAAAACAGATCTGGTGACAAAACACAACCTTGTCTGACTCCTCTTTTCATATTTTGGAAAGAGCTTATATCGTTGTCTATTCTCATTGCGGCTGTTTGTTCCCAATACATATTTCATATTATTCGTAGATCTTTTCCATCAATATTGAGTCTTTCTAATTGGTTGATCAATTCTTCATATCTTTCCCGATCGAAAGCCTTGGTATCATCAACAAATCATAAATATAAATCCTTATTCAATTCGATTGACCTCTCTATGATAGTTCTTAGGATGTATATGGCATTAATAATTCCTTTCCCTTCCACAAATCCACACTGTTCTTCTGCTATTTCTTTTTGATTCTATTCCTTGTTCTCATCATGATTATTCTTAATAGGATTTTTGTTACATGACTCATCAAACTGATTGTGGATTGTGCGACGGAGTTCGCATTCTATAGCCCCTGTCGTCTTTGGAGGAGCAACGAAAATTGATTTTGACATAATTGGGGATTTTTTCAGTGTCATAAATCCCATTTAGGGGGACTGTTATTTTGTCAATAGCAAATTTCTCCAGAGCTTCAGTCTTCTCTGTAGTAATGTTGTCTGGTCCTGGGGTTTTCCTGGTTTCATATTTTTCAGTGCTTTTCTAACTTCATCTTTCATTATGGGTGGTCCTTCAGCGTTCTTTCTTATAATGTGTTCTGTGTTTCTGTTATCTTCAAAAAGGTATCTAATATTTTGCCTTTTTCCACGACAAGCGTACCATCTTTTGATTTTAAGCAACCAGTTGATGTGCATGTATTTTTCCTGTGGACAATTTCTTCAAATCTTCTGTACATACCCTGAGGATCCGTTTTGTGTCGGTCTTCCATTTCTTTGCATTTTGTTTTCAGCCAAGCTTCCTTAGTTTCATCGCACCTATTCCTGATTTCTTTGTTCATCTTTCTCTATATCTTCTTGTTTCTCTTTGCCTTCCTTCATTAGAGCATTTAAATCTCTGTCTGTCTGTCTGTCTGTCTGTCTGTCTGTCTGTCTCCCTCCCTCCCTACCCCCCTCTCTGTCTTTCTCTTAATTAGAGTGTGTGAGTGCGTGCGTGCGTGTGTGTGTGTGTGTGTGTGTGTGTGTGTGTGTGAGTGTGTGCGTGCGTGTGTGTGTGTGTGCGTGCGTGTGTGCGTGCGTGTGTTGTGTGTGCGCGTGCGCGCGTGCGTGCTGATATGTTTGTCTTTGTGAATGTTGGTGCAATGTGTGTATGCGTGTCGATACTTGTTTTTGGAATAGATTCACCAACCGTGTGACGTGTACATGAATGCGTGTCTGTGTGTATATGTGTGTGTGTCTTGTGGGATGGAGGGGCTCGGCATTGTGAACATTAATTGTGTGATGTTTCCTGGCTCTATTCATCTACCTGATCAAGTCCTCACCAAACGATTGAATGATTCATTGACTAGGGTGTCGACTTCAATTCAGTTCAGTTCGGCTGAAAATATCTTATAAATACAACTGCTGCGGCAGTGCCAGCTATAAAGCACGTAAATCCAAAGTGAAATAAACGAAAACAACTTAGACACGCATACGCAGAGTCACACACACACGTGCACACACACACACAGGCACACACACACACACACACACGCGCACACACACACACACACACACACACACACACAATTGCACACACACACACACAACATACACTGAAACACACGTGTACACACCAAACTGGACACTCATTCAAAGAAGCATCAGATGTTTAAATTGGCAAGTGAGGCAAGACTAGCTGTAGATTATCAAAACAGTGAAAAGAGATTCCAAATATTATGAGAAGTTCAACCAACCCACCAACACAGAGCCAATCAACCAACCCACGGATGAGTCATCCAATCAGTCGAACAACAAACCAGTCATGAATCTGCGGTCAAAAAACATAATTGACCTTGTTTCTCCTTTTTGTCAAGGTTGAACATTACCATACCTTATTTTTCCTGCTTGCTAGCATGTGTGTCTGTTTGTCTGCATGTCTGTCTCTGCCTTTGTCTATCTGTCATCCCAAGTCTTCTTCAAGTCCATGTGTGTTCATGTCCCATTCGACGAATTAGAGACGGCCAAAAATTGGATAAGGAGCTAATTTGTGTGTGTGTCTGTGTGTCTGTCTCCCTTTCTCTGTGTCTCTCCCCCCCCTCCCTCCTCTCTGTCTGTCTGTCTCTGTCTCCTCTCAGTCTTTGTATCGCTCTCTCCTTCTCTCTTTCTCTCGCCTTCTCTCTGTCTGGCTTTCTGTCTGTCTGTCTTCTGTATGTCTGTCTTTTCTCTCTATCTCTGTCTGTCTGTCTGTCTCTCTCCCCCCCTCTCTCTCTCCCCCTAAATTGCAAATTCTTGTTCTGAGAATTTATTTATCTATATAAATCGAGCCTATCTTCCTTATGTAGCGTACTCTGGAACAACCTTCCACCGAATGGACGAATCTTTTATAGCATTACAACCGTTAAAAACATGTCTTTCATTTTCTCAAACAGTCTAAGTCTCGCTAAAAATGACCATAAATGTTTTCCTATATGTACCAGTAACAAGTGGTGGATCTTATGCTTTTCATGGCTTGTCCTCTTTCTCTGTATTCTTCTCCCTCTATATTTCCGGTTTTTTTTTGTTTTACCCCCCCCCCTCCCCTACCATTCATCGTGTCTGTATAATGTACTCTGCATGCTGTTTTACATGTTTTATTATTTAATATTTACGTAATGTTTTTATCAGTATTGGTTTGTGTTTGGTTTTGAGAGACCCTCACTGCCAGAATATCCCCGACAGATTCAGAAGGTTCGGGTTCAGTTTAGCCCAGGTATCTCCCACCCGGTGGGTAGAAGGTGGAGATTTTGCCGATCTCCCTGGTCAATACGTGTGCAGATTTGCTAGTGCCTACACTCCTTTGTGTGTGTATATGCACTCAGGAATCAAATACGCACGTTAAATATCCTTAAGTTATTACAGTGGCCTGTCGCATGTGGGGAACAGGAAAACACCCATCATGCATGTCCACCAAAAAATGGATTATGAAGACTGTGTAGCAATATACCGGGCTGCATAGTGTGGGCAAAACAATGTGCATCCACGCATTCGAAGAAATCGGAAGGTTAAAAAAAAAAAAGGCATTCCCATTCTCTCTGTTTCTTTGCGCCCGCTGGATGAGGGAGGAGATGGACCATACTAAGTGAAGAGCTAACATGGATAACATGGTTTTCTTCACAAGCCGAGCTCACAACTTGGGGCATACACCTCTCCATGACCTCTTGACTTCACTAATAGCATCAGCTGTGTCTTTTTGTAGAGGGGTGAGAGTATTCGTCTATTTGCTGTCTGTCGTGCTCTGTTTAATCTTTGTCTCTTTCTGTATGTGTGTGTGTGGTCTCTCTCTTACTTCTTTTAAACTGTTGAAAAACCGCCTCATGTCTCATTGTTTCAGTCGCCATTCTCTTTGAACAATGAATGTAATAGCTTCATGTATATGTAGTTTTTAAAATCTACATGCATAGCTATCATTTATATATATATAAATACACATAAACACACATACACACACACTCAAATACACTCGCACACGCACGCGCGCGCCGCACACACACACACACACACACACACACACACACACACACGCACATACTACTATGTATCTTGTATATTGTTATGTAGTATGTATGTATGTAGTGTATGTATGTATGTGTGTATGTTATGTTGTATGTATGTTGTATGTATGTATGTATGTATCTTGTATGTATGTATGTATGTATTATGTATCTGTGTATGTATGTATGTATGTATGTATGTATGTATGTATGTATGTATTATGTGATGTATGTATGTATGTATGTATGTATTATGTATGTATGTATCTATCTATCTACGTGTATCTATTTATGTATCTATCTATGTATCTATTATGTATGTATCTATGTATGTATGTATGTATGTATGTATGTATGTTGTATGTATGTATGATATGTATCTATCTACCTATCTATCTGTCTGTCTGTGGTCTGTCTACTATGTTACACACAACACACTTTACCACAGAACACCACACCACACACACACACACACCACACACCACACACACACAACCCATACATATATATATATATATTATATACAATATATACATACACATATATATGTATACATATATATATTTTATCATATATATATATTATATATATATATTATATATATATTATATATGGTGTGTGTTGTGTGTGTGTGTGTGTGTAAGTGTATACGCACACGCGCGCCTGCGTGTGTTTTTGAAGCGCGAGCCCTTTGTGTTAATAAAGTTTTTTTTCTAGCAGGTGTTGAGAACAGCCTGTGCGCGTCCTTTAAATCCCACCCCACCACCCCCGCCCACTCTCGCCTTTCAGCCGAGGATCTCGCAATGTCATTAGTCAGGGTGTACCCTCAGGGTCTCTGTCCCTGCCGAAAGGACTCAATCCTATTAGTAGGACAACGTCACCTTGTGCATGTATGTGTGTCTGTCCCGTGTGTTACGACAGAATCTGTCTGCCTAGTGGATACTGCATGAAAGGCACGTCCACATCGTTCAGCCTGTACAGCCTAGAGACACCAGACTGATACAGATCATATATATATAGTAGATACAGACAGAAAGACAGAAGGAAAGAAAAAGAAACAAATAAATTTTCAAAAATCTGTTGGCGTACGTGCATATTTTTACTTGCAATTTCACATGGATACGTACACGTGTATACATGTATGTACACATGACAACGTACACGTACACAGACGTGTACACACACACAGACACACACAGACAACACACGCAGATACACACACACAACACACACACACACACACACACACACACACACACACACACACGCATGCACCCTCAGACAGACACACTTTCGCAATGTCTGGAAGTTCTTCATATCTTGTTGGGGGTTAGGGCGGGTGAGGGGAAAGTCAGTACAATACTCACTGGTATCATGCTGCTTTGACATGCAGTTCCCACATCCATAGCCAGGCTCGCAGGTTACCCCGCTCCGTCTGTTTAAAACAGGAGTAAACTGCTGGAAATGGATTTGAACGCGGTGATCACCATTGAAACGACGATCGATCCTTCTGAGGCTGGACACCACTCCTCTGATGACTAATCCTGGGTATATGTCATGCGTGCATCCACGTGCTCATGTTGCCACGTTGATTAGGTCCATGGACTGTGGGTTTCTTTTTGGTATTATTCGTGTGGTTGGCTAGGAACTGGAGTTAGGTGTTGTGGAAAGCTGAGGATTGAGGTTTGGCGTTGCATAGGGCGTTGTAGGTGGCTGGGGACAAGAGATGGACTTTGTATGGAACTAGAAACTTGAGATGGGCGCTGTAAACCATATAATCAAATGTTGGCTGCGAAGGATCTAGACCCTTTGCACTGGGGTGAGTTGTATCATGGTACATAATAAAAATAATTTCTTTCTTTGGTGCTCCTGATTTAGTGAGGAAGGATGAAGTATTGTCAATGAATAATATTCTCTCTTGTTGGCAGATGTGTCCACGTTTGGCGGTGGGGCGTGATAGTCCCTTCCAGAGGCATTGGCCATAAGGAGTGAAAATAGATGAGGCTACAGGCGCGGCTTTGGGGAAATATTTTCTTAGTGGGCCTGTCAATTTTTCCCAAGCCACAGCAGTAATTGGTCAGCACTGCAATCAGTAATGTCCACATGAAAGGTGACTTATTCGACATTATTGTATGATGGGCGAGAAGACCGCCATTGACAGAGATAATGAATTATCAGGTCAGATACTGAGAGGATGCAGACACAAGAAGATCATTAGGAAGATTAGGAAAAGACAGGCAACATTTATAGGCCATTATATGAGAAAAGGGGAATTAGAGCACCTGGTCACAACAGGAAAGGTGGGGGAAAAGAGAGCACCGGGTAGACCCAGGGAGAAAATATTGAACGGACTTGCAGAGTGGCTGAGGACGGAGAGGGTGGAAGTTGTGTTTGCGGCAGCGAGGGACAGATATATATGGAGGGTCATGATCGCCAACGCCATGCGGCTGGGCACTTGACGATGATGATGATGATATTGAGAGGTTCCTGACATTATTACCCGCTGTTGACATCTCCTCGTCAACGATTTCTAATACCGAGTCACCCAGCAGGGGAGCATCGCAGTTCGAGGGGACCGTTTTCTATCTGAGATGAAGAGAGGAGATGTGCGGTCAGTCACTGGTCTCTCGGGGTCAGTGGTTGATGATGGTCAAGTGGAATTGTTAACAGTACTAGTGGGGTCAGGATGGGGGTGAGTACTGTCGATGTTAGGGCAATAAATCTCCCGGTTGTGGATGTGTTATACGTCTCTTTTGGGTTGGTGAATTCAATGTCAGTTATGGTGTAGGTTTTTGTTGTTGTTGTTGGCTGGTTTGTGTATTTGTTGTGTGTCGCTTTCTCTGTTGTATTTGTTCGCTGGTGCTGAATGTTCAAAGCTGCTGTGATGTAAGAGGTGACGTTTTGCTCTCTGTGCTGGATTGCACCTTGTTGGGGTGGTCGTTGGGTTTGTTTTGTATGTCATCAAGGCTGGAATTCCTTTGTTGTATTTCTTGAGAGAGAGAGAGAGAGAGAGAGAGAGAGAGAGAGAGAAAGAGAGAGAGAGACAAACAGACAGAGAGAGAGACAGACAGACGGGAGAGAGAGACAGAGAGACAGAGAGAGAGACAGAGAGAGAGACAGAGAGGTAGAGAGAGACAGAGAGAGAGAGAGAGAGAGAGAGAGACAGAGAGAGAGAGAGAGAGAGAGAGAGAGAGAGAGAGAGAGAGAGAGAGGAGAGAGAGAGAGAGAGAGAGAGAAGAAAAAGAAAAATACGAAACGAAGTGGACAGTGTCCTCTCTAACATCTGAATTTAGAGAAAGGAGAAGGCTTTGTATTGAATTCGGAATGATTAAAGATAACCCGTTGAATCTTGAATACATTACTGTCCACATAATCGTCTGTCTCTCTTCTTCACTCTCTTAAAAAAGGGAGATAATTTCATACTATCCGGAAAGTACGTGTAAACACAAAAGGAGCCCTAAGGTAGGACTGTAAGATAAAGACTGGCTGCATTAAGTTGACATAACAGTCAATGATTTGAACATCATTGATATCACATTGTCATCATCATGATCAATGGAATTATATATGTATGGATGACTACGATGGAATTATATATGTATGGATGACTACGATAGAATTATATATGTATGGATGACTACGATAGAATTATATATGCATGGATGACTACGATGGAATTGTATATGTATGGATGACTACGATAGAATTATATATGTATGGATGACTACGATAGAATTATATATGTATGGATGACTACGATGGAATTATATATGTATGGATGACTACGATGGAATTATATATGCATGGATGACTACGATAGAATTATATATGTATGGATGACTACGATGGAATTGTATATGTATGGATGACTACGATAGAATTATATATGTATGGATGACTACGATAGAATTATATATGTATGGATGACTACGATGGAATTGTACATGTATGGATGACTACGATAGAATTATATATGTATGGATGACTACGATAGAATTATATATGTATGGATGACTACGATGGAATTATATATGCATGGATGACTACGATAGAATTATATATGTATGGATGACTACGATAGAATTATATATGCATGGATGACTACGATAGAATTATATATGCATGGATGACTACGATGGAATTATATATGCATGGATGACTACGATGGAATTATATATGTATGGATGACTACGATAGAATTATATATGCATGGATGACTAGATAGAATTATATATGTATGGATGACTACGATAGAATTATATATGTATGGATGACTACGATAGAATTATATATGTATGGATGACTACGATAGAATTATATATGTATGGATGACTACGATAGAATTATATATGCATGGATGACTACGATAGAATTATATATGCATGGATGACTACGATAGAATTATATATGTATGGATACTACGATGGAATTATATATGTATGGATGACTACGATAGAATTATATATGTATGGATAACTACGATAGAATTATATATGTATGGATGACTACGATAGAATTATATATGCATGGATGACTACGATAGAATTATATATGTATGGATGACTACGATGGAATTATATATGTATGGATGACTACGATGGAATTATATATTATGGATGACTACGAATTTTGAGTGTGTGTGTGTCTGTGAGTACGATTTTCACAGCTTTGTACGAATACATCAAATTTAGGTATATGTTTGGACCATTGAGAAATAGTGAAAGCGTAGGTATGAAAGGCAAGTCACCGAAGTCAAGGTTATACTGACCAAAAACTGCCTAAGATCAGCATTTTTCGGGAAACATGTGTCATCAGCTCTTTCTAAGGAACTTCGACGGTACTCAAAGTCTATTTTCGCTGTTGTAACGGTCTACCATTGCTTTCGATGCACGTCCGGTTTTTACTTCATATGAAGCTTCTTCAGGGTTACTGTGACTGATTTTCCATACACTACGTCTTCATGACTACACTGTCTAAAAAAAATCAGTCATTAGCGCTGTATATGTATGTGTGTGCGTTTGCGTGTATACGCGTATGTGTGCATGATATAATAAATCTGTGCGTGTGTGTACGTGTACGCATGTATGTGTATGTTTGTGTGTGTGAGTGTGTATATGTGTGTGGTGGAGCGTGGTGTATGTGTGTGGTGAGCGTGCGCGCGCGTGTATATGTGTGAACGCGCGTATGTGCGTATCAACACATGCGTACATTTGTTGAGTGTGTGCATACATATTCTCTCTAGCGTGTATGCATTTGTGCTTGTGTGCTTGCAAACAGGTTTGCGTATGCATGTGTCTGTGTGTGTACGTGCATACGTGCGTGCGCACGCGTGATAATATGTGTGTCTATGCAGATGCATACTCTCACGGACGCGATAATGCGATCAGATCTTTTCGTCTCAATACTATCGTTGTTTCTTTTCTGCGTATGACACTTCATCAGTATTTATCATTGTTTCTTTGCGTATGACATTCATCAGGTATTTACAGGAATCTCTCACAATATTATTACAAGGTAACAGAAAATCTGACTATCCCATGTGTATTTCGTAGTGGTTCCCTTAAATATTCTGCTGATATATTTCAAACACGATTACACGGCAAAACTAATAAAAAGAAAGGATCTTCAGTCTGACCCAGGTGTTCCTAATAGTCACTGTGAAGAGAAACAGCTGCATAAATTGTAATCTAAGCCTCTTACTCCCTTCTAAAACCAGGATGTTATGCTGAGAACACGCACACGCGCGCGCGCTAACACACACACACACACACACACACACACACTCACACACACTCAGACTCACACAATACACACACACACACACACACACACACACACACACACACACACACACACACACACACACACACACACAACACACACACACACACACACACACAATCACATACACACAGACACACAGACAGAGAGAGAGAGAGAGAGAGAGAGAGAGAGAGAGAGAGAGGGAGAGGGAGAGAGAGAGAGAGAGAGAGAGAGAGAGAGAGAGAGAGAGAGGGAGAGAGCGACTCACACAACAGACACACACAAACACACACACACGCACACACACACACACAACACACACACACGCCACACACACACAACACACACACGCACACACACACACACACACAGTCACACAACACACACACAAACGCACACACACACACAACACACACACGCACACACACAACACACAACACACACGCACAAACACACACACACACACGACGCGCGCGCGCGCGCGCAACACACACACACACAAAGACTCACACATTACACACACACACACACACACACACACACACACACACACACACACACACACACACACACACACACACACACACACACACACACACACACACACACACACACACACAGTCAAATCGAAACTTAAAGCAATGACAAGCGGGATAGCCATGTTAGTCAGCACGTTGGACTTTCAGACCGAACTTGATTTGAACTTGAACCTGCCTGGGTAGCGCCAGGTAGGTAAAATCTCTCTCCAGGTGAGCATGTGTGCAGACGTGCTTAGTGTCAAACCAAAACACTCTGAGAGTGTATACGCACGGAGAAGATCAAATATATATGTTAAAAGATATTGTTAGTATTGGGTGGCTTCTAGAAACGAGGAAAACACCGAACATACACATCCACTGAAAAAGCAGTGTGAAGTCTTCAAACTGTGCAGCAAAGTAATGCATGCTGAGTGTGGGGCCAGGCAGTGTGTATTTACGCATCCGAGAAAGCATTGCTCAGAACGAAAAGCAAAACAAAACAAAACAAAACAATCTCCAAATCAAAACAAACACTAGAGAGAGAGAGAGAGAGAGAGAGAGAGAGAGAGAGAGAGAGAGAGAGAGAGAGAGAGAGGGAGGGAGGAGAGAGAGAGAGAGAGAGAGAGAGAGAGAGAAAGAAGAGGAGAGAGAGAGAGAGGAGAGGAGAGAGAGAGAGAGGAGAGAGAGAGAATGACGGTGATGCTTTAATTTTAAGCCGTTTTTCGAACTTGCCGTTGCTAATCTATACACGTAATATTTGTTTACAGTGGCAAGTACAGCGTAGGAAAAAATACATTATGGATACTAAAATGTAAGATATCATTACAATCAAAGTCAAGAAAAGTACATAGTTAGCCCTTGAAATGAAATGAACTGAGATGAAGTGAAATGAAAAGAAATGAAATGAAATAAAATATAATGAAATGAAATAAATAGCTAGCTAGTAAAAGAAGTAGATAAATAAACAAGTGAATGTATGAATGAATAAACAAGTAAATAGAGAAATAGAGAAATTCATAAAAAAATAATAATGATAATAAAATTAAAAAAAATAATAATAGAGAGAGAGAGAATGGATGAATGACTACATGAATGGTTTATTCGTTAGACCTACATGGAGTACAGTTTAATGTCACACTGGGCAGAAACAAAAAAATGTTTATAGTGATGCAGATTGAGGATAGAAAACATACAGTTTTTTTTTTTTGTTAAAGGGGAAAAATCTTTTCTAAACAGCCCGAAGACCTTATCTTAAACACACAGACACGTAAAGTGGAAATCTCTCTGCATGATTTACAGGTTGAGCTTATTTTTTGTTTTCATTCTCATCAGTCTTATCAATCGCCGCTGGGTATTTCTTTTCTACAAAACAGAGAGAGAAGGAGGGGGGAGAGAGGGGTAGAAAGAGAGCTAGATAGATAGATAGAGAGAGAGAGGGAGAGAGAGAGAGAGGAGAGAGGAGGAGGAGAGAGAGAGAGAGAGAGAGAGAGAGAGAGAGAGAAGAGAGAGAGAGAGGGAGAGAGGATTTTAACGTGGAAAATGATATTATTACTTAACAATGATATTATCATCACCCAAGAATAAGAATATTTGGCACAATCGAAATTGACTTACAACTGAGTCCCTGCAATGCTGTAAACGTACATGAATACAATTTCAGAAGCCCTCCTCTTCTCCCTAACTTCCTCTCTCTCCCTCCTCGTTTCCCTCCATCTCTCTCCCTCTTCCTTTCTTTCCATCTCTCCTGTTCCCTGGCCGCCTTCTCTCCTCCTCTCTTTTCCCTCTCTCCCTCTCCCTCTCTATCTGCTGTATCCAGCTTGTCCTCTGTCTGACAACTAATCGTTGCTATTTGTAGACATAATAGCAAGATAAGTGGTTTCTGTCTCGGTCGCTGACTTATTGCATTGTGGGCTGGTGCTGGATGGAAAAACTGAAAAGTCCATAACACTTACATGCAGCAGAATCAGACCTGGAATGCGCTCCACCCATATCATCATCATCATCATCATCATCATCATCATCATCATCATCGTCATCGTCATCGTCGTCGTCGTCGTCTCATCATCATCATCATCATCATCATCATCATCATCATCATCATCATCTCATCATCATCATCATCATCATCATCATCATCATCATCAAGTGCCTTGCCACATGGCGTTGCCGATCATGGCTCTTCCATAAGTTTCTATCCCTTGTTGCCGCAAAAAGCACATCCACCCATATCTGTAACCAAAAATATGGCAGAACCCTTGACCCTGAGCAAGACTGTATGTGCTGGCAAGCTCGTGAAGTGGGAGACAGGAAAGAAGGACCTATGAAACACTAAGCTGACGCCACAGGAATTGTATCACCGAGATGGGCAGTAAACAGGCCGATGTTTAGGCTGTGTTGCCAGCTGGGACTGAACTGAAGAGATTAGAGCAAAATACACAGCTTAAAATACACGCTAAGGCGATAAACATATTAAAACAAGTCCCTCCCCCATCAAAAAAGGGGGAAACAGAGATAGATGGATAGATAAATAGATAGATAGATAAATAAATAGATAGAAAGATAAATAGATAGATAAATAGACAGTCAGACAGACAGACAGACAGACAGACAAACAGATATAGATAGATAGATAGATGGATGGATGGATAGATAGATGGATAGGTAGATAGAGAGAGAGAAAGAAAGAAAGAGAGAAAAGAGAGAGAGAGAAGAGAGAGAGAGGAAGAGAGAGAGAAGAGAAGAGAGAAAGAGAGAAGAAAGAGAGAGAAAGAGAAGAGAGAGAGAGAAGAGAGAGAGAGAGAGAGAGAGAGAGAAAGAGAGAGAGAGAGAATCTCGGTCAAACGAAGACGTTTCTATCCCCTCTCTGCTGGGCTTGAAGCAGTGAAGCGGTGATAAATCGATTCCTGCAAAATTTAGGGCATGTTTTCAAAACAAATTCAGTGCTCTGCAGAATGTTAAAGACCGTGAGCAACGATGGACACAGTCGAAACACTCGAAAAATGAAGCTTCTGTAGAAATCTTTAGAGTTGAAAGAAAAGATGAACTGGATGAGAAAAGAAAGTTTAGGCTTGATAGATGAACGAAGGAGGGTAAAGAAAAAAGAGGACGAATACAAAAAGATGTGTAAGGAAATCATTAATAAGTGCATTGAAGTTAAGGAAGCTTGGCTACAAAGTGCAAAGAAACAGAAGACCGACACAAAACAGATCCAAACTTTACGTACAGAAACAAGAAGAAATTGCCCTCAAGAAAAAAGACATGCACATCAACCAGTTGCTGAAAATCAAAAGATGGTACGATTATTATGAACAACTACAAAATATGAGAGAGATGGGGATAGTATTTTGAAGACCTTTTTGATGATGACAGAAAGGACGAACGCATCACAAGAAAGAACGTTGCAAGACCACCAATAATGTACATGTAAGATGAAGTAAGAGCAGCGTTGAAAAAGATAAAACCGGGAAAGCCCCACGACCAGACAATAAATTACTATAGAAATGATTGAGGCTCTAGATGAATTTGGTACTGAAAAATCAACAGTCCTCCTAAATGAAATTTATGACACCGGACAAATCCCTAATGATGTGCCAAAATGTTTTCATCGCACTTCGAAAAAAAGCAGAGGCTAAAACGCGAACTCCATCATACAGTCAGCTTGATGAGTAATGTGACAAAGACTCTATTCAGAATAATCATGATGAGGATAAGGCACAGAATCAGCACAGAAATAGCAAAAGAACAATCTGGATTTGTTGACGGAAAGAACTAGTTATACAATAACATCCTAAAAACTGTCATGGAAAGATCAGTTGAGTTGAATAAGATTTATATTCATGTTTAGTTTTATTATACCAAGCTTTTGATCGGATAAGACAAGTATTGATCAACCAACGTTTGGTGTTTGTGGTCTGTTTGTGACCGTGCGTTCGCGCTTGACAAAGGCCGGTTGGCCGAAAATTTGCGCTTGTTTTGTCAAATACGCGCTTACATTGGTTTTCTTGTTCTTCTGGTTCCAACAGGAAAAGCTCAACATTGATGGAAAAGATCAAAGAACAATAAGGAATATGTATTGGGAACAAATAGCAACAATGAGAGTACAAAATGATATAAGCTCTTTTCAAAATATCAAAAGA
This sequence comes from Monoplex corrugatus, assembly GCA_030674185.1. NCBI lineage: Eukaryota > Metazoa > Mollusca > Gastropoda > Littorinimorpha > Ranellidae > Monoplex > Monoplex corrugatus. The sequence continues at coordinate 39,556,752 of CM060311.1, forward strand.
AGTTAAGCAAGGACGTGTTTTGTCACCAGATTTGCTTTCACTTTACAGCGAAAGCATCATGAGAAACTCAGAATGCCCTGGGATGAAGGTTGGAGGAAAAATGATAAACAATCTTAGTTATACAGATGACATCGTTCTATTTAAAAAAAAGAAAAAGAAAAAAATCTACAAAATCTTGTGAATATAATACAAATAGAAAGCAGAAATGAAGAACTAGGTTAAGAAGTAGAAGACTAAAGGCATGGGAATCGGTACAAAACAAGAAATTCCCTATGTGTAATAACAGCAAAAAGCACAACCTTTGACAAGTCGATAAGTTCAAATATTTGGGAACAATCATCTCATCACACAGCAGATGCACATTAGAATTATCCAGCAGAATTGGCCAAGCTAAAACAGCATTCCAGAAGATGAAAAGCGTTCCTACCAACAAATGTCTATCAGGTAACATCAGGAAGAGAGTTCTTCGGTGTCATATAGAACCAATACTGTTGTACGGATGCCAAGCCTGGACAATCAACAAGCAAAGTCAAAACAAAACTGAAGCAGCTGACATGTGGCTTCTAAGACGAATAGAATGTTAAGAGTCCAATGAACAGCAAAGAAAACAAACGAGACAATCTTGAAAGAAGCAAACACAAAAAGAACATTAATGAAGAAGATTAGGGAAAGGGAAGCAACATTTATAAAACATTCTATGAGGCAAGTGAAATTTGATAACATAATCACAACAGGAAAGCTACAGGGGAAAAGAGCACCAGGTGGAACCAGGGAGAAAATATTAGACAGTTTTGCCGAGGATGAGGACAGAAGGGGTAAGAGATGCTAGCAGCAACAAAAGATAGATTCGTATGGAGGGCTCTGATCGCCGGTGTCATACAGCGTGGCATATGATGGTGATGATAAAGCGGTAGTCTGAGTGCTAATCTTTCGGATAATACGATAAACCAAAGCCCCGTGCACATCATGCATATATAAGCACTTGTTCAAAATCTCATGTACTTGCAGCGACAAAGGATAGGTGCATATGGAGGGCCATGATCGCCAACACCGTGCGGCAGGGCACATGATGATGATGATTAAAATCTCAGGTTACCCAGTAAGTTGTTCTTGTCAAAATTCATTAAAAACATAAAAACCTATACACGAGAAGGGGGTGAAAGGGTGCGTTACACTGTGTGATGCAGTCTCCGCAGTTAGAACTGCCCAAATTTCACACGAAAAATTCGTTGTGACAAAATACAAGAATACGTAAATAAAATTTAATTGCTCATCTGCTAACCTTGTAAATGGAAAAAAATTCTGTTGTTCCTTTCTGTTGTGTCTGTCTATCGATATCTCACTCTCTGTGTGAGCATGTGTGTGTGTTCATGTGTGAACATTATATTTCGATAATGAATCCTTAGTGGAGTGTATGGCTTTGTGGTAAAAGCAGCAGCGCAGGGCACGACAAATCCATGTTCGATCCACGGGTTGGACAGGGATTTTTGTCATCTCCACGAGATCTCAACTAGCGGTGGTCTAGGGTGAGACGATAACCTTCGGGTGAGACGATAACCGAGATTCCGTGTGTAGCACGCACTCAGTGCATGTTAAAGATCCCATGGCAGCAAAGAAATAATATCCCGCAGGCAGCTGGTAGATAGGGTGAGGAAGTAATAGGATTGTTTTTATTTTGTTAGCATGGTTGACAATGCAAGATGCTGGTGGACAGAGTGCGGGAGTCAAAGGGTTAATGGTAGACTCTACGCGCATACTGGAAAGGTACAGCAGGTGAAGACCTACGGACACTACGCGCATACTGGAAAGGTACAGCAGGTGAAGACCTACGGACACTACGCGCATACTGGAAAGGTACAGCAGGTGAAGACCTACGGACACTACGCGCATACTGGAAAGGTACAGCAGGTGAAGACCTACGGACACTACGCGCATACTGGAAAGGTACAGCAGGTGAAGACCTATGGACACTACATGCATACTAGAAAGGTACAGCAGGTGAAGACCTACGGACACTACGCGCATACTGGAAAGGTACAGCAGGTGAAGACCTACGGACACTACGCGCATACTGGAAAGGTACAGCAGGTGAAGACCTACGGACACTACGCGCATACTGGAAAGGTACAGCAGGTGAAGACCTATGGACACTACGCGCATACTGGAAAGGTACAGCAGGTGAAGACCTACGGACACTACATGCATACTAGAAAGGTACAGCAGGTGAAGACCTACGGACACTTCACGCATACTAGAAAGGTACAGCAGGTGAAGACCTACGGACATTACGGGCATACTAGAAAGGTACAGCAGGTGAAGACCTACGGACACTACACGCATACTAGAAAGGTACAGCAGGTGAAGACCTACGGACATTACGGGCATACTAGAAAGGTACAGCAGGTGAAGACCTACGGACACTACGGGCATACTAGAAAGGTACAGCAGGTGAAGACCTACGGACACTTCACGCATACTAGAAAGGTACAGCAGGTGAAGACCTACGGACACTTCACGCATACTAGAAAGGTACAGCAGGTGAAGACCTACGGACATTACGGGGATACTAGAAAGGTACAGCAGGTGAAGACCTACGGACACTACGGGCATACTAGAAAGGTACAGCAGGTGAAGACCTACGGACACTTCACGCATACTAGAAAGGTACAGCAGGTGAAGACCTACGGACATTACGGGCATACTAGAAAGGTACAGCAGGTGAAGACCTACGGACACTACACGCATACTAGAAAGGTACAGCAGGTGAAGACCTACGGACATTACGGGCATACTAGAAAGGTACAGCAGGTGAAGACCTACGGACACTACGGGCATACTGGAAAGGTACAGCAGGTGAAGACCTACGGACACTACACGCATACTAGAAAGGTACAGCAGGTGAAGACCTACGGACATTACGGGCATACTGGAAAGGTACAGCAGGTGAAGACCTACGGACACTACGGGCATACTGGAAAGGTACAGCAGGTGAAGACCTATGGACACTACACGCATACTGGAAAGGTACAGCAGGTGAAGACTTACGGACAAAGTAGGCCAGACTTTATCTGTCCTAATTTCCATGCAGTTTAATGGTCACCGAATCTTGGGGAATTTTTTGCAATGCTATCATGAAGGAGATGTTGAGGATGATAATGATATTATGGAGTTCAGTTCTGAATTAAGACTATGTGACAGGGCTCTGCTATACGCTTCCTTTTCATTCTACATACCCTGACGTCAACCAGGCCCGAGGAATACAGACTTCTGTGTTGTTGGTCAGAGCATTTGAACAACACCCTCAATGATTCGTCCGTGAAGATTCGAGTGTGTGGTCCCAGTCTTCCCAAATGAGTATGACGCACGCTCATCTCGGGGTTAAAGTTGGTTGGGGCCAAAACATTACACAGACTTGTTTGCCCCCTGTCCTTCCCTTCTGGAACCTAATCCCACACAAGAAAGGGTTAATACTTGTGGAATTTACCACCTGCAACCTTCTGGTTCTGTCAAACGCCCGTGAACAACACAAAACTTCCAGAGGATACACCTGTACACTGCCGATGGACAAACATCACAAAGCAGATTAACTCTTTTTGATCACATATTCGTGTCGATATAATGTCTGAATAACAAAAAACAAGGAGATTAATTCAGAAGAACAGATGGTGGGAGCTATTACGATTTGGTAACGATTGAACATGACGGTTGCCCCACAGCCGTGGGGCGTTGCGATTTTGCGTTGCGAGCACGAGTTTGGTTTGGTAAAGGTGTTTGATCCGGTGAAAGTTACAGATAAAGGTGTCCTCCTTTGCCCTCATCATAAACCAATTCCCATGGTAGCCTGCCAGAATGGTGTATTACAAAAGGACCATAGAAGGCAGATACACCATTCTGGCCGGTAAATCTCAAATTTTATCGTCAGATTACGACAACAGTTGCACTGTCATAATGAAACTGGACTTTTGTTGCTGAACCGAGTGGACTCAGCCTGTAAGGTGTGTGATCCTTGATCCAAGATGTCATCCTTTCTCTCTTTCACCTACACACACACACACACCTATACAAACACACACACACATACACACACACTCGCGCGCGCACACTCACTCACACACACACACACACACACTCACACACACACACACACACACACACACACCTACACACACGCGCGCGCGCACACACCTACACCTACACACACACACACACACACCCCTACACACACCGCGCGCGCGCGATACCACATCACACACACACACACACACACATGCACACACACACACACACACTCATGCACCCCCCCCACACACACCATGAATGAAACTCGAAAAATATGTTTATCAAAACTTTTTGAGATGCATCAAACCAACCAAACATTGCAAACTGACTAAAAGAGCCTAACAGCAATTGCAATTTGATTTGAACTAAAACTTACTTAAAACGACAAACTGAAATACACACGCAGATACACAAACACACACAGACACAGACACACACAGAGACACACACAACACATATACATACACACACAGGTCACACACGCACGCACACTCGCACGCACACACACACACACACGCACGCGCGCAGCAATATCTTATTTGCGAATGGTAAAAATATATACCCGCCCTTTCTTCTGGAAGGAAAATGTCTGGTATTTTTACACCGTGGTGACATATTATTTAAAAACAAACAAACAAAGATAGGAAAACCCACGATACAATTCATCCCATTTCCATTAAGGAAAAGGCCATCCCATAACTGCAAAATCGTTGCCACCAGGATCTGGTAAAGATTGACGAAAGATTCTTCCAATATCGTTGACATGGGAGTGAGGTACCGATAGTATGTACTTTAGCACTAAGCTCAATACCTATGGTCCACGAGCCTTCTCTGTTTCTGGTCCACTCTCCTGGAACAAACTTCCTCTCTCAGTCCGTCAGCAACCTACTTTTTGTCTCCTTCAAGTCCGCTCTCAAAACTCACCTTTTCTCCTCTGCATAAAATCCTGACCTCACTCAACCCCCTCTGCAGCCTGTCTCCACTCGGAGGGGAATCACATTGTAATATATAATTGTATATAATATGCTCTCTATAATTTTCCATTGCTTTTATTCTTTCTCCCCATTTATAGCGCGCGCGCGCGCGCGTGTGTATGTGTATGCGTGCGTGTGTGTGCGTGCGTGCGTGTGTGTCTGTTTCAGCGCTTAGATTTGATTTTATCAAGATTTTGCGCTATATAAATATTGTAATCATTATTATTATTATTAATTATTAGCATCAGAAAAACGAAATGTACTCATCCACTGCTGGGTGGACTACAGGACGAAAAGTGTATATATTGTGTGTGTGTGTGTGTGTGTGTGTGTGTGTGTGTGTGTTGTGTGTGTGTGGTTTTGTGTGTGGTGTGTTGTGTGTGTGTGTGTTTTATTATTGTCGTTTTTGTTCATTGTCACGAACTTCTGCGCCGTCCGATCCTGTGTGGCTCATACCACTGCCACAACAACAGACCACTAACCTGAGTTCGTTTAGTTGAAATCCAATGCCAGGAAACCCACGGGAAACAGAGATATCAGTTACTGTGGGGCCACACACCAAAAGAGAACCTGTACTTCTGTTGGGTCATCTCGACAGAGTTCAAAGTGCTGTGGTTTTGATCCATTTACTAAGGACGCTGCGTACTAAAACCCTTACTAACGACAGTAAGCGTTCAGTCGCGGCGTCAGAGCGAGTTAAAGATCTCCGCTAGGGAGCCACCACCACGACCTTCCAACGACAGCTCCCAACCTTAATATCATCGACACCAAAAGGACCAACCTGAATTCCCCTCGGATACAGAAGCAGTAGAGGAAACCTATACCGAGGCCCCCAGAAAAAAACACGAAAATAGAATCAGAACGCGTATTTAATACAACCAGACAAGACAGGTGCACATTTTCAGCCAACTGGGCCTTTGTCAAGCGTTAACGTAAGATCACAAACGAACAAACACCAAATACAAAAATTTGGAGAAAAAGGACTAAAACTTCCTGGCTGCTTCGTCCAGTGAGAGAAAAGGATTCCTTACGCTTTTGACAAAGGCCAGTTGGCCAAACATTTGTGCCTGTCTCGTCTGGTTGTATTAAATACGCATTCTGATTTTATTTTAGTATTGTTTTTTTCTGGTTCCTGTTTGTTTGAAGGCAGGCAGTCAAACTTGTTTTGGATTTCTATACCGAGGTCAGCACGAGAGTAGAGCATAAAGAGCCAGAGAATCTGGGACAATATTTGCGATGCTGTAATGATTGATTTCGGATATGTGACATGCTTCGTGTCTGGCTTCAGCGTACTGCCCCACTCTACACAGCTGTAAATTTGTGCTTCAAGGGCGGAGAAACTAAAGCAGTGAGCGAGGAAAATTCGCACTGCTGTCAAAATGCTGCCCCCCGAAAGAATTTAACAAACGCTCAGATTATTGAAAAAAAAAAAAAAAGAAAAAAAAAGTTCCCTTTTTTTTCTTATAACAGCTAGGCTCTCATTCATACAGTCTTGTAACTTGAAAGCGGGCTGTCTACCAAGTTGCCATCCAAGCTTTGATTTGATGCTGATGTTGTGGCCCACTGAAAGATCTGATCCTGCCTGAAACAGATTCCGGCCCAGGGAGGGACACGCTATCGATTTCTTTCCTCTTGGGTGCTTAGTAATAATGATTTCACTTACATACCACAAGCAGTCCATGTCAAAAGCACTCTCGTTGCACTTTACAGGATTAGAGCAAACAATGCGCGTGCACACACACACACACACACACCACACCACACACACACACACACACACACACACACACACACACACACACACGAACACAAACACACACACACACAGACACATACACCCACTCACACACAAACACACGCACACACACGAACGCACACACACACACCGAACTTGGACACACTCAACCTTTCAGGCGTGTGACTTTTTACCCAATTTATCATCCTGTATCTCTCTCTGACCCCCACAATACACACACACACTCACGCAGACACACACACAGGCACACACACGAACGCGCGCACACACACACGAAGCGCGCGCGCGCGCACACACACACACACACACACACCGAATTTAGACACACTCAACCTTTCAGGCGTGTGACCTTTTACCCAATTTATCATCCTGTATCTCTCTCTGACCCCCACAATACACACACACACTCACGCAGACACACACACAGACACACACACACACACACACACACACACACACACACACACACTCACACACACACACAACACACAATACACACACACACACTCACACACACACACACACATCACACAACACACACACACATACACACACACACACACACATACACACACACACACACACACACACACACACACACACACACACACACACACACACACACATTGGATGTTGATCTAGGGATGTTGATTTATATGTGTTCGATTTGAATATGGTAAGTACAGATATTTGCCTTTTCCATTAGTCATGTTCATTTCATTTTGTCACTATGGATTCACCATGTGAAATTCGGTCTGCTTTTCCCGTTGAGACCACGTCGCCACAGTGCAGAGCCACTTTTTCCTTTTAACTAAGACTTCAGAAAGGCAAGAAGACTAATTGGCCTTCACGGGGAGGGACCTAGGAAATGAACCTATCTCTCCAGTATTTTGTTTTATACCAGGGCT
>CM060311.1:39579448-39581948 GCA_030674185.1 Monoplex corrugatus
CAAGAACTATGGACACCAAAGATCCCAACCTGACCACAGAAGAGGTAGAGGAAACCGGAACTGAGATCACCAGGAGATCAGGGCCTGGGAGAGCCACAGACACTGGAAAACTTTTCACGAGGGTTGATGCTGTGTCATGATAATGGGGATGATGGTCGTGATTCTGTGGAGTTCAATCTAGGATTGGGATTGCTTGATGGGGGTGTTATCCACGCTTACAGTCATAACATATCCTGACGTTGACCAGTCCCTAGAAACACAAACACCTGGCGGTATTGGTCAGGCATGTGGCGCATCCGTAAATAAAGTGAGACTCGACCGTGTGGTCCCAGTCTTCTGAACGAGCTCATAGAGCACACACAACTTTGGGAAGGAGACTGCCAGTAGATAAATAAAGTAATGGGCCGCCATATATTATAAAAAACCCACCTGAATAAATGTGTATTTTTGTTTGCTATAGTTCATGAAGAGTTTTAAATGAAAATAGTTATTCGTTCAGAATGAGTTTTATGTTTCAGCTGAAACGATTGCGATACTACTTTTATTTTTGTGAAAGGACGGATAGGTAAAAAATGAGGACAGAAATCGATATACGCAGGCTGAATTTCAGAATACACATTTTTGTTCGATTATTTTTACAATCAAACTAAAGTCTAACGTTGTACCACTGTACAGCATGACACAGTACACAGACAGAAGGACAAAGAAATAAAGTTTAAGATGACGTTTTCATTTAAATTGTCCTGTAGTACTGTTTCATTCAACGTAAACAGTTAGACAGAAGGACAAACACACAGACAAATCGTCACGATTCACACAACTACCTTTTTCTCCCAAACTGAAGTGAAAGGGATACAAAAGACCAGACGGCCAGGTTAAACGTGGCATTCGCCATCAACGTGGTGACGATGGATTCCCGTCCTCTCATTCTCCACCATCACCTAATCCTTCAAACAGTCTGAATAACCACTCCACCCTCCTCTATTCCACCATCCCTTCAGTCGAGACGCAATCTCTCTCTCCCTCTCCCCTCTCCCCCCTCCCTTCCCACTCCGTGTCTCAACCTCTCCTTACCCCATCTCCGCCGTCTTTCAGGATTTCCAGGACAGCGTGGTTTTTCTATTCATTCCATTCTTGGCAGAAATTTCTCTCGTTGTTGTAGCCGCCACTACTGTGGCTTGCTAATGCCCCCCAAGACTGTCGTTGCTGTCGCGGCCTGCTCGGTTTCCGGCATTTCTCTCTCTCTGTCTTTCCGTCTGTCTCTGTCTGTCTGTCTGTCTGTCTCTTTCTCCCCCTCTCTCTGTCTATGTATGTATGTCTATCTCTCTGTCTGTCTGTCTGTCTGTCTCTCTCTCTCTCTCTCCTATCTCTGTCTGTCTGTATGTATATCTGTCTCTCCGTCTCTGTCTCTGCCTGCCTGTCTGCCTGTCTGTCTGTCTGTCCTCTTTCCCTATTCGCCCCAGGCAAAACACTCACAGACTCAGGGACTGGGGGTACAGCTACAGGAAATCACCTGTTTCAGCAGTGAACCCCGACTGGCAGACTCCATCAGCGGAGCGTGAATTCGTTGTAGTAAAAGACTATGCGTACTGGGAGAAAAAATAAGTTGGGGAAGGGAGGATGGAGAACTAACATCAAAGAGACCAGGAAGCAGGAAGTCTCGGGTATTAGGAGGGGTGGTATACGGCATGTAATAGATAGCCATGTGCGTACTGGAGCCGCCGAGTGGAGCTTCGAGTCGAATACGACAACAACGACGGCAGCGGTTTGTGTACCACGGCGGCCTCCGTGATTGCTTGCAGTCAGTGTGCGAGCTGGCGGGCAGTTGTAGTGATTTCCCCGCTGGAGTAGCGGGTTGCTTGACGTGTGTGTGTGTGTGTGTGTGACTGTGTGTGTTTATTCCTGCTGATGCTGGGAAAGTCCATTCGATGCTACGACGACACTGTCGTTACAGCCTGTGTCCCCCTGCTGTCTGCGAGGGTCAGCGTGTGTGGCTTTAGCTAATGACTCTGGAAGTAACTATACCACACTGAATCCGAGGTACCGGATCCGGTTCTCTTTTTTTTTTCTACCAGCGAGTCACTGGACACGGAATTTACACATTTTCTTTCTGTATTCGCTATAATCTTTCTCCCGTGTTGCCTGTATGGTCTCCCGATCGTCCAGCTTGTGGCCGTGATCTGTGATTGAGAAATTGAGTCTCGCAGTTTTGTGAACCAGATGCTACTGAAGAAATATAATACGGTGTCTTGGCAACGTTGTGGAAAAGGTTATTTTGTCCCACATACCACACTTTACGCTTATGCGCGTGAAACACTTTTCATACGAACAGTTAATTAAGCCACAAACTGAAGTACTCTGAATATTACGTTGGCTGTGCTGATTTGAGTTCTTCTTTGAGGAAGTGATTGAAGTTTTTGCCTAAAATCCATTGTTAGTTGCCTGAATGCAGTTAGTGTGTTTGTGTCCAAGGTGTGATATGATGTGGCTATTGTCATTG
>CM060311.1:39584448-39586948 GCA_030674185.1 Monoplex corrugatus
TTTTGTTTTGGTGTTGTGTGTGTGTGTGTGTGCGCGCGCGCGCGTATGTTTGTCTCTGTGTGTGTTTGAGTGCATTTTTGTTTACTTGCTTATTTGCGGTGTTGTGTGTGTGTGGTGTTGTGTGTGTGTGTGTGTGTTGTGTGTGGTGTGTGTGAGTGTGTGTGTTGTGGTGTGTGTGTGGTGTAGTGAGTGGATGGTGGGTGATGAGGTGTAGTGGAGTGTAGGGGGAGTTGTTTTTGTATTTTGAGTGTGGTGGGGTGTGTGTGGTGAGTGTGAGTGAGTGAGTGAGTGAGAGAGAGAGAGAGAAGAGAGAGAGAGAGAGAGAGAGAGAGAGAGATGTGCCTCTTGTGTATATGTGAGTGTGTGCATGCGGGTGAGTAATTTCGTGTGGTGTGGTGATGGTGGGAGTGGGAGAGGGATGAGAGAGTGAGAGATGTGCCTCTTGTGTGATGTGAGTGTGTGATGCGGGTGAGTAATTTGTGTGTGTGTGTTGTGTTTTGTTGTGTGTGTGTGTGTGTGTTGTGTGTGTGTGTGTGTGTGTGTGTGTGCGCGTGCAATTGTTTTTCGGTGTGTTGTTGTTTCAGCGGGGTTTTTAATTACGTCAGAAGACAGCTAAGCACGCACGTAACTGCGCACATCTACGCACAGTCAGTCAGACAGACAGACAGACAGACAGACAGTCAGACAGACGGACAGACAGTCAGACAGACAGACAGACAGACAGACAGACAGACACAGATACACAGACACACAGGCACACAGATTAAGTTCTATCAAGTACGCACACACACGTCGCCCCCTCCCTCCACACGCACAAACATACAACCACACACACACAGGCACACACACACACGCGCGCTCACACACACACACACACACACACACACACACACACACACACACACACACACACACACACACCTACACACACACTCGCAGACGCGCGCGTGCTGTTTAATTAGTTTAAGTTAATTAGGTGTTTTAGAACCCTGACGTTAAGTAAAAATGCATTACAGAAAGTAGACATTGTTTATCTTCTCTTGTTTCTTCCTTCTTCCTTCCTTTCTTTCTGGCTTTTTTTTGTGCTTCCTTCATTCCTTTCTTCATCCCTATTTTTTTCTGTTTTCTTCTTCTTTTCTACCTTATTTCTTCTGTCTTCCTACTTTCTTTCTTCTTTTTTCATTTTTCCCTATAGTTTTTCTTTTTCCCTGTTCTTTTCTTATTTCCGTTCTCACTTTCTTTCTTTCTTTCTTTCTTTCTTTTTTTCTTTTCTTCCTTCCCTCTGTCCTTCTTTCTCACTTCTCTTCTTTTTTTCCGAATTTCTTTCTTTGTTTCATTATTTCTTCTTCCTTCCTTGTTCTTCCTAACTTCCTTTTTGTGTCTATCTTCCTTTTTTTCCTTTACGTATTGTTTTCTCTTCCTTTCTCTCTCTTCTCTTCCTTCCTTCCTGCTTTTTTTATTTTCATTGTTCTTCCTTCCTTTCTTCTGGTTTCTTCGTCCTTTCGTCCTATTTTCTTCCTGTTTTGTTTCTCTTTTTTTTTTATTTGCTTTTTCTTCCTTTCTTGTTTTCTTCCTTCTGTTGTATCTTTTTTTTTTTTTATTATTATTCTTTCTTTTCTTTTGTTTTTTCTTTCCTTCCTGTCTTTCTGTTTTTATTCCTTTTTTGCTTTTTTTTTTCTCCTTTTTTTGTTTAATTTTTTTTATTCTTTCCTTTCTACCTCTATTCTTTTACCTCTTATTTCTAATATCTTCCGTACTTCTTTCCGCCATTGTTTCTCTTTCTAATCTTCTTCTTTCCTTTCCTGTTTTTATTCCTTCCTTCCTTCTTTTTCTCTTCTTTCCTTCCTTACTATCTTTGTTCTTGTTTCCTTTATTTTCCTTTCAATTCTTCGTTTTCTTTTGCTTCTTCTATACTGTCTTTGTTCGTTCTTTTCTCTTTCTTAATTCCTTCTTTCTTTTCTCTCTTTATTTCTTGTTTCTTCCTTTTTTTTTGTTTGTCTTCCTTTCTTCTTTTTCTTCTTCTTTCGTCTCTCCTTTTTCTTCGTTTTCTTTCCCCCCCCCCCCTTTCTTCCTGTCTTTTCATCCTTTCTGCGGCCATTTCTTTTTGTATGACTTTTTGAGGTGCCTCCTCCTTTTTGCTTTTTTAAATTTTTTATTTCTTATTGTTCTTTCTTCTTTCTTCTGGTTTCTTCCTTCCTTTCATCCTCTTTTCTTCCTTTTTTATGTTTCTCCCTTTGTTTTTTTATTTATTTGCTTTTCTCTTCCTTCCTTTGTTTCTTCCTTTTTTCCATTCTTGCTTGATTTGCGTTGATCCCACTTCTTTCGTTCACCGCCTCTGTGGTCACGACACATATGGCGATGAATGGGAGGTGACATTTCAGTGTAATCCCACCCCAACAACAGCAGCAGCAGCAGCAGCAACAAAAACAAACAAAAACAGCTACAGCGAGGACAAACATAATTATTAAGACGAAACTTTCAGGAACCTGCATTCAACACA
>CM060311.1:39599448-39616948 GCA_030674185.1 Monoplex corrugatus
TCATATAACATAATAGAACCATAACATTATTGGGATGTTATGCGTTAAAAAATAAGGCTGTCACATAACCACATTAATAAAACATAACGCTGTCACATAAGCACATTAATAAGAACCATAACATTTTTTTAATGTAAGCGTTAAAAGATAAGGCTGTCACATAACCACAGTAATAGAACCGTAACATTTCCGGGATGTTAAGCGTTAAAAGATGAGGCTGCCACATAGCCACATAATAAAACCATAACATTACTGGAATGTTAAGCGTTAAAACATAAGACTATCACATAACCACATTAATAGAATCATAACATTTCTGGAATGTTAAGCATTAAAAGATAATATTGTCACATGACCACATAATAGAATCATAACATTACTGGAGTGTTAAGCGTTAAAACATAAAGCTGTCACATAACCACATTAATAGAACCATAATATTACTGGAGTGTTAAGCGTTAAAAAATAAAGCTGTCACATAACCACATTAATAGAACCATAACATCACTGGAGTGTTAAGCGTTAAAACATAAAGCTGTCACATAACCACCTTAATAGAACCATAATATTACTGGAGTGTTAAGCGTTAAAAAATAAGACTGTCACATAACCACATCCATAGAACCACAACATCATTGGAGTGTTAAGCGATAAAGGCTGTCACATAACCACAGTAATCAAACCATAACATCACCAGTTGGGGGGGGGGGTGAGGTGTTAAGTGGTCAAGAGGTGATCTATCCAATAGCCACAGTGATAGAACCATAACTTAAATGGGGAGTTTGTTAGTAAAGAGAAGGGTTCTTCTTTAACCATAGTAACAGGACTATAACATTACTGGGGGTGTTATGTGTTATGGTGATGATATTGCATTGATGTCACACAATATCAGTAACATGGAGGGAATTCTGTACAGAGTGGATGCAGCGGGAAGGAGGGCAAGTCTGGAGCTGAATGCCAAGGACAAAAAAGCAATGCTCTTTGAAGGAGAAGAGAGTCAAGTATGTCGAGATGTTCAGGTCAACAAGACTGTATTGGAGATTGATTGTGGATGTTTAGGCAGTTACAGCTCATGATGGCACCTGTACTAAAGACATCAAAATAAGAGTGGGAATGGCAAAGTAGAAAATGATCTAACTAAAAAAACTTTAGAAACATAGAACCATACCAACACCCCTTAGAACCACAGTTCTAAAATGCCTGATCTGGCCAATAACGCTGTATGGCTGTGAAGCATAGACATGCAGAAAAGCAGATGAGAATAAGATTGAAACAACAGAGATGTGTTCTACAGGCGGCTTTCTTAGAGTCAAAGGAATCGTTAAAAGAAGAAAACATTTTGAACGAGCTCACAGTGCAGTGTCAACTGCTGGGAAGAAATCAACAAAAGAAAATTTACTACGTCGACCATACAACCAGCAACATCAACAGAATCCTAATGACAACAGTTTTACAAGGAAAATTGAGGCGAAAAGAAATGTTGGGCAGTCCATCTACCTCCGATATGAAAAACATCACCAACATCGGGGATAACAAAGTCTACGAAGTAGCACTGTAAAATCAAGACTGAAGTAGATGGACGAGAGTTGTTGTGGCGTCCGCTGCTGCGGCTACAACGAATTCGATGACGTTGACGAGTGACGGGTGATGTTAAGTCAAGTACTGTCTCATAACCGCAGTAATAGAACCCGTAACGTTACCGGAGAATTGAGCAGTAAAATAAGCGCTCTCCTTAACACCTCAGTAATGGAGTCATAGCATTTCTGGGGTGTTTAATTTTACAGATACGGGCTGTGTCATAACCACAGTAAGGGAACCACAACATTACTTGGGTGTTAAGTGGTAAAGTTATAGACTGGCCAATAACCACAATATATAGAATCACAATATAGTATAATTGTATGTTTAATGGTAAAGAGATAAACTGTCCAATAACGATAATAACAGAACCTTAATATAGTACACTTGGATGTTAAGTGGTAAAGAGATGGACTGTCCAATAACCACAGTAATAGAACCATAATATAGTATACTTGTGTGTTTAATGATAAAGAGATGGACTGTCCAATAACGACAGTAATAGAACCATAATATAGTATACTTGTGTGTTTTATGACAAAGAGATGGGATGTGCAACGATCACAGTAACAGAACCATAATGTAGTACATTTGGGTGTTGGGTGGGAAACATGTAGCTGTCCCATAACCATGGTAATGTGTTCATATTCATTTCTTTTTTTCTTTTTTTTTGTCACAGTGGATTTACCACATAAAACTCAGGCTGCTTTCCCCTTGAGAGCGCGTGGCTGCAGTGCAGCGTCACCCATTTTTTAAACCAAGGCTTCAGAAAGGCAGTAAAGCTAAACGTCCTTCAAAAGGGAGGGACCTGAGCAATCAACCTATCTCTCCCGAGCAAAATGCCCGGCTCTTCATGATTTTCAACTGCCGTGGGATCTTTTAGCGTGCACAGACCAGAAGGCACACAGGTCCGACTTTTTTTTTCCCCGTCTCCTTCCGAAGGACTAGACGTTCAGTTCGATTTTCCGGTCAAAGTGAAGAGAAAAATCGAGGCCTCAACATGGATCGAACCTTGGAAGCTCGAGTTTAGCTATTGGCAGGTGAACGTCTGAACCATTGTACCATTGTTCTCCCTAGTGTGTGTAGTGTACTGTAGTGTAACGTAATGCTGTGTATTGTGATATGGTGTAGTTTAGTCTGGTTTAATGTAGTGTAGTATAGTTTGACGTGTAGGGTTGTCTGGTGTAGTGAAGTATAGTATAATGTAGTTCAGTGTAGTGCCGTGTAGAATAGTCTGGTGTGGTGTAGTATAATGTGCGGTATTGTAATGTAGTGCTGTGTAGTATCGTGTAGGTGATATAGTGTATTGTAGTGTAGTGCAGTATGGCGTAGTGTAGTATGGTGTGGTGTGACGAAGTGCAGTGTTGTGTAGTGTAGTGTAGTATAGACATGGTGTAGTGTGTGACGTAGTGTAGTGTAATGTAGTGTTGTGCGTGCAGCGTAATGTAGTATGACGTAGTGTAGTGTAGTGTAATGTAGTGTGACGTAGTGTAGTGTAGTGTTGGGTGATGGCGCATAGATAATATAATATAGTGTTGTGCAGTGTAGTAAAATACACTGATATCACAAAAGAATTTTTCATGTAAATTTCAAGCTCTCTCTAGGAGGAGACCGCATCGCCACCGTCCAACTCCACCGTCCAGCGCCACCGATTTTTATGAATGCATTTCTTGTATTGGATCTTTGGTGACGAAATGTTGCCAGGGACACTGCTCCATTGCTGTCAGTATTTTCACGTGCACAAAGTGAACTACACGTGAGACTTTGGCTTATCGTCTCCTTCAGACGAATAACTGCTAGCGGAGGGAGGAGAGAATAATTCCTTTCCAACTGGGAATCAAACCCAGGTCTTTCTCACTTCTCAGGGTTGGAACTTAACCATTGGGCTACTTCTCCGCGTATTGTCCATTCTTATAATCTATCCTGTCAGTGGTACTGCTCGTGTCTGTACATTCATTTCCTGACGGAAGGTTCTTCTCAGTGTAAACCCACAGCCATTTCCCTGAACTAATGTCACCACCTCGAGCTCAGACAGTTTATGGGTCATTCATTCACGTGCAGGTGACTGAACCAAAAGAGTCTTTGCATTCCATTGAGATTCAAGGGGCTGTTTGTCTACAACAGTGTTGGAATTCCAGCACTTTCCCCCCTTTACCATGTCAGGTGCGTTTGACAGGCGAGAGTAAAACACAAGACATATACGTCTGCAAGACAGTGAACTAACCAGTCTGTTTTGAAAAAAAAAGTGTCATTAATAAATATCAGCTACAGTAGATTTCAAAGTGATTGGTTCCTTTTATATAACATTTATTGAAAGTGTTTGGTTTGATCATCAGTATCAGCTTCTTTGCTTAAAAAATTGGCTTGAAGTGTGTGTAATGTACTTATGTTAAAAAATTCACACATCTGTGTGATTATGCTTCGACGATATTGATGCGTGCATCTCTCTGTGTGTCTTTCTGTTTGTCTGTCTGTTTGTCTGTTTGTTTGTCTGTCTGTCACTCTCTCTTTCTCTCTCTCTTTACCACACGCACACACACACACACAGACACACACACACAGACACACACACACAGACACACACACACAGACACACACACAGACACACAGACACAGACACACACACACACACACACACACACACACAACAGACACAGACACACACAGACACACACACACACACACACACACACACACGCACACATATATATATATATGTATGCGTGTGTGTGTGCATACATGTATTTGTATTCTTTCTTGTACAGATCAAAAAGGAAATAAAGTATTTAAAAACTATTCCAACAAAGGGGTCGATTTCGGCCTTTTATCATTTGGCGTTTGTAGAACCACTTTGTGTACAATGGTACGAGACCTTATAACGTGGTCCCACCGAAACGTATGTTTTTTTTTTCTTAAATCTATGAAATTTGTTTTTGTAACGTCTTTGTATATACGTGACAAAGGCCAGTTGGCCGAACGTGTTTTCATTGTTTTTTGTTGTTTCTGTTTGTTTGCATAAATGCTGCCAGCCACTTGATGCAGATTGCGTATGACGGTTTCAACTATCTAACTTTATAATCGTGACAGTATTGGCAGATTGCGTATGACGTTTCAACTATCTAACTTTATAATCGTGAAAGTATTGGAATTATAGCTAAAATGACCGATTTTCGACGTTTTTGTCAAGCTGCAGCAAACGGAATTCCAGCGACTATGTGTTAATTTTATATTTAATATGGAAACAGAGCAATGATCGTGATTTATCAAATTTCAGCTCGTAGAACGAACTTGTGAAGCTAGCTAGTAAGGATGTTGCTTCGTTTATGTACTAGCTCCCAACTGTGAGAGCTAATTTTTCAAAATGCCTGCCCCATCAGCTCCTAATCTAAAATGGCTGAAGATCATGTTTGGAAACATTTACAGACATATATTGTATGTCGAATAAAAGCCAAAAAGTTGTTTTTAGTAGTATCAAAATTCCCAAACCAACAGATTAGACTTATTTACATGTTTTAGAATGTTTCACTAATGTGGTAGTTTATTGTATTGATTATTCAATCATATTTTAAAACATCATCAAACATCATAAACAATGAAAATGATGGTAACGCTAATATAAAATCACAAAAAGAGCAACATAAAGCATGGTATTACAGTATATATGATATAGTAAAATAAACGATAAGTTTGTTACATTAATTTATGTATTTGTCAGAAAGATTACACATATAAGTCTTTACCAGTGCAAGCAAAGGTTTAAGTTGGCATTGAAATGTTTTTGAACTAATTTCCTCTGACAAACCGATCTATTCCGATAGCAGCATTTAATTGATAAGTAATGTGTCGTATTTCGTGTTACTATGTTGTTAAAGGGATTTTCAGTGTGGGCTGCTTTCTCTTTGCGAACACATCATCAAGTGCAACATTTACTTAAAACAGTTATGTAATGTATAATTGATTTTGTACGGAATGTTGCCAAAGAAAACTTTTCATTGCCGTGAGTTCCTCAACGCGCGTTAAGCGCATCTGCAAGCGGGACATCAGTTCATCTTCATCTCCTCCGCACAGTGTGCACACAGACGACCATTAAATGCCTGGTGTAGGAGACAGATACATAATCCCTATCCGAATCTAGCTTTTATCCTGAAATCTGGCTTCTGTCTTGAAATCTCTCGCTTCATCCTGGCCTCAATCCTGAAATCTGGCTTCAGTTCTGAAATGTTTTGATTCCAGTGTGGGTGAGCGTTTTAACCATTAGACCACCACATCACTCGTAATGATTTTATGTATTGCTATATACTCACAGCAGTAGTGCAGGGACAGTGACATTAAATCTACAGGCAGCGGCCAGCGTGATAAGACACTGGATCCCGCTCTATCTCTGGAGCCACTTGCGCAAGTCTTTTACGTCCTTTTGATGGCAGCGCGGGCGAATTTATGGGTACTTAAAGCAATTGGGATTCTACCAAGTATGGATTGTTTCAACGATGTTTTACTGGCGGTTTTCTCTTTTCCTGTGTGTTTATGTGTCTTTGTCTGTTACTGGTAAACTTTCTCTCTCTGTCTCTGTCTTTTCCTGTGTGTTTATGTCTTTGTCTGTTACTGGTAATCTTTCTCTCTCTGTCTCTGTCTTTTCCTGTGTGTTTATGTGTCTTTGTCTGTTACTGGTAAACTTTCTCTCTCTGTCTCTGTCTTTTCCTGTGTGTTTATGTGTCTTTGTCTCTTACTGGTAATCTTTCTCTCTCTGTCTCTGTCTCTTCCTGTGTGTTTATGTGTCTTTGTCTGTTACTGGTAATCTTTCTCTCTCTGTCTCTGTCTTTTCCTGTGTGTTTATGTGTCTTTGTTACTGGTGATCTTTCTCTCTCTGTCTCTGTCTTTTCCTGTGTGTTTATGTGTCTTTGTCTGTTACTGGTAATCTTTCTCTCTCTGTCTCTGTCTCTTCCTGTGTGTTTATGTGTCTTTGTCTGTTACTGGTAATCTTTCTCTCTCTGTCTCTGTCTTTTCCTGTGTGTTTATGTGTCTTTGTCTGTTACTGGTGATCTTTCTCTCTCTCTGTCTCTGTCTTTTCCTGTGTGTTTATGTGTCATTTGTCTGTTACTGGAATCTTTCTCTCTCTCTGTCTCTGTCTTTTCCTGTGTGTTTATGTGTCTTTGTCTGTTACTGGTAATCTTTCTCTCTCTGTCTCTGTCTCTTCCTGTGTGTTTATGTGTCTTTGTCTGTTACTGGTAATCTTTCTCTCTCTGTCTCTGTCTTTTCCTGTGTGTTTATGTGTCTTTGTCTGTTACTGGTAAACTTTCTCTCTCTGTCTCTGTCTTTTCCTGTGTGTTTATGTGTC
Organism: Monoplex corrugatus; assembly: GCA_030674185.1. Classification (NCBI taxonomy): domain Eukaryota; kingdom Metazoa; phylum Mollusca; class Gastropoda; order Littorinimorpha; family Ranellidae; genus Monoplex; species Monoplex corrugatus. Next base: position 39,606,362 of record CM060311.1, read on the forward strand.
TTTGTCTCTTACTGGTAATCTTTCTCTCTCTGTCTCTGTCTCTTCCTGTGTGTTTATGTGTCTTTGTCTGTTACTGGTAATCTTTCTCTCTCTGTCTCTCTCTTCCGTGTTATGTTCTTGTCTCTTTCTCTGTGTGTTTATGTGTCTTGTCTGTTACTGGTAATCTTCTCTCTCTGTCTCTGTCTCTTCCTGTGTGTTTATGTGTCTTTGTCTGTTACTGGTAATCTTCTCTCTCTCTGTCTCTGTCTCTTCCTGTGTGTTTATGTGTCTTTGTCTGTTACTGGTAATCTTTTCTCTCTCTGTCTCTGTCTTTTCCTGTGTGTTTATGTGTCTTTGTCTGTTACTGGTAATCTTTCTCTCTCTGTCCTCTGTCTTTTCCTGTGTGTTTATGTGTCTTTGTCTGTTACTGGTAATCTTTTCTCTCTCTGTCTCTGTCTTTCCTGTTGTTTTTATGTGTGCTTAGTCTGATTAATCTTTTTCTCTCTCTGTCTCTGTCTCTTCCTGTGTGTTTATGTTTGTGTGCCTTAGTCTGTTAATCTTTTTCTCTCTCTGTCTCTGTCTCTTCCTGTGTGTTTATGTTTGTGCGCCTTAGTCTGTTAATCTTTTTCTCTCTCTGTCTCTTCCTTGTTTACATCCTAGTCTTTAACTCTCTTGATATTCACAGTGTCTTCACATCATATGTCACCCATCACTTCGATATTTCTTTACAATGATAGAAAAGCTTTGGTGTACTGCTACAAGCCTCAGATAAATTCACTGATGGAGAAACTGGAAGAGATCCCTTTTTATATAAAAACGGAAAGTAAATACATAAAATGCCGTTTAAAACTATAGCATTGCCAATAGCTAGACTGTACAGACAAGCATAATAGAAATGTTATTTTTACAATCATCATCATCATCAAGTGCCCTTCCGCATGGCGTTGGCGATCATGGCCCTCCATATGCATCTATCCCTGTTTACAATATCCATTTGTAAACATTAATTGAGTATTACAAGTAAAGAAAATACCAGTGGAAATGGTTTGGTATTGTCTGGTTAAACCAAATTGTTGATTTTGAAATGCATGTTACTTTGAGTTTAAAGAGAGGCTCATAGCTTTTTTTTACACAAAACTGGCACTCAGATAAGGAAAGCAATGCAAAATGCACGTAAGTCTATTTCTATGAGGATGTATTTCAAAAGAAAAAAATCTATGAACGTTACAAGTAAATACTTGAAAAATGCTCTTACTCAAAGATTGTGGATTAAATTATACTCCTTCCCAAGGGATGGACAATGTCCTATATCTGTTGATGCTACGGACGTCACACCCACTTTTCTCTGGTTTTTTTTTTCAACACACTTTTTGACACAATCGTTCAGTTTCTCTCAGTGTTTTACCCTGTATTGCTCAGAGTCATTCATCTCTGTCTTTAGAGCAATCAGTTCTTTTGTTTTTTCGTTTTAGCTCACCTCTGAATTTCCTGTTCTCCTCCTTCAATTTATTCACATCAGAATATAATTTGTCCTTTTCCGTTCTGGATAATTACGCTGGATAATTACGCTGCAGGAGCCTTTTCAGGCTACCGTTTGTATATCAAATACACAATTTTCAACTTCATCAGTTTCATTGGAGAGAGACATTGCTAGCTGGAAGCATTGTAGTTTTAAGTCTCCAAACCTCACTTTGCTACCATAGTGTCTTTTATTTCTTTCAGTCATCATTATCATGTGCCCTGCCCCATGGCGTTGGCGATCATGGCCCTCTGTACGAATCTATCCCTTGTTGCGGCAAGTAGATCTCCCACCCTCTCTGTCCTCAGCCACCCTGCAAGTCCGCCCAGTATTTTCTCCATGGGTCTACCTGGTGCTCTTTCCCTCCAGCTTTCCTATTGTGACTAGATGCCCTAATTTTCTTGCCTCATAAAATGGCCTATGAATGTTGCTTACCTTTTCCTAATGTTCAGTATGTCACTCAAAGCCATGTCTTCTTCGTCCTGAGTTTGATCACTATATTGATTGTGTTTCTTTTGACTTTGTTTTAATTGTTTCGTTTGTTTGGGCTCAAACCGAGTCACTAGTGGACGATGTAGATGGAGGCGTTCTTGTATTTTATCACTGCAACTTCCTCTATTCCCAGAAAACACTTAGCGACAGAGGTTGACTTTTTATTTACAAACTGTGAAAAAAAATGAATCATAGCTTTTTTTTGTTATATTACATATCGAGGGTTGACAGCCAGAACCCAGTATCTCACTTTTTTGACAATTTTCACATTTTTTTTTATACTGAACTGTTGCTTTTGATGTGATCTTTCACTTGGTGGACTTTGTTTTTGCCATGATATTGATTTTTGATCGGTTATCTATAAAACCAAAAACCAGAATCTCAAAATGTAGATATAGCCTCTACCCCGGAAACCCAGTTAAAAATCGTCTCCTGTAAACTATCAAAAAATCGAGATACTTGGTTCTGGTTGTCAACACTCGATATTATGTCCTCTTGCGGAACACACGAAAAAAACACCTGTTATCTCAACCTCAAAAAAGTGCGATCACGATAAACACATCTCTTTAGCACCACCATCATAATATACCGAAAATATCTATAAAGAATACACGATCACAGCAGGTACAGAATAACCACTCTAAATACAGAATACATCAATATCTGCCGCCATGTGTGCTCCTGTTTACAAAGCCTAAGTTAGAACACAGACATGTTTACAGCGCGAGCTGGCCAAAACACATCCCACTCCTAGGCTGAGCGATAGTCAAAGTTCGTTTTTAGAACACTTTATTGCTCAAGGATATTAGCATCTCGTCCCGCTGGATCTGTCTTACAGCTAATCCTTGCATCTCTACTCACACAATATAAACATATTTATGAAAACCAAAAAGACAGAGAGAGAGAGAGAGAGAGAGAGAGAGAGAGAGAGAGAGAGAGAGAGAGAGAGAGAGAGAGAGAGAGAGAGAGAGAGAGAGAGAGAGAGAGAGGAGTTGTGAAACTTTGAACTTGAAATCACTTTACTGCTCCAGGATATTAGAAATAGGTCCTAGTGGATACATCTTGCTATTCATCATATGCTCCATACAATAAGTTTACACACATCAAAACGAAGCGTGTGAGTCGAAAAGATAGAAATGAATTAAAAAGTAAACGCGAAACAAAGAATGTTTTAAAACCAACAAAGAAACAACAAATAAGAAAGAAAACCAAAAAAACCAAAAAAAACGAAAGGAAAGTGGAACTGGTGAGAGAGAGAGAGAGAGAGAGAGAGAGAGAGAGAGAGAGAGAGAGAGAGAGAGAGAGAGAGAAGAGAGAGAAAGAGAGTGAGACAGCTGGGGGTGGAGAGAAGCGTAGCAGTTAGCTAGCTATTCATCCATTTAACCAGCCCAGTAGCCAGAGAAACAGACATACAAAACAACAGATCCACACACAAAAGAGAGTAGGCAGTGTAGGCATAACATTTCAAAGCGCGATGGGATCAGAATTCAAAACGCTATCCAGCAACAAACGTTCTCGGATACAATTTTCCATAGACGATGAATATAATGATATTTTGTATTCAAAAAAACATTGTCGGATCAATTTTCATAGGTAATGATTGCAATGATAAAGGTACATTATTTTACAACAAAACCTGTTCGGATGTCAGTTTCCGTATATAATGATGATAACGATAATGATACTATATTTTTCAAAAGTATAACGAAACATTTTTCAGGTTTGGTATTGTTGTTTCTGAAAGGTAGCCAGCCATTGACATGACTCACAGGATTTTTAACGTGCATATTTGATAACATGCATGAGAATGCACACAAAGAAGGTTGAGGCACCGGGAGATGTGAAGACATGTTGACCAGGGATATTGGAAAAATGTCCACTCTTTACCCACGAGGTGGAGGTGTCAAAGGGGATCGAACCCAGGACCTTCCGATTGGAAGTCAGATGTTTGCTTACTTGATTACCTCGCCCTCAAGAACAGATAAGCTTGGCTGCTTGTTGTCCTTGGCCATGGAAAAAAGAAACAAGAACAACAGGAAAACAATATTGTTCCTTCATTTCCAAAACCTTTTCTTATAAAAACCACAGTAATATCCGCTCAGGGTCATGCAATGAAAGCCACGTGAGAGTGGCGTAAGAGACTTACAGTTATATATCAGAGATATGTTCTGCTATATGATTGATATTGTTAACCGTTACGGGAATGTGAAGATGTGGATTTTAATTGACAGGTTGTTCGTATTGTTAAATGGTTCCTTTCTACTGAGCCGAGGATTCGTTTATTTCATCATCCTGACATCTGTACTCCTTACAAAAGGGTCAGTGGTCTTAACATTAAATACACGTATCTTGCGTGTCTTATGTGTGTGTGTGTGTCTCTCTCTCTGAGCAGCTCTTTTTGTCTTTCTCTGTCTCTGTTTGTTTGCCTTCTGTCTGTCTGTCTTCTGTCTGTCTCTGTCTTTCTTTCTTCAGGTCTGTCTCTGTGTGTGTGTGTGTCTGTCTGTCTGTGTCTCTTTCTGTCTCTGTCTCTCTCTGTCTCTCTCTTTTGTATGTGTGTGTGTGTGTGTGTGTGCGCGTGAGAGAGAGAGAGAGAGAGAGAGAGAGAGAGAGAGAGAGAGAGAGAGAGAGAGAGAGAGAGAGAGAGAGAGGCCGTAACGGGATATCGTCACAATTGTCAAAAAAATGTCAAAATCTAAAATCTCACTCGTTTCCTGTCCACCCCAGGTCCTGAGATTTTCTATGTATTTTTCATTTTCTGTATCTCTGACTCGACTGTCTCTCTGTTTGTCTCTGGTGGAGATAAACAGACAAACAGAAAAAAAAAACAGAAAGAGAAATAGAGAGAAAGGGGGGGGGGAGAGGGGAGAGAGAGAGAGAGAGAGAGAGAGGGGGGTAACACACACACACACACACACACACACACACACACACACACACACACACACACACACACACACACACACACACACACACACACACACACACACACCACACACGCAGAAATAGTGACCAAGCATCAACTGCAATCAAAGTCAAAAAGGAAGAAAAACTGAAGGGACGGAAGGGAATAATCAAAGGGAGACAAACGAAAGAAACCAAAGGTCTCAAAGCCAGCGTGCTACCTGTCAATGGTCTTCGTGTCGTGTGGAAATGTTAACCCCTGCACCACCACCAACCTCTTTTTGTCTGTGTCGTTTGATTAATTCTGGTTAACGAACAAAAGAGGTCTGCTGCACAATGTCCACATTCACACTGTGTGTTCCGTTAGTTTCCCTCTGTGTTGTCACGTACAGTCGTGTGTGTGTGTGTGTGTGTGTGTGTGTGTGTGTGTGTGTGTGTGTGTGTGTGTGTGTGTGTGTGTGTGTGTGTGCGCGCGCGTATAAAAGTGTGTGTGTGCGCCTACGCGCATGCATGCGTGCGTACGTGTGAGTGTGTATGTACGTTTGAGTACTTGTGTGTGTGTGTGTGTGTGTGTTGCAATCGAGTGTGTGTATGTGCGCGCGTGCGTGTGTGTGAGTGTGTTTGTGTGCGTGTGTGTGCGTGCGTGTGTGCGTGCGTGTGTGTGTGTGCGTGCGTGCGTGCGTGCGTGGTGTGTGTGTGTGTGTAAAAGAAAGAAAGAAAAAAAAAGGCATGGAACAGAGCTAGAGGAGAGGCAGAGCATTGTTGGTCAATTCCAATCAATACAAATACAGAACGAGATGGTCAAGCCATTCTTTACAATCCCCCTTTTTGTGCAATAGGCAATAACACAGAACATCCAAATTTTTTGACTTCCCAAAGTGGAGGAAGCATTAAGATATAATGGAATGAAACTTGACATGAAGCGAAGTCAGTGGTAGACCGTCACAACAGTGGAAATGAAGTGTAAATTTTTATCAGAAATTCCTGAGACGGTTATGTTCTCATACCTGTGTTAGAGAATTTACTTTTTAGAAAATTTCTGGGCCATATGACTTTGACCTTGGCGTCATGAATTCCAAACGTAGGTATTCGCAGCTCCTCATCGACCTACATCTTTGACTCAGATTTGACAAATATCTAACCAGAAACAGCTGAAAAAAAATCTTGTTAAAATTTTGTGAAAACAGAACAGACAGACAGCAGACAGACATACCAGACAGACAGACAGACAGACGACAGACAGGCACATAACGCACCCACGCACCACACACACACACACACACACACACACACACACACACACACACACACACACACACACACACACACATACAGAGGTACATTCACATCTTTCCAATCGATGTGAAACAACGTCCTTTAGGAAAAAGACTACTGGGAGAGAAGAAATTTGGAAACAAAATAAAACGAAAACTCCCTTTTTTTCCTAAAGGGAATTTAAAAGGAAAAAAATCTAAAAAGGTTAATGAAACTGAGACACAGGTTGAACATCCAACATGCCTTGCACTCAAAGGTCATCACGTTGTCTGGAATATTAACACCACACTCTTTTTTCTAAGTCCTTTTTTTTTTCTCTTTGAGTTAGTGGACAAACAAGATTCTACAAGTCAATATTCAGATTGTGATCTCCGTTCGTAGTAGGCTACTCCTTTGTTTTGTCACGATCAGTCTGGCCTGACATGTTTACTATCCTGTGTTATGTATTGATATTATTGATGTGCCTGTTGCTCGATACGTGAGTTTCGGTCAAAGTTTTCATAAGCAGAAAGATACAATTGTTGATTTTTACTAATGAAGATAAAGGTAAACGTAGTATCAGGACCATAGTGGAACCATTCATAAGCGAAGCCCAGAAAAGAAAGAGGATGCAAGGATGCTATGTTTGCATTTTTCCATCTTTGCAAGAAAGCATGTGGCTACCTGAAACAAAACAACTCCACCCATTTAAAAAGAATAAAACTTTAGGAAGTTTTAGAATCACATGGAATTAAGTGTCAGCTCCTCGGCAACACAAGATCAACTTACGCAAATATTGAAACGTTGTGACGACCTCAAGTGGACTTTCCAATTGGTTGCGACAAGGAAGCGTTCTATCACCACTCCGATTCATCTTCTACATGGACAAAACTACTCCGTTGCAAACCCTGATCCAAAAGCTCCAGACAGACAGACAGAGAGAGAGAGAGAGAGAAGAGAGAGAGAGAGAGAGAGAGAGAGAAAAGAGAGAGAGAGAGAGAGAGAGAGAGAAGGTAAATGAGGCAGAAAGACAATGGCATTTGATCGATTTCAATCAATAAAAGAAAGGATTGAAAGATAGAGAAAGACATGCACACAACAGAAAGTAAAGAAAGGAAGAACGAAAGAAATAGAGACAACAATGGACACAGCACACCCCACACACACACACACACACACACACACACACACCACACACACACACAACACACACACACACACACACACACACCACACACACACACACACACACACACACACACACCCCCTACCTGTCGTGCTTACCTTATCCAAGAGTACTGATGTGAAGGCACTCCATTAAGTCGAGGTTCTCTTAGTAAAGAGACACGATAATTTTTTTCACTAGATCCAGTCTGTTTTAAGATCATATCATAATTCATACCAAGACTCTTTGAGAAAGTCACTTACCGCTTGCAGTATTGATCACCGCCTATAGGCAACACTAGGAGAAGATCGTGAGGCATGAAGACGCACCTCCCATCAGGCCACCACCTTCTTTGAGGATACTCGAAAGGCCAGTATAGTAAAGAATGGGAGAACCAAGAACCTCCATCACCCAGCTCAGACTAGACCTTTATCTGCAGCCGCTACTGAAGGACTGTTGATCGGTCAAAGACCTCGTCAGCCACACACGCGCTTGCAGAGACGTGGACCTCACCCCCATCCCCCCACCCTCCCCGTCTTGAATCTTCGTTTGCGAAGCCAACCATGACTATACCATTTCTGTAATCATTGTTGTTGATGTATCAAACGGTAATGTATTAAGAAAACGGCATCCGTACTAGCTTTTCTTTATGTAAACTTGTTAATGTCATCAGCAAGGGAAAGAAACGTAAAACAACTAGCTGTGTTATTTTTGCAACGCGTATGAAACGAAGAACGTTGTCACAACGTAATTAATGTTTATATGAAGGTGGATTTCGATCTGATCTGTACACCCTCCAACACCCCTCCTCTAAGAGAATTATGCTGTGCGTGGCCTGATGGTTAAAACCCTTGCCTAGGACACAAGAAGCCCAGCTTTAACTCGCAGATCAGATACGGATTTGTCACCCCCCCCCCCTACCTCCACTAATCAGCAGTGCTAGTCTTCGTACTAGTGTAGTGTGTGTTACAGCTGTGTCTGTAGTGAGAATAGACCGAACGAGCTAGCGAGAGAAGATAGATAGATAGATAGATAGATAGATAGAGAGAGAGAGAGAGAGAGAGAGAGAGAGTGCCCTTCAAGAGTATCTGTGTGTGTGTGTGTGGTGTGTGTGTGTGTGTGTGTGTGTGTGTGTGTGTGTGTGTGTGTGCGTGCGCGTGCATGTGTGTTATTTTGCCTTTCGCATAACCGATCATAATATTGACATGGACTGGAAAACGAAATGACGAGTTGGCATTATAATAGTGGAGTTAGTTCGATAGTTCATGCATGCTCAGAAAACACTTGTATGACATGTCCGCTTCCATCAATTATATCTTTTATTAGAGTTGTGAGGGAGTTTAAAGAGAACACATACATACATACATACATACATACATACATACATACATACATACATACATATATAAATACATACATACATAAATACATACATACATACACATACATACATACATACATAACATACATATACATACATACATACTAATACCTACATACATACATAACATACATACATACATAATATACATACATACAAAAACATACAATACATATACATACATACATACATACTACATACATACATACAAACATACATACATACATACATACATACATACATACATACATCTGCAGTAGATGATACGCGCGCATGCGTGTGTGTGTGTGTGTGTGCGTGTTTTGCATGTCTGTGTTGTGTGGTAGGCGTTTATGCGCGTGCGAGTGTCTGCCTGTTTGTGTGTCTGTGTTTGTGTGCGAGCGCGCTGTGCGTGAACGAGCACGTGTATTAGAACAGTCGTGTTTGAGAACAAGGACGATTTTATAAATGCAAAGAGAAACGAAAACGACAAAAGCCTAGATATACACACAGTGAAGTTAAAATAAACAAGTAAGATGAGTAGGTATATAAGTACGTAAAACATGCTGCAGTCATTCCTATTTATGTTGTGTGTTAAACGAACATAAATATGATTCATAGGGTTAAGAAGTTGATAACCGTTTGTGACTGTTGAACTAAATCGCCACGAACTATTCCAGCGTCGCATGCTGATACGAGCCAAGTTTGACACAGTGCAACATTCAAATAGTTGTTTTGTTTTGTTTTCTTTGCTGCATTTATTTTTCTGACCCATTTCCGTATTGTTAATGTGTCAGTACCCCATGATGCTTACTTCCGCCTCCCCTATACACCTCAAACCTGCTAAAACTGACAGGATAGCGCATCACTCCACAACACAGCACGACACGAACGACACACAACACAACACAGCTCAAACACAACACAAATCAATGCAACACAACTTAACGCAACACGACACGAAACACGACACAAATCAGCGCAACACAACACAACACAACACAACACACAACGACGCAACGACACACACGCAACACAACACAACACAACACAACACAACACAACACAACACAACATTTAACACAACACAGCAATATCCTTCATTCACCAAAACCTAACCCAATTCAGCTTAACCAAACCCCAAACTACCCAACTCACTACAATCCAACCCAACATAACCCAATATGAACACAAACAAACCCAACCCGACATCCAGCTTAGCCCAACCCAACCCGACATCCAACCTAAACCAACGTAACACCTAACACAACCTCAATCCCACCCAACCCAACCCAACCCAGCCCACCACCAACACAACACCAAACCCGATACCCACTCAGCCCATACCCCAACCCAACTCAGTACGCAGCCCAATCCAACCTATGACCCCACGCTGCTGACTGTGGGTTTGCAACACACGTCCACATTAACTAAAACTGACAAGACAGTATTTCCCAACCCAAAAATAAATAACCCAACTTGACCCGGCTCAACCCAGCTCAACACCACGTAAAGCAGCTCAACCCAAACCAACTCGATCTGATCTCACCCCGTTCTACATCAATCAAACCTAACCAAACCAACCCAACGTAACACAACGACTCAACACAACCCGATCCTTCACCACAGCCTGATCCAATTCAGCATAACATAAACCAACCCATGGCATCGAAACATAACGCAGAATAACCTACGCAAGACAGCCCTACACAACAGAGTACAACGTAAACACAATGTAAACAAATATTTTTGAGAAGGGCGAGGAAGGCTGATTACCAAAGTGAAAGTCGAATAAAATCATCCGGACTTGTTAACCCTTCGACTCCTGCACCCTGTTCACCAAGCATTCTGCATTGTCAACCATGCTGGCAAAGCAAAAACTTAACCCTTTGACTCCCTTACCCTATCCACCAGCTC
>CM060311.1:39624448-39631948 GCA_030674185.1 Monoplex corrugatus
GGGAGACAAACAGTTCACCATACAGTGTTAAATGTTTGGTAGACGAGACCTGAAGGGAAGACTGGATGTGCGGTCTGATGTCGACTGAACCCTCCAGGCTGTCATTTTTCATTTCCGTTTTCATGAAATTGTACGCTTTCTCCCCTCTCTCTTTGTCCATCAATCTCTTGACCTATTCTCTTTTCATAATGGTAAGCCCATATTAAGAATACATCTTTTTTCCAATTAAAATATTGTTTGACAGATAGCTAAATAATTTCATTTTTCAAAGTTAAGAGAGATATCTTTCCTCTACATGTTTTTTTTTGCATAGATGTCCGTTTGCAGAAACTGGCTCACAGTATTATCGTGTCAGACATGTTCACTGTTTTAGTTTGAAATGAAGAGATGGATTTGCTTCACCTCATCATAAATATTTCCTTATTTTCTTCATATGATTGTGCATGCTTAAAAACGCGCTTTTGTTTTCTGATTCCTGGTAGCAAGACTGTTCCTTTTCAGTGTTGATGTATTCTTCTAATGTACATTTATTCTATGGCTAGAATTAATTACAGATACTTGAGAATAAAGGAAACATAAATGTGTGACTTTGACACATGTTGAAGAACGACATTGGAGAAAGTGCTTAGCAGCAGTCTTTCTGGCACCTGTATCAAAAATAATTGTTTGATTTATGACATATCTAAACGTCTATAAATGCCTATAAAGATACATAACTTAAATATTTTCATGGTTACAGTGACCAAGTCACTACCTGTGACGATCAACTATGATTTTGTCACACAAACAATAAACTATCGGATTTTCCTTCTCGTTTACCTCCTGTGATAGAACATTTTAAAAAAAAGGTGCAAATATTGCATACAGAACCAAACTTTTCGAATACTTAATAGCAGTATCAGTTAATTACATTGAAAGTGCTATTTCGGTTCCTCATTGGCAACATTATTCAAAGAAAACAGCATGCAACGAAAACGAATATCTGCACATTTGATTTATTTGAACATAAAACGGAGACTGTCATCATGGACATAACTTTTTTCCGCACGAAAGAAAGGGCTTAGCTCTTCTAGGACCAGCAGTTCACCATACAATATAAGTGCCTGGGACACTGGTGGACGAGCCCGAATAGGAAGATGGGGTGTTTGTTCAGATGTCCTCCCTGTCTGAAACATCGAGACTGTCATTTTTCATTTCCACTTTCACGTAATTCTACCTCACCCTAATTTCTACATCGCCCATTCCCCTTCTCCCTTTGCTCCATCAATCTCTTGGCAGTTTTGTTCTTTTTGTTTTGTGTGTTTTTTTTATAATGGTCAAGCCATTTCAATAATCGCTCTTTACACTAGTGAGGCTGCACTTACTAGGACAATAACTGCACTTACAAGAATACCAAGTTATTTTCTTTGTGTTCATACATGGTTTGTGTAGCACTATAGTAGAAACAGTACTGAATGTTTTTGGAAGTTACACCGTCAAAACTTTGAAAACACTTATGCTGTTTTTTTGTTGTTGCTATTTGTGCACCGTGACACTAAAGGACACCTAGGATACTATACAAAAGTTGTCCCAGAACAGATTAGAGTGCTTAATCATCGTTGCTGCCCTGCTTGTTAAAGGCATTATGAACAGTAAGTTAGAGCCACCGTGACCACGAAATGAGTCTTTGAAAATTCAAACTTTTGCATCGTAGGTTCTTAATGGACGGGATCTGCGATCCAACATTCATAAATATCCACCCATTAATAGCTGAAAATGATCACTGACGTAACACAGATATACACAGACAGACGTTAACGCCGATAGACAGGCACGTTGACAGACGGGGTAGGCACAGAAAGAGAGGAGTCTATTTATATCGCCCATCTCCCCCCTCCCCACCATGGAGATTATTTCAAAAAGAGCACTACCGCTATTTACCAACATATGGACTTTTCGTTTGGTCTATAAGATGGGAGAGCAGCGGTTATAGCAGTTATCGACAAGTAGCAACAGGAAATGGCCAGACTGGTGAGGTCTTCACAGAAATGCAACTGCCGTCGTTTGCTCTGGTATCTACCATTACTACTATGTTAGACCTTGCTTGTGGAGAACCAAAGAGTGGTGAAGGTCCGGTGACATTGTGTTTGAGAGTGCTATTTGTCGTTCACTTTTCTCTCTGTAAGCTTGTATCTGAAAGGTGTATGTGTAACACAAATGACTTTCCTATTAAACCTGATTTACCATATGACAGTAATGATTACTGATCTACTCGTTTTTGTTGTTGTTGTATTTTTTGAAGAACATAATGTGATATATTTTTTTTCTCTCTAAACGAGATTTAGTTATTGGCATGGCTTGATTTATCATATGGCAGTAATAATTATTAATCTGTGCATTTTTGTGCACTTCATAAGGACATGTTTTATCTGTCTCTGTCTCTGTCTGTCTGTCTGTCTGTCGATGTCTATGTTTGAACGTTAGATCTTGGCATGGTTTGAAATATCATCCAGGGATATAAGTGATTAGTCTGTTCATTTTCATGTATCTTTTAAAGGACATATTGTTCTCTCTCTCATTTGATTTATTGCTGTATTGCTGTATTGTATTTTCATTTCAGTAATAGTTATAAGCAGATATATAGATTATCAACGGCAAATCGAAAATGGCTCTTAGCTAATAACTTCGGCCGTTGAAAAAGTATCATTGTCATCGTCGTTGTCATTCCCTCTGTCTCTTTCTCTCTGTCTGTCTCCCTTCTCCATCCCCCTGTTTCCTCTGTTTATTACAATCATTTAGAATTCTGGTCGAACAAATTTCTTCTTTTGCCTCCTCTTGTCTTTAAATCGAAGAATTAGTGATTCGTTTTGAGAACAAACTCTTCATTTAAAAGAGAAATAAAAACTGTACGGAGATATTGCCTGACCCAAGAGCCTGACTGGAACATCCTTCATGGATCAGTCGGAAGATTGAGAGAAGGTAAAGATGCAGTGTAACAAAAGTTCTGCAAGTTTAAACTTTCTTACAGAACTTCTATCCCTTTTGATGGAAACGTTCTCCACCCTATCTCCACCCTCTCTTCTTATAAGGACATGTTTCAAAGACTTATGGCTGGGGGTAGACGAGCATGTTTTTTTCAGAGTTGTTTGCCATGGGACATATTCTTTTTTGTTACTGGATGCAAAATGAAATTTAGTTTTTGGCCAGGCTGGATTTATCATATGATAATAATAACAACTACTAATCTGCATTTTTGTGTTTGCACCTTTTGAAAGACATACTTCGTTCAGTCTCTGTGTGGAGATTTAGTTATTGGCATGGCTTACTTCATGATACGGCAATAATAACTAGTGATCTCTGCTCTTTTTGTGTACCTTTGTAAGGACATGTTTTCTCACTCACTCTGTCTCTTGCGCGCTCTCTCTCTCTCTTTCTCTCTCTCTCTCTACTCTCTCTTTCTGTGTCTGTGTGATGTCAGATTTTGGCATGCCTTGATGTATCGTACAGAAATATTAAGGATTAACCCATGCATCTTAGTGTTCCTTTTGAAGGACATAATGTATTATATCTCTCTTTCTTTCATCATTTATATTATTGAGTTATTGGTGCATTTTTAGCTCAGTGTTTTCAGTTCTGGGCAAATATGTAGATTGGTAGCCTGACTTACCTTACGTTTTTGTTTCAGAATTTCAAAGGTTATGTTACCAAACTGTGTAAAATTTAAAACAAGACAGCATTGATAGGAAGACAGCTGTCAAGAATATTAAAAAAGAGGAACTGGTATTTCTGACTGGAAAACATATTTTCTAGCACTAAACTTCACTTCGATAAGAAAGCTAGAAAGTGCATGCGACAAATTGAAAAACTTTTGTATGAGGATGTATCTATTTTTTTGAAAATCCTTTCGAACGTTATTGTTAAAGTTCGATAAATTGGAAGAAAAGGAGTAATTATGTTTTGGACACACACGTTAAAGGCATATAAACTGTTCTAGTCATAAAATGAACAAAAAAATCTTCTGAATTGCTTGCTTAACCTGTGCTGTTTAAAGAGAATATTTGAGTTGGAGACAAAATTATAACACATGCAAACTGGATTAAAAATGGTATTTATTGTGTTGCACACTTCATGAAACATGGTGGAGAATGTTTTGAACGATCAAAAATTAACGCAAAATATGATGTAAATGTTGCTTTATTACTTTTACTGGATGTGTATCATTTTTAAAGCTACATACAAACATGTAGCATAGAATTCAAAGATAACGCCTAATTATCGACAACTCTAGCACTGAAGACTCTCCACTCGGTACAAAAAGATTTTAGACAATATTATGATACATTGATATCAAAAGACAGTAACCCCTAATGCTATTCAAAGGGAACGAAAGACTTGTACAATTGTATGGAAAATGTCTTTTCCAAATGCACAAAACTAAGGACACGGTGTTTAAATAGTTTTAAACTCAAATTGTCCGCAGAATTCTTGCAACAAATGTCGTTTTGAAAGAAATTGAAATTGCCAACATTGATTTATACAGTTTCTGCAGGGAACGTAAAAATAACATTCAATACTTTTATGGAGTCGTCGTCAAATGATACAATTTTGGCAAAAGTTTGAAAAAACTGTCGCATGAAAGATGCGCTCTAACTTTTTACATAAAACAATTAAAATTTGGGTTCAATTGGAACAGACTTTGGATTCAAGACAGGCAGAGTTCTTGACTTTATAATATTGTTTACTAAAATGTATGTTATATACAGCAATCTAGATAGTGCTTTTCCAAACTAATCTTTACAAACTTTTCTGTTTTCAAAAAGGAGCTTCAAACACAGACATAGAATTAAAAGACAATGCAGAAGTCAAGAGCAACTATATCAGATTTCGGGCAGATTGTTTGCTTTATGCCGCAATTATTGATTCACACCATTGCAAATTGATCAGTTGTGAGTCTTCTTTGTGTGTTATGTATAATTTGTCAGAAGAAATGATGATATGTTTTCTTTGTATTACATGCTTCACTCTGACGACCTGCATACATTATGTTGTTGACTTTAATAATGTCATAACTGACAGGTTGCTCTGTACTTTGCCTCTTCATCTTTTTCGTTTTGTGTTTTTCTTCTTCTTTTGCAAATTTGATTCTTCCCTTAGGACTGAAACGTATTCGATATTATATCGTAAATGATATTGTGTGTTGTAGAGAGAAAAGTAATAATCAAAGAAGGTTTACGCAAAAAATAGCAACGGTAAATTTGAAAGTGGCTTTCAGTGGTAACATCTACCTCTGGAAAATAAAGTATTGTTGCCACTGTCATTGTCATTCTCTCTCTCTCTCTCTCTCTCTCTCTCTCTCTCTCTTCTCTCTCCTCTCTCTCTCTCTATCTATCTATCTCTCCCCCTCTCCATTCTTCATCTTTCTATCTGTCTCTGCTAATTACAGCATTTAGAATTCTGGTCAAACGACTTTTGCCTTTCGTTTCTCTCTTCTCTTAAAATTGAAGAACTGGCGATTCGGTTTAAGGACAAAATTTGTTCGCCAGAAAGAGAACAAAATGGTACAATCATATTACCTGTCCCAAGAGCCTGACTAGAATCTCTTTCATGGATTAGTCTGAAGCTTCTCAGAAAAGAAAAGTCTCAAATAAACACGTATTGTGACAGCAGTTCTGCAAGCCAGCCCCGTTTGAAAGGACAATACACAAGCTTTCATGTCTCGGCCAAAGACCCTTCGTTCAGACAAATTTGTGTGAAATCATTGTCTGAGAGATCTGTCTATTACTGTCTGAAAGGGCTGTGACCTGTACAGATCAACAAGCCTGTTGTCCTTTCTGGGGAAGCCGATGTCTAGACCTTTTGTCGATGTTCTTTGAGATACAGCCCGTACCAGTCCATTCATTTGAGTGATCAAGTAAGCGTGGACAGACGTATATATATATATATATATATATATATTATATATTATAATTATATATATATATATATATATATATATATATATATAATATACATACATAAATGGAGTGGGCAAAAACACACAAATCCCAGTGATTGTAACGGCTTACATTATGCTCTTGCGTGTTGTCAGGCAATGACTTAAGAGACAGGAACATAAAAGATCGTAATCTTTCTGTATGGTCCGGACTATTACTGTCGATAATGGATGTCCTTGTGTCCACTATCCAGTGAAAGCTTACAACTCATTGAGTCTGATCAGTCAGTGTGGCCAAGTGATTAGTGCATAGACTTGTTAATGAGAAGTCTTGTGACTGAACCCCCACCAGTCAAAAAAAAAATATTGTAGGAGGGATTTTCGGGTCTGACTGGCTGTTACCCAGAGTTGAGGGTGTTATGGATTGATTGGGAAACAGTGGACCACATTGTTATGTCTTGTACATTACGGGTGCCCCATTTAGGGTGTCGTGATTAGGAAGAAGTGGACCACATTGTTATGTCTTGTACATAACGGGTGCCCCATTTAGGGTGTCGTGATTAGGAAGAAGTGGACCACATTGTTATGTCTTGTACATTACGGGTGCCCCATTTAGGGTGTCGTGATTAGAAAAGTGGACCACATTGTTAGTCTTGTACAATACGGTGCCCCATTTAGGTGTCAGTGATTAGGAAGAAGTGGACCACATTGTTAGTCTTGTACATAACGGGCCCCATTTAGGGTGTCGTGATAGGAAGAAGTGGACACATTGTTATGTCTTGTACATAACGGGTGCCCATTTAGGGTGTCGTGATTAGGAAGACGTGGACACATTGTATGTCTTTGTACATAACGGGTGCCCATTTAGGGTGTCGTGATTAGGAAGAAGTGGACAACATTGTCATATCTTTTACATTACCGGTGCCCATTTAGGGTGCGCTCAATTTCCTGACAGCGTAGCAGATATCTTTGCCACACCAGGATATATTACGATAGTAAGCGTAGAGTGGTAGCTGGTATCTTTGCCACACCAGGATATATTATGATAGTAAGCGTAGAGTGCAGCCCTGTTTCACAGTCTCAGTCCTAGATGAAACTCCTGAGCACCATGATCACCATTTTCATTATATAAAATCAGCAGTCATCAGCGTCGTGGAAACTGTTCCAGAGTTTGTGATCCTTCGTGCCTTGATGTTGTGCTGACCTCAGTTTCAGTTTCCCTGACCGCTTCCAAGCTGGAGGTAAACTAAAACAAAAGGTCTTGATGTCACTGGTTCGTGTAGGACCATCGTTGGAAGGTCACGACGGTGGTTTGCTTACTGGAAAGGGGAGGGGGATATGTTGCTCACTCGCTCTGATTCAGAGGTTGACTGATAACTGTCATTAGTGGAGGACCTTGTTGGGAGTGTCATTAGTACGTTGAATTAAAATGGTCATTGCTGAACTATGCTGAAATAACTTGTCAGCAGTGCAGTCTCTTGTGGTGGATGGCCTTATGGCGGCTTCACGTCGATGGTTCCTATGGAATTCCTGGCGCTGAGACTTTGACTCTGTGAACTTGGAACTGGTCAGTGTGTTAAAGAGTCAGC
>CM060311.1:39641948-39649448 GCA_030674185.1 Monoplex corrugatus
CTGTTAAAGTTCAGTGTTACAAGTCGAGTGTTTCACTGACTCCTTGTGGCACATATGTTTCATATTATCCTGGTTTTGATATTTAGTTTGATATACTTCGAATTATCACTACTTATAGCTCAGAATAGTTGAGAGACTCAGAGTGTGTGGCACGTATGTTTTACATACAGCATTCTGATTTTGATTTATTTTGGTATGTATAGAATTATCACTACTTAAAACTCAGAAAAGTTGGGAGATCCACAGTGAATGTTAGTACTGTAGGATAAGACGTGGATGCTAAAAGAATTCAGAAAGCAGTCCAGCAAGTCCAACAGAATCAATAACAACATGGGAGAGTGCACTTCAGAGATGTGTAACTGGGTTGACATGTGGCATGTGGCCCCTTTCAGGATCAGTTTCATCCCTCAGATCTGGACATGACCTCCATCCCCGAATACAGATCTGGTGAAAAGGAGGAAATCAGATGAACCTGAGTGCCAGCTCTTCCAGGGCGAACAAACAGTGGACATATCATGTGCTCATGCAAAGCAGCGCTAAACCGGGGAAAGTGCACATTCAGGTACAAACACGGCAGGAGGCAGCAAACTTGGGTCGGAAAAAAGTAGTGACATTCAGAGCATGGAAGCGGGATCTGCTAGCTAGAGGTTAGAGCAGACGACTAGGAGTCCACTCAAGTCTTCCAGAATGGTTTAAAAAACAAACAAACAACAACAACAACAACAAAAACAAAAAACAAACAAAAAAAAAGAGAAAAACAAACAAAAAACAAACAAACAAACAAACAAAAAACAAACAAAATGCACACATACAGATGAATTGTCAGCAAGAATAGTATGAGGCCGGATATAGTTTTCCACTCCCATCCATCAACTGTGATTCCGATCGAAAAGATTTTACTGTATGAAAGTAGAATAAAGGAATCTCATGTTAATAAGACTGAAAAGCATGCCAGTGTAGCCAGCAACATGAGGAAATCTGACTTTTGAACTGGTAGACTGGAAAATCTCCATTCTTTTAACCAGTCAACATTGTGTTGTGGTTAGCACAAGGTCTACCGTCTTGAAGGTAGCGGGTTCGAATCCTCATCAGTCCCTTCCAAAATCATATTCGGCTCCAATAGGCTCCCACCCAGAGTTGAGAGTGGTATGGACTCATTGGGAAGACTGGGACCACACAGTCGAGTCTCATCAACTTCACAAAAGCGTCATTGAGGGTATTACTCAAATCTTATGACCAGCGCCGCAGGTGTCTGTATCTCTCGGACCTGGATGATGCAAGGGTATACCATGATAGTAAACATAGAGTACAACCCATCGTCATGATTATTTTCATCATCACCATCGTCATTCCATTTTCAGTTGCTTCATTCTTTTCACTTTCACTACCTCGGTGTCGTCAGTTTGGCAATAAAAAGTTGTCTGGGAAAGCGCCGTGCGGAAATGCCTTGATGTTTGCTACGGGGATTTAAGGAAACCCGCTTTGATTGTATTTGTCTTTGTCGGTTTTTATGGCATTCTCGATTTGTCTTTCTAAAGGAAGGAGCAGATGCTTTACAGGAACACGTCGAAACTTTACGTGTATACACGTTCCTGGAGGGTAGTCGACAAACGAGAGTCATGTTACCACTGAACCATTTCATCTGTATTTGATATTTGATGGCCTCTACACTTGACTGACAAACATAAAGATACAACTACATAAAGTTACAATAACCTATTCTGCTTCCTCTCCCTTACGAAGACAAGTTGATGTTCAGAAAGCCAGTTTTAGTATAATGTGAGGTCTACCTCTGGACTGGGAGTCGCTATTGTGCCCCTCCACAAAAAACCAAACATGAAGCCGACAATACTGAAGACTGTGTAGACTGGTCACAACAGGAAAGCTGGAGGGAAAGAGAGCACCAGGTAGACCCAGGGAAAAAATGTTGGACAGACTTGCAGAGTGGCTGAGGACAAAGAGGATGGAAGATGTGCTTACGGCAACAAGGGACAGATGCATATGGAGGGCCATGATTGCCAACGCCATGTGGCAGGGCACTTGACGATGATGATGATGATGATGATAATGCTGATGCTGCTGCTGCTGCTGCTGCTGCTGCTGCTGCTGCTGATGATAATGATGATGATGATGATAATGATGATGATGATGATAATGATGATGATAATGATGATGATAATGATGATAATGATAATGATGATGATAAATGATGATGATAATGATAATAATAATGATGATGATAATGACGACGATGATGATAATGATGATGATAGATGATAATGATGATAATGATGATGATAATGATGATGATGATGATAATGATGATAATGATGATGATAATAATGATGATGATGATAATGATGATATTATAGACTTCAGGTGATGGAAGCAGCGGGAGAAACCAAAGCTCAGACCACCATGAAAACACGTCATGAAGGACCGTAGACAATTATCACAGTTCTGTGATCGATAGATAGGGCGGGCGCCATAGTCAAGTGGGCAAGACGTCAGACTTCCAATTGGAGGGTCTGGGTTTGATCCTGCCTAGGTGCCTGCCGCCTGGCGAGTAAAGGGTGGGGATTTTTCTGATCTCCCAGGATGATGCACGCAGAATATCAACTATGCACATTAAAGATCCTGTGAGTTATTATGTCTGAGTCCGGTACCTTATGGAAACAGGAAAACACCCAACATGCTTTCCCACCAAAGACACACAGTATGAAGACTGTGCAGCAGCATACCGCCTGCATAGTGTGGACAAAACAAGATGTGTACGCGTATCCGGAAAAAACTGGAACGTTAAAGAATTATTTTCATATCGACAGATTTATTCTTAAACCAATATTTATGAGGATTGTTATGAGGATTATTACAGTATGAACCATAGCAATCCATGTCAGAGACAGCAGCATAGAGTGTACTTACTTAATACTGACTGTTCTAACGGGGTTCGATGACACAGGCTCAAGAGATACATACGTCAATCTGATCAAGATATTTGAGTGTGGTTGTTAGACATAATCCTGATAGGGTTTGTGTCATTACTGGCTTTGGGTGGACAGAATTACGGTAGACAGGAAGCTGTTTTCCAGCTAAACACACACAGATGAGGCATAAGCCGGGGAAAAGGGAGACCCAGACACAGCTGATCTGAGCAGGAAGCAGGATGCAGCAAGGCGCTGATCCTTAGAGATGTCAGTCAGAAACTATCAGGAAGATTGCCAGCGACCGGATAACGATGTTAACTCCATCCATTAGCCTGTCTCTCGCTTCTCATGCTGTCTTGTTGCCCTCATTGCCGCCGTTCTTCTCGGCTTCTGTGTCGTTGGTGTGAAAACAAACAGTTTGTGCAATATAGAGTTGTTTGGGAAAACACTGTGGAAACAAAAACAAACAAACAAACAAACAAACAAACAAACAAACAAACAAACAAACAAGCAAACAAACAAAAAACACTGATGTGTTCATTTAAAAAATATTTTAAACATTGAGTTGTCTCCTCTTTCTTTTCATTTGCTGCCTCTTTTCTCTGTTTTCTGAAGGCAGGGAGTCGGTGTTTGAGACAGACCATGGGAAGACTGTTTGCCCATGTGCCAGGAGGTCACTGATTAGAAGAGAACCACAGTTGCTGAATCACATTATCACAACAATAGTGTCTATACTGACGGTATAAACAGTAGGATACTGCCAGCTATATCCGTCTTTCCACCAGTGATTGTCAGTTCTTCGCTTGAGAGACCAGACTAACATACTGTGAGCACTCAGTCTGGAGTGGAGATCCCCATAGAACTCTTCTACCTAGAAACTCCACATGATGCCACCAGTACTGAAGACATTACTGATCCCAGGTCATGTTAGCAGCAGGGAAAACCAAAACTGAGATCAAAACAAAAACAGATTATTGATGACTTATAGATTCTGAGAGATATATACTACAATCCTTTGGGAAAGATGAATACGAGGATGACGTTGTTGTCATGAAAAATCCTGTCTGATTTGAGACAGAAGACTAGGACTGCACTATGCACATATCCTCACAATATAGTCTAGTCTCAACCTGGCTTGAGACATACATGTACATGCCATATAAATTTAAAAGTTTGAAAACGGTTATAATATACTACCCAGACAGCTTAAACTCAGAACTTGTTTTCTTCTTATTAGTTTTCTGTTGACAGAATTACTGGCAGAAAGAACGTTACTTTCAAGTGCAAACAACCATTATTTTCCAAAGACACTGTTACAACTGACTGGCGAATGGGACACAACAAGGCGCTGAGTTATGGAAGTGTCGATCAGAAATTGTTACAGTTATACGGCCAACTGTATAACAGTGTTCGCTCCATCTTGTCAGCTTAATCCACGTTTCCATTGAACAAATCCACTGTCCTCTTATTTGATATAGGAAATAAACAAGCTGGGCAATCAAGAATTGTTTTGAAAACACCATAATAAGAAGCTTTTTGGATGTTCCTTTTGGGAATTTCAAAGGGTAGTTGTATGAATTTTTGTTATTTATTTGCTGACAGGGGTAGAAATTCATATGAACTATGATAATTATTTGCAGCGGGAATCCTTCCGGCAGTGTAAACCAACTTAGCTTGCTGAATCAGGTCATTTGTATTCAATAGTGTCTGTGTTGATTGAGTATACTCACAACACTTCCTACTATGCTTGCCTATCAGTTTTTCCCCTTCCCCATTTACGACGGCTATTGCTTATTTACTGGACCAGACTAGTAGGCCTACTGTGTAGACATTTCGTCTGGAGTCGGCACTGCCCCTGGGTTCCCTCTTCGTCCCCACTGACAGCCGCATATGAACCTGTCAACAGGGGAGATACTGCTTGCCGCAAGTTATATAGGAGCAGCACAAAGGCCCCCCAAATGAAGATTGTTTCTGCACTGTGTTCACTTCAAGATATTCTCAATGTATTGTTTTGCGATTGTGCCTTACAAAAGGACGATCAAAAATAGTTGAAAGATAATATAACAGCGAAAACGATGCAAGAAGGGCTACGTAATCTGAGACAATGTTTACAATATTAGTGTGAAGATTGTTGCTGCTCTGCATGCCATGGGCAAAATGATCAATGGGTAAGTCAGCATGAAGACAGTGTCTTGACCTTACTGGTATAGAATGTTAACCTTCAAGATGGCATATTTGGTGCATCCTCTTTGAATTTTTTAAAGACGGGTTTAGTGGTGTTTTTTGCACATGAAAGCATGTTTGCATCCTTCAGGACCATGCAGTTAGATGCATTTATGAACAAAGAAATCTGATGCAAGCTGCCCAACATTTAGATGTCCTGAGCAACATTTTCATCATGGAAGATGAAAAGCCAACATTTTTTTCCCTGTGTAATAGAAAAGTACTCTCTCTGTCTGAACAAAGCCTCGTGACGAGGCAGACAGTACTTGTGGTGGCACCAAAACGAGTGACCCGGAGGTGAAATGTCTTCATCATTTTCACCGAGATAGATCGTCAGAGACTGAGGTCGAAGGTGATGCTTTACTACGTCGTTTTGATTGGAGGCTTGCAGAATAGCGATGTGCTTTCTGGCCCTGCTCAATGGTTAAGTTATCTCGTAGTTTTAACCAGGTTTGGATTCTTACTGTGTTGCCAACGCTGGCAGTAAGACAATACCTATAAAGTATATGACATCTAGGCTTTGTCTCTTTGTCAGGACAAAGATTCACCAGAACATACCCGCTTTCCCAGCATTCTCACAAATCCAACATTAACTGGGTACAGAGAGAGAGAGATAGAGAGAGAGAGAGAGAGAGAGAGAGAGAGGAAGGGAGAGAGGTAGGAAGGGAGAGAGGGAGGGAGGGAGGAGGAGAGCTAACTTACCAGATATATATATATATATATATATATATATATATATACAGTGGATCTTAGGGGCACAACGGAGAGAGAGAGAGAGAGAGACAAGGAGGGAGGGAAGGAGGAAGGGAGGGAGGAGGAGCTATATATATACAGTGGATCTTAGCAGTCCAGGGGACATGGCAAGGCGTTTATCATTGAACATGTCAGAAAAACATTATGAAACTGTCAGAAAAACGACTGGATAACTACAATGTATGTTCCTTTCATCTCTCTTGCATTCCTTCCACTGGTGCAACACTCTTCCTCTAACATATTTCCTGCCTTGTCTCTGTTCCATGCCGTAGTTCTTTGATTTGTCTCAGCCACTGTGTCGTCACTGTGGGAAGCAAGTGAAATTGGCAATAAAGCGTTGTTCCAGAAATGCATCGAAAAGGAGCATCATTGGTTTTTCCCCTTGGGAGCCTGAAAAACATATTTTAATCTCGTTTTCTTTTGTTTTTGTTTTTTTCACATTTTCTTTTTCTTTATTTTTGTCTCCCTGTTTTAAAAGAAAAGGAGATTGTTTGATATCAAATGGAAAGAGTTGTTTCTCTCTCTCTCTGTGTGTGCGTGCGTGCGCGCGCGCGTGCGTGCACCTCATTCGTCAGTTCACTGTTTTCTTAGTTTGTTTTTGGCATTTCAGTGTACGTTTGTTTAAATTGTGTTTTTATGTAAATCAACCAGGTGCTTTGACAATGTCGTGGTACTCTGGTAAATCGATTGGACATAGTACTCTGGTAAATCGATTGGACAACCTAATCTTCATTTGTTTAGATAGATTCGAAGTTGTAGTGTTTCGGTCTATTAGCACCATTGGTTTATTTAATCTACAAATTGTTTTTCTTTTATAGTAAAACACTTTCACGTATTCAGTTTACCGTTTTCTCAGACTATGGCACGTTTCTACAAGTTCAGAGAACAAGGAAGCGGCCACATAACAAGTTGTCACCACAATGCCACACCCCCGTTCAGACTTACCCTGGTGAAACTGTGTTTCCATGCGAACACGATGTGAGGTTATTCAATAAAGAAAACTCACTTTGCTGCTGAATACATCATCTGTGATTCCAGTAGTCCCTGGGTTGATTGAATATCACAGGACACCGTCCATTGTGCCTGCTGTCGACCACTCCGCCTTCTCACTAATGGGACAATTGCGGAGCCAGACATAGCAGTGTACAGGCATTCTGTCTGAAGCAGAGACTGCCACTGCTGTGCCCCTCCAAAAAGCCGACATGACCTCACCAACTAGGAAGGTTATTTGTCCGGGGGGAATAAACAAAGGAAGAAGACTCAAAGACTGTTTTCACAGAGCGGAAAAAAGAACAAACGAAGGAAAGGCAAAACAGATACAACGACATAGAGTCTGATTGAATGTTTGTTATCATAAAATGACAGAATTCTCTTAAAAACTCACTGTCATACGTAAACAAAACAGCCCATATTTGACACAGTCAATCTGCCGAGACAGAAAAAACAAAACAAAACCCAACGACAAATGTATCAAATTATGAAGATGGATCAGGTGTAAGACAACAATAATGAAACTATTAATTTTTAATCTGAGATTGCCGGACAGGGGATTTACAGCAGTTATATATGCTAAGGTTCTATACAAGCTTTCGTCTTT
>CM060311.1:39656948-39669448 GCA_030674185.1 Monoplex corrugatus
GTAAGCTACTCGTATTTACTGATAGCAGCTCACAGTTTCATGTCTAAACCTGGAAATAATGATAAGCTGGAAATGATGCGGGTACCTGCCAAATGATGCAGGTAGTACTCTCCATTCGTCTCTGCTGTCAAGGGAAAAATTGATATGATATAAACCTACAGTAGTTTCGGTAACAACAGTCTGACTGAAACATTGGGGGTGTTAAAATTTGGAACATGTCTGGATACGTGCTGATACGTGGCAATAAAGTGTTCCATCTGAAATGTAAATGAAATAATAACATTGAAAGACATGACGCTGTTTGATGGATTGAAATGTCAGGTGATTAGCTAAGGCAATGTTTTTTTTTCAACATCAGAAAGAGAGTCCTTGAATGTTATATAGAACCAATACTGTTGTACGGATGCGAGGCGTGGACAGTCAGCAAGCAAAGCCAGAGCAAGATTGAGGCAGCCGAGATGTGGTTTCTCAGAAGAATGTTGAGAATTCCATGGACAGCAGAGAAACCAAACGAGACAGTCTTGATGGAGGCAGACACAAATAGATCACTCATAAGGAAGATTAGGAAAAGACAAGCAACATTTATAGGCCATTTTATGAGGAAGGGGGATTTGGAACACCTGGTCACAACGGGAAAGCTGGAGGGAAAGAGAGCACCAGGTAGACCCAGGGAGAGAATGCTGGACGGACTTGCAGAGTGGCTGGGGACGAGGAGGGTGGAGGAGATGCTGGGGGCAACGAGAGATAGAGATGGTTGGAAGTCCATGGTCGCCAACGCCATGCGGCAGGGCACCTGATGATGACGATGAATGTTTTTTTTGCAGGATTCAAGTACTAAACAGGCTTTAAACCAGACATTGCACGTTTCTGTCGAACGTTCAGTCAAGGTGAGATGGGATAAAACTGAAATTAAACTTCGTCCTAAATGTTTAGAAAGAAAATGTACAATCGACGCCAATTTGGAATATACAGCAGACAAATGTCTTCCAAGACCGTGCATACATTTTTGCAATTGAGCTTTTATCCATAATGACAGTATTTAGTAACTGCGCTGAGAAATGTTTTATATGACCAGTTATATCCTATACATTAACAGTAGAAGAAATGGATAAAGGTAGAAGAAGGAAAGAGACAAAAACAGAGAGAGTAGAGAGAGGGGGGGTAGGGAGGGGGAGGGAGAGAAACCACATACACACACACTCACACACACACATACACACACGCGCGCGCACACACACACACACAGACATACACACGCACACAGACAGACAGACAGACACACACACACACACAAACACACACATACACACCACACACACAACACACACACACATACGCACGCACACACACACACACACACACACACACACACACACACACACAGCACACACACACACACACACACACACACACAGTGCCTACCAAGTACAGTTAACATATATATACCAGTTAGTTTTTCTCTGAGTGAAGAATAAAGAAACCAAGAATATAACGACACTGGTAATACCGACGAAAAATAATGACACTGATGATGACAATGACAGCCTAATACCTCGAATCATACGAATAGTTTGCGCTTCTCTTATATATCTGTAAGGGCATTAGCCAGCATGCATCAAGGCTTAGTGAGTAGAAACAGTTTCATTCATTATTCCTGCAGCATATGGTATCAGTTATCCTTGCTTTCTCTTCCCTTGTATCTCTTTGTACTCTGGATGGAGTGGATGCGTGGATGGGGGATAGGGGTGGGGGTTGGTGAGACCCATTCATTATGAGATGACATGACAGGAGGGACAGCTGGCAGAAGAAAAGGTTATGCAATAACCGTCTGCTTATGTCTGTCTGTCTGTCTATTTGTTTCTCTCCCCCCCCTCTCTCTCCCTTCTCTCTCTCTCTCTCCCTTCTATCTCTCTCCCTCTCTCTGTTTTGTTTCAAAGAGAGAGTGATAAACTGCCGATGACAGAATTGGAATGACCACGTTAGGATGCATTCGCCTTTTAGAGAATGTTTAAAACCTCAAACTGTTTTAAGCCCTATCTGTTAAGGAAAATCAGTAAGCAAGCTCTTGCAAAATTTAGATTTGGTGTGTCTGAAATCGCTGTACGTTTCAAAAGATACACAGCTTCTGATGACGATGCTTTGACGCGTAAATTGTGCAATTGTGCCACCGACGATGAAGTACTTTTTTTTTTTTAGGATATTTTGTATTGGATGACCTAATACAAGAAAGTATTCTGCAAAAATCTTGGAACATCCCTACAAAGATAACGGTAATTTTTTTTTCAACAGGAAATGAAGAACTGATGAAGACTTTGCCGATATTTCTGCATCAATCTCTCGAAAGGATAAAGGATGTTTCACAGACATGTATCTGTTTATCTTTTGTTCCGTCATGTGGTAGTGTTTGCTACAAAATTGCAAGGTTTACACTGATACATAACGCTTATGTGCTGACATATTTCTCGATACCTTTAATTAAAAATTTTGTAATTCACACCTGTTCATGAGAGGCTATGACCGAAGTGGATATATCATCTTTCTAAAATCTGAAGTCTGAACTCTATAACTCTCCCTCTGTCTCTCTCTGTCCCTGTATGTCTGTCTGTCTCTGTATGTCTGTCTGTCTCTGTATGTCTGTCTGTCTCTGTATGTCTGTCTGTCTCTGTATGTCTCTCTGTCTCTGTATGTCTGTCTGTCTCTGTATGTCTGTCTGTCTCTGTATGTCTGTCTGTCTCTGTATGTCTGTCTGTCTCTGTATGTCTCTCTGTCTCTTTATGTCTCGCTCTCTTTGTATGTCTGTCTGTCTCTGTATGTCTGTCTGTCTCTGTATGTCTGTCTCTGTATGTCTGTCTGTCTCTGTATGTCTCGCTGTCTCTGTATGTCTATCCGTCTCTGTATGTCTGTCTGTCTCTGTATGTCTCTCTGTCTCTGTCTCTCTCTGTCTCTGTATGTCTGTCTGTCTCTGTATGTCTGTCTGTCTCTGTATGTCTGTCTGTCTCTGTATGTCTGTCTGTCTCTGTATGTCTGTCTGTCTCTGTATGTCTGTCTCTCTCTGTATGTCTGTCTGTCTCTGTATGTCTGTCTGTCTCTGTATGTCTCTCTGTCTCTGTATGTCTGTCTGTCTCTGTATGTCTGTCTCTGTATGTCTGTGTGTCTCTGTATGTCTGTCTGTCTCTGTATGTCTGTCTGTCTCTGTATGTCTGTCTGTCTCTGTATGTCTATCTGTCTCTGTATGTCTGTCTGTCTCTGTATGTCTGTCTGTCTCTGTATGTCTGTCTGTCTCTGTATGTCTGTCTGTCTCTGTATGTCTCGCTGTCTCTGTATGTCTGTCTGTCTCTGTATGTCTCTCTGTCTCTGTATGTCTCTCTGTCTCTGTCTCTCTCTGTCTCTGTATGTCTGTCTGTCTCTGTATGTCTGCCTGTCTCTGTATGTCTGTCTGTCTCTGTATGTCTGTCTGTCTCTGTATGTCTGGTCTGTCTCTGTATGTCTGGTCTGTCTCTGTATGTCTGTCTGTCTCTGTATGTCTGTCTCTGTATGTCTGTCTGTCTCTGTATGTCTGTCTGTCTCTGTATGTGTCTCTGTCTCTCTATGTCTCTCTGTCTCTGTATGTCTCTCTGTCTCTGTATGTCTCTCTGTCTCTGTATGTCTCTCTGTCTCTGTATGTCTCTCTGTCTCTGTATGTCTCTCTGTCTCTGTATGTCTCTCTGTCTCTGTATGTCTGTCTGTCTCTGTATGTCTCTCTGTCTCTGTATGTCTCTCTGTCTCTGTATGTCTCTCTGTCTCTGTATGTCTGTCTGTCTCTGTATGTCTGTCTGTCTCTGTATGTCTCTCTGTCTCTGTATGTCTCTCTGTCTCTCTATGTCTGTCTGTCTCTGTATGTCTCTCTGTCTCTTATGTCTCTCTGTCTCTGTATGTCTTCTGTCTCTGTATGTCTCTCTGTCTCTCTATGTCTCTCTGTCTCTGTATGTCTGTCTGTCTCTCTATGTCTCTCTGTCTCTGTATGTCTTCTGTCTCTGTATGTCTGTCTGTCTCTGTATGTCTCTCTGTCTCTTATGTCTCTCTGTCTCTGTATGTTCTCTGTCTCTCTATGTCTCTCTGTCTCTCTATGTCTCTCTGGTTTGGGGTTTTGCACAGGCTCAGGAACACTGTCAGATAATTGCTAGCAGATTTGGATGGATCGCACATTGAGTTGTCCCAGCGCAGTGAATCCCTCTTAAACAAACGCCAAGCTCCTCAAAAACGTGCTGATTTTAGGCATGATTTTAATCTTGTTGACTTTGATCTTGACACTTTACGTCCACATTTCTGTACACGCAACTCCTGAATGGTCCACACTTTTGTCTTACATTTGTTAAGGATCTTATAAAAACAGCTGAAAAAATCTGTCTAACAGATTTTGATAAACACACAGACATACTTGTTCTTTAACAGACAGACACACTGGCGCATCCCTCGCAGTTGTTGTTTTTATTTAAGAGAAAAAGGGAAGTTAGGAAAACAACCACCTTGATAAACACAAAGAAGCGAAGAAGAATGCGAAGAAGAATGCGAAGAAGAATGCGAAGAAGAAGAATGCGAAGAAGAATGCGAAGAAGAAGAATGCGAAGAAGAATGCGAAGAAGAAGAAGAAGAAGAATGCGAAGAATGCGAAGAAGGAAGAGAAGATGAGAAGAAGAAGAGAAGAAGAAGAAGATGAAGAAGAAGATGAAGAGAAGAAGAAGAAGAAGAAGAAGAGATGATGATGATGATGATGATGATGAAGATGAAGAAGATGATGAAGAGATGATGATGAAGATGATGATGAGAAGATGATGATGATGAAGAGGAAATGATGAGAGAAGATGATGAAGATGAAGAAGAAGAAGAGAAGAAGAAGAAGAAGAAGAAGAAGAAGAAGAAGAAGAAGATGAGAAGAAGAAGAAGAAGAAGAAGAGATGAAGAAGAAGAGATGAAGATGAAGATGAAAGACAGAGAAGAAGACTGATGAAGAAGAGAATGACGACCGAGAAGATGAAATCAGCTAATACCTTTAATCCTATGAACCCATCTGCCGTACTCTTGCTGTAATCATACAAGCCAGCATGTATCGAGCCTTAATTACCGGGAACAGCCTCATCCATTATTCCACCAGAAAACATCAGTCTTCTCTCTTCTCTCCTTTCTTCTTTTCACTGGTGGGGGAGATCGTTAGACCCATCCATTATGAGATTACAGTGGAAGGAGGGGAGAAACTTGGCAGGAAAATGATTATATTGTAATTATTGTAATCATCTCTCTCTCTCTCTCTCTCTCTCTCTCTCTCTCTCTCTCTCATTCTCTGTGTGGAAATCTGGTAATAAGAATTGGCTACACGTGGCTTGTACTGTGGTCATGTGTTTTGTGGAGTGGGAAGAGGGAGTAAGTGCAGAAGAGAGAGTGTTGTGGTGTGTTGTGGTCGTGTGTGTTGTGTGTGGGTGTGTGTGGGGGTGTGTGCGAGTGGTGGTGTGTTGTGTTGTGTGTGTGTGTGTGTGTGTGTGTGTGTGTGTGTGTGTGTGTGTGTGTGTTGTGTGTGTGTGTGTGTGTGTGTGTGTGTGTTGTGTGTGTGGTGTGTGTGTTGTGTGTGTGTGTGTGTGTGTGTGTGTGGTTGTGTGTAGTTGTGTAGTGTGTGGTTTTTGTGTATTTTATGTGTGTGTCGTTTGGTGGTTGCGCTGGTTTTCAGTTGTATGGAGTGCGCTGGGAGTATGAAGTAGAGAGAGTAGCACTGGAGAATGATGAAAAGATAGAGGAGGAGAAGAGCTGTAGAAGAGAGAGAGGGTGGCGAGAGAGAGAGAGAGAGAGAGAGAGAGAGAGGAGAGAGAGAGAGAGAGAGGAGAGAGAGAGAGAGAGAGAGAGAGAGAGAGAGAGAGGAGAGAGAGAGAGAGAGAGAGAGAGAGAGAGAGAGAGAGAGAGAGAGAGAGCGAGAGAGAGAGAGAGAGGAGAGAGAGAGGAGAGAGAGAGAGAGAGAGAGAGAGAGCGAGAGAGAGAGAGAGAGAGAGCGAGAAGAGAGAAGAGAGGAGAGGAGAGAGAGAGAGACGAGAGGAGAGGAGAGAGAGAGAGAGAGGAGAGAGAGAGAGAGAGAGAGAGAGAGAGAGAGAGAGAGAGAGAGAGAGAGAGAGAGAGAGAGAGAGCGTGTGTGTGTGTTAGTGGGTGAGTAGGCAGGACGTTGTTCGCAAGCAGGTGTGTCTGGGATGTCTCAAAAGTAGGAACAGACATGACTGATATTTGTAAAACGTTGACTGTTTAATCGCAATGCTGTTGTTATCTTCTAATTCCAATCGAACGATGCGGATGGAGTCGTGTTTTTCTTATCATTACACCAGTTTGACATGACTGATTACCAGAATGTGATATGTGCACCCCTGTTTTCTTTGGAAACCACCGCGTGTTTGTGTATTAAATTTGTGAGGCGCTGTAAATCTCAGAAACAATTTCATAGCCAACACGCACATCTCTGATTTCTTGTTGTCTTTTCTGTACACTTGAGAAAGACCAGTTGACCAAAAAATTTGCGCCTGTTTTGTTTACTTAATTCAACACGCGTTCTCATTCTATTTTTTGTGTGTTTCTGATTTCTGTTTGTTTGAAAGCTGGAACAGGCTTTGATTCAGAATACTTGTCCAGAAAAACAACTTGAAGGAGCATTTTTATCCGAACCTCTATTATATACTGATCTAATTATCAAATTGGCGTCTTTTGAGGGCTGCAGAAATGCACGCTTATCCGTATGTGTTTTAGCCAAAGATGCACGGTGAATAATGCTTTTTTTTGACAGTAAACACATATGACATGCCGACAGACATCAGGTAAACATGCTGGCTTATGGTAATAGATATGACAAAACAACCGCGTGTAAAAGAACCAATATTACTTAAACATGCAAACTTGTGACAATAAATATCATATAGGAATCGTATCTTTCCTTGAGTGATTTGAAAACAAGCTGGAAAATAAATAGCAGAAAGCTATTACTTATTTAAAGATGAAGCTGATAGTTTGAAAGTAATTTAAAAAACAAGTAGATTAAAGCTATTACATATTTCAGGATGAAGCTGAGAGGAAAACGTAGTTTCTCCAACGCACCACATGGGCCCATTCTATAACATTTATCTTTTTACAGAAAAATTTGACTTGCAATTGTGAAAAGACTCAGTATAGGAAAGCCATTATCTCCTT
The DNA here is from genome assembly GCA_030674185.1 of Monoplex corrugatus. Classification (NCBI taxonomy): domain Eukaryota; kingdom Metazoa; phylum Mollusca; class Gastropoda; order Littorinimorpha; family Ranellidae; genus Monoplex; species Monoplex corrugatus. The sequence continues at coordinate 39,664,140 of CM060311.1, forward strand.
GTCAGTGACGTACATATGTCGTATTGCCCAAGAAATAATGATTTCAGATTTGATATTCTGATCAAAACCTTGAAACGTTAGTAAATGGTGAAAAACGTTAAATGACCAAATGGAGAACAAGTTATTAGCATAGACTATTGTTTGTCAGTGCCTTTCTTATCTCTTCTGTCTGTCTCTGTATCTGTCTGTGCCACCCCTGTCTTCTGTCTGTCCCTGTATCTGTCTGTGTCCACCCCCTGTCTTCTGTCTGTCCCTGTATCTGTCTGTGTCCACCCCCTGTCTTTTGTCTGTCCCTGTATCTGTCTGTGTCCACTCTCTCTCTTCTGTCTGTCCCTGTATCTGTCTGTGTCCACCCCTGTCTTCTGTCTGTCCTTGTATCTGTCTGTGTCCACCCCCTCTCTTCTCTCTGTCCCTGTATATCTGTGTCCACCCCCTGTCTTCTGTCTGTCCCTGTATCTGTCTGTGTCCACCCCCTCTCTTCTCTCTGTCCCTGTATATCTGTGTCCACTCCCTCTCTTCTCTGTCCTTGTATCTGTCTGTGTCCACCCCCTCTCTTCTGTCTGTCCCTGTCTATCTGTGTCCACCCCCTCTCTTCTGTCTGTCCCTGTATATCTGTGTCCACCCCCTCTCTTCTGTCTGTCCCTGTCTATCTGTGTCCACCCCCTCTCTTCTGTCTGTCCCTGTCTATCTGTGTCCACTCCCTCTCTTCTGTCTGTCCCTGTCTATCTGTGTCCACCCCCTCTCTTCTGTCTGTCCCTGTCTATCTGTGTCCACCCCCTCTCTTCTGTCTGTCCCTGTCTATATGTGTCCACCCCCTCTCTTCTGTCTGTCCCTGTCTATCTGTGTCCACCCCCTCTCTTCTGTCTGTCCCTGTCTATCTGTGTCCACTCCCTCTCTTCTGTCTGTCCCTGTCTATCTGTGTCCACCCCCTCTCTTCTGTCTGTCCCTGTCTATCTGTGTCCACCCCCTCTCTTCTGTCTGCCCTGTATATCTGTGTCCACTCCCTCTCTTCTGTCTGTCCCTGTATATCTGTGTCCACTCCCTCTCTTCTGTCTGTCCCTGTATATCTGTGTCCACCCCTGTCTTCTGTCTGTCCCTGTATATCTGTGTCCACTCCCTCTCTTCTGTCTGTCCCTGTATATCTGTGTCCACTCCCTCTCTTCTGTCTGCCCTGTATATCTGTGTCCACTCCCTCTCTTCTGTCTGTCCCTGTATATCTGTGTCCACCCCCTGTCTTCTGTCTGTCCCTGTATATCTGTGTCCACTCCCTCTCTTCTGTCTGTCCCTGTATATCTGTGTCCACTCCCTCTCTTCTGTCTGCCCCTGTATATCTGTGTCCACTCCCTCTCTTCTGTCTGTCCCTGTATATCTGTGTCCACTCCCTCTCTTCTGTCTGTCCCTGTATATCTGTGTCCACCCCCTCTCTTCTGTCTGCCCCTGTATATCTGTGTCCACCCCTCTCTTCTCTCTGTCCCTGTATATCTGTGTCCACTCCCTCTCTTCTGTCTGCCCTGTATATCTGTGTCCACTCCCTCTCTTCTCTCTGTCCCTGTATATCAGTGTCCACTCCCTCTCTTCTCTCTGTCCCTGTATATCTGTCCACTCCCTCTTTTCTTCTGTCCCTGTATATCGTGTCCACCCCCTCTCTTCTGTCTGTCCCTGTTATCTGTGTCCACCCCCTCTCTTCTCTGTCTGTCCCTTGTCTATCTGTGTCCACCCCCTCTCTTCTGTCTGTCCCTGTCTATCTGTGTCCACCCCCTCTCTTCTGTCTGTCCCTGTCTATCTGTGTCCACCCCCTCTCTTCTGTCTGTCCCTGTCTATCTGTGTCCACCCCCTCTCTTCTGTCTGTCCCTGTCTCAATTCGTTAGATAAAAATAAAATTTCTGTCCTCCTCTTGTTAGATCTTTCAGCTGCTTTCGACACCATAGACCATGAAATTCTTCTCTCCCGTTTGGAACATACATTTGGTATTAGAGACTTAGCTCTTAATTGGTTTCACTCTTATCTTTTAGACAGGAAACAGTTTGTGCTAGTGGATAGTCACCGTTCAAATGAAACCTCCCTCGATTTTGGTGTGCCTCAGGGCTCCGTGCTCGGTCCTGTTTTATTCATTCTGTATACTACCCCTCTTTCTGATGTCATCCGCAGCCATTCCATTTCGCATGAAATGTTTTGCGGATGACACTCAGCTCCTTCATTCAGCTTCTGTTGATGACTATCCTGATGCAATTTCTTCTCTCCAAAACTGTACCTCTGACATTGATCTCTGGATGTCATCAAATAAACTGAAACTTAACTGTGACAAGACGGAGGCTATACGTTTCTCACATCATGATATCAACACACTTTCTTCTTCTCTCCCTATAGGTTCTAGTTCCATTGAATTTTCTGACTGTGTCCGGGATTTAGGAGTTCTTTTAGATCATGATCTTTCTATGCAAAAACATGTCACTAAGATATGCCAGCTTTCTTATATGGAACTAAGACGTATTGCTTCTATCCGCCCCTTTCTTACTGAGGAAGCCACTAAAACTCTTATTTCCTCTTATATTCTTTCACGCTTGGACTACTGTAATTCTATTCTAATCGGCTGCCCTTCAGTTGTCATTCAACCTCTCCAACGTGTTTTCAGAATTCAGCAGCTAGGCTTGTTTGTAAAGCCCCTAGATCCCAGTCATGTTCTCCTCTTCTGAAAAAGTTGCATTGGCTTCCAGTTGAACAAAGAATCAAATACAAATGTTGCTGTCTCTGTTACAAAATTCTTACTTGCTCCGCTCCCTCTTATCTGTCTGAACTTCTTCAAGTGTATGTACCATCCAGAACTCTCCGATCCTCTACCGACACAAGAACTTTCTGTGTTCCCCGTTTCAACCGGAAACTGCATGGTCAGAGAGCTTTCTCCCACTCTGCTGCCATGACCTGGAACTCCCTTCCCTATCATATTCGCCATAAGCAATGTCTTCCTTCTTTCAAGTCTAGTCTGAAGACCTATCTTTTCACTCAATATTTTCATTGATCTTCTCTTTCTCTTCTCTCTCAGCCCTGATCATCGTTCCTACATATATGTGTGTGTGTGTGTGTGTTTGTGTGTGTGTGTGTGTGTGTGTGTGTGTGTGTGTGTGTGTGTGTGTGTGTGTGTGTGTGTGTGTGTGTGTGTGTGAAGCATGTTTATGCGAGCAAGAGAGAGGGAGAGAGAGGGAGAGAGGAAGAGAGAGAGAGAGAGAGGCTGTGCGGGAGAGAGAGAGAGTGAGCAAGGAATATCGGGAGCACGGTAGAGAGCGAGAGTATGGTTGGGGTGGGGCAAGAGAGTGAGAGTATGAGTAAGAGTATGTGTAAGCGTGATAGAATTTGATAGTAGAGAAACTGAGTGGTTGAGAGAGGGAGTGTGTTTGGGTCTCTGTGTGTGTGTGTGTGTGTGTGTGTGTGTGTGTGTGTGTGTGGTGTGTGTGTGTGTGTGTTGTGTGTGTGTGTGTGTGTGTGTGAAGAGAAAGAGAGAGAAAATATTTTTGTATGATTGTCACTATTTTTAGTAATATTTGAATTTACTATGTTAATATGTCTTGTTGAACGTAAATTTTATGTTTTATGTTATATAGTGTTAGCAGCGGTATGTTTAAATTTTATGTTGGTGTATCTATCTGTATTTAGTTATATACTGATTTTATGTGAAGCGCTTTGTGCTCTGGAAAGCGCTATATAAATTGCCTTTATTATTATTATTATTATTTATCTGTGTCCACCCCCTGACTTCTGTCTGTCCCTGTATATCTGTGTCCACTCCCTCTCTTCCGTGTCCTTGTATCTGTCTGTGTCCACCCCCCTCTCTCTGTTTTTCTCTTCTTTATCTTCTGCTTCCATCTCTGTCTTTCTGATTTCCCCCATCCTTCGCCCAAAAAGCTGAAACAAAACAAAACAAACAAAAAAACAAGCTAACAAGCAAATGCTCAAAACCCCCTCCCCCTCCCCCCCCCCCCCCCCCCCCCCCCACCGCTGCAGGCGTCATTTCCCTTACGCTCCCATCAGAAAACCAATTTTCTACTCTTCTTCACTCATTTAGTCGTTGAAACACAAAGTGTGCAAAACCTCTTGGGCACCGAGCCCTCGAATTGTTGAAGAAATAACCCTTCAGAATGCAGGCGCCAGTCTTTTTGTAAAAGAAACGAGGCGGCTTCTTCTTCACTGCGTCTGCGCCAGTTCCGAGAGCTGTGTCAGTTATGTCCCATGTTGGATGTTGGATGTTATGTCCCATGTTTCTTTTAGATGTTGAAACTTTACAGGCTTTATCCTGTTTACGTAGTGATCATGGACATTTTGTGGTCTGCCTTTGAGAGAGATGTGTATAATATGTACTTTAGATTATGGAAGAGTTTGCTATGGGCTGTTATGTCGTTGATATTTAAAAAAGGGTATTTTATAAACGACAACAAAAAAAACAACAACAAAAAAACAATACAAAACAAAAAACCCCCAAAAACCATACCCATGAGCATTGTTTTCGCTCACTAACGGGTTGATGTTGCTATAATGTAATGTGTATAGAAAACATCATATAAACATTATTAAGTAAACAATAAACCGTGCACTGCTGATGACTGAAATAAGTAAGATTATCATTGACTGCAGCCCGTATATCAAATTTCAGATTTCATAGACAGGCAGCAGAGCAGCTTGCTGCGTGACAGGAAACCCACCTTTATCAATTGCACAGTTTTGGTTTTGTATTTGTTTTTATTTTCATTTGTTGTTAGTGTGTTTCTGTGATCCCTGTTTCATCACCTACTTCGTTTAAAAAGCTTTATCCTGGCTACTATATGGAGTTTACAGTTCAGGATCATCCGCTCACATTTGTTTGACCAGGTTCAGTCAGTCCCACTCAAAGTAGCAGTAACAGACAAGACCGACCAAGTTGCCAAGAGGACATCTACCACACGCCATCCGGCAGTGAGGGTTTGTTAAAATCACCTTGTCATAGGATTAGGCCCCATTCATCATGTATTATGATTTAAGAGATTCCTGCTTTTAATTATGAGTAACAGATTTCTGCTTTCAGTGGGTCTGCTTGATCTCTTTGCAGTGAAACGGATTTTTTTCAGTCCTAAATATGTATCTGTATGGTATTCGGTGGGTCAGTTGTTGGCTGTGTCTGTCTGCATGTCTATCTACCCCTCAGAGCATTTTTCTTCGTCGCCATCTGTTCTTGTCTGCCTCTCTGGTGGTGTGTGTGTGTGTGTGTGTGTGTGTGTGCGTGCGTGCGTGTGTGCGTGCGTGCGTGTGTGTGTGTGTGTGTGTGTGTGTGTGTGTGCGTGCGT
>CM060311.1:39674448-39686948 GCA_030674185.1 Monoplex corrugatus
CGATATTTTGATCGTAACTTTTTTTGTCACTGGAAATTTAAATGACTTAACTTCCCTCACTCTCTTACTCATAGTTTACACAGTTTACAGACTGCACGCTGGAAAAAAAAATCTGTTAGAATATTTAGGACACAGATAGAGACTTTAGAATCCACGGAGTATTTTAGCCATACACTTAGCCACAGAAACAGAATTGACCAGAGCTCTCTTACCAGACGTCAGAAGGAAAAAACGACTCCCAGCAGACGTCTCACTTTCTCTGTGACTGCAGTTTGCAAGTTTTTATTAAATCTACGGAGTGTTCCGCCAGGAGACATGGGCATTTTGTAGACGTGGAGTTAAACACGTTGCTGAGTCTTGCCCATCAGTTTTACAGGAAAATAAATTGTTTCTGTACGTCTGACACCGTGGCAGTTTCACACAGTTTCAGCGGACGTGTTTGTTGGAGACTTTGGCAAACTACATTTGATTAAAACGGTTGTACGCTGTTGACATGTTTTTTGGTTACGCAAGCGTTTACGTACATGTAATTATGCGTGTGGTGATTGTGCCTGTGCACAAGGGTACAGACACGCTACAACTTTATGTGTATGTATGTTGTATGTATGTATGTATGTATGTATGTATGTATGTATGTATGTATGTATGTATGTATGTATGTATGTATGTATGTATGTATGTATGTATGTAGTGTGTGTATGTATGTATGTATGTATGTGTATGTATGTATGTATGTATGTATGTACGATGTATGTATGTATGTATGTATGCATGTATGTATGTATGTCTCTTTATCTCTCTGTGTCTCTCTCCACACACACACATACACACACACACCGCGCGCGCGCGTTCTGTCTGTGTGTGTGTGTGGGGGGGGGGGGGGTACACGCCTGCATGCAGATACGAACATAAGCACACATTCCTGCGCACAGACATATAAGTACACAGGCAGTTACGTGCATACACTGTGTATACGACACTGAGCGCGCTGTGTTCATAAATATGTTAAATAGTAAACTGACATCACCAGAATAACTGGCTTATAGAGGTGGGTAGCAAACATGGCTGACAGTGAATTGCTGATACGTATCAAATCTTCAACCTTTTACCTTTACGAACTGATTCAGTTAGTCTCAAGCATTGGACAGGATTAATATTATTGAATTATTCTCACTCTGAATATTGACTCTGTCCCTCCATTCCCACCCCACCCTGACTTAAACTGAAGTGAATACAACTTGCTTACGTTTTACAGATTCATTAATCTCGATGCTTGGTTACAAAATATCAGGTGGTGTTGTAGTTCTCTGTTCCATTTCCAACACCATATTAATGACCACAGAATCTGGGACAATTGTTCATAATGCTATGATGGTGATGAACTAAAACTGAAATGAAGACAGCTTGCTTACGTTTTACAGAGACATTAATCTGAACCGGATGTTTGGTTAACAAATATCAAGTTTTATTGTTGCTGTTGTTGTTTCCACAGTAATGGCCATAGAATTTGGGACAGCTGTTCACAGTGGTATGATGGTGATGATGACAGGAATAATGGGGATGATAATCATGATGTTACGGAAGTTCCATCCAGGACCGAGATTACGTAACAGGGCTGTATTCTATGTATGTATGTATGTATGTATGTATGTATGTATGTATGTATGTATGTATGTATGTATGTATGTATGTATGTATGTATGTATGCAGGGTATGTATGTATGTATGTATGTATGTATGTATGTATGTATGTATGCACACACATATATGTGTATCTATATGATATATACATATATGTAGATATAGATAGATAGTCAGACAGACAGATATATATATATACATATATATATCTGTCTGTCTGACTATCTATCTATATCTACATATATAATATATAGATAGATAGATAGATAGATAGATAGATACACAGATAGATACACAGATAGATACATAGATACATAGATAGATAGACACCTGTCGTGTTTGTGAAGAGATTAGAGAAACAGCTTCAATGACACATCCATGAAGCGGATGAGACTCAACTTTGTGATCCTAGTTTTCCCAGTGGGCACACAGTGCACCCAACTTTGGGCTGGTGAACAAACAGTCCCACACTGATTTTTACAAGTTTGATGTGATTCGAGCCCACACAACCTTTCTGTCAGTAGTCCATTGCGCTATAAATAAAATATTTTAGAACATAGACAAAATCTTCGAAATTTAGACCAACGCAGTATTCACTTTATGGATTGTCTCAGGAAACTGTAATTGATGAATCCTTCCTATGCTTTATAGACTTTCAAGGCTACAGAGTATTTAAGTCATGGATTTTTCTTGTAAGCGGAATTGACTAAGTCCCTCTCTTACCTAGGACCCCAGAAAGCACACGACCAAAGAGTAATATTCTCTTTGGCACTGCTCCCTGGAGACGTCTTATTTTCCCTGTGATTGCAGTTTACAAGTTGTTATCAAACCTACAGACTGTTTAGACAGGAGACATAGACACTTCGTAGATGTGAGCACGTCGGTCTGTCTTGCCCGTTAGTTTTACAGGAAAATGAGTGCGTGTGTCTGTGAGGCTGACACTGTCACAGTTACACAGTTTTAGCGAACGTGTTTATTTGAGACTTTGGATGAGTTATATTTTGGCAAGCACACCACACACACACACACACACACACACACACACACACACACACACACACCACACACACACACACACACACCCACACACACACACACACACACACACACACACACACACACACACACACAACACACACACACACACACTCACACACACACACACACACACACACATACACACATGCACACACACACACACACTACACACACACACACACACACTCGCGCGACGCACACACACATACACACGCATGCAGCACACACTAAAAACACAATCCCCAACCCCCCATCCCCACCCTACACACATGTACCTGCATGGATGTGTTCATATGTTCGAGCATGTACGGCAATTATGTACTTGTGTAAGAGACTACGCTTGAATGTAATACATGACGTGTTTTACATAAATGATACGCATATTCTCTCTCTCTCTCTCTTTGTCTCTCTGTCTCTCTGTGGATAATTACAGATGAGCATGTGTAGGCGAATGCATGTGTTATGCGTTGGATAGTTATGTATGTACACAAGTAAGAGACAGAGAAAGAGAGATAATGCTCATACATTGAAATGAACTGTTTGGTTTATTCAATAACGTTTCTGACTTCACCAGTCACCATGATGTGGGGTTATCGCAACGGACTACTGACTGGAAGGTTGTGGGTTCGAATCTCCTTCAATCCATATAAATCATTGTGGGACTTTTCGGTCCTAACTGGCTCATACCCGGAATTGAGCTCGCTATGGGCTCATACGGGAGGCTGGGACCACACAGTCGAGTCTCATCCATTTCACGGGGGATGCATCATTGAGGGTGATGCTGAAAACCGCTGTCCAGCATCGCACGTGTCTGTATTTCTCGGGCCTGGTTTTCGCCAGAATATAATTTGGTAATAAGTGTAGAGTACAGTCCTGTCACTCAGTCTCAATCCTAGATAGAACTCCATAGCATCATGACTATCATGCAAATCGTCATCATTATCATAGTACTGTAAAAGCTGTACCAGCCTGAGTGGCCATTAAGGTGGGTAAGAAATTGAGAGGAGAAAAGGCAAAGATGAGCACAAAGGAAACTGCCTAAGTGCAATGATCTTAAATGAATAATAAAAGGTTTCTGACTCCTCACTGCTTTCTTTCTCACACACAAATACACACGCACACGCCACGCACACTCAAACACACACGCACACATACACGCACCACCTCACACTCACACTCACACACACATACGCACTTACACGCACACACACACACATACACACACCCACATACTCACACACATACACACAGGCAAACTCACTGAGTTGGTGCAAGAAGCTATGTCAAACTGAAGTACTTGAATAAATGAGAGACAAGACTTTGATCCTATGTAAAACTGTAAACTCAGCTAGATGTCTGTGATGGTCACAAAGAGACCATTTTTAATGTTTTGGGGCTGGGATTGAACTGGCGATATTAACTATTGAGTCAAGCGCCTTATCAACTGTGCCAGTCAATACCAAGCTACCGAGAATCACCTTGGCTATCATCTGTTGACCATTTTACACTATACATGTGACTTTCCTCCCCAAAGCTAAGGTGACCTAACATCTGTATTAGAACCAGACTTTACAAATGGCTTCCAGGAGACATATAATTCACGTTTCACTCAGAATTCAGTCTGCATGCTAAGTGAAGTCATTCAAATATTTGAAACGCAGAGACGTAAAATTTTAATCTTCAGAGTATTGAGACTGTAGAACTTTCTCTAAAAACTGACTTGACCAAATCTCTCCACACAGACGTCAACGTTCAAAGTCTTCACAATCTACAGACCGTAGACCTTCTCTGGAAATTTAATTAACAAAGACCCTCGCGCCAGAACCAGAAACGACTCTTTACAAATGTCTTTTTCCCCCTTCTGACTGCAGTTCACAAGTTGATATTAAATCTGCAGATTGCTTAGACCTGAGACGTTGACATTTTGTGGAGATGGCTCTAGACATGTGTCTCAGTCTGTCTGTCAGTTTTACAATGAAGTGCGTTGAGAGTCTGTACGTCTGACCTGTAACTGTTACGAGAACGTTTCAGCAGAAATAATTTTCCCTTTGCTACGAATTTCTTTCATTCTAAATCAAACGTGCTTACAATACAAATGCAATTATAATTTAAATAGACATGTACACACAGCACACAAGTCATACTTCTGAAGAAGAAAATATAGTCAATCCAACTTGTGAACAATTATTTGCATCAGGAGAATATTTGTTTGAGACTTTGGCAAGCTATATTTGATTTACACGAAAGGCATGTTATCTTGTACACATGCATGTGAAGATAATTCCGCACAAACAAATGCAATATGCACATTTGTTTATTTTGTCCATTGACGGACTTGCAGAGTGGCTGAAGACGTGGAAGGTGGAAGAGATGCTTGAGGCAACAAGAGATGGAGACAGATGGGAGTCCATAATTGCCAACGCCTTGCGGCAAGGCACCTGATGATGATGCTGATGATCTTAAATGTCAGTCTATCTGTGATAAAAATGTGATTAACGTCTTTTACGGTACCTCCATTATTATGTGACGGATACATTGACATTTAAGTTTCTGCACTATCATGTGACAGATAGACTGACAGTTTAAGTACCTTCACTTTTTTTATTATGTGGTAGTTATTCTGACATTTAAGGCGCCTCCACTACATAAATATGACAGATAGACTAAACATTTAAGGTACCTGCACTACATGACTGTGACAGATAGACTGACGTTTTGAGATACATTTACTATTATGTGACAGGCAGACTGATAATTAAGGTACCTCCACTACTACGTGACAGATAGACTGACATTCAAGGTACCTCCCCTATTAAATGGTAGACAGACTGGCATTTAAATTTCGTCATTATTTCTTCACTGAGATCTTCTGATTTATGTGCCAGAAAATATTGAATGACGAGGGCTCAGATCAATAACTGACAAAAACCGAATTTCTGCATTGATTTTCACATCCAGATTTCTGACATCAGTGGATCACTGGAAGCCCTATTGATCTCACACTGTGTGTGTGTGTGTGTGTGTGTGTGTGTGTGTGTGTGTGTGTGTGTGTGTGTGTGTGTGTGTGTGTGTGTGTGTGTGTGTGTGTGTGTGTTGGTGTGTTTGTGTTTGGTATGTGTGCTTGTGTGTGTGTGTGTGTTTGTGTTTGTATATGTGCTCGTGTGTGTGTGTGTGTGTGTGTGTGTGTGTGTTTGGTATGTGTGCTTGTGTGTGTGTGTGTGTTGTGTGTTGTGTTTGTTGTGTGTTGTGTGTGTTTGGTATGTGTGCTGTGTGTGTGTGTGTGTGTTTGGTATGTGTGCGTGGTGTGTGGTGTGTGGTGTTTGGTATGTTTGCTTGTGTGTGTGTGTGTGTGTGTTTGTGTTTGGTGTGTGTGTGTGTGTGTATGTGTTGTGTTGTGTGGTTGGTATGTGTGCTTGTGTGTGTGTGTGTGTGTGTGTGTGTGTGTGTGTGTGTGTGTGTGTGTGTGTTGTGTGTGTGTGTGTGTGGTATGTGTGCTGTTTGTGTTTGTGTGTGTGTGCGCGTGCGTGCGTGTGTGTGGGTGTGTTTGGTATGTGTGCTTCATGCACAATTTGTTGTTTATGCGTGTGCGAATATGGGTGTGACTGCGTGCGCTTGTGTGTGTGTGTGTTTGATGTGTGTGAGTATGTGTGTGTGTTGTGTGTGTTTGTGTGTGTTTGTGTTTGTGTGCCTGTTTGCGTGTGTACGCGCGCGCGCGTACAGGCGTGCATTTTGTGTTTCCTTTTTTCATTTAACGTTTTTTCATTCTAACAGATATTAGACGGGAAATTTGCGTGCGTGCGTGCGTACGTGCCTGCGTGCGTGTGTGTATACGTGTGTGAGTGTGAGTGTGTGTATGTGTGTGTGTGTGTATGTATGTGTGTGCATGTGTTTGTCTGTCTGTGTGTGTGAGTGTGTGTATATGTGTGTGTATGTGTGTGTGTGCGCGCATGTGTTTGTGAATGTGAAACTGAAAAGTTCATCATTAATCTGTATCTCCGTAGCTGCCTCTTTCCATGCGAAAAGCCAAAAAGCTCATCAAACACAATGTCCAATACATTATAGAAACTGATATGGCTCCGCCTGCAGCATTCGCCATTTATAGCAAACCGTTTTACACAAAAATAGCTCTGACATCGACGCGCAGTTTGCATATATAGTACCAGTTATTTCACAGAAGCACACGCAGACACTTTTTATGGAAAAGAATCATGAACAAAAACTGTACAAACCATGGATAGTTACATCACGAGTAATGGTGGTGTTCTGGCTGGTCATCAACTTCACATTCTTGGCGCTGAGTTCCAGTATTCATGATTATACAGAACACCTAATACAAAGATGCTTAATCGCGTTCGCAGCGAAGCGAAGAGCTTTTGTTTTTATGTTTGTTGAATTATATAAGCAATTTTTCCTTTATAAAATGTAACGTGACGACAGAAGTTGTCATCCCCATAAACAATAGATCGTTGTGGTGTGATGTGGTAGACAGTCACTATTCTTAGGTCAACTCTATTACTATAGTGCCTAGTTCTCCCTATTAATGACAATCTTGAACAGATATGCAAAGTCAGGTACATTTCACACATGAAAGTTATTTTGTTTTCCTTTTTGAGACACTTTTTTTTCTAAGTGTTGCTTAATTCTCTCTGTCTCTGTCTGTTTTTTCTCTTTTGCTCCCGTCTCTGTCTCTCTCTTTTTGTCTCTCTATGTCTCTCTCTCTATCTGTGTGTCTCTGTCTCTGTCTGTCTGTCTCTCTTTCTGTCTGTCTGTCTGTCTTTCTCTCTCTCTCCTCGACTTGAAGTGATAATGTACAAATTATGATCTATTGTCAATATGTTTGTCTGTAAATGAAGGACCTGGAAATGTTGATAGTGTTCCACAAACGTGTATCTTGCCATGATTTTGTGATCGAGTGTATATTATACGTGTAGATGTGTGCTGGTGGATATATAGTCACAATGCCATATACAACATTCTTATGAAATGTTTTCCAGCACCATTGGGTATTTCGTGATACTTTACTAGTGTGTGTAGGTTCATCTGTGATCACATTGTCTTACACATCATCATTTTTAAAATGACACATAGCTTCACAATTGTCGATGGATTTTTATGTCACACTCGAAGGATGTCTGCATCCCACTCGCCCCTTCTCCTCTTTCTGTGTATAAGTGCGTGCATGTGTGCACGCGAAAGCACGTGTGAGTTTTCTGGTGTACTGTGTGCGTCTGTGTCCGTATTCTATATTATTCTCTTACTTATATTTCTTGTTCAAAAAGTATGGAAGAGTGGATAGGATTGAGAAGAAGGGGCGAGGAAACTGCAAAACAAGAAAATAGAATAACATGAAACAACTCAAAGTAACTAAAAGTCCTGTTCAAGCAGAAATCATAAAAGCGATACAAACTTTAAGAAAAAAAAGAGGAACAAGACTTCTGAAAGCGATGACTCTGAAAGCATTAGTGGAAAAGTGTGTTAAACGTAATGGAGTCCACATTGTTAATGATGGGGCCCTAAGTAAGTGAATTGTTAAACACTTCCTTGCTTTAGTTCATGGACACTTACATCACGAGTGATGGTGGTGTTCTGTCTGGTTATCAACTTTATATTCTCGGCACTGAAGTCCATGCCATATCTTGCTGATGTTTCAGCTGATCTTTTAACAAACTTAGCGAGTTCTTGCTCACAACCTGCCAGCTAGGCTGTCAGTGCCATCTACGAAGCGAAAGTTTGTGATGGTTCTTATTCCATTGCTGCCTGTGCTGGTATGATCTTTAGTTATGTCAGTCATGATGCGTTCCAGAAATATTTTGAAAAGCATGGTACTTGTAGACAGAAGTCAGCCTGGATGAACTCCAAGTGCAGTATAGAAACCATTCTTCAATAGCACCCTGTTTTAGTACCGCGCTGGATGCTTTGGTGTATTGTTGCTGGATGGTGTTGACTAGCTGATTAGCCCCATGTCAGATTGCTTCAGTAGGGCCCAGAGTTCCTGCACAGTCAAACGTCTTCTCGAAGTGTAGAAGTGCTGGATACAAGTACAGATGCACTATGTACTCTGTCCAAAAGGGAGAAAGAGAGGGGGAGAGAGAGGAGAAGAGAGAGTGAGAAGGAGAAGAAGAAGAGAAGGAAAAGAAGAAGAAGAAGAAGAAGAAGAAAAAAGAAGAAGAAGAAGAAGAAAGAAGAAGAAAGAAAAAAAGAAAAAAAGAAAAAAGAAAGAAGAAAGAAGAAGAAGAAGAAGAAGAAGCAGAAGCAGAGAAAGAAGACAGAAAAGGAGGAGGGGAGAAAGAAGACGAACGAGCTCAGTGGGGAGATTTTGGTGTACTTAACTTAGAAATGAATGCAGAGGGTGTAGCAGTTTCTTAGAGTTAATAGCGCCTGACAAAGACGTAGAAGACCCGCACAATCCCTGAATCAGACAGGGATATTTCTTTCTCCACCTCCATTAGAATTGAGTGGTGGTCGTGGCGTTTGTCTTTCTACTAGTACATATAGACAGAGACAGCACTTCTAAGTTTACGTCCACTGGAAGGAGCTGATGTATAAACATTAAGTAAAAAGAACAGACCAGATGGCTGAGCCCCAGATGAAGCCAATTTGGTAAGGTTGAATAACAAAACAAAACAAAACAAAACAAAACATAGAATATCAAATATAATAATACAAAAACCCAGTGAAAACCCCATTCAGGCAAAAATTACAAAGTCGATAAAATTCTCCATCAGATGTTGCAAGACGATTCTTCTGAAAGTAACAGAGCTGAATGCAGAGAGAGAAAATAAGTATGCACTGTTGAAACGTAGAAACGCAACATGGCCCAGTATAAGGCCATGATAACAAACACATGAAAACTGACTTGCTCTTGAACCACTAACGATGTATATTTGAAGTACTTGTTTCGTTATGTTAAACCTTATCCTTTTCCATGTATGTATATGTGTGTATGTAATGTATGTATGTATGTATGTATGTATATGTATGTATGTATGTATGTATGTATGTATGTATGCATGTATGTATGTATGTATGTTTACGTATGCATTTATATATGTATGTGTATGTATATATGTATGTATATGTACATATATATCTATATATGTATATGTATATATAGATGTATATATATATATATATTATACACATGTGTGTGTGTGTGTGTGTGTGTGTGTGTGGTGTGTGTGTGTGTGTGTGTGTGTGTGTGTGTTTATATGTATGTGTATATATGTGTATGCTGTGGATATGTATATGTGTATGTTTACGTATGTATGTATATATGTGTAAAAGATATATACTTTTGTTGTTTTGTGTCTATTTTTAGGCTGATGAGATCTGCTTTTTATTCATATCCATTGTTATTATGTAATATATTAGCCCTAAGAGAAGTTTCATGCTGTCGGGACATAACATTTTTTTTCTTTATAGAAAAAAAACTTCAAGACAACATTCATTTGATGATACATATGTACACTTGGATTTTTGTATGTAATACTACCGTGGTGGAAATTGAAAAAAAAATTATAATGTTTAGAAGAACTCATTGCAAAGTCGACTTAGAATTAATTCTCTGAAACCGAAGTGGCTACCGTATTTATCATTGAGTTTCAGTTTCAGTTTCAGTTTCTCACGATGACGTCTCCGCTCTCGGAATGAATTCCATAATTATGCACTAACGTCATAGGTGTCATAGGTGTCATATGTATGGTGATCATGGCACAAGCACAAGCCTTAAGCCTGCACATAAACCCGTCCACCGGCCAGGTTCTGAGGTCCTACCTAAGTAAGGTCCTGAGATTCTACCTAACCAAAGGGATAAAACTATCCCCAATCACTTCAACCAATCAGACCACTCAATCAATGACATCCGAGTGAAGGGTCTGTGGCTTCTATACAATAAGAGCACCATAGACAGGAAAGACAGAGAATCCCACCTCATAAATAAACTTGGAACACGCAAACTATATGGTCTTAATGACAAACCATAAGTAATCCATTGCGCAACAGAATTCAGACATGCCGTTTCATGTTTCTTCCTGTTCCCAGGCCTACCAGATTCATGGCACTGGGCACAATCTACTCCCTTACCTCTTGGCTCTTGCCCTGCGCCTTCTTCAGAACAGGGCTATACCGATATAGCATGGCCACTTCTCAAAATTGCAGAACTCATCTCACTCCCTTTTTACATCATAGTTGCCTTCCCTCTCCCCACTTCTTACTACTGCTCATGATGACATGGGCATTCCATTTCTTACCCACTGGACGAGGCGGCAGGGAAGTTTTTAGTCCCATTTTTATTATCCATTGTTTGGTATCTGTTATCTGTTTGTGACCGTGCGTTCGCGCTTGACAAAGGCTAGTTGGCCGAAAATTTGCGCTTGTTGTTTGTTTTGTTGGATACGCGCTTACATTGATTTTCTTGTTCTTCTGATTCCTGTTTATCATTGATTTCAACAGAAACTGGATACTGTTCGCTGTTAATATATAATGCATATCATATCATTTGAATTTTTCATGATAAAAATGAACAAACGAACCCTGTAAAGTATTTTTTCATGCCTTCAATTTGTAGCTGTGTTTCATGCAAATATAAGTGATATATAATAGATTTGTAGACATGATGCATGCATGTTAATTTTGTGATTGTTATTGTCTTTATGCTTTGCCATTTCTGTTCTTGTATTTTATATTGCGTTTTATATTCTGCATGTTAAATGTAGAAAAACAGCATGGAGAAATAAAAGCATCAAGCTGGACATTCTGAATGCCAGAATGTTTGATAGTGGAAGAGGAGTAGGTGGGAAGAAATACGTGTCTTTCTGCACACATCATGGTTCGAACCTTTTTTTTTTTAAACTGAAGATGTGAATATAATTGTTCGTCACATATGTATGTTTTGAATGTACGCTTTATGATGATATCACAACAAGCCTGGGAGACAGAGGGACAGAGGTGGAGAGAAGAAGAAGAGGACGAGAGAAAGAAAAAGAACGAGACCAGTGAAGAATATTCCTGGAAGCTTACTTATAAGTGGATACTGACGGTGGAACAGTTGCTTAGTGACTATAACGCCTGACAAAGACGTACGAGACCACTGCAATCCCCGAATTAGACAGGGATTTTCTTTCGACCTCGGGTGGCGGTCGTGGCGATAATCTTTTGTACGGCACATGGAGAGGAGATAGCGCTGCCAGATTTGCTCCAAACCCACCGAAAAGAGTTGATGGACAAACAGGAACTAGAAACAATAGACCAGACTTGTTCAGGCATGGACTAACAAAGTTTTGATAAGAAAAGATATAACGATAAAATGACATAAAATAAACTGAAATGAAATGTATAAAATAAAACGAAATTATGAAAATAAAATGAAAGGATATTAAAACCAGTAAAAGCCCCCTATTCAGGCAGAAATGTCCAAGCTGATATATAAAAAAAAATCTGTCAGACCCATATGCAGCAGAACAAAATTTTTGAAAGTGACGGACTGAAAACAACTAGTGGGGAAAAAGATCGATATGTTTAACGTCATGGAATAAAAGTAAGAGTGAAAGAGGAAGGCAGCGTGAGGAAGTAAAAGGCTTGGAATCAGAAAGCCTGAATCCTAGAATTTTGAAAGGCTTTAGGAGATACGTGACTGTTCACATACGATGCGGTGAATCATTGTGTGAATGTATATGTGAATGTGTAATTTTGTATAAAGTAGAAATGGAATCAGAGTTTCAATATGATATGGTATCAAACTTGAGAGAGAGAAGAGAAGAAGAGAGAGAGAGAGAGACAGAAGAGAGAGAGAGACAGACAGACAGACAGACAGAGACAGAGAC
>CM060311.1:39689448-39711948 GCA_030674185.1 Monoplex corrugatus
AGCCCTGGAGGAATTTGGCATAGAAAAAATAACAGTCCTCCTAAATGAAATTTACGACACTGGAAAAATCCCCAAAGATATGTCAAAATCGATTTTCATTGCATTTCCAAAGAAGACAGGGGCTATAGAATGCAAACTCCATCGCACAATCAGTTTGATGAGTCATGTAACAAAAATCCTGTGAAGAATAATCATGATCAGGACAAGGAATAGAATCAATAGAGAAATAACAGAAGAACAGTGTGGATTTGTGGAAGGGAAGGGAACTATTAATGCCATATACATAATAAGAACTATCATAGAGAGGTCAAGTGAGATGAATAAGGATTTTATTTATGCTTTGTTGACTATACCAAGGCTTTCGATCGGGTACGACATGAAGAATTGATCAACCAACTGGAGAGACTCAATGTTGATGGAAAAGATCTACGAATAATCAGGAATATGTACTGGAACAAACAGCTGCAATGAGAATAGAAAACAATATAAGCTCTTTCCAAAACATCAAAAGAGGAGTCAGACAGGGTTGTGTTTTGTCACCAGAAATGTTTTCACTTTACAGCGAAAACATCATGAGAAACCTAGAAGAAGACCCTGGATTAAAGGTTGGAGGGAAAATGATAAACAACATTCGATACGCAGATGACACCGTGCTAATTGCAGAAAATGAAAGGGACCTACAAAACCTTGTGAATATACTAGAAATAGAAAGCAAAGGTAAGGGGTTGTAACTAAACAGCAGGAAGACTGAAGTCATGGTGATCAATAAAAAACTTGAAATCCCCTCATGCAAAATAACAGCAAACGGCACAACCTTGACACAGGTTAATAAGTTCAAATACCTGGGAAGGGTCATTTCATCAGACGGCAGATGCACTTCGGAAATAGCCAGCAGAATCGGCCAAGCCAAAACAGCATTCAAGAAAATGACAAGCATTCTTACCAACGAATGCCTATCAATTAACATCAGAAGAGAGTTCTTGAATGTTATATAGAACCAATATTGTTGTACGGATGTGAGGCGTGGACAGTCAGCAAGCAAAGCCAGAGCAAGATTGAGGCAGCCGAGATGTGGTTTCTAAGAAGAATGTTGAGAGTTCCATGGACAGCAAAGAAAACAAACGAGACAGTCTTGATGGAGGCAGACACAAGTAGATCACTCATAAGGAAGATTAGGAAAAGACAGGCAACATTTATAGGCCATTTTATGAGGAATGGGGATTTGGAACACCTGGTCACAACGGGAAAGCTGGAGGGAAAGAGAGCACCAGGTAGACCCAGGGAGAAAATGCTGGACGGACTTGCAGAGTGGCTGGGACGAGGAGGGTGGGGGAGATGCTAGGGGCAACGAGAGATAGAGAGATAGAGATAAATCCATGATCGCCAACGTCATGCGGCAGGGCACCTGATGATGATGATGATGAGTGCAATTTCTCTTCGTGCCACGTCCGTCTTGTTCTCTCTCTCTCTCTCTCTCTCTCTCTCTTCTCTCCTCGCGCGCGCGCGCGCGCGCTCTCTCTCTGTTCCTCCCTCTTCCCACTTCAATCTATTTCTCCTTTCCCTACTTCATAGCCATCTTTCATTGTGTCTCCCTTGCACTTATCCCTTACACAATTTCTATCTTTCACTGAAACAGTCTTCTGCACATTCCAAACCCAGCAATGTTTAACCAGATAACTGGCTGCCTGATCCAGAGAACTCGCTTTCTCTGCCTTTGGACACAAATCGTGTTCCAACTTCCAGCTGCCTTAATGGCTGCTTCCTTCCATTTCAAATAGATGGCTGGAGCTTGCCACTTTATTAAGTTGACTTGTGAGTGTATATGTCTGTTCTCTGAGATGTGGGAAATAATGGAATAAGAGGTGGTGATTAGGTAAAAGAGAGGTACAGGAAGGGGATGGTTCATGAATTGTTTCAGAAAGACAACAAAACAACAACAACAACAACAACAAAAGCAACAACAACAGCAACAACAACGACAAAACAACAAAACAAAAAACAAAACGAAACAAAAGAAAAACACCAAGAAAACAATACAAAACAAAACTAAAACCAAACAAAGCAAAACAGAACAGAGAAAACAAACGCGCGTAATATGTGTGCATTTGAACGTTTCTGCGTGCGTCGTGTGTGTGTGTGTATGTGTGTGTATGTTATTATGTATTATGTATTATGTATGTATGTTGTATGTAGTTGTGTGTTAGTGTGTTGTTTGTTTGTGTGTGTGTTTGTGCTATGTGTGTGATTCGTGCGTGTGTGTGTTGTAATGTGTGCTATATGTGTGGGTGTATCTAAGTTTCATTAATGCTCCTTCTCTGGCCTGTACTTGCGTAACACGCTGTTGTTTCTGTTGTTCTTTGTTACTGTCGGAAGAGGTTAGTTGTCTCTATACTTGAAGAGTTTACCAGAATTTGCTTCGTGATCAAACCATCTTTCTTTCATCTCCTTCTGTATGTCTCTGTGCTGTCTTTCTCTCTGTCTCTCTCTCTGAGTCTTCTCTCTCTCTTCTCTCTTCGCTTACTCTCATCTCTCTCTCGTCTCTCTTGTCTCTTTATTTATCTTTTGACAGGTAGAATCAAATGTTTTAAACCAGTAACTGGCTGCCTGCTCCAGAGAAATCACTGCTTCACCTTCTCTGCCATTTCAATGCACAAATCTTTGTTTCCAGACCCAATCCCACATAGCATTTTCCCTCCATTTGAGACAGGTGCTAGTAACTTCCGCTTTGTGATTTCTGCTAAGTATGTTTGTACGTTTCTGGCCGGGAAGAATGTATATAACAGTGAAGGCTGGTAGGTTAGGGTAAGGATAATGTACGTGCTGGGGGCCATTCAATGCAAAACATACAATTTGCTAATGATCCTGTACCACACCACACACTCACTCACTCATGGATGCATATATGTGGAATGAGGAATTGGAGCCCTGGTCACAACAGAAGCTTTGAGGGGAGGAGAGCAACCAGGTAGACCCAGGGAGGATAAATATTGGACGGACTTGCAGAGTGGCTAGAAGCAGAAGCAGAGATGGAAATGTCTGCGAAAACAACAAGGGATATATACAAATGGAGGGCCATGATCCCAACAGATTGTGACAAGAGGACACTTGATATGGGATGGTGATCGATCTGTTGTGTGTCCATCTATATATCATACATATCGCATCATCTGTCTATCTACTTATATGTGATGTGATCTATCTGTCTGTTGTCTATCTATTTCTATCTATCTCTATCTATATATATATACTATATCATAAACATATACTTATATATTCTGTTATTATTATTGTCTGTGTGTTGTGTGTTATCGTGTGATGTGCACGCGTTGTGTGTAACGCTTATTTGCATTTGCATGTGTGTGTTATATAGATACATACACATTTTGGAGGTTATTTTTAGAATGTTTATACGTTTTAGCGGGTTCGCTTCATATCACAAACTCTCTCTCTCTCTTTTTTTTCTCTCTCTCTCTCTGTCTCTCTTTTCCTCTCTCTGTCTCTTTTCTCTCTCTTTCTCTCTCTGTCCTCTCTGTCCTTTTCTTTCTCTTTAATCTCCCTCACAAGTTCAAATAGAATGTTTTAACCAGCTAGCTGGCTGCCTCTTTTCCACTAAATTACCTTATCGTGTTGCCAACCGTCCACTCCCCATTTTGCTGCGTTTTGTTCCGACAGGTGGCTCGTAGCTTGCAACATAGGTATTTTGACTGGTGAGCATGTTTGTTTATCTTTTAAACGCTTAGATGGAGTTAGGGGTGAGGTACTAAAATCGTTGGTAGGTTGTGTGACTTCAGAAGAAAAAGTGCTGAAGCAGTGCTGATCGTCTACACAGAGCTGGTGTGTGTGTGTGTGTGTGTGTGTATGTGTGTGTGTGTATGTGTGTGTTTGTGTGCTACGTGCGTGCGTGCGTGCGTGCGTGCTGTGTGTGTGTGGTGTGTGCGTGTGTGTGTGTGTGTGTGTGTGTGTGTAACTGTGTGTGCGCGGGCATGTGTGTATGTGCGGGCAACTGCGTGTGTACATAAGCGGTGTGTGTGTGTGTAGTGTGTATGTGTGTGTGGGTGTGTGTGTTGTGTGTGGTGTGTGTGTGTGTGTGTGTGTGTGTGTGTGCGTGTTTGCGGGCATGTGTGTGAATTTTCTTCCCATTTAGATGTCCTTACCAATACTATAATGACACTCCCGTAATAGATGTACATTTAATTTATTTGTGATATTTCAGGATAAATATTTATAATAGTATTATCATTTCGTTTCATATCAGGTCGCACCGTACTTTTTTTCTCTTTCTTTCCTCTCATTTTCATTCCCTTCGTCTTTACTCTCTCGCATTTTTGCGCCCCATGTTAGCTTTCTCTCTCTACTCTCTCATCTCTTTCAGATCATCTCTTGCTCTTGCCCAAATAAACAATGATTCAACCAGATAGGCTAACCGCCTGGCTGCTTGCCACCATTCCTTGTCTACCTTTGTCGTCACACAGATCGCGTTTTCAGCCCACTTCTCCTGCCCAGTGCAAAACGCTGATTTCCTATTTAGACACCTGGGTAACAACTTGCTTCTTTGTTGTTTTGACTCCGTGAATGTGTTTTCACGTCCTTTGGGGTTGTGGGTTAAGAGCAAGATTTAAAGTTCAGGGATGCAGAGATATAAGGGGAGTATGACTAGTGTGGCTGAATGATGTACTCAGCAAGAAGACAGTATGTGACTGAGTGCCATCGTCAAATTTTGTAGGGAAAAGTTGGATACATGAAATGGAAGTCTCGTCGTCATTATCACCGTCTCTATCGTGTAATATTTTGATAGAAATTGTCCCGCTTCTTTGGTCTTTCTTGCCCAGCTGTCATGGTGATCTTAGTTTTGGAAGGAAGAGTAGGAAGTGTTGTCAGAGAGCTGACATGAAATCTGTGGGTGCCGCCTTGGTGTAATGGTTAATGCAACGGACTACCGACACGAAAGTTTCTGGGTTCGAATCTCCATCAGCCCACTTCAAAAATCATTGTAGAATTTTCGGCTCTAACCGGCTCCTACCCGGAGTTGGGCGTGCTATGGGCCATTGGGAAGACTAGGACCACACAGTCGAGTCCCATCCACTTCACGGATGTGTCACTGAAGGTGTTGCTCAAACATTCTGACCAGCACTGCAGGTGTCTGTATCTCTCGGGCCTGGTCGACGCCAGGATATATTGTGATAGTAAGCGTAGAGTACAGCCCTGTCACGCAGTTTTGATCCTAGGTGGAACTCCATAGCATCATGATTATCATTCTCATCGACATATCATCATCGTATTGTAAAAAAAAAACTTTGCTTGCTTTTGTGGCCATTAATTGGCTTAGAAAATGGACCAAAATATGTGGGGCACATTGACATTAAGACACTACAGCGGCAAATAATTGGATGCGCCCCTGACTTCAAATCGAGAACGATCATCACTATTAAGCCTCACGCAGTGGCCTAGCATGAACAGACCTTGTCAGGACAGCTGTACGCTAGAGTGTTCTCTCTGTCAGCAAGTAAAATCTCTTTGTTTACCTATTCCTCTTTGGTGTAAAGACATATCGTGTTATATTGCAAAGCGTTTCTCCGGCATTGCATTGCATTTCCCGGCCAGCCTGCCTTTGTCTCTAAACTGTATATACATTTTATTTATCTGTCATTCTTTAGAATAAAGATTTATAGTACAAAAAATGTACATTTAAAACACGCAAATTTGAAAAGAGTCTTCCAACTATAACCCTGTTCAAAACTTATCTTGAAAAACAATGTCACGTCGAAGAATATAATGCAAAACTGACATGGACCTTGCACACCTTTAAAACGAAATGGCTGCGATATTTGCCACTAATAACAGTTGAATCATTCCTATGTATCTTTAGTATTATTCTTTTCATTCTCTCTCTCTCTCTCTCTCTTCTCTCTCTCTCTCTCTCTCTTCTCTCTCTCTCTCTCTATCTATTATATATATATATATATATATATGTATATTTATATTCTAAGCATATGAATGTTTTGTATTGTTTTGAGTTTTTTTCTTATAATTTGATTGCATTTACGCTTTTTTGTTGTTGCTTTTTTTTAGTTTGTATCACTCTTTTGAATTTTCAAAAAGTATGAAAGAAAAAAGAAGCATAATATTATGATCTGTCTATATTTATTTTGTCTTTCTGTCGTCTCTTTGTTTGCCTTTTTTCTCCTAAATTCCCTTTACATCTCTCCATTTCCCACCGTTCCTTCCTCTCAGTCTTTCCCTTCCTTCCTTCCCTCACCCCATATCGACAAATGTTTAACCACATTATTGCAAACTTCCAAAAAATATCACCGCTCTTTCTTTACAATTATTGTCAGTTCACTCACAATACAAATCACGTTTCCAGTCTGCTGACACCGCTGCCTTCCATTTTAAAACTTTTGGCTGACAATCTGCATTTTGTTTTGGTTTTTCTTTCACTGATTCTGTTTACAAGTCCACTAGGAAACAATTCCTATTCCAAGTCCTCCAGGGTGTGTTAATAGAGATGGGTGTGAAGACAGTGAGTGGGAGAAGGAAGTGACAGTGTGTCAGAGAAAAACAGAGAGAGAGAGGAGAGATGAGTGAGTGAGAGAGAGAGAGAGAGAAGAGAGAGGACGAAGAATGTGAATGAGTGAGCGTGTGAGAGAGTGAGAGAGAGAGAAGGAGAAAAGAGAGCGAGAGAGAGAGAGAGGGGGACGAGAGAGAGAGAGAGAGAGAGAGAGAGAAGAAGGGGGGGAGAGAGAGAGAAAGAGAAATGTGGTTATTAAAATGCATGTGTCATTCATTTCCATACATACTGTACGTTAAATCATGAGGGACTATCGCTCACTGATTACCGATAAAATAATAAGGAATTGTTCCTCCTTAAATACTGAATTATTATGTAACGATGATCAGAGAACTGAAATTAAAGCATAGTGTTTCCTCCTTGTAATCTGACTGCATTCATCGGGCCTGGCTTGAAAACATTTGTGTGTTCAAACTTTAATCTGTAAATGAATATTGTTGCCACCCCATTTTCACGCCATTTTGATAGCCATGGAGTCTGATACAGTTGTTCACAACGCTATTACGTGCATGGCGATTGTGATGATAATCATCATGATGCTATGGAGTTCAATACTAGACCGAGACTGCTTTACAACGCTTACTCTATACTTCCAATCATATTATATCCTGGCATTATCCAGGTCTGAAAGATACAGACACTTGCAGAGTTGGTCAAGAAATTCTAGCAATATTCTCAATGACACATCTATGATGTGGGTGATATTTGATTGTGTGATCTCAGTTTTCCCAAACAGCCTATGCTGCATTCAACTATAGGCAGGAATTGGTTAGGGTAAAAAATAAAAAAAATTACTTCGACTGCAGGGAGGGGATTTGATGTTTTTTCTTTAAATTCAGACGTTTGCCAGTTTGATATGATGTATTATCTATGTTATGCCGGTTTGTGGCGTAATGTATACGTGCTTACAGGTCAATGACATTAGGTAACAGTGCTCGGGACTGTGTGCAAATCCTCTTCGTTGTATAAGTAAGACTGCTTCATCTGTCACAATCATGACGCTTACTGTCTCCCGTTAGTCTCACCCATTCCTATCGATTTCCAGCAAAGCACCTCCCATATGTCTTCTCACTGTGTACGTAAAGTGAACGTTTTTTATTTTTTAAATCTTTTTTTTTTTAACAATAGTGGGAAAGTCAGTTACTTCTCTTCTTCCTCTTCTTGTTTTTGTTCTTGTTGTTTCTGTTCTTATTTTTCTTTTCCTTCTTTTTTCTTTCTTCTTCATGTCCTTTGCTCCAAGTCGCAGAATAATTTTAAATTACGTTTTGTCATTACGCTAAAACGACCTTCTGCACCTATGTATTGTTTGTTATGGAAGTGTGAATATTTCCATGCTTGAATTTGTCTCCTTGACAACACTGCATAATCTAGGATACACAGCGCTCTTATTCTTTTAACTATTTTTCTTCTTCTTTTTTTGTCTTCTTCGTCTCCATACGCGCTACATTGTCTTGGATGCATCTACGCACTCTTTTTTTTTCATCATGGTTTACCACAAACTGTGCAGACGACGTATACTACCGCTGAATATGCAAATGAGTAGTGACTTTGGCATTGGAGAGAGAGAAAATATACAAAAAGGTTTTGTAAACCGGAAATGAATAAATTGATTGGGCTAAAAATGCGAAAGCAAGAGACGATAGAAAGACGAAGAAAAGACAGACACAAAGGCGTTGATAGAATATAGGCTATTTTAGCACATAGTGTCTGTAAAGTGCATCTGTTATTTTCGTTGAAAGAACCTTAGGCATCCCCACAGGGTATAGTACTGTACTGTCTGCAAATATCACATACTGTCAATGGCAAAGCACTAGAGCTACAAAAATCTCGTCTTGTTTTGAGAAAAAAAACTTTGTTTGTTTTCATCAAACTTCGAACCATATTGAGAGATAAGATAACTGGTCAATTTTCGCACCCTGCACCAATTAGTTAACGATTTTTGTTGTTCAGTGGCGGAGACTCATGTTCCTAATAACAACTTTGACGTGTGTCACAGTCAGTACATAGACGTACTCAGTGAACTGGTGTACATTCTGACCTATGTGTCTGTTTTACACCAACTTCAGACAAAAATATTGACACTGCTGTCACGTATATATATTTTTTTTCAAAGCTATTACAAGAAAGTTCTAATCTCTGATTTTAAGACGAGCTGTGTGTGTGTTTATGTGTATGTGTGTATGTATCGGTGTGTGTGTGTGTGTGTGTGTGTGTGTGTGTGTGTGTGTGTGTGTGTGTGTGTGTTGTGTGTGTGTGTGTGTGTGTGTGTGTGTGTGTGTGGTTGTGTGGTGCGTATGTGGTATGTGTACTTATATGTGTGTGGAGTGGTGGTGGGTGGATGTACGTGTATGTGTGTGTGCGTGTTCGTTTTACTTCATGAATATTTTCACTGCCTTAATTTTCTCTGATGGAAACATTTGTGTAAATCAGAACACTAAGTTATGTTGTATTCTGCACATAATAATTTACAAAGTACCGATGGAAACCTCTCATTACTTCAAAGAAGACAACCCCTAATTGCCTTCAAAAGAACAGTTTTAACAGTTTCCCCCATTATGCCAAATATACGCTAACCCATATTTACCAACAGTACCATTTTTGTTGCTAGAATATCACGATGTTATGTGTATTAGGAACTAAAACGTGCAAGTAAGGGATGCGTAATCTTGGTGAATGATCATAGTGGTTAAAGGTCTAAGATGGAATTCCAGACTGTGCACTTGAAATGTGGATTGTGTGACAGGTATGAAAAAACCTGAACCAGAAAAAAAAATCACAGACAAAAAAGGCGCAAATTTTCGGCCAACTGGCCTTTGTCAAGCATAGACGTAAGGTCACAAAATGAATAAACACCAAATGCAAAAATTAGGAAAAAATACTGAATGGGAGAAAAGGACTAAAATGACATCAGAATGTGTTTCTGAGTAAATATGATGCCAGAGGGGAAGTGAAATAATTCTGTAATTTGAAAAGTGGTCATGCCATATTAACATTGTTTTATCCTGAGGAGGGTCCAGGGCTTAAACAAGAACTGTGATGCACTACCTAAGAGTAGTTTTTGGAATGTTAAGTGTCTAACTATTAAATAATGCATAGGAGAAAATGTAAGAAGCATATGATCGACTGAATGGAAAATATATATATAATCAAGAGTTACGGTTGATTTACCATAACAATAAAAAGATGTATATATGAAACCACATGATTGTATGCCAACGCCTACAACAAACCAGAATGTAGATATAAAACATGAACAATTTGTTGGAATAATACGAATGTCATGATGCCTTTGTTTGCTGTGCAGAAAGAAAAATCATCCAATTTATTGTTCTATTTGAAGTCATAATCTTGGTTTCTTGAAGACCTAATCAAGAAGAAGCTTTCCTGATTTACCTTGAATGCACCAAAAAATGTTATCAGGAAGAGATACGAAACGAAAGAGAAAAGTATGCTGGTTCAAAATTGTCATCACAAACGCTTGTATTTGTGCACCCAGTGAGAGGTCAGTGATAAACGTAGCTATCTGGCACAGTAACTTCCCGTTCTGCTTATCCTTCAGAGGTCATTTTACTGTCAAAATGATAACGTCGAAGAAGAGACATTACCCAAACATAACATAAATAGGATGTATTTCAGTTTTTCTGAGAAATATATAGAACGGTAAATGCACCCCGCGAACAGCAGTAGGAAAAACAACCAAATGAAACTAAACCCAACAAGAAGACAATTGGTGGACATGTTTTAGGTAAATGATTTTTGCCGTTTATTGAAAGTAATGTCAGTTTTTTTTTTAATGACAACATCACTTCTGTGGTCGGCCATTGATGTCCACGCAGCCTGGTGTGTTCTTTGACCTTGATGTCTGATTAACATCATCGTCGAGATAAATATTAGTATTTCTCTCATATTTTGTTGATTGTTTTCGGTTTTTTTTCTCTGGCAGGTAATGTGTTTTATTTTTTGTCCGAGGCTTTGGACGTGATATTCAGTTTTGCTCTACACATGCACAAGATTTTAAGAGAATTTACAAATTTTCATTAAAACAAAGAATTGATAGTGTGTATATGTGTGTAGTTATTAATGTTTGTGTTTTCATCTGTGATAGTGTGTACTGTGTATATGTGTGTAGTTATTAATGTTTGTGTTTTCATCTGTGATAGTGTGTACTGTGTATATGTGTGTAGTTATTAATGTTTGTGTTTTCATCTGTGATAGTGTGTATGTGTATATGTGTGTAGTTATTAATGTTTGTGTTTTCATCTGTGATAGTGTGTACTGTGTATATGTGTGTAGTTATTAATGTTTGTGTTTTCATCTGTGATAGTGTGTACTGTGTATATGTGTGTAGTTATTAATGTTTGTGTTTTCATCTGTGATAGTGTGTACTGTGTATATGTGTGTAGTTATTAATGTTTGTGTTTTCATCTGTGATAGTGTGTACTGTGTATATGTGTGTCGTTATTAATGTTTGTGTTTTCATCTGTGATAGTGTGTACTGTGTATATGTGTGTCGTTATTAATGTTTGTGTTTTCATCTGTGATAGTGTGTATTCTGTATATGTGTGTAGTTATTATGTTTGTGTTTTCATCTGTGATAGTGTGTATTGTGTATATGTGTGTCGTTATTAATGTTTGTGTTTTCATCTGTGCATACACTCATTCGGGGGAAAGCACGTATGTGTCTATTTTAAAAAAATATCTAGCCACGGAGGAGCATTCCAGATATTTATTATGTCCACCATCGATTCTTTCAGGAAGGGATGACAATGATTGCTTCCATTTTTTTCTCCGAAATATTTCAAAATACATTTTTTTGAGAGTGCAATGATAACTTTAGCCGTTTGGCATTTAGCTAACGATTTTTGTCTTTGTCTGAAAACTATTTCAATTTTTTTTTATAATATCCTTGACCAAACTAAGATTTGTAGCTAACGATTTTTATTGTTGTCTAAAAGCGATTTTTTCTTCATGACAGAATCTCTGTACGAGAAAGCACGTAATAGCAGCAACACTCAAGGTTGTCTTTATGGATTAGGAAAAAAATTGATCATGTAGATAAATATCACATTAATTTTAGAGTCCTTACTGAATTAAAGGCCAGCTTCTCGACAACATGGAGCAGTCTGTGCGAATAGTGAATGTGCTGTTAGCACATAAAATAAATAAAATTGTTTATAAGTGGTTCAAGGCAGCGCCTGAGGTCTGACATGGCTAGTCATGTTCTATCATCACTCCTGTTCATCAATTGCGCGGACAAAACTATTCAAATCATGATTCAGAAGCTCTCAATGGATTTGTTATCATTTGCTGATGACGAAGAGATCTAAAACACAGCTACAAAAGCACACAAACAACTTAAATAGGATCTGTAAATTCTATGGCACGAATATCAGCACCGAACGTCTGAAAATTGGACATTAGAATCACATGACAACAACTTCGCCCGTCTAGAATTTAGGTACTGGGGAAAGTTGTTTACCAAAGATGGAAACATGAACAGAAAAATTGAGACCAAAGTCCAAAATGCAAATGCTGTGAGGAACCAAGTTTCACTACTTCTAAACACCGAAGCAACCCTGTAGAAACAAAGGCCAGGCTTAACAGTACAGTCTGTAATACCCATACTGACTTCACTGAGAAGAGCAGTAGACAAGACCAAAGAGATGCGATAAGAAATTATGAGATCTGACACAGAGAAGAAACAACACCTGTAATACTCAACAAGACACAGGAGCTTGTCAGGTGGTCTGGCCACCTCCCAGGATGCCAGTCAGTCAGCCAAGTCTTTGAGTCTACAACACCAGACGCTTTACGGAATACCAATGTGGCATCTGATAGTTTGTATGGCAAACACCTTCCACATCTACAACAGGACCCCTGCAAATTCTACCTGCACACTGCCAGCGTCATCTCCCCACGACATCTCCCAGTGGCGGATGGAAAAACAAGGGAAAGAATGACGGTATCATGTATGTTGTCAACCATTGATGACTACATCAGATCTAAGTAAACTGCTGTACTCTCTGACCTTGGTGTCGACATCGTCGTCAGACAGAAGTTGATATTGCTGTCACATTACAAAGTTGTCGAGTCATGTAAATTTCATTTTCTTTGTTGCGTATAGTCTTTTTTGATTCTGTAGCATTGGTTGAATGAATGAATATGAAAAAAATATGTGTTGGAAAAAAGAAAGAAACAATCATAACTCTCTCTCTCTCTCTTTTCTCTCTCTCTCTCTCTGTCTGTCTGTCTCTTTCTCCCTCCGTCCCTTTCTCTCTGTCTGTCTGTCTGTCTGTCTCACTCACTCACTCACTCACTCACTCACTCACTCACTCACTCATTCACTCAATCACTCACTCAATCACTCACTCACTCACTCACTCACTCACTCTCTCTCTCTCTGTGTCTCTGTCTGTCCGTCCGTCCGTCCGTCTATCTGTCTGTCTGTATCTCTCTCTCCCCCTCCCTCCCTCTCTTTCTCTTTCTCCGATTTTAGATGGCAAAAATGAAACGATAATGTTCAAAGTATTAAGAGAATCAATACATACAAAACGTTTCTTACATTCATGAATTGAAAAAAAAAAGAAGAAGAAATATTGAACGTTAGATGTGTATCGACATATTTAGCACATGACAAGAAGATTGAATTTAGTATATCATTTATCAGTGTCCAATATTTTAGACGTAGGACTCACAAAGATAGTGAATTGTTATGTTCATTCTGTAAAATCTCAAAAGAAGGCGAAGTGCATTTTGTGTAGTGTGGTTCAGCGCACCAAAATATTCCAGAGAAATTTATTCGAGAAAAGTTTTACTAGGAATCCGTCACTTTGTTAACTTTCTGTATTGATGTCATCAACTGCAACTGACTTTGTTCGTATTTTTTTTCTTTTAATATAAAGCATTTGAATGTAGAAGATACATTATAATGTTTGTGATGCAGATCTGTATTGATTATTTCTGATGTAATTGTGTATAAACCATTTCATGAGACCGATGCCTAGAAATGAAGAAATGATCGTCATCGTCACTATGATAACGACGATGATAATGCATTTGGGTATAAATTGTTATTTTTGTGATGATGATGATAATCGTTATTACTGCGTTTGTGTCCTTCAGTTGAAATGTCCTGTCATCCCAAAGATAGTTTGTATGGAAAAGAAAAAAAATACACCAAACTACATTTCGTTCCAACCCAGTGAGACTGAACTGTGATCATTCTGAAGATAACCCTCAAGTCGGAAAAGACGAACGTTGGCGACTGGGTGAGAGTAGAGAGGTGGACCCAACTATCGATTTTCTTGTACATCCTTTTGTTCTCATTCCATACAGGCTGGTCCACGCATACCCCCCCCCCCCTTCCTTGGATCTCCCTCCCCTCTCTCTCTCTCCATTCACCGCTCCCGTCCTTGACATCTGGATTGTGTGTCCGGGTTCCATTTCTTGGAACAGATGGGTTTAATCTCATACCCTCCTCACTGTCTCCTTCACTCCAGTTGTGATTTAATATGACACTAGTTCTGATCGAGCCGAGACCTTAAATGGAAGAACCAATGGTTATCTTCTAAGATTCTCTTCGTCTTCTCTTTTGCAGTGGATTTTCATTGAACAGTTAAGAGTAAGGACAAGAATATCGAACACCAACCAATCCACCAACCAACACAAAAACATGTTAGGAGCAAACAAAACTGAAGACCAAACAAACAAACAATCTTGAAAGTCAGTCACTCAATCAGTCACTCAGTCAGTAGTCAGTTAGTAACAAAGAAAGGAAAGAAAGAAACGAATTTGACAGAAAGCGAACAAAGCTTTAGGTACAAAGGAAACTTGCAAACCGAACTTTGAGCGCAAAGTAACCTTTTAGGTTAAAGCAAACTGGTAGCGAAGCTTAGGTAAAGTCTCATGCAAAACTCAGTGCATTGTTCTTATAAAAGAAATGACGTGAAAACTACGCTTTACGCACACGGAATACGTGGTACGCATTTCAGTTTCCCTGGTCTTGTTCTCTTCTCTGTTAGCGTGTCTCTCCTTCAAACGTATGCTGTTTCTTCTGAAGGCTTATCAGGTGAAACGAGTTTTAAAAATTTAAAACGCGGTGTGTAATAGACGGAGTGAAAAGACGAAAAACACTGGTATCTGAAACGCCGTGGCAGAGGATGAGAGTGGAGTGAAAACACGAAAAACAATGGTATCCCAAACGCCCTGATGATATTGGAGTGAAAACACGAAAACAATGGTATCCCAAACGCCCTGATGATATTGGATTAAAAACACGAAAACAATGGTATCCGAAACGCCCTGATGACAATGGAGTGAAAACACGAAAACAATGGTATCCGAAACGCCCTGATGACAATGGAGTGAAAACACGAAAACAATGGTATCCCAAACGCCCTGATGACAATGGAGTGAAAACACGAAAACAATGGTATCCCAAACGCCCTGATGACAATGGAGTGAAAACACGAAAACAATGGTATCCCAAACGCCCTGATGACAATGGAGTGAAAACACGAAAACAATGGTATCCCAAACGCCCTGATGACAATGGAGTGAAAACACGAAAAACTATGGTATCCGAAATGCCCTGGCAGACGATGACAATGGAGTGAAAACACGAAAAACTATGGTATCCGAAATGCCCTGGCAGGGGATGACAATGGAGTGAAAACACGAAAAACTATGGTATCCGAAATGCCCTGGCAGGGGATGACAATGGAGTGAAAACACGAAAAACTATGGTATCCGAAATGCCCTGGCAGGGGATGACAATGGAGTGAAAACACGAAAAACTATGGTATCCGAAATGCCCTGGCAGGGGATGACAATGGAGTGAAAACACGAAAAACTATGGTATCCAAAACGCCCTGGCAGACGATGACAATGGAGTGAAAACACGAAAAACTATGGTATCCAAAACGCCCTGGCAGACGATGACAATGGAGTGAAAACACGAAAAACTATGGTATCCAAAACGCCCTGGCAGACGATGACAATGGAGTGAAAACACGGAGGACGTGGTTCTGTGTGTTGGCGCACTCTCCCGAAAGAGAGCATCGTGATCATCACACGAAAAATTCATCTCATTGCAACAAGGTATGTATGATGAAAGTAGCAAGAAACACCGGGGAAAGGCAGACGACAGAGGGACAAGTACCCAGCAAGCAAGTGTTCCGGCTCTTAACTCCTTAACCCTTTGACTCCTCTACCCTGTCCACCAACATCCTGCATTGCCAATCATGCTAACAAGGCAAAAACTTAAGCCTTTGATTCCCTCACCCTATCCACCAGCTTCCTGCTAAGGTGGGGGGATCAGAGGGTTGAGTTTTTGCAGTTGGTGGATAGGGTGCGGTAGTCAAAGGATTAACTCTTTCTTACATATTAGCATATTAGCGCTCAGATGGCGAAAATAGATTTTAGTCAATCTATAGCGCTTATTTCACAATAGAAGACGGTCGTAGTCAAGTACAAAGGAGACTTGCACCACCGCCATCTTTACCCCACCGGCAGGATCCTCTCGATGATACCTAGCTTTACCTAGCGAATACCTAGCCACGCTTGCCAATCTACCTAACGTACCTCGCAAAAATCTCGCCTCTACGATCCTAGCGTGTAAGAAACGGGCCTCCGGTCGCCATTTTTTGAAAATAAAATTTAGTCGTCCACCTATGTTCGAACCCGCAGTTCCAAGGTGGTCAGGCTTCTGAAGGTCGAGTCGTCCTTGTGACGGATGTCTTAACCACCTAGCTATCAGAAACTGACGACATGTACGGGAATGTTAAGCCTTATGAAGTTCACTTTTGTTCTTCCTCGACCAGGTCCAGCTGGAACTCTTTTCAGCTGCTTCTGCCATTACCTTTTTGGCTCTGGTCCTCTCCTTTCAAGAAATGGAGAGCTGTTTTTTGAGGTCATAGGCTGATGTGCCTATCAAAACCTTTGCTCCAGCCTCTGTGGTGAGGACTTTAGCTTGAAAGCCAGTTTTTCTCAAGTTGCTGGTTAGACTGGCATACTTATCAGTCTTGTGATTATGGACGTACACCCTCCATTCTGTTTTATATGGCAAAGTGAGCTCGATCAGAATCATTTGTATTGATCAATGAATTGGGAGTTGAAAACTATGTCCGGTGTCATGGCACACTCCCTGGTGACTTTTTTTTCCTTTTTTTTCTGTCTTTCTCATTTTGGAAAACCTGCTGTATTCTTCTAATCGTCCCCTCCATCTAGCAGACCATGTTTCCGTGCTCCGGACGCCAAGCTTTTTCAAGCCACAGTTTGCTGCCTCCCGCCGTGCAGAAGGTTGACGGAGCTACTGGTGACATAGCTTTTATCTTTCAGTATCAGTCACCTGTGCGATCTCTTGAAGCATTTGGTTATGCCTCCTTGTGTACCTTACTTGGATTAGCACTACTTTATATGAGCTTAGGACATGTTCCGTTATTTGTTGGCCTGGCAGAGCGGGCGGGCAGAGTCGTCTGATTTCCCCCAATTCACCAGATTTGCATTCGAGAGCAGGAGGTCATATACAGATCTGAAGATGAAACTGATCCTGAGAAGGGCCGTATGCAGTATATCATTCCAGCTCCGACTTCATTGAAGAGCAAATTCTCACGTTTTCCGTTGCCCCTGTAGACCTTGCTGGACTGCCTTCTGGATTCTATCCGCGTGTAACACACATTATCTGTGTAGTGAAACACCGACACCTGTAAGTCAAAGAGTCCGATCTCCCTCAGGTGTTTCAGTGTGGCTGTACAGATTTTAACTGTGCTCGACAGAACCTTGACGTGCGCAAATGTCATCACACCCAGCGGTTATGGATGTGTGCATGACTGTGGTAAGGGTTGGGAAAGGTAACGGATCGAGAGAATGGAGTGGGAGCTGATTCAAGAGTGTTGTTTTCTCACATTACTTTTCAATGACTTTTTGAGTCTGCGAGAACCATTACTTCTTCCTTTTTTTTCTTTTCTGACTTTCTTCTTGTCTGTCTGTCTTTCTTTGTCTTTTTGTCCGTCTGTCAGTAATTATAAATGTGACACAGCCGATACAGTAGTTCAACTACATGTATATACGAAGAATTACTGATTCTTGTAATCTGCAAAATTAGTAACTTCAAATAAAATGTTCAAACGATAAACTTATAAGCTAAAAAAAAAGGGGAAGGAGAGAGGTATAATACAATGAATAAAGACGCTGGAACTTTAAAGGTCTTGTCTAACATACCGTTGCGGTGTGAGTAAATATTTACAGGTCATTGACAGAAGGTAACGTTACTTGTTGTTGTGTCAAGATCCTCTGTGCCCATATAAGTAAGACGTTTCATCTGTCACAATCATGTTGCTTACTGTCTGGCGCTAGTGTCACCCACTACTATCGATTTCCAGCACAGCGCTTCTCGTATATCTTCTCACTGCATGTTTATCGCAAACTGCCAACTACCAAAATGGGAAAGCCATGATTTTGTCTTCTTTTTCTTCTTCTTTTATCTTTAACTTTTCCTCCTCCTTCAGCTTCTTGGTCATTGTATTTTGCTCTCCGCTCACAGCGCAGTTTAAAGCTTATGTTGCGTGATTTTTTTAAAAGTTGTATTTCTACGCCTGTATATTACGTTTGTTGGAATGCATGTGTTCCCTTTCTTGGATTTGTCTGTTTGATAGTTGTGTTAAAGAAAGAATACAAAGTGTTCTTGTTCTTTTCTTTCGTCATTCTCTTCTCTTTTTCTGTCTATTTGTCTTGATTTGTATGCACCCTGTCCATGTGGTGTAGCACATAATGAACAGGCAAAATGATATATTACCTTACACTCTGCACACCTGCCTCTGCTAGGTGGTAAATCTCAGTTGGATCGAGAGAGAGAGAGAGAGAGAAAGGAGAGAGAGAGAGAGAGAGAGAGAGAGGAGAGAGAGAGAAGAGAGAGAGAGAGAGAGAGAGAGGAGAGAGGAGGAGAGAGAGAGAGAGAGAGAGAGAGAGGTGGTGGTCATGAAACGAAACGAAATGAAATGAAACGAAATTTTATTTTCAATTGGAATGAATGATAACGCCTAGGCCGTACGTATGTAGATCTATATGCCATTGCGAATGTACTTATATCAAAACAACAGAAAATTTGGATACTGCATAAAAAAATCAAGTCAAAGGAGAAGAAAATGAAATAGACATTTCGGTGTGAATATATACATCTGAGTACGCATATTTGAATGCGCGCATGTGTCTATGCGTGCGTGTGCGTGCACACGTGCATGGGTGGCGAAAAACACCAAAAACAATAACAAGATCAAACACAAGTCACTTCAAAACAGCACACACATGCATACACATATTCAAAAGTGTGTGTGTGTATGTATGTATGTATGTATGTATGTATGTATGTATGTATGTATGTGTGTATGTATGTATGTATGTATGCATGCATATGTATGTATATGTGTGTGTGTGTGAGAGAGAGAATTTATATACATATGAGTGAGTGAGTGAGTAAGCGAATGAGTGAGTGAGTGAGAGAGAGAGAGGGAGGAGACACATACAGAGAGAAAGAGAGAGAGAGAGAGAAACTGAAACTGAAACTGAAAATGGTTTATTGCCATTGACATTTTTGTCCTTGTGGCAAGGAGCATAAAACAAAGTCATTAAATTTTTCGGCGACGTTTTCTCGAAACAAAGATTTATAAATATAGTCATGGCTGACAATACATCCATTTGAATTTTTTCCCTAAAGATGAAGAAAAAATTGAACGGAAAAAGTTGAACAAAATGTTGAACAAAAAGTTGAAGAAACAGTTGACCACCCAACGTAATTAGTCATATAGGTAAGAGGAAGACCCAAATCCGCCAAATAAACATAAGAACAGTATAAAGTGATATCTTCACTGAATATAAACTTACATTAATTTAAAAAGTTGAACAAAAAGTTAAATAGTTAACCACCTGACATAATTAGTCATATAAGAGGAAGACCCAAATCCAGAAAACAAACAAAAAAACAATATAACGTAACATCTTCACTGGAGATAAACGTACATTAATTAAAAAAGTTGAACAAAAAGTTGAAGAAACAGTTGACCACCCGACGTAAATAGTCAATTAAGTAAGAGGAAGACCTAAATCCGGCAAATAAACATAAGAACAGTATAAAGTGATATCTTCACTGGAGATGAGAGAGAGAGAGAGAGAGAGAGAGAGAGAGAGAGAGAGAGAGAGAGAGAGAGAGAGAGAGAGAGAGAGAGGAGAGAGAGAGAGAGAGAGAGAGATAGAGAATGTACAGCAATTTCATGGAAACATAGAGATGAATGAATTTGTTAAAGCCGAAAATAAAAAAAGAAAAAGAAGACACATCAGAAAGAACAGAATCAGATGAGACCAGCCCAGACCAGATGATTTATTCATTTAGGCCATAGCCCCCCCTGTAAGGGGCTGTGAATTACGAAACGCATAAACGTTTCGTGATAAATGCGCCGGACATCCATTAAGTACACGTTACACGTTATCGAGGCAATTCAGATAGTGTTGTTGCAAACCCAAGTCATAAACAAATGACAAAACAAAAACCCTGGGCATCTTGTTAAACATCTGTTATCATTTTCAGAGATTTGTGAAAGAATATGGCGGAGATTTATATTTCTTCGTCATGTCCAGTTGACAGGAATTTAGTTATATGTATCTTTGTCTTAGCAAAATCTCGTCATGTCCAGTTGACAGGAATTTAGTTATATGTATCTTTGTCTTAGCAAAATCCCAATTCTTTTGGACTGAGTTTCTCTCTTAGATCAAGAAGAGCTGAACACAAACAAAATGCACAGATCGAACAGGAGAAACGTATTAAACAAATAAAATGATAGAAAACGGACATTTCTTCATACAGATTATTTATATGTAAATTCTCTGAATTGCTTTAATACCACAGATCACAAACTATTCTACAAAAGTCCTTGTCACGTTTAAAAAAACAACAACAGAACTATGTTTGTTTTCCCATAACGTCGAACCGTATTGGAAAAACTAAACTAATGACCGTTCGCCACACGCTAGGTCCATGAACGAACAATTTTCCTTTTTCAATGAAGGACTCTCAAGTTTCATAATAACAGCTCCCAGATGCTTTTCCAACCATTGATGATAGACGGTACACGATGAACTGGCGTGCTCTCTGACCTACATGATCAATTTACTTCATCTTGGGACAAAAGTATTGATGCTGCTGTCACGTGTATGTGTACATATATACGTACATCTCTTTCTGCCTATCTGTCTGTCTGTCTGTCTGTCTATTTGTCTGTCTGTCTATCTGTCTGTCCGTACATCCATCCATCCATCCATCCATCCATCCATCCATCCATCCATCCATCCATCCATCCATCCGTCCGTCCGTCCATCCATCTACCTACCTACCTACCTACCTACTTACCTACTACCTACCTACTACTACCTACCTATCTGTCTGTCTGTCTGTCCATCTATTTGTCTATGTGTGTGTGCATGCGTGCGTGCGTGTGTGTGTATGTGTGCGTGAGTGCGTGCGTGCGTGTGTGTGTATATATATATGTATGTGTGTGTGCGTGTATGTGTGTGTGCGTGGTGTGTGTGGTGTGTGTGTGTGTGTGTGTGTGTGTGTGTGTGTGTGTGTGTGTGTGTGTGTGTGAACATTGTCATAACATTTTTTGATCTCAGATAGATTATTTTACGTCGATTGAAGGAGGGCATTTTGGGAATATATCTGCTTGTATGTGTGCGTGCGTGTGTGTTGTGTGTGTGTGTGTGTGTGTGTGTGTGTGTGTGTGTGTGTGTGTGTGTGTGTGTGTGTGTGTGTGTGTGTGTGTGTGTGCGTGTGTGTGTGGTGTGTGTGTGTGTGTGTGTCTGTGTGTATGTGTGTCTGTGTGTATGACCAGCTTTAAACGTTACATGAAAGCAAATGTTTTTCAGATGTTTATGAATAGATTTTCACTAAATTTATGTCAGGTCTAATCTGCTAAGAAACTGCGAATCCCTAAATTCAATTGACAATGGCCAATTTCAGGGTTGTGTCCGACCCCCAAATTATGCAAAAAGTCACATTGCCATAGATTTTACAAATATTCGAAAGGATCTTAGGCAAAATTAAAAGTAACTGCTCACGTCAATAAATCTTTTTAGTATCGGAATTAATTGAAGGTTGCCCATATTTTCTATCCGATCCAAAATGCTTTGAAAGTTGGCTGAAATGACTTCTGGCTTATTTGTCAGTGGTGATTGTTTCACAGCTGGTTTAG
Source organism: Monoplex corrugatus (assembly GCA_030674185.1). NCBI lineage: Eukaryota > Metazoa > Mollusca > Gastropoda > Littorinimorpha > Ranellidae > Monoplex > Monoplex corrugatus. Next base: position 39,711,256 of record CM060311.1, read on the forward strand.
GTCCATGTTTCCGGATACATTCGATAATTAAATAAAAATGGATCTCCAGAGATTTTGTGGCTTTTTTTGTACAAATCTGTTCACAATTTGGTACAGACATGAAAAAAAGGAAAGAAAAACAAGAAAATTAAAAATGTTTGAATTCATTTGACTGAAGGCTTTGGTTTACGATCATCAAACAAGTGAAGACTTTATAGAGATATCATAGTATGGGCTGACCATCTCTTTTGTCTGGCGTAATGGATAGGACATTCATTTTGCTCCGCACGTGAGTGAAAGGTTAAAAGAAAATATTTTGAAACAAAGTATGGATTGTCCAAGTATGTGTGTGCTGATTTAAAAGAGTGTGTTTTTGTGGCCTCCACGTGCTTGCGCGCGTGAGCATTAATGTCCGTAACTACAAGAACATTCTTTTGTCTTAATTCTTTTTTGAAAAACAGGTTTGTGTAAATGAGAATAAGCAGAATTCTAATACTTGTAATAGTGATGAACTGCTGTATGCTATTCTTATTGGTGTTCAGAAAAAAATGTTTTTATACATTTCTTGTTATACGAATTCATAGTCTCCCATTCTACCCAGGCTACCATTTTTGTAGCTACGAGCAGAAGACAATGATTTTATGTATTTTTGGAAATGAAAAGTGCTAGAGAAGAGAAGTAATTTTGATGAAACGGTTGCCATTGTAATCTCAA
>CM060311.1:39716948-39731948 GCA_030674185.1 Monoplex corrugatus
CCTTCATCTTTCCTTGAATGAATATTGTATTAGGAGCATATCTTGCGTCTAGCTGCATGTCCAAGAGAGGGCATTGTCTTCTCCATAATGAAGTCGACAGTCGTTTGTTTTTTTTTACCGCGAGTCCTTCTAAGATACTTTTGTCCGTTCTTTTGTCTTTCCAGCTGATCTCTATATCATTCTGTAAAACCATATTTTAGCAGCATTGATCATTTTGATGTTACTTTTTCTTGGTGTCAATACCTCTTCTCCGTACGTCATACGTGTTCATGCCAGACAATTCAGTGCTTTCATTTTTAAAGTTTTTGTCCAATTGACTTGTCCTTCCAGATAAATATTGACTGGTTCCACCATGCTCTTCTTCACCATGACTGTTCTTGTGTTTGTGTGGGATACAAGTCACCACTGTCCGATTTTATTCAGTCGAGGTATTTGAACTGATGTACTTGTTCCATTTCGTCGTTTTCCATTTCTACTGGTTCCACGATGCCTTCGCTTATGTGCATCAGTGGGAGAGTGAATGTAAATGGGTACCTAACCCTATTCAGGCTTGGGGAAGATAAAACGGTGAAGGAGACATGTTTTAATAGGACTACCTTTCTAAAGCTGACTTGAGAGTTGGTAGGTATCGACCACCTCTATTCCAACAACTGTATGGTTAGGAGTGGACCTTTTACCTTCATTTACTTTCCCTGAAAACGTCCATTATGGGGATACGCTGGTCCAAAGGATGAAAATGTTTCCGATAAGAGTTTTAATCTATTTATGAATGGAAGAAACTTCACTCAATGTATCGGCAGTTTGGACTCACCTTTTTATCAGTACCCATCCTGGTTGTGAGTGTCGGCGAGAGAGAGAGAGAGGGGGGGAAGTGGGTGGAAAGAACACGTGTGCGGGGGTGTGTATGTGTGTATGTGTGCGTGTGTTTATGTGTGTGTGTGTGTGTGTGTGAGAGAGAGAGAGAGAGAGAGAGAGAGACAGACAGACAGACAGACACAGACAGGCAGACAGAAAGACAGACAGAGAGAGAGAGAGACAGACACAGAGAGAGACAGACAGACAGACAGACAGAAAAAGATAGAGAGAAACAGAAAGAGAGAGAGAGAGAGAGAGGAGGAGAGAGAGAGAGACAGACAGACAGACAGACAGACAGAGACAGACAGAGACAGACAGAGAGACAGAGAGATTGTATGTATGCGTGTCTTTTGTATGTGTACGCATGTGCGAGCGTGCATGCGCAGGCGTGTGTTAGTGTTTGTGTGTCTTGCATGTATATCTGTATAAACGTGTGCGTTTTGTGTGTGTGGACATATACATGTTTGTATTTCTGTCTGTGTGAAAGTCTGTGTATATATCCCCGAGTGCGCTTGTGTGTCTGTGTGTGTGAGTATGGAGTTTTCATATGTCAGTCACCACAGACCTGCAAAAAGAGCTTCCCAGAGTTGTCATGACAACGGAAGAGCAATCTTATACGGTGCCATCACTGTGATCAGGTTTTCTCACTCTCAGAGTCTCAGAGACTTGCAGCAAATGTTCACCACCACCAACATCATCACCACAACATTCTCACCATCACCATCACTATCATAGACAGCGAACGCTACCACCATCACCAGCACAATGACCACGAATATCAATGTTGTAAATCATTTTTGTGTCGTGCTGTTGTCCTCCAAACCCAATTGTACTGACGGCGCATTACGCATATTCAGATTTTTTAGTGGAGCACGGAGAACCCTAGCAGTGAGGCGAGCTGACTGCACTCCACTGTGTTGTTACATAGTCTGCAGAGTCACCATCACCTTACTTACTTACTTTACTTTTTCCTTCCGCTTGTACCGGTGGGCGTCGCGGGGAGATACAGTCGTCTGTCAGCAGCAAGGCGGGTGGCCTGGAGAAGGGACATCTCGTGAGCTCTGAGGGTGTCTGCCACGGAGTCGCTCCATCGTCGTCTTGGTCTTCCTCTGGCTCTCCAGCCAGAGTATCTGGTGTTGTATGCCCGAAGAGCTGGATGGTTTAGGGGCATATGTGTGAGGTGTCCGAACCACTTGATCCTCATATGTTCGATGTGTTGTAGGATTGGTGTTGCTCCTACCATGTCTCGTATCACCTCATTTCTGATCTTGTCCCGCCTTGTCTTGTTTACTGCTTTCCTCAGGCATTTCATTTCACAGGTGACCAGTTTTCTCTCGAGGGCTTTAGTTAGGGACCATGTCTGGCACTGGTATGTCAGCGTTGGTAGAAAAATGGCGTTGATGAGTTTCGCCTTAGTGCTGGTGGGAATGCTGGGGTGTTTCAGGAGAGGGGCAAGTTGGTAGCTGACTGCGTCACCATCACCACCAGAAGTAAAGCCGCATGCCCACATCATAGTAACATCATCTGTACCCTCTCTATCATCCCAATAACTGCCATTTTTTTGGTTCTATTTCTGTTACCTGTTTGGTTGTACCGTAATGGAAGTATCGTGGAGAATGAGCCCGCCTGTCAGCAAGACGTTGGAAGGCCTGAAGAGGAAGAATGCCGTGTGATACCATGATCTCCTTCACATTGTCGATCCAGGTCTTCTTTGGCCTGCCCTCTGCTTTAAAGCCAGATATCGTGTTATGATGCTTATCAAGCCAGCTGGTATGGTTACATTTTGGTCAGATTACCAAACAACTAATCCTTTTTGCTGATGAATATGCTGGTAAAGTGGTGTTTCTCCTTTTTTTTCTGTCTTAAGTGTTTGAGATCATGTTACGGTAGGTAGCTTTGTTCTTGTTGACATCTCATACTTAGACATTTTATAGCCACCATGACCATAATAAGAGTCGTAATGTTATCGCCATCAACACCACCACTGCCACAACTACAACCACCGTCATCGGTGCCATCACTGTCACGATTGCCTCCACCATCGATACCATCACCAGCTAAACCACATCCATGTCACCCTCACAATCACCAACATCACAGTTGCCAATCCCATGGCCTCCATCCCCATCACACAACAGCCTCCAACGCTGACACTATTCTCCATATACCAAGACACTATCAGCTTCATCAACACCATCAACAAAGCCACAACTACACCACTATTACCACCTCCAAGAATGCTACCGACTTCACCATCACTACTACCTACCCCTCCATTTTTAAAATGACCACCAACTTCGTCACTATCGCCACCAGAACTTCCACCACCACCACCACCACACCAGCAAGGCCAACAGCAACCACTGCAACTGCCACTGCCATTACAACAGCTACTGCTACTGACTCATACTGGTTCCGACTACTACTGCTGCTGTTGTTGGTATACGACTAGTACAAGAAATGTGATATTTTAAAGGGCTTTGCGCATGTTCTTTTCAGAAGTAATGACTTTCACACTTTTTGAAACCCAAATGGAACGTAACTGCACCATGACCTTCATAACCACGAAACGTTACACTGACAGAAGTGAGAACATTGCGGTCTTCCTGTTCATACCCAATTATCGTGGTGCATGCTGTTTCTTATCTCATACCGCATTCAAATCTAAGGGAGAAATCATGTCAAGGACTTTTCTGATTAAACTTTCATATCAGGTTATCACTGCCGAGACAGTGGTGATGATCTCAGCAGAGTAAGGGGATGGGGAATGGGGGTGGTGATAGTGGGGAGGGGAAGGGTACAGCTGACTCATTCACTCTGGCTTCATGGATGTATCATCAATTATAATCGTCGTCGGTAGGGGAAGTACATGGTCGGTTGTTTTGTGAATGTTAATCTAACAAGTAGAGATAGGATGCTAGGTTTAGCTATATTTCTTGGTGTGTGTGTATGTGTGTGTGTGTGGTGTGTGTGTGTGTGTGTGTGTGTGTGTGTGTGTGTGTGTGTGTGTGTGTGTGTGTGTGCATTATATGTGTGTGTCTCTGTGTTTGTATGTATGTATGTGTGTGTATGTATGTATGTATGTATGTATGTATGCATATGTGTGTGTGTGTGTGTGTGTGTGTGTGTGTGTGTGTGTGTGTGTGTGTGTGTGTGTGTGTGTGATGTGATGATGATGATGACGATGATGTGCATGGACACTGTACCGTCACAGTCACGTATTGAGATACGTAATTATACCCATGTTGGTTATCAAACATTATGTATGGCAAGGGTCTTTTAAGCGTAGATGTTGAAAGGCTTGCGCGCTTGTATGTGTATATGTGTGTGTTTGTTTGTTTGTTTGTGTGTGTGTGTGTGTGTGTGTGTGTGTGTGTGTGTGTGTGTGTGTGTGTGTGTATGTGTTGTATTTACGCCCATGGGCGAACGTGTGTGTGTATGCATGGAATGGGTGCATGTGTGTGAGTGTGTAATTTGTAATTATTTGTCTTGCGCACTATTCCTAACTCCGCAATGTTACTGTCGCCATCACCACATAACCATCACCAATAAAAATTTGATAAACTTTAATCACAGCAGCTCTGCTACCACCACTACTACCCTTACTACTGACTACTATTATTAAAGTCACTACAACGTTTACTATTGGTACAAACGTCGTACGAAATGTTTTAATGGTTTTGTTCAAATTCTATTCAGATGCATTAATCTTTGCAGTACTTAAAACCAACGCCGAACACGAAGTATCGTCATTATAATAATAATAATAATAGTGCATTTATAGAGCGCTTTCCGAAACCTCAAAGCGCTTTACATCAGTAAACCATACATATATAAACCAAATAACAGGCTACAATACAAACAAACTCATCAAAAACTATCCACAGGAAATCAACAACCACACAGACACACCAAACAATCTCTCTCCCTCCCACCCCCTCCCCGCCCACCCCTCTCCCCCCATTTTCAAACACACACACACAACACCCACACACACACAGCCACACATCACACACACACACACACACACACACACACACACACACACACACACACACACACACACACACACACACACACACACTGGCATACACCCCATTGTGCACAATTTCATCCAGAATGTCAAGCAGGATCAACCCACTAGCCAAAATCAGGAAAAACACTGTTTAAAGAAGTAAGTTTTTAAACTTGTTTTGAAAGATGGTAGAGTTTTAGAGTGGCGGACGGACTGAGGCAACAAGTTCCATGTCTGAACAGCAAAAACTGCAAAGGCTCTACCACCGTGAGTTTCTCTGTTATATTTTGGCACACGAAACTTCTTGTCATCCACAGAAGAGCGGAGTGATCGAGAAGGTACGTAGACAGTCAAGAGTTCAGAGAGATAGTCAGGAGCAGTTCCAGAAATGATGTGATAACAAAGGCAGCAAATCTTGTATTTTATTCTTTGTTCAACCGGGAGCCAGTGCAGTGTCTGAAACAGGGGTGTGCAGTGCTGTGACCTACGTGCCTTGAAGATGAGTTTAGCTGCAGAGTTCTGAACTTGTTGCAAATGTTTGAGATGTTTCTGAGGGCAACCCGCAAAGAGTGAATTGCAATAATCTAACCTAGACAGAATGCATGCAGTAACTAACGTCTTGGTTGCGTCTAATGTAAGGTAGTGTCTAATAGAATTAATGCGTCTAAGTTCGATGTATCATTGTCATATCCACAAACCTCACAATGAAAGCATTGACGAAATTGTTCCCGATTTTGTGGCATTTTATTTCGTACCCTGCTGCTGTGATGCCATCACGTCTAGGGGATGGATTCATGACAAGGACTTCTGTGCATTGTAAGACAATAGCGCTGGTTGGGGGTCATAAATGGCGGAAAATGATACCTGCACAATTGTTCAGAACAACTGCACTGGTACCGTTTAGTACTGTCTAACCTAGACAGAACCTCTTTACACAAGCACAGGATTTTCTCTTGCTCAGCGTCAATTTAGGGAAGTTCTCTATTTTCTGCTACGTTTTGCGCATTTATTCTTTGATGTCTTTTGTATATACTTGACAAAGGTCAGATAGCCCAAAAATTTGCGGCGGTCTTGTTTTGTTATATCAAATACACGTTTTGCTTTTATTTTTGTTTTCTAGTTCACGGACGTTCAACTAGGTAGTCAGGAAAATGCAAAAAGCATCAAAAGGTATCGCAGAAATGTTCACGTGTACATAGTTTGGAATGAATGATGGTTTGAGAGTAGGTTGACAATTATATGTACATGTTAGTTTAGGGGTTAGAGTTAATCCTAAGTGTAACCCTAACCAACAGAGAGGCATGTTAGGGTTAGGTTGGTATTCCAATTAAATTCTACGATGATTAATTAAAAGAAACCTTTGCAATTGTCCACGGGCGTAATTGTCCACTGATTCAAACGTTCGCAGATGGGTGAATTGTCACTGGAGAGGTAATAGTGATCTTAGCTGTGAAGAGATGGGACTCGGGGATGACGGGGGGGGGGGGGGGGGGAGATGGGGAGACAGCTGATAGTTCAGTCTGGCTCCATAACCGTATCATCAATTGTCGTCGTTGTTCGGCAGGGAGGAGAGCTTGGTGGGTTGTTCTGTGAATGTTGATCAAACAAGCAGAGATGGTATGCCAGACATAGCTGTGTATCTTGTAGTGAGCATTGGGTCGTTTGTGGTGTTGTGTGTGTGTGTGTGTGTGTGTGTGTGTGTGTGTGTGTGTGTGTATGTGTGTGTGTGTAAGTGTGTGTGTGTGTGTAAGTGTGTGTGTGTGTGTGTGTGTAAGTGTGTGTATGTGTGCGTGTGTGTTTGTGTGTATGCACGTGAGCGCTCTAGATGGTATTTGTGTATATTCATGTGAATGTGTGTGTGTTTACTTACACGTGTGCGCATGAACAGTCATGTGGATGTGGGTGATTTGACTTACAAACTAAGCTTACTTGAAAATCTGTATTGCTACCATCACACCGCACAAGAACAATCGCAGCTACAGAACCACTCCAACTACTAAAGTTAATACCGTTTAAAGTAATGGTGTAAGAATCAGTATGAAATATTTAACGGGTTTGTGCACCATCTAAAGCAAAACTGGAACGACAGCACCGTCACATTTCTATCCACGAATCATCTATCTAATCGACAGTTATGAAAAAAATGATCTCAGGTTTTTAGACATTTATTCCATACGGTGATGTTGTAATGACCTGGCCTTCTGGTTTTTCCTGTCACCACTATGCCTAGTGAGGTAAGTACATACCAAGGACTCATATGACAAAAAACTTTCATGACATGATGTCGTTGGACGGGCAATGGTGGTCTAAGCAGTGAGGGGATGGGAACGGAGGGATATGGGGGTGGGGTGGGATGGAGAGGATGGGAAACCGAAGAAGCGATCGTTCACTCTGGTCCACGACTGTTTCATCGATTATTGTGAAACAACGTCAAACTTGGAAAACACTTTATTACTTCCGAGACAGCAGCAACGGGTCTCACTGGACCTGTCTTACAGCGAATCCTTTGCTGTTCGACACAGATAAACATATTAAGACCTCACCAATCCACCACCACCACCACCAGCCACCACCACCATCACCACCACCACCACCACCACCACCACCACCACCCAACAACAACAACAACAACAAAAACAACCAACAAACACACATGAAAACGTGAAGTAAATCAATCAAAAACCTAAACAAAGTAAATTGTTACACACACACACACACACACACACACACACACACACACACACACAACACACACACACACACACATCACTCTCTCTCTCTCTCTCTTCTGTTCTCTCTGTCTGTCTGTCTCTCTCTCTCTGTCTGTCTGTCTCTCTCTCTCTCTCCACGCTCATGCACACAGGCAATCGTGGAGAAATGGAGAAGTGTCTCAGCTGCAAAGGAATGTTGGTGGGCAGACGGAATTTGGAGTTTTTCTGAGAGATCAATTGCACACGGACGAATCCACATGTGCTACTCCCGATATTGCTAGCAGTTATCTAGCACAAAATCCTATACGTTGTCAGAGTCTTGTGATGGCAGTTCAGCAGGACCTATGAAACTGACATCACCAGACTGATTAGACCAGTAAGATCACACTGTGAGGTCCTGCGGCGGAAACACCAGAGAGAAGAGCGGCAGAATGGCTCAGACGTTCGCCTGCCAATAACTTAACTCGAGGTTCCATCCCACAGCAGTTGAAAATCGTGAAGAGCAGGGCATTGCCCGGCTGCCTTGGTATAAAACATTGGAGAGATAGGTTGATTTCTCATGTCCCACTCCTTGAAGACCAATTAGCCTTCTTGCCTTTCTGAAGTCTTGGTAAAAAAAAAAGTGAATATGAATATGAAATTTGAATGAAGGAGCGGGGATGAGCGCCGCCTCGTGGTGCTGGCCCCGGGAAAGTTGAGGTCTCTGCCACCTCACTCCCCTACGACCCCAGGGTTATGGAACTATCTAGGCAGGACCTCAGGACCTGGCCAGCTCGTGGGTTTATGTGCAGGTTTAAGGCTTGTGCCGTGATCATTCTGGATCTTCTCCATCGCATGGCACCTGTGAGGTTAGTGCATATGGAATTCATTCCGAGCGCGGAGACGTCATCTTGAGAAATTGAAACTGAAAACTGTGAGTTGAGACTGAAGCCAAGACTTGAGATCTAGACTTCATGGTTCTATCAGAAGAATCAGACAGCCCGCCATAATATAAATCTTTGGCATACCTGAGGATCAAACCCACAACTTCTGTTATCAGGACGGCGTGCGCGTGCTTACCAGCCGAGCTAATTGAGCCACTGTGCTGGTGGACGAGATGAGTGGATAGAGAGAATACACGGAGAGAGGGAGAACTTTCGTTGTGATCCCAAGACTGTGTCAGCAATTACTGTCATTGGTAAAGTGGGGGTGGGGGGTGGGGAAGGCTGTCCCGTGTGTGTCAGATCAGGAGAGGGACTGTGACACAACTTTACATTATGTGGCAGCATAGCAATACTTTTGGTTTGTGATGGAGGGGGAGTGGACGGAGGCGCGCGCGCTCGGGTTTCCATGTGCACAATTATAACAGCACTTATTTCCATGCATGTCAGTGGCAGGTTGTTCTTTTTGAAGCTTAAAAATAATTTAAAAAAATCTCACATTCCATTCTGTCTCAGTATGTGCTTGCATGTGTGTGTTTTGCCGTTCGACCTTACAAACTGACTTTTCCACTATTTCCCAGCGTGGGAGGTCATTTGATTATCAGTCTTGTCGCCGTAAGGTTGTGTGATCAATCTTTGTATGTGAAGTTTGAGGGGTGGTGGTGGTGGTGGTGATGTCCGCTGTATATACAAAGTAGAGGAAAGAAAGGGGAAATATTGAGATTTCTTGCGATATTGTTAGTTTGTGTATGTGTAATATTTGTCAAGTGATATTTTAAATAAAAAATGGCATGCGGTTTGAAGGATAAGCCTCCACATTGGTATACAATTCAAACCTTATACGTGGCGACTGGATGAAGACTTTCTAAAAGCAGCCATCACTACTCCCTTCAAAATTATCGTCTCTGTCACCCCAGTCACCACCATGAACACCAGAACAGCAATTATTATTACTGATGCTGATACAACGCTAACCACAACACTACTACTATTGCTACTTTTACTACTACCGCTACTACTATTATTAGCACTGCTGCTGTTGGTTATCGCCACTGCTACTACAACAGTAACCACTGGGACTTGTTTACCATTTGACTCAAATTTCTTTCATGAGTACCAGCCTTCATGTAATCAAAAACCAAACTGGAACTCGGTAGTATTATCACCTTCATGCCGATCGATCATCACGCCCACTGGCATTGAGAAAAAATGGCATCGACATTAATTTAATTAAAATACTGTGTGACACTTCGTTTCATATCCTGCTTGTAATGGTGATCTCGGTTTTCAACCTCTTACGGTGGCCTCCACGTGTCGGGTTAAACTCATGTCAAGGACTTCAGTGCCGGTGGTTGTACGCGAGGCTGCCATTGAAGAAACAAAGAGTACGGGTCTCAGCTGTGGGGGAGGAAGGAGAGAGGGAGGAGTGTGTAGAAAGGGTGATTGTTTTCTGTTGCTTGACGACCGTTTCGTCGGCATTACTGTCTTAGTCACATGAGGGTAATTGTCTGTTGTCTTGTGAAAGCTAAATAAGGAAAGAGACGAAGCTGGATGGTGCTGTTCTTCTTGTAGTGAGCATAACAGTGTAGTGAGCATAACAGTGTAGTGAGCATAACAGTGTAGTGAGCATAGCATAACAGTGTAGTGAGCATTACAGTGTAGTGAGCATAACAGTGTTTATGAACGTATGGGTGGACATTAGTTTTCTGCTCTGGCGTGTGCGCGTGTGTAATTAATTATACTGGTGCTGAAACGGATGGAGGGTTTCCTTTTAGAAGTGGAGAGCAGGGCATCGGCCGGCTGCCTGCCCGTCATTCCTGTATGTTTTCTCATCTTATTAAGTTATCTTCTTACTAATATATTTAATATGGAAGAACGTCTAGTTGTCTGTCTTTTTTTTTTTTAATGCTATTGAAATGTATATTTAGGTAGTATGTGAAGTGTGTGTGTGTGTGTTGTGTGTGTGTGTGTGTGTGTGTGTGTGTGTGTGTGTGTGTGTGTGTGTGTGTGGTGTGTTGTTGTGTGTAGTACATGCATACATGTATGTATACTTACATGCATATATGCTCACACACATATATCTATGTGTTTTATGTATATATATATATATATATATATATATTATATGTGTGTGTGTTATGTATATATACTCATGTATTTCTCTCTCTCTCTCTCTCCACACACACCACGCACGTACGTCCGCACACACACACACACACACACACACATACACACACACACACACACTTACAAACACATATGCACACACACACACACACACACATATATATCCATGTGTTGTATATATATATATGTATATATATTCATGTATTTCTCTCTATATATATCTCTCTCCGCACACACACACACACACACACACACACACACACACACACACACACACACTCACACACGCACAGACAGACAGACACAGACACACAACACACACAACACACACACACACACACATACACACATACAGCCCTGAGCAATCTGTTGAAGTCTGATTTTTCTAATGTTCTGATTGTTTTTTCTCTTGTCCGATAAATTTGTTAATGTTAATTAATATGTTAAACTGTCTTTATGATTTCGTAGATTCTTCCACCCCATAGACACCTCTTTATCGTATCTTGTCTACTTATTCATTTATGATATGTTTTTGTTTGTTTTTTTTCGTCTAAAAGCACATATGTGAATAGACGTTAAAAGAAATAACGAACGAACGAACACACACACACACACACACACACACACACACACACACACACACACACACACACACACACACACCACACACACACACACACATATATATATATATATATATATATATATATATATATATATAGAGAGAGAGAGAGAGAGAGAGACAGACAGACAGACAGACAGACAGACAGACAAATAGATAAGGGGACGGCTACAAAGAGTAAGACAAAGAAAGAGACAAAGACAGGTTGTACTTATCCAGTCAGCAGTTGGTATTATAGTCCTCCCTACTCTGTGGTGTTGCCGGGAGATTTTTAGCATAAATAGCCACTTTCTGGAAATTCTGTGCTTTGAAATGTCCTCTTCTCTGACTTACTCTTCGTTTCTGCCTTGCTTCTTTGCTTTTCGTCATGTCTTCCTATGATTTTCTGCCTTGCTACCATTCATCTGTATGTGTTCTTTAAAGCCTTATGCACTTTCTCTTAGGATTGATAATTGGGTAATGTACTAATGCATCTTTGGCTCTAAAGAAATGTGGTGGTTTTTTTATATATACGATTTAGTGTTTATAGTTATGTTTAAATTTGTAGTTAGTTTCTTTTAATCCCCTGGTGATGAATTGTACCGAGTGGTCAGCGTCAGGGGCATATCCTTAGATTTTTGTTCGTGAATGCATTGATATGCGTACTTAATTTTCTTTTCCAGATTTGTTCCAGTGAGGTATGGCGTACGTTTTGAGATAGTTATATTCCTGGTACGACTCTGGGCTTTAAACAAAAATAGCGATAACAATCGTTCTGTCGACTTCTGTTCCAGAGTATTTGTTTTTCTATTAGCCGACAATTCAGGAGTATTCTCTCTCAGTAGTGTAAGCACTCCTGAGTTTTTTTCTTCTGTCTTGTACAGGTGTTCCAAAGTTTCTATGTGTTTTTTTTTTAACAACGGTCAGTCCTGCCACTGAGTTGCCCACCCCATGACACAATAACCCCTCTGAATTTGTCTAATATTAATCCAGACACTGGTGGGTTCACTGAATCCTGTGCCCACGTGAGGTATCTGTAGACTCCAGGTTAATTGTCCTGTATTTACTGAGATCAGGTAGGTTGGAGAGGAAAGATTTTCATGTTCTGTTGTTGTTGGTGGTGGTGGTTTTTGGAAAAGGAGTATGTCTGTTAGACTGAACTGTCTAAAATGTTAGCCCCAGACGTTTTACACTGAAATGTCTAAATGTTAGTCCCAAACGTATTAGACTGAAATGTCTAACATGTTAGCCCCAGACGTTTTACACTGAAATGTCTAAATGTTAGTCCCAAACGTATTAGACTGAAATGTCTAAAATGTTAGCCCCAGACGTTTTAGACTGAAATGTCTAAAATGTTAGCCCCAGACGTTTTAGACTGAAATGTCTAAACTGTTAGCCCCAGACGTTTTAGACTGAAATGTCTAAAATGTTAGCCCCAGACGTTTTAGACTGAAATGTCTAAAATGTTAGCCCCAGACATTTTAGACTGAAATGTCTAAAATGTTAGCCCCAGACGTTTTAGACCGAAATGTCTAAAATGTTAGCCCAGACATTTTAGACTGAAATGTCTAAATGTTAGCCCCAGACGTTTAAGACTGAACTGTCTAAAATGTTAGTCCCAAACGTTTTAGCCCCAGACATTTTAGACTGAAATATTAGCCCCAAACGTTTCAGACCGAAATGTCAAAATGTTAGCTCCAGACATTTTAGACTGAAATGTCTAAATGTTAGCCCAAGACGTTTAAGATTGAACTGTCTAAAATGTTAGCCTCATACATTTTAGACTGAAATGTCTAAAATGTTAGCCCCAGACGTTTTAGACTGAAATGTCTAAAATGTTAGCCTCATACATTTTAGACTGAAATGTCTAAAATGTAAGCCCCAGACGTTTTAGACTGAAATGTCTAAAATGTTAGCTATGTATACGTCATGTCATGGCTTCTCTTACCGAACGAAGATTCAGAACGGAGGAGGTTCATTTCTATTGCAGTCGCTGACAGGGCCTGTGCTATAGGTAGGTCCTTCCACATCGACAGGTTAGGGACTGGTCTGAGCTGGATGTTTGTTGGTCTTCGATCTTCTGTCTTCTCTTCTTCTTCTCTACGCTGGCCCTTCGGCTGTCCTCAGAGACGGCAGTCGCTAGTGGACTGTGCATATCCATGCCTTGCGATCAACTGCTAGGATTATTCATTGGCAGTAACCAGTGCGACAAGAGGTATGGGACTTTTTGAGAGTTGTTAATTTATCTATTTTATGTCTTCCGTGGTGCTCATCTGTTGCGGTAAACAGGTGGCAGTGTGGCACTGTATCTCTCTCTCTTTCTCTCTCTGTCTCTGTGTCTGTCTGTTTGTCTGTCTGTCTGTCTCTCTGTTTCACCCGTCCACTATGCTGCGTAGAAGACCCACAATCGATATATCCATTGTGTTCACTACAATCCAAGTCCAAGTTGACGGCGGGGGAAAAAAAGCAACGACAAGTAAAAATGTATAATGTTTAGCATTCTCTGTTGCTCCGAAGCAGCACACAATAGACACAGCGTACGTATCTCCAATTTCAACCTCTTACATATAACTTACATAATACTACATAGAAATGGAATAATGTCGAGTATGATATATAGGAATTCAGTACACTGATTACATACCACAATGATCTTCACATATTTACTCATCTACTAACGCACACACACACACACACACATATATGCATGCACACCGTCTCACACACGCGCGCGGAAATCAGCATGCCAAGGGCGGAGAGTAAATATTGTTGTTTTCTTTTTTGTTGTTTTGTTTTGAGCTGTTGGTTTTTGTTATCATGCAAAGGTCACTGAGTTGGCACTTGTACCTGTCCTTGTCACATCGGTTTTCTGCATGAAAATAACACGATGAACTTCTTATAAAACAATAGCACCAGCCACATGTAATCTGTGAGCATGTACAGCATGGAACACACAGGTATCGCAACACTGTTGTCAGTCAAATCGTCGATTTCTGTTCCATTGCAGAATGCCCGTGCAGTATACTGTGCACGTAACATACAGAATGACCTTGGTCTACATGACAAGTAGCAAGGCAGGTAACTCGGCAACACTACTGCTTACTAATGCAGTGTATCGCTAAATTCATTTGCAGGCGTCATTCACACAAGCTTTTGGTGCTATAAAGGTGCACAGACATAAAAAAATCACATGGACGCTTCTGGACACAAACCCATGAACATTGAATATTTTAACTAAGTGGTATTAAATGGACCAGTATAACACGGTAAAGTAGATTCCACTACTTATTATGAAGAAGGAAAAGTTCATTTGAACTCTTGCTTGGGAATTTTTAAATGGACCATATTTATTTCCATCGAGTAGAACGATGTCGTTGATGCAGCCAGACAGCATATGCAGTAACTGTTGTGGACTATTGTGTCGCTACACGCATGAAATGTGACCCTGAACAAGCCCCATACATGAATAGTAGCCGAAAAAAATACTATGTCTGTCATAGTCAAAGATACCCAGAGATACCTGGTGACGGTATAGAAACATTCTTAAGTACACCACTGCTTGTATTTTGTCCGTCTTTTACATTCTTGGTTTCTTTGCAGATGTTTTCTTTTATTTTTTGGTGGTCTTTTTATCATACTGCTTTCAATATATAACATATATCTATATGTATGTACACAGAATGAAACGGTTTTTTCCCACATATATTTCTTTCTTATATATATACACATGATAGGCTGTGTGCATGGATTTAAATCAAAACGAATTCTTTC
>CM060311.1:39739448-39741948 GCA_030674185.1 Monoplex corrugatus
TGGAAAATCCATGTGCACTCCACCCAAAAGAGGGCTTTCTTGCACTTGGAAAATTCATATGCGCTCCACCCAAATCTGCCAGTAATTATGTGGTATATCTCCTGAGCCTGTACAGAACCCTTTACGCTTGCAAGGTCTTGAGATGGATAGGAGCCTGAGGGAGAGGAGGAGGGGAGGGGGGGAGTGAGAATGAGACTTATGGTGAAACACTCTGAGCTGATATCATCAGAATGATCGGGTTATTAACCAAGTTGGGGCAGCGAACAGGCCAGTTTTTGTGTTGCGGGCTGGGACGCAAGGTTGTTTCAATATCCAGGAGGACCCTTTGTAGGAAATGACGTGGAAGACACCACAACTTTTCACGAAGTGTCTGTTTATCTATCTACGTACCTATCTGTACTTTATGTCATTTGCTTGGAGGTTTCTTTACCCTATCTGATTGTTTATCGATTCCTATCTCATTATCTGTTTCACAATCTATCTATCTATCTATCTATCTATCTATCTATCTATCTATCTATCTATCTAACTATCTATCTATTTTTCTATCTATCTATCTATCTATCTATCTATCTATCTATCTATCTATCTATCTATCTGTCTAACTATCTATCTATTTTTCTATCTATCTATCTATCTATTTATAAATCTATCTATCTATCTATCTATCTGTCTATCTATCTATCTATCTATCTATCTGTCTGTCTATCTATCTATCTATCTGTCTATCTATCTATCTCTCTATCTATCTCTCTATCTCTCTCTCTCTCTCTATCTATCTATCTATCTGTCTATCTATCTATCTATCATGCGGTTGTTGTCCATCTTCTTTTTCTCGCGGGTTATCTTTTCTGTACGTAAATAGGAGATGTGTCATTTACTCTGTAAGCATCCGTTTTCTCAGCTGTTTGACAATGATGGAGGAAAAAAAAAGCTGGTGCATCGATGGTTCGTTTTGTATCCCCATGACATTTACGAGTATCTGACGATTCCCTTAACACATCACCTCGTAGTTGAGTGTATTCGAACAAGAAGTTTTTTTCGAACAATTTTTGATCCTAACATCACTACTATTTCCTAAACCTAACGTCACTGCTGGTTCTTAACCTAAATTCTCTCTGCTCGTCCTTAAGTCTAACGTCGTTGTTAGTTCTTAATGGTCATGTCACTGTCAGTTCTTAAACCTGACATCACTACTAGTTCTTAAAATCCAACATCACTACTGGTTTTAGTCTAACATCACTGCTAGTTCTTAAATCTAACATAAGTGCTGGTTCTTAACCTGACATCACTACGTGTTCTTAACCCTTTGACTCCGCAATCTATCCACCAACTGCAAAAACTTAACCCTTTAACTCCTTCACCTGCCCACCAGCTTCCTGCAAGATGCTGGTAGGTAGAGGGAGGGAATCAAAGGGTTACGTTTTTGCTTTGCTAGCATGGTTGACAATGCAGGATGCTGGTGGACAGGGTGCGGGAATCAAAGGGTTAAAGATGACATCATTGCTGGTTCTACCTTAAATGTCACATCTCTGTTAGTTCTTACACCTAGCATAATGTTTGTTCTTAATCCTAACATCATTACTCGTTCTTGAATGTAACATCACTGCTGGTTCTGAACCGTAACATCACTGCTTGTTGTTAAACCTAACCTTACTGCTGGTTCTTAGACCTGACGTGACTGTTATAAAGCCTAACATCACCGCTAGTTCTTAACCTAGTATCATTGTTTCTGGTCTTAATCCTAACATCACTATTCGTTCTTGAATCTAACACCACTGCTGGTTCTTAAACGTAACATCGTTGCTGGCCCTTAAACCCTAATCTGATTTCACTGCTGATTGATAAACCTTAACATGCTGTTGTTGTTGTTTTTTTACACCTAGCATCACTGTTGTTAGATCTAACATCACTGTTGGTTGTTTAGTATAACATCACTGCTGGTTTCTGAAACCTAACATCATTGTTATTCCTTAAAGATAATGTCATTACTAGTTTTTAAACTTAATATAACTGTTTGTTCTTAAATTCACATCTCTGCTTGGTTGTAAAACCTATTTCACTGCTAGTTCTTAGTTAAACCTAACGTCACCTCTAGTTCTGTTTTTAAACCTGGAATTTCCGCTCTCGTAACTATCTAGTATCCTTGTGCCATATTCATGCATTGACTTCATTATTAAATAACTATCCAGAACATTGTCCTTTACGTTGAATGCTTTAACCCTTTGATTCCCGCAGCCTGCCCATCAGCATCCTGCACTGCCAACGATGCCAGCAAAGCAATAAATTAACCTTTTGATTCCCTCACTCTCACCTGGCGGAAAGGTGAGAGAGCAAAGGGTTAAGTTTTTGCAGTTGGTGGATAGGTGCGGGAGTCAAAATGTTAATATGTGTAATTACGACGTACACGCTTCTTGAAAAGTAATGAAGCTCCTCAACTGTTCTGAAAATTTTTCCCGTTCGATTCAAACATGTGAAATGTGTGCGTGTGTGTGTGTGT
>CM060311.1:39749448-39751948 GCA_030674185.1 Monoplex corrugatus
TTTCATCAGTCAACTATGTGGCTCCAAAGGCACATTTTTTTTTCAGCAAGTACTGCATGCAAAGGAATCCTGCGGTCTTGTACTCTGCTTTTGCTAGGTCCCTGCCGTTTTTTTGTTTTGTTTTGTTTTTTCTTTTGTTTTTTGAATGCCGGTGTTGAAAATAGGAATGTGCCAGTGTCTTCACAGTTTGTGATATTGATACCGTAGCTAATGAGGTTAGCCTTCAGAGATAAATGGACTTCCCTGGTCACAGTTTCTTTTTGCACAGCATTTTCTGGACTCGGTTGTCTTCCGCACGGTCAACTGTTGCTTTGAGACCGGTGAAACAATCGCACATAAAATGGCTTGAGAAACAGGAGGAAAGAGTGTGATGATTAACATACACAGAAAAAAGACAGACAGACGACAGACAGACAGACAGACAGACAGACAGACAGAACGTAAGCAAGAATAAAATGACCAGGCCAGTTCTAACACCTATTTTTTCACATAAACATTATGACAGAAGATTTACAAGTTATGTATGTTTAAAGTCATTAAGTTGTATGACGGCCATTTTGAGAAAACGGCCTCTAAAGTTTTTTGTGTGCTCTCCTACACATTTTCCTTAAATTTCTTTATTTGGTGGCTTTGACCCAGTTTTATATTTCTAATTTTCGCTGTCATTATCTGAAAGGTGCACCAAAGAGCTTTCCATCAGTATATTACATGTGCGGGTACTGTACAGGTTACGGTTCATAATAAGAGACAAAAATAGGTACTTTTGGTAGGAAATTGCGTTCTTTCTGTTGCGATCAGTGCATTAAAACAACCATTTTTAATTGATTAATAATATTTTTTTCCAGAAAAAAAATTCTGTGGGGGATAGATTATAGTCTACAGAAATCAATTTTGAGAAAAAGTCAAAACACCCTAGATAGACCCTCAGTCACCTTTTCAGCTCCTACTGCTGTTCGACTGACTGCGAGTTAAGACTGATTTCGTGGTGGGAGATCACATATGATAATAACAATAGTAATGATGATAATTATCATTGTAATCATTAGTAATAGTATCTTTGTCTGTATCATTATTATTACTATAATTATTGCTTTTGTCATCATCATCACTATTGTTGTTATTATTGTTATTATTATTATCCTTTCTAAGGAAAAGAAGTATTTGTTAGGACTTTTTTCTTTCCTTTCTTCCTTCTTACTTATTTCTATCTTTCTTTTTTTCTATCTTTCATGAGAGAGAGAAGAGGGAGAGAGAGAGAGAGAGAGAGAGAGAGAGAGAGAGAGAGAGAGAGAGAGAGAAAGAAAGAGAGAGAGAGAGAGAGAGAGAGAAGAGAAGAGAGAGAGAGAGAGAGAGAGAGAGAGAGAGAGAGAGAGAGGAGAGAGAGAGAGAGAGAGCATTTTCACTCCACCTTTTATTTTCATTGTAAACTGCCGAGTTGTTTCTTTTCTCTTCTGTCTCGGCCTTTGAGAGTTTCTGCTGGCATTTCATCCATCTCTTGTCTCCCCTTTCTTTCCTGTTTATGTTCTGTTATTATCATTCAGTTTCGTTTACTCAACAGGGTGTTGTTGCGTGCTGATGAATTTTACGTGCTGTGGAGCTTATCCGCTAATCGATAGTTCGGGGTTGGGAAAGTCGGGGCAGAAGCTTGGAAGCTTCAGCTTGAGCACTAGCAAGCTTTGGGGTTTCTGCCTGCTTGTATCATAGTATTCCCTTACAATAACAATACTGGCTAGTCATTATGCATGTCAAATATTCTGTTATAGTTCACGGTCATTTTGTTTACACTTTTCACCCCAAGTGGGGATGCCGGGGGGTTCATTCAGTATAAATAGTATCCCCCCACTTCTAGAAATTTTGTGCTAGAAATTTCCTGTTTTCTGTCACTCTCTTTGTTTCTGCTTTGTTCTTTTGTTCTTTGTTCTTTTCTGCCGTTCTGTTCCATTCACCTGTATGCGTTCGATAAAGTCTTACGTACTTTCTCTAAAGATTGATAACCGGGTACCTGTATTGAGTACAGTTTTGGCTCTAGGGAAGTGTGATATGCGAAAGCAATTTTAGGTAATTTAGGCCAATTTCCATGTATATTTTAGTGTTGTTAGTTATGTTTAGATTTGTATTCAGGTCTGTTTTTTAAATCCTCTGTGTGATAAATTGGACGGAGTGGTCAACGCCAGGGGCATTTTCTTAGAATGTGTGCGCGAATGCGTTGATATGATATGTGTACTTAATTTTCTTTCCCGTTTCTTAACCGTTGATGTATTGTGTATGTTTTGAAACAGTTATAGCCCTGATATGGCTCTACACAGTTGGCTGGGGTTTAAACAAAAATAATAACAACAACAAGGTACGCGTTGGATATTCTGTAGGAATCTACAGTCATTTTTAAGCCGCCCATTAAATGTTCTGTAACAGTTTGAAATTTCAGATTCGTTGGGAAATCACTGCACTTGACTTGGTCAATATGTGTCCACTTCAATCTGCTAGACTTTCAGATCAGGAA
>CM060311.1:39766948-39791948 GCA_030674185.1 Monoplex corrugatus
TTCAAGACTTTGCCAACGACATGGGGTTTTGTGCAGGCTCAGGGAGTCTTCGAGATAATTGCTGACAGATTTGGATGGAATGCATATGGAACTGTGTATGCGTGATGAATCTTGAACAATCTCCAAACTCGACGAACACAGCAAGCCTATTACATCGTCTCTAACCTTGGAAGACGACTGTCTCCTGTGTAGTTGTTGAAAAATCAGGTATTGTGAATACCACACACGTCTGTCCAAATTGTTGTCATTCTCAGCCATCTCTGACATTTCTGTTCAAGATGTTTTGACGCCATCAACAGTGTTAATCGTAGTTTTTGTCATGACAGTGTCTCTAAGCTGGAAACAGTTTCATATACACTAACGCTGCAAATGTCACGTGATAAATAAAAAAAATGATCCAAGTTAATGAAGACGTATGCCTCAAGCTTGCGTGACATTCTTACGCTGAGGAAAGGCCTTCAAGACCTTGTCTTGTCTGACATACGGATTGTCTGTACTGTATTTTGTGCATTATGCCCATATATGTGTTTAGATATGTTGATCATTTTTCAATGCGCTTTTTCTGTTTGGTCTTTCTCACTTTGAATGAAAGAGGCCTAGGTGTGAATATGTGTGTCAACTTAGTCTGAAGTTAGTTTATTTTCTTATCTTTGGTTCGGGGGCAGAGCTGTAACATCGGGAAATAACGTCTGAAAGAAAGAAAGAACAATGAAGGTTTAAAAATGCGTTGGCACAGTCAGTCATCACATATACTGTCATCTTCTGTCCAAGCTGTCACCATTAAACACATCTGACATTTTTTGACCAAACTGTGCTGTCATCATTTAAGTTATCTGCAATCTTTTGTCCAAATTATGCTGTCACCATTAAACATACTTGCCATCTTGTGTCAACCTGTGGTGTCAACCACCAAACATATCTACACTATTTTGTCCAAACTGTCACCATCGAGCAATTGTCACATTTTGCCCAGGGCTTGTTCTCATGATAAAACATCTGCCATCTTTTGTTCATGCTGTGTTGTCACCATCAGATGTGCACACCGTCTTTCGCCCAGTATGTCTTGTCAACATCAAACATTTTTGCCGTCCTGTGTCACCATCAAAAATTTGTGCCGTCCTGTGTCACCATCAAACATTTTTGCCGTCCTGTGTCACCATCAAACATTTGTGCCGTCCTGTGTCACCATCAAACATTTTTGCCGTCCTGTGTCACATCAAACATTTGTGCCGTCCTGTGTCACATCAAACATTTGTGCCGTCCTGTGTCACCATCAAACATTTGTGCCGTCCTGTGTCACATCAAACATTTGTGCCGTCCTGTGTCACATCAAACATTTGTGCCGTCCTGTGTCACCATCAAACATTTGTGCCGTCCTGTGTCACATCAAACATTTGTGCCGTCCTGTGTCACCATCAAACATTTGTGCCGTCCTGTGTCACATCAAACATTTGTGCCGTCCTGTGTCACATCAAACATTTGTGCCGTCCTGTGTCACCATCAAACATTTGTGCCGTCCTGTGTCACATCAAACATTTGTGCCGTCCTGTGTCACATCAAACATTTGTGCCGTCCTGTGTCACATCAAACATTTGTGCCGTCCTGTGTCACATCAAACATTTGTGCCGTCCTGTGTCACCATCAAACATTTGTGCCGTCCTGTGTCACCATCAAACATTTGTGCCGTCCTGTACCACCATCAAACATTTGTGCCGTCCTGTGTCAACATCAAACATTTGTGCCGTCCTGTGTCACATCAAACATTTGTGCCGTCCTGTGTCACATCAAACATTTGTGCCGTCCTGTGTCACCATCAAACATTTGTGCCGTCCTGTGTCACATCAAACATTTGTGCCGTCCTGTGTCACATCAAACATTTGTGCCGTCCTGTGTCACATCAAACATTTGTGCCGTCCTGTGTCACCATCAAACATTTGTGCCGTCCTGTGTCACATCAAACATTTGTGCCGTCCTGTGTCACATCAAACATTTGTGCCGTCCTGTGTCACCATCAAACATTTGTGCCGTCCTGTGTCACATCAAACATTTGTGCCGTCCTGTGTCACATCAAACATTTGTGCCGTCCTGTGTCACCATCAAACATTTGTGCCGTCCTGTGTCACATCAAACATTTGTGCCGTCCTGTGTCACCATCAAACATTTGTGCCGTCCTGTGTCACATCAAACATTTGTGCCGTCCTGTGTCACATCAAACATTTGTGCCGTCCTGTGTCACATCAAACATTTGTGCCGTCCTGTGTCACATCAAACATTTGTGCCGTCCTGTGTCACCATCAAACATTTGTGCCGTCCTGTGTCACCATCAAACATTTTTGCCGTCCTGTGTCACATCAAACATTTGTGCCGTCCTGTGTTACCATCAAACATTTGTGCCATCCTGTGTCACATCAAACATTTGTGCCGTCCTGTGTCACATCAAACATTTGTGCCGTCCTGTGTCACCATCAAACATTTGTGCCGTCCTGTGTCACCATCAAATGTATCATGTTTTGTCAAGGCTGTGTTGTTGTCGCTATCAAACATGCCACCCTTTGTCCAAGCTTTGTTCTCATCATTAACCATTGTCGAGATCTTTTGTCCCAGACATGTTGTTGTCACTATCAGTCAGTCACATTTTGTCTGAGACATGTTGTTGTCACTATCAGTCTGTCACATTTTGTCTGAGACATGTTGTTGTCACTATCAGTCAGTCACATTTTGTCCCAGACATGTTGTTGTCACTATCAGTCTGTCACATTTTGTCTGAGACATGTTGTTGTCACTATCAGTCTGTCACATTTTGTCTGAGACATGTTGTTGTCACTATCAGTCAGTCACATTTTGTCTGAGACATGTTGTTGTCACTATCAGTCTGTCACATTTTGTCTGAGACATGTTGTTGTCACTATCAGTCTGTCACATTTTGTACCAGATATGTTGTTGTCACTATCAGTCAGTCACATTTTGTCCCAGATATGTTGTTGTCACTATCAGTCTGTCACATTTTGTCCCAGATATGTTGTTGTCACTATCAGTCAGTCACATTTTGTCTGAGACATGTTGTTGTCACTATCAGTCAGTCACATTTTGTCCCAGATATGTTGTTGTCACTATCAGTCAGTCACATTTTGTCTGAGACATGTTGTTGTCACTATCAGTCAGTCACATTTTGTCCCAGATATGTTGTTGTCACTATCAGTCTGTCACATTTTGTCTGAGACATGTTGTTGTCACTATCAGTCAGTCATATTTTGTCCCAGATATGTTGTTGTCACTATCAGTCAGTCACATGTTGTCCGAGATATGTTGTTGTCACTATCAGTCTGTCACATTTTGTCCCAGATATGTTGTTGTCACTATCAGTCAGTCACATTTTGTCCCAGATATGTTGTTGTCACTATCAGTCAGTCACATTTTGTCCCAGACATGTTGTTGTCACTATCAGTCAGTCACATTTTGTCCCAGACATGTTGTTGTCACTATCAGTCTGTCACATTTTGTCCCAGACATGTTGTTGTCACTATCAGTCTGTTGCATTTTGTCCCAGACATGTTGTTGTCACTATCAGTCTGTCACATTTTGTCTGAGACATGTTGTTGTCACTATCAGTCTGTCACATTTTGTCTGAGACATGTTGTTGTCACTATCAGTCTGTCACATTTTGTCCCAGACATGTTGTTGTCACTATCAGTCTGTCACATTTTGTCTGAGACATGTTGTTGTCACTATCAGTCTGTCACATTTTGTCCCAGACATGTTGTTGTCACTATCAGTCTGTCGCATTTTGTCCCAGACATGTTGTTGTCACTATCAGTCTGTCGCATTTTGTCTGAGACATGTTGTTGTCACTATCAGTCAGTCACATTTTGTCCCAGACATGTTGTTGTCACTATCAGTCTGTCACATTTTGTCTGAGACATGTTGTTGTCACTATCAGTCAGTCACATTTTGTCTGAGACATGTTGTTGTCACTATTAGTCTGTCACATTTTGTCTGAGACATGTTGTTGTCACTATCAGTCTGTCACATTTTGTCTGAGACATGTTGTTGTCACTATCAGTCTGTCACATTTTGTCCCAGACATGTTGTTGTCACTATCAGTCTGTCACATTTTGTCTGAGACATGTTGTTGTCACTATCAGTCAGTCACATTTTGTCTGAGACATGTTGTTGTCACTATCAGTCAGTCACATTTTGTCCCAGACATGTTGTTGTCACTATCAGTCAGTCACATTTTGTCCCAGACATGTTGTTGTCACTAGCAGTCAGTCACATTTTGTCCCAGATATGTTGTTGTCACTATCAGTCAGTCACATTTTGTCCCAGATATGTTGTTGTCACTATCAGTCAGTCACATTTTGTCTGAGACATGTTGTTGTCACTAGCAGTCAGTCACATTTTGTCCCAGATATGTTGTTGTCACTATCAGTCTGTCACATTTTGTCTGAGACATGTTGTCACTATCAGTCTGTCACATTTTGTCTGAGACATGTTGTTGTCACTAGCAGTCAGTCACATTTTGTCCCAGATATGTTGTTGTCACTATCAGTCTGTCACATTTTGTCTGAGACATGTTGTTGTCACTATCAGTCAGTCACATTTTGTCTGAGACATGTTGTTGTCACTAGCAGTCAGTCACATTTTGTCCCAGATATGTTGTTGTCACTATCAGTCAGTCACATTTTGTCCCAGACATGTTGTTGTCACTATCAGTCTGTCACATTTTGTCCCAGACATGTTGCCTGACACTATCAAACACATCTGTCATCTTCTGTCCTAGATGTCTTGCCACCATCAAACATATTTGTCGTCTTTTTACCCAAACTGTGGTGTACGTTGTTACCATTAGATATATCAGTTCTATTTTGTCCAAGATACGAACAACATTCATAGGACATTTTACGAAGCAAGAGAAATTTGAGCACCTGTTCATAACAGGAAAGCTAGAGGGAAAAAGAGCACAAGGGAGAAAATAGTTTTACAGAGTGGATGGAGACAGAAAGGGTAGGAGATATATTTGCTTTGAGAAGAGACGTATTCGTATGGAGGGCAGTGATTGCCAGCGCCATGCAGCATTGCATATGATAATGATGATGATGATGATGATGATGATGATGATGATGATGTGTTGTCTGATACCGTCAAACATATTGTCATCATTTGTCTAAGATGTGTTGTCACCATCAAACACATCTGTTACTTTTTGTCCAAGCTGTCGTGTCTGTCACCAACAATCATATCTGCTATTTCTCGCCTTGTTCTTCCACGCTGTAAACGTTTGCACAGTGGTTTTTTTGGAGATGAAACCAGTGTTTGTCTGATTGGTGATGGCTCTTGTTTGTCCTGTCTTTGTAGATTTTTGGCCACTTCCTCTAGCTGTTCCTTTTTGAGTAAGGCGATCAATGGTATGATCACTGACATTTTGTTCGCGATTGTATGATGTTAAGCTTTTGAGGACTTAGGACTTTCCAAGATGCAGAATTTCTGTTGCAGTGGTATAACCTTCATGTTTGTTGGCACATGTTCATTTTTGAGAGAAAGAGAGAGAGAGAGAGAGAGAGAGAGAGAGAGAGAGAGAGAGAGGGGAGAAGAGAAGAGAGAGAGGGAGAGAGCTCTTTCTGTTTTAATCCCATGACCAATGGTCGCTGGGGAACTCATGGAAAGCAGCAGTTCTCCATATCTGTCTTTAACGTGCAGCGACAAGTAATTCAGGTATACTGAGATTGGTCCAGTCTTTGATTTTTCTCGCCCAGCTTTTCTTTTGTCCCCCTTGACGATAGCCTGCTTTCAGGGTATCCTGAAGGATGGTCTTAGTATGTCAAGGCGGGTGACATGACCAAAGCATGTGAGCTTTGTCGTTTTACTGCTGTCAGAAGCGGTTCCTGAGGGTCCCCAAGGTGTTAATCTTGTACCGTGCGTGCGTGCGGATTGGTTTTATATCAGAGGAAGGATACACGAAGTGTTCTTGGGCATTTGTTTTTAAAAGCAAGACAATACTGACGCACAATGTATGAGCAAAACAAGCAAAAAGTAATCTGTTTGCTTCTCTGACCCAGGTGTGAAGGCATGAATAGCCCGAGTCTATATGGAACGGAGTTCATGCATTTTGCTTACCTTTAAAAACAGCCGTGGTCAAGATTGCAGTTGTTCATATAGGTGCTTAGCTGCAAAAAAGAAAAGGATCGCGTTCTCATTTGAAGCGTTGGGTGGGGGAAGAGAAAAGAAAGACTGAAGTCACGAACACAAGAAAGCCATTGGAAACTTCAGAGTTCTTTGACACAATTAAGCTTTGGACGGAAACAAGCAGTGCATGGCTGTCTGGTTTCAATGAAAGGTGACACGTTGAAATGTGACGGCTGCAGCTGTAGGAAACGACTTAAAAGGCTGACAGTGTTGGAGCAATTAAAGTTGTGACGCCTTTTCCCTACAGTGCTGGTAGAGTGGTTGGAGCACTCGGTCTCAAAAGCCAGTCGAGCATGGTTGCCAAATCGATGGGTGATCAGATGGTTGCAACGACTTGAACTCATTTCCCCAGTTCACTTAGCAGTAATGGTAATAGAGGGGTACCAGTAGACTGGAGAGCTGGGGATGGCAAAGTAGCGAGGGCGAGAAGAATGACACCACGCTAATAGTGTTAGCCCTGAGAGTTCAGGTCTCAATTTTCTGGCTCTCCTTCAACAGCTGAGGGACAGTTGTAGAGACATATAGACGTCACCTTTTAAGATGCCAATAGAGGAAGTGTTTTTAGGACTGAATCTTGATGACATTTTGGTTTGCTCTTAGCTGACTTGGATCAAATCTTGAATGTGAAACCCTTTTCAATCACAGTTATGTGTGAAATGTGTCTAAATTGGAAGAGAAACGGAGAATGATAGTAAGGCTTTGCAATCCTGAAAAAATAATGGAGGGAATCACCAGCATAAGAAGATCATAGCGCTTTGAAGGAACTGACTATTGGCACGTCCCATTAAAAGAGCTAACTCTGTATACATCAGTGTGTGACAGCCGTAGAAAACGAATTTAAAGGTTAGCAGAACTACTGGTTTAGAAGGGCAATGATTGCATAACCTTTACCCAATGACAGTGTTCCCATAGCAATGTTTGGATTTGTGATTGAATCTTAGCAAAACTGAGCCCATGTATTCAACTGACCTGAGATGAATTTCTAAGTACACGACCATAATGTTTGCAGTCACAGCTCTTCAACTAGTGTCTAAAAATATCGAGGCGAAACGAGAGAAGTTAATTACTAAGTGTCTGATTTTCTCCTTGGGGTGAAAGGAAAATTTAACGTAATAAGAAAGCCATTGGAAGCTTTAGAATGGTTTGGCATAATTAAGCTGTAGAGGGAAACGAGCAGGGTATGGTTACCATGTTCCAGTGGAAGCTGCCACGTCAAGATGTGACAGCTGCAGGTAAAGGAAACGAGCAAAAAGACTGACGTAGTTGGGAGATGGCAGGAGAGTGGGGAGTGGGGTCGCTACATCTTTCCCCACAGTGCTTGTTTTCGCTCCAGGAGGCCGAGGTTTAGCATGGTCAGTTCAATTCATTTCAATTCGTGTCGACCGCCAAGGGCTGTTACCATGCCATCAACGAAGGTTATAGAATGAAAACTATCACCATTACAAAGGTCATAGATCAGAAACTATCATTATTATGAAGGTCATAGATTAAAACTATCACCATGTAAAAACACGTCAGTTAATATTTCACGTTTCAAAAGTGTTCAGATCCGATAGAATTCAGCTAAAAACATATCTTTTTCTATTTTCAGAGCATGTCTAATGAAAGAAATTGACTTCTGTCAAGAAAGCGTACATGTTTTCCTGAACGCACACGAAGAAGTGAAATTTTCAGTGACATTAATGTAAAATATTTCTGTCTGGTGTCCCAGCAGTCAGATAACAGGTGTCTGATACTGATATATTGGGTAGATGGGGCTCATCAGTCTGGGAAGACAGCTCATCTAAGAGAAGGAAAACTCTGATTTCAAACCTCCGCTGCCTTGCGGCCATACCCACTCATAGGAAAGGCTTCGGGAGTCAACCCTGAGGAAAAATCCGGAGTCGGAGTCCCAAAGGCAGTTCGCCGTTGTCTACAACCTCGTTCTGGCAACTCCTGCGTCGCCCCTGGTACCAGGCGTACAGGCCTCCGTCTTTCCCCTGGATTCTACTAGTGGCGAGGAGAGGGGGGATCTGCTGCATGGGCAACAGCTCGTCCTCCATATTCACTTGCCCAGGCCTGCACCTGGAGAGGTCACTCCAGCTTCGCTGGTAACACAGCATCGACACAACACGGAGAGTAACCGGTTTTAAGCCTAGGCTTTTTTGGCGTAAGTGCACGTCATGACCACAACGCCTCCTGGTGCAGACTATCATCTCCTGAGATGTAAAGAGGCCGACGACGATACTGATACTTACATCATAAGATACGCACCAGGGAACTTCTCCTTTTAATAGAAAGGAGTATGGAAATTGTGATCCGTATGTAGCTTACTCAACACTATTTCTTCCTTCTGTTTTCTGATGGAACCAGGAAGATGCTGGGAGAGAAATGGACGATGTGGTAAAGCTTTTATCTGTATGGTTAGCTTAGGCTTCTTGTCAGATACTTTTTGGGTACACATAAGTTTTAGATTTCACATCCGTGTTGCGAGTTTTGGTGTCTGACAGTTTTGACCAGCTGATTAACGACCTCATTTTCTCAAATGTCAACATGACCAAGAATCGAGGTAAAAATAAAAAGCACAATCATCTTGGTTGCCAGGTAGATGCGTAACCAAACTGGTGCACTGTCTTGAAAACTGTCCAACCTGGCCCCCACCGGTCCCAATTGGCTCAACAGAAATAGCAGTAAGGAGACACCTATAACACTGAAAGGATGGGCAGATACTTTTTGGTGAAACTGTGTGGGACAGGAGACTGGCACAAGACTAATTATCCTGGCGCTGAAAGAAGTTACGGCTGTTAACATTGCAATACCTTTCAACCACTCATATTCATCATCATATGCCCTGTCGCATGGCGTTGGCGATCATGGCCCTTCACACGAATCTATTTATTGTCACTGAAAGTACATCTCCCACCCTCTCTGTCCTCAGCCACCCTGCAAGTCCGTCCGATATTTTCTCCCTGGGTCTACCTGGTGTTCTCTTTCCCTCCAACTTTCCTGTTGTGACCAGGTGTTCTAATTTCCCTTTCCTTGTAATATGTCTACTCATATTACATAAACATATTTACCTTCTGTCAAGGATACCCATAACAGTTTCTTAATTTATGAATCAATGCTCATAGTAATTTCTTAGTTTATGAATCAGTCTTGATGAAACTGAGCTGATACATTTAGCTGATTTGGATCAACTGCTGCATGCAAAACCTTTCTTAAAAAAAACAAAAACAATTTGTTACAAGTTTCTAAACAGAACGATACGAGGAGACTAGTATGAAAGATTTACAGTTAAGTAGAATGAAGGAGGGATAACGAAACTCATTAGAAACATTTACAGACTGTTTGACAACAAGGAGCTTTTACTGGAAGCAAAAAAGTACAGTTTACAAGTTTTGTGAAAGCTGTCACATCAAGATGTAACGGGAGCAGCTGGAGGAAACAGACTAAAAGGTTGACATAGGAACTGATATTGAGACATAAACATTCCTGTCTTTCTGAACAGTTCTGATAGCTTATCTGTACTGCTGTTTGTCTACATTCTGATTGTTAACATATCTTGATGAAAATTATGACTTGTAGTCAACAGGCCTTGCAGTAATGTGTCAAAACTTTCATTATCACAGTTTTGCAGTAAAATATATCGAAACATATCACAAAATGAAAACAAAGCTAAGGCTTTACTGTAAACCTCTAGGATGTGAACGACAAAGGATTTGCGAGATGGCCTGACAAGGTAACTTGTACGAATGAAGAGCTGTAGACAGACATACTCTCTATTCATGGATATACCACAGCTGCTTCTAAAAGGGAGGTTACATAGGATGGAGTTAGGTAAGGTTGAGAAGATGAATAGCAGTGAAGTAAATGTGTGGCGTTTTATCATAATACGCAGGTTTACAATTTGTTAAATGATGAAGACGGATTCAGTCACACTCAAACAGTTGATCATGCTTTCCACCCAAATTTATATATAACTGTCCTTGTGGGGTTGTTGTTGTTGTTATTTTTGTCGTTGTTGTTGTTTGGGGAGGGGCTGAAAAATGGTAATCAGATGTATCATTTATATGTGTAGTGATGTTTCCTTCTTATTTTTCTGCCATTCTTTTTTTCGGCTTAGTATTTTGTTGTTGTTGATATTGATACAAAAAAACAAAAACAAAACATTTTCGTGTAGAACTCTTTCTGTAGAGAGATTTTCCCTGACATAAATTAATGTTAATATACTTTACAAATTGATATACCATTAGACTACCATTGCCACACACGCGTGCATATACACACACAATCACGCAAGCTCGCAGGCAAGCATGCACACGCCTGCGCATACACACACACACACCGCGAGCGCACGCACACACATATACACACACGCACGCACACAAACAAACAAACAACACACTACACTACACACACATACACCACACACACACACACACACACACACACACACACACACACACACACACACCACACACACACGCACGCACACACACACACACACACACATAACACACTTGCACACACATAATTATACACATGCACAAACACACACGCACAGTGAAGTCTCAAGTCAATGTGGTTTATGCTGGTTTTACTAAACTCTGAAGCAAAAAATGCTAAAGAAAGAAATAAACCACACAAGCAGTTCATGTGGATAAAGCGCTGAAGCAAAAAATGCTAAAGAAAGAAATAAACCACACAAGCGGTTCATGTGGATAAAGCACTGGAACCCCCACATAGTTTATGACTCGTAACCTGAACCACCTAATATTATACAGTGGGATATGGTTGGTAATGGAAGCAGGGGATAAAAGGGTCTCTGCTGAAAGAACATTAATTTTTATTACGAGAGTAGTGGTGTATTCGTAAAGATGCTCTTTTTACAACACACACACACACACACACACACACACACACACACACACACACACAACACACACACATCACATCACATGCACAGCGCACGCGCACCACAGCACACACACAACACACACACACACACACACACACACACACACACACACACACACACACACACACACACACACACATAACCGTCTAATATCACTTATAGTGAAAATACGTTAAATCAAAGAACGAACGATACACACATATTTTTATTCGCAGAGAGAGAGAAGCGTGGCATAAGCGTAAAATGTTCTTTTTACACACGCACGCGCGCGTACGCGCACACACTCACACACACTCATACTTATGCATACACACACACACATACACACGCGTGCTCACACCACACACACGCGCACACACACACACACACACACCACACACACCACACACAATTTTTATATAAAATGCTCGCATACACATATACATATATATGCAGAGAGAGAAAGAAAGAGAGAGAGAGAGAGAGAGGGAGAGGAGGGAGGGAGGGATAGAGAGAGAGGAGGGAGACAGACGACAGACAGACAGAAGACAGACAGACAGACAGACAGACAGACAGACAGACAGAACAATAATTCCATTTTTTACATCATCTACAAGGTAAATATGAGATAACTCAGTTCAGAGTGTTTGTTCGAAATTAAGAAAGTAGATCAGTACGTCGACCTCACGCAAATAATATGGTCGGAAATTAAGAAAGAAAAATCATGCAATCTTCTGACACACGCGCGTTATACGACCGAAGTAAAAGATATGATTTTATGCATAACATGCTTACCAGAACATACAGATGCAGAGTGAAGACTCTTTCTCTGCTGCCTTATACGCCAGTAGGCTTAATAGATAATGAGTGTTATGAACAGTAAAAAAAGTGAAAAGGTAATGATCGTCCCATAACCCTACAGTCTTATATAGTGAAATGATAGAGACATCGTTTTCTCCTCATTATGAAGGCAGTGATCTCCTTTTTTTTGTTGCTTTACCTTCTCGTTCAATCCAAAATGTTCAGAACCATTTCACAGCTAGGGAGATTGGAGACGACACACATTTTGCACCCCAGCCACGGTCAGACTCCACAGTCTGTTTTAGAAGAAGAGCAGAAGAGACTTTACCTCTATGTCAACAGACATGAAGTGATATATGACCAATTATAGTAGAATGAATATGGATGGATTGATGGATGGATGGATGGAGACAGACAGGTAGAGAGCGAGAGAGAGAGAGAGAGAGAGAGAGAGAGAGAGAGAGAGAGAGAGAGAGAGAGAGAGAGAGAGAGAGAGAGAGAGAGAGAGTTTTCAGACTTCAGAGAACAAAGTTTACCTCGTCTTTTCTGGCATGAACGCTTAAAGTACACGCTAAATCAGAGTCTGTATATTGCTTGTATCTCGACTGATGAACCTTCGAAATTGATGCACCAAGCCTAAAGTACACAGTCGTTCTTTTGAAATGAATGTCCAAACCAAGGCTAGTGTAAGGCTTACAACTATGGGAATTTACGAAAGACGGATAAAAGTCATACCTTCCACTTGGCTGTATACATTCATTCCACTTCTGCCATCTGCAGTCAGTTAACCTGTATGAAAAAGTACGAATAAACTGATTCAGATTTGCAGTTCCTCGAAAGCGAACGAACGAGCGAACGAACGAACGAACGAACGAACACGAACGAACGAACGAACGAACAGAACGAACGAACGAACGAACGAATTAACATCACCAAACCCATATTCACTTAAACATGTGCACACCCTTGTTGCCCAGTTCTTATTCCCTCGAAAGTCTGAACCAAAAAGCATCTTATACAAATTTTAGTAGTCTAAAATCTTCCATACTCAGAGCGATTTTATCCACTGTCATATGCATGATATAGTTGAATGAACAAAAGATATGTAGTCATTTCTCCGTGCACTAAATCATTTGATGTGCACATATGTAACCCCAGGAACTTTTTCAAAGCAAACAAATGTACAGCTTCTCAATGCGTAACTGCTTTATCCAAGCCCCAGATTTCTCCTCCATTTAACGTGAATAGGCTGTAATTGCAAATGAAATATTTTTACATGCAAGTCATACGAATTATTATTTAATGATCAAGCCCCTTGATGATACACAACAATGCATTGGTAGCTTGCTAGCATTACATCTTAACAAGTAAAACTACAATTCAGACGTGTAGAGAAATACATCTCAAAATATTTGTAAACATTATCTACAAGTATAACCATACCAATGTACATCCATCTTTCCCTATCAGCCAGATACCCCCCCCCATCCCCCCTCTTTCTGAATAGCAAAGTACTGGCGAGAGAGAGAGAGAGAAAGAGAGAGAGAGAGAGAGAGAGAGAGAGAGAGAGAAAACTGAAAAACTGTTTATTGTCATTACCTGAAAAGGTCTTTTGACCAGATACCCCCCATCCCCCCTCTTTCTGAATAGCACAGTACTGCGAGAGAGAGAGAGAGAGAGAGAGAGAGAGAGAGAGAGAGAGAGAGAGAGAGAGAGAGAAAGCACATGCTCGCTTGCTCACTCGCTCACTCATTTATACATGAGCATGCACACACACACAATTCATCGAGCGTCATTTTCATTCATGTTAGGAAAATCAGATGAAAACAGGAAACAGTTGATATAATAACGTTTGCCGCGTTCCCATCCATTTTCTCTTGGATAAAAAATATTTAAAGGAGAACCTGCCCTATGCGAAGAGCTCTCACATACACACACACTATATGTTTGAAGAACATCTCATCTGAAAACATATTACCTTTCTCACCTTTACCTTCCACATATACTGTCCCGTCATACAAGCCTGTCTCTTTCTGTCTCTGCCTCTCTTTCGCTTTCTCTGTCTCTCTCACTCTCTAAAATTGTATTTAGCCAACCTTTGAATTCAGTATGCAGATCTCTTTACAAGGTCATGGTTGAAGAAATAGAGTATAATGTGTACAAGGAAGGGACATTACTAATGGGCTTGATCATATCTGCCGGTGATGGATTAGGCAGGAAACTTGAAGTCACGAACATTAGAAAGCCATTATGAACTCCGTGTGTTATTGGACATCGTGGAGTACTGAATGGAAACTGGCAGTTTAGGTTTCAGTGAAAACTGACACAATAGGTTGTGATGGCTGCAGTTGGCAATGGGAAATTAGCTAAAAGATTTGTCTGTTTATGAATGAAACTTGTTGAGACTGAGCGCTTGCATTCAGCCGACAATACTGAATTTATGGCTGTAATATTCAAGATCGTAACTCTGAAAAAATGTCAAAACATGCAGGGTAGAGAAAAATACTAACAAAGCTTAGCCATCTCTCTGGGGATGGAGAGAAGAGAATCGCGGACGTAAAAGAAGCCACGGGAAACTTCATGAGCTGTTTTATAACACCACCAACCTTTGAACGACAACAATCGGTGCATGGTTGACAGGTTTCAGTGAAAAGTGACTCACCAAACTGGGATGACCGCACTTGGCCCAACAGACCAGGCAGACTGAAATGTTCACACTGAAAAAAATAGTCGCTATCTTTTCCACAGAGTGCTGAAAGTGGTGTCTGTTTGTTTTTCTAAATAAATCCTAATGAGACGGAGCTCACGCTGGAACCGAACTTAGATTAATTAATGCCAGGGAGTTTGTGGTTTCAGCACGAAAGGTCAAAGCTTTGTACAAAGAGTTTAAATATGAAAGGAACAGGTGAATAGAACGGAAAATTTTAGCGATCTTTTATTAGCGGAAGAAGTGAGTTACGAACATAGGGGTTATTGGAAATAAAAAGAGGAAAAACATGGAGTCAGGAACATAAGAAATCCATTGGAAGCATCAAAGGCTGCATGACATTGTAGTACTCTGAATGAAAAGAATCAGTTCATGGTTGACAAATTCCACTGAAAGCCAGCACACCAAGGTTGGAGCTGAAGGAAATCAATTAAAAGGTTGGTGTTAAGCCTACCCTGGGGCGGAGAAGGGAGGGGAAGTGCTACACCGTTGCTTATATCGCTGAGAGCAAACCGTGCCAACAGTAGTATCAGAATTCATCAATGCATGTTAACAAGGCTGAGTACAACGCATACAGTTAACATCAGAATGATTCTTAAATCCATATTTGAAGTCGGCTGTTCATGAAGAATGTTTATCAGATATGAAAGAAAGAGAACAAGATTGGAAGGGTTTGACCATCTCTTTGAGTGGCTGAAAGGAATTCACGTGTTTAACAAATGGTTGAAAAAAACATTAAGCAGATATTAGGCACTATGGAACTTTAAACGGAAATAAGTTGTAAACAGTTGACATTTTGCACCGAGAGCTGACAACATCACGGTGTTTCGACTGCAGCTATATAGAAAGCGAGCGAAAGGTTGACACAGGAAATGGTCTGGGAAAACAAAGTTTTCACTCTTTGTAAACAGTACCGATAGCATGTCCATGGAAATGATCACTGTGTTTGCAATTACGGATGAAGCCTACTGAGACTGATTACATGATTCTGACAAGTGCTTTTTTGTCCAAATTGCATACGTTTTTAAATGGCAGTTGTGTCAGAATGCGACTGGTGTATATATATATATTCAGGTCTTCAGATTTCAGGTCTTTCTTTCTTTTCTTGTCCTTTCTCCCTACTCAAGTTTTCCCACCTCTCTCTCTCTCTCTCTCTCTCTCTCTCTCTCTCTCTCTCTCTGTGTGTGTGTGTGTGTGTGTGTGTGTGTGAGTGTGAGTGTGTGTTTGTGTGTGTATTGGTGTATATATATATGTATATATATGTGTGTGTGTATCACGCGCGCGCGCGCGCGCGCACACACACACACACACACACACACACACACATGCGCCCACACACACACACATACATACACACACACACACACACACACACACACACACACACACACACACACACACACACACACACACACACACACACACACACACACAGGTGGGAAAACTTGAGTAGGGAGAAAGGACGAGAAAAGAAAGAAAGACCTGAAATCTGACTCGTTGATTGAGAAAGCTGGCTGGCTGGCAGCATAAAACGAGCGCCTCAGTCAGACGTGAGCGTAAAAGCAAAGGAACCATGAGCAGGGGGGGGGGAAAGAATAATACGACCTTTGTTGTGGCCTCCTTTCCTCTCTGCAGCGCTTTGATTTGATTCCTGACGTTCCCATGATGGATTGCACGAGACAGTCTCGCAGACTTTTTCTGGAATAACAAAAAACACACTAACTTTGAAACATAAATTACAATAACGGCGGATTATTTCTGGTATTGACTAAATAAACACATCTGAAAGCAGAGAAGAAAGGTTAACAAAGATTAATTAGAAAACAAAACAGACAAAGAAGCAACAAAGAAAGAAAAACAAAAACAAACAGCGATAATATTAAAAAAAAAAAGCGAAAACCAGAAATAAAGGAAGGAAAACCACAACTAAACCGACTAGAAAAAAAAAAAAAAAAAAAAGGGGGGGGGGGGGGGGGGAAGAAACCGGAAAGAGGAAATCGAATGACAAAGAAATTACACTATGACTACAATCCCAAAAGAATTTCTGCTACAGTTAAACAGACCGCCTACTGAAAACTTGCTATTACCTGATTTATTTTTGTATCCAGTATACTTTTAAACATACTCAAAAACCGTCAATGCAAATAGCATTACTTCATGACAAAGAGAATGTGCAGACTAGACTAAAGACATCACGTGGACTGAAGAATGAAGTGATGGGTTTTGTCCCATGTGCAGACTAGACTAAAGACATCACGTGGACTGAAGAATGAAGTGATGGGTTTTGTCCCATGTGCAGACTAGACTAAAGACATCACGTGGACTGAAGAATGAAGTGATGGGTATTGTCCCATGTGCAAACTAGACTAAAGACATCACGTGGACTGAAGAATGAAGTGATGGGTTATGTCCCATGTGCAGACTAGACTAAAGACATCACGTGGACTGAAGAATGAAGTGATGGGTATTGTCCCATGTGCAGACTAGACTAAAGACATCACGTGGACTGAAGAATGAAGTGATGGGTATTGTCCCATGTGCAGACTAGACTAAAGACATCACGTGGACTGAAGAATGAAGTGATGGGTTATGTCCCATGTGCAGACTAGACTAAAGACATCACGTGGACTGAAGAATGAAGTGATGGGTATTGTCCCATGTGCAGACTAGACTAAAGACATCACGTGGACTGAAGAATGAAGTGATGGGTTATGTCCCATGTGCAGACTAGACTAAAGACATCACGTGGACTGAAGAAAGAAGTGATGGGTATTGTCCCATGTGCAGACTAGACTAAAGACATCACGTGGACTGAAGAATGAAGTGATGGGTTATGTCCCATGTGCAGACTAGACTAAAGACATCACGTGGACTGAAGAATGAAGTGATGGGTATTGTCCCATGTGCAGACTAGACTAAAGACATCACGTGGACTGAAGAATGAAGTGATGGGTATTGTCCCATGTACAAACTAGACTAAAGACATCACGTGGACTGAAGAATGAAGTGATGGGTATTGTCCCATGTGCAGACTAGACTAAAGACATCACGTGGACTGAAGAATGAAGTGATGGGTATTGTCCCATGTGCAGACTAGACTAAAGACATCACGTGGACTGAAGAATGAAGTGATGGGTATTGTCCCATGTGCAGACTAGACTAAAGACATCACGTGGACTGAAGAATGAAGTGATGGGTATTGTATTGTCCCATGATGCGTTGCTATGATACCACTATCACTATTTTGCATTTTTTTATTTAATTCAGTTCGCTCTGGTTGGTTTCATTAGGAACGAGTATCCCGCCAAGGGAACAAACGGATGCTGGAGATCGACAGCGATAGAATAAATAAAGAACCCTTGACTTGGTCATACTGTGTGGGACCAGAAGAGAGAGTTAATAACACTCAGACTTCATTATACTTTCCTCTCAAATGTATGTAGTCATCACACGTGTATATATATATACACACACACACACATACGCATACGCACACGCACACGCGCACACACACACACACACGTGCGCGCTCACACACACATACACGTGCGCGCTCACGCACATGCACACACGTACGTACACACGCTCACATATAACACACACACGTAAGCACACACTCACACGTAAGCACACACACACACACTCACACGTAAGCACACACACACACACACACACACACACACACACACACATACACACACACTCACACTAGCACACGCACACACACACACACACTCACACACGCACATACACACACACAACACACACACACAACAACACACACACACACAACAATCATACACACAAACGTCTAATATCACTCATAGTGACAAGACGTTAAATCAAAGAACTCTCTGTCTGTCTGTCTCTGTCTCTCTGTCTCTCTCTCCTTCGTCTGTCTCCCTCTCTGTCTGTCTGTCTGTCTGTCTCTTTCTTTCTTCCTCCCCCCCCCTCTATCTCTCTCAAATATGTCATTCTGAACCTGTGTGACATACATTGGGGACACGACTGACCAATATTTGTCTGTGGAAGGATTCATCTGCAAAAACTATCTAGATTTTATCTAGAGTTTAAGAGGACAACTTCCATCAGAGCGTGTCTATCCAAAACAGCATTTAAACAACTTGTACAATAATTGCTACAATAACTTCTGGACTAGACTGTTGTAATTTTGTGCTTTTGGCTGATTGACCAACAGAGCAACATTCTTTGACAACAAAGGGTTCAGAGCAATGCAGCACGTGTAATGATAATAATATAAATGCTAATATAATGATATTAGTGATAATGATAGCAGTAACGATAGTGATAATGATGCTGATAATAATGATGATTACGATGGTGATAATAATAACAATAATGATAATAATTATCGTTATTGTTATTATGATAATAAACAACTGCATACAGTCGGAAGACATTCTTGGTAAAGGCGGACAGCAGAATGCCCTCAGGGGTGAAGCCCCCACAAAGCAGATGTTTCAGCCCTTAATTCCTGACACTCTGGGGGACCAGGCCACATCAGCCCTCTGCTGTTCCTTTCATTTCCCCAGACACTGTAATTTTGGGTTCCATGTCATCTTCATATACTTTTTTGTTTTGGGATCCATACTTATACTTTGTGATTTTGGGTTACATGCTATCCTCACATTTTGTGATTTTGGGTTCCATGCCATTCTCACACTCTGTGATTTTGGGTTCCATGCCATTCTCACATTCTGTGATTTTGGGTTCCAAGCCATTCTCACATTCTGTGATTTTGGGTTCCATGCCATTCTCACACTCTTATTTTGGGTTCCATGCCATTCTCACACTCTTATTTTGGGTTCCATGCCATTCTCACACTCTTATTTTGGGTTCCATGCCATTCTCACATCTTATTTTGGGTTCCATGCCATTCTCACACTCTTATTTTGGGTTCCATGCCATTCTCACACTCTTATTTTGGGTTCCATGCCATTCTCACACTCTGTGATTTTGGGTTACATGCTATCCTCACATTCTGTGATTTTGGGTTCCATGCCATCCTCACATTCTGTGATTTTGGGTTCCATGCCATTCTCACATTCTGTGATTTTAGGTTCCATGCCATTCTCACATTCTGTGATTTTGGGTTCCATGCCATTCTCACATTCTGTGATTTTGGGTTCCATGCCATTCTCACACTCTTATTTTGGGTTCCATGCCATTCTCACACTCTTATTTTGGGTTCCATGCCATTCTCACACTCTGTGATTTTGGGTTACATGCTATCCTCACATTCTGTGATTTTGGGTTCCATGCCATCCTCACATTCTGTGATTTTGGGTTCCATGCCATTCTCACATTCTGTGATTTTGGGTTCCATGCCATTCTCACACTCTTATTTTGGGTTCCATGCCATTCTCACATTCTGTGATTTTGGGTTCCATGCCATTCTCACACTCTTATTTTGGGTTCCATGCCATTCTCACATTCTGTGATTTTAGGTTCCATGCCATTCTCACATTCTGTGATTTTAGGTTCCATGCCATTCTCACATTCTGTGATTTTAGGTTCCATGCCATTCTCACATTCTGTGATTTTAGGTTCCATGCCATTCTCACATTCTGTGATTTTAGGTTCCATGCCATTCTCACATTCTGTGATTTTAGGTTCCAAGCCATCCTCACATTCTGTGATTTTAGTTCCATGCCATTCTCACATTCTGTGATTTTAGGTTCCAAGCCATCCTCACATTCTGTGATTTTGGGTTCCATGCCATCCTCACATTCTGTGATTTTAGGTTCCATGCCATTCTCACATTCTGTTATTTTAGGTTCCATGCCATTCTTACTTCTGTGATTTTAGGTTCCATGCCATTCTCACATTCTGTTATTTTAGGTTCCATGCCATTCTCACATTCTGTGATTTTAGGTTCCATGCCATTCTCACATTCTGTGATTTTAGGTTCCATGCCATTCTCACATTCTGTGATTTTAGGTTCCATGCCATTCTCACATTCTGTGATTTTAGGTTCCATGCCATTCTCACATTCTGTGATTTTAGGTTCCATGCCATTCTCACATCTGTGATTTTGGGTTCCATGCCATCCTCACACTCTGTGATTTTGGGTTCCATGCCATCTCCACATTCTGTGATTTTGGGTTCCATGCCATTCTCACACTCTGTGATTTTGGTTCCATGCCATTCCTCACACTGTGTGATTTTGGGTTCCATGCCATTCTCACATCTGTGATTTTGGGTTCCATGCCATTCTCACACTCTGTGATTTTGGGTTCCATGCCATTCTCACACTCTGTGATTTTGGGTTCCATGCCATCCTCACACTCTGTGATTTTGGGTTCCATGCCATTCTCACACTGTGATTTTGGGTTCCATGCCATTCTCACACTGTGATTTTGGTTCCATGCCATCCTCACACTCTGTGATTTTGGGTTCCATGCCATTCTCACATTCTGTGATTTTGGGTTCCATGCTATTCTCACATTCTTGATTTTGGTTCCATGCCATCCTCACATTCTGTGATTTTGGTTCCATGCCATTCTCACTTCTGTGATTTGGGTTCCATGCTATTCTCACACTGT
The DNA here is from genome assembly GCA_030674185.1 of Monoplex corrugatus. Taxonomy (NCBI): domain Eukaryota; kingdom Metazoa; phylum Mollusca; class Gastropoda; order Littorinimorpha; family Ranellidae; genus Monoplex; species Monoplex corrugatus. The sequence continues at coordinate 39,788,082 of CM060311.1, forward strand.
GATTTTGGGTTCCATGCCATTCTCACATTCTGTGATGTTTGGGTTCCATGCCATTCTCACATTCTGTGATTTTGGGTTCCATGCCATTCTCACATTCTGTGATGTTGGGTTCCATGCCATTCTCACATTCTGTGATGTTGGGTTCCATGCTATTCTCACTCACTGATTTTGGGTTCCATGCCATCCTCACATTCTGTGATGTTGGGTTCCATGCCATTCTCACATTCTGTGATGTTGGGTTCCATGCTATTCTCACTCACTGATTTTGGGTTCCATGCCATCCTCACATTCTGTGATGTTGGGTTCCATGCCATTCTCACATTCTGTGATTTTGGGTTCCATGCCATTCTCACTCACTGATTTGGGTTCCATGCCATCCTCACTTCTGTGATTTGGGTTCCATGCCATTCTCACATTCTGTGATTTTGGGTTCCATGCCATTCTCACATCTCTGTGATTTTGGGTTCCATGCCATCCTCACTTCTGTGATTTGGGTTCCATGCCATTCTCACATTCTGTGATTTTGGGTTCCATGCCATTCTCACTCTGTGATTTTGGGTTCCATGCCATCCTCACATTCTGTGATTTTGGGTTCCATGCCATTCTCACATTCTGTGATTTTGGGTTCCATGCCATTCTCACTCTGTGATTTTGGTTCCATGCCATCCTCACATTCTGTGATTTTGGGTTCCATGCCATTCTCACATTCTGTGATGTTTGGGTTCCATGCTATTCTCACATTCTGTGATTTTGGTTCCATGCCATCCTCACATTCTGTGATGTTTGGGTTCCATGCCATTCTCACATTCTGTGATGTTGGGTTCCATGCTATTCTCACATTCTGTGATGTTTGGGTTCCATGCCATTCTCACATTCTGTGATGTTGGGTTCCATGCTATTCTCACATTCTGTGATTTTGGGTTCCATGCCATTCTCACATTCTGTGATGTTGGGTTCCATGCCATTCTCACATTCTGTGATGTTGGGTTCCATGCCATTCTCACTCACTGGATTTTGGGTTCCATGCCATCTCACATTCTGTGATGTTGGGTTCCATGCCATTCTCACATTCTGTGATTTGGGTTCCATGCTATTCTCACTCACTGATTTTGGGTTCCATGCCATCCTCACATTCTGTGATTTGGGTTCCATGCCATTCTCACATTCTGTGATTTTGGGTTCCATGCTATTCTCACTCATGTTTTGGTTCCATGCCATCTACTTCTGTGATTTGGTTCCATGCATTCTCACATTCTGTGATTTTGGGTTCCATGCATTCTCACATTCTGTGATTTTGGGTTCCATGCCATCCTCACATTCTGTGATTTTGGGTTCCATGCATTCTCACATTCTGTGATTTTGGGTTCCATGCTATTCTCACATTCTGTGATTTTGGGTTCCATGCCATCCACATTTGTGATTTTGGTCCATGCATCTCACATTCTGTTTGGTTCCATGCCATCCAATACCAGCATCACATAACACACATACACACACTACACACACATACCAACACACACACACACAACACACACAACAACACACACACACACACACACACAACACACACACACACACACACAACACACACACACACAACACACACACAACAACACACACACACACACACACACACACAAACACACACACACACAAACCACACACACACACACACACACACACACACACACACACACACACACACACACACACACACACACCAACACACATCAGAGCAAATCATCAAAGCCAGCAAGCATCACGTAGAATTGATCGTTGACAGGGAAAAGCTAGCTATCAGCGAGCGCCTGTGTCAGTCAGATGTTAGCGTAACAGCAGGGTGATCATGTGCATGGGGATTACGTCTCATGTGGTTGGCTTCCTTTCGTCTGTGGGAGCACTGTCATGTAACCTCTGACGTTCTTCCCACAATAGAGCGCACGTGACAATCGAACAGTATGTCTGGGTAACACAAATACACCGACCTTCGGGACATGAATGGAAATAATCTGAAAGAGTATATCCAGCAGCTGAATAAACAGGTCTGAAAGCATAGAAGAGAAAAAGCAAAGTGTATCCTGCACAGACTAAAAGCACATGTCTGAAAGCCAAGAAAAGAAAAAGCAAAAGAGTAAAAAGAGTTGAAAACAGAATGAAACAACACAAACAAGCAAGCAAGCAAACAAGCGAACAAAAAAAAAAAAAAGAAAAAAAAGACAAACCAACCGACTGACCAACCAAACAGTTAACTAACCAAAAAAAAAAAAAAAAAAAAAAAAAAAAAAAAAAAAAAAAAAAAAACTAACAAAAGAATAAACAGTAACAATAATAGCAACATCAGTAACAAAACTTAGCGGGGAACAAGAGAGGGGAAAAGAAAAAGAAGAAAAAGAACAAAAAAAAAAAGGAAAAGTGATCTAATGGAATATCTTGTTAACTCAAGCAGATGTCTCTTCAGTAAGATAAACACGCCACCTAACAAAAATGGTTGTTGTTCATTTTTTATCCAAAACAAGTGTGACTGCCTGCATTCAAGCAAACAGCCTGTCTTGTGTGGTTGTATTAAATACGTGTTCTGATTCTTTTTTTTCGTGTTTTTCTGGTTCATTTTTATGTCATGTGAATAACAAAGCATGATGAATTGACTTTTTTTCCCACGCCATGTTGTCATGAAACCATAATCACTTCTTGTATATGTAATTTCTTTCTTTGTTCTGATTCCATTGATCAGAAAAAAATCCCACAGGGGATCAAACACGTTTTGATGATCGATAACAGTAGAATACGTAAATTGCAATCGAATTTATAGAATAATGGAAAGGGAGTCAGTCATGCTTACTTTGATGTTTCCCCTGCAAATTTGTAACCATCATAATGCCATCAAGAAGGGGATGTCGAGAGTATCCCCCATCCTCATTGAAAAAAGGCCGACAAACAATAAAGAAAATCGAACGTCTCAAAAGACAACAGCAACAACAACAACAACAACAACAGCAACATCATCAACCCAGCAGCAACAATAATCCACAGCCACTCACTTTTGAACCCCACATCATAAATGGATCATGAAATAAATAGATTCAGGGAACCCATATTTCAGTTTTGACAAACAGACAGACAGACAGACAGACAGACAGAAAGACAGAAAGACAGAAAGAAAAAAGAAAGAAAGAAAGAAAGAGAAACAAACAAAGAAAAACTAACACCAAAAACCTCACGCAAAAATACTAAAACCCTTACAGACCACACACACACACCGACACATATAGACACTGACGGACAGACACAGACACAACAGAACATACACACACACATACACGCACACACACACACACGCGCACGCACACACACATACACACACATACACACACACACACACAACACACACACACACACACACACACATACACACTCACATACACACACACACACACACACATGTACGAGCGCAGAACGTCAGCGTTATCTCATGTAAGGTTGAATTCATGTTGGTCTTATTGATCTCTGAAGCGAAAAGGCAACATGAATAAATGCCACAAACAATGCATCAGAATTTAGAATGACATTGGATTGGACCGGAAACACGAACCACCTAACATTCTGACTTGGCTGTGGTCAGCTACTAAGGCATGGCTTAGAGAGGGGGGAGAGAGAGAGAGAGAGAGAGGGAGGGAGGGAGGCAGGCAGAGAGAGAGAGAGAGAGAGAGAGAGAGAGAGAGAGAGAGAGAGAGTTCAGTAGTTGAGGTAGTTAGCTAAAAACCATTTTTTCCAACCTGCTGTAGGTAACCTGTATGCTTTCCTAGAAATCAGAAGACAACAAAAAAAGGGGTAGAACGATGAATCAATAATGCTATATTAATACAAAAC
>CM060311.1:39796948-39826948 GCA_030674185.1 Monoplex corrugatus
TTAACAGGTAGGGTTTAGTGGATCACATTGTCAGGTAAATTAACAGGTAAGGTTTAGTGGATCACATTGTCAGGTAAATTAACAGGTAGGGTTTAGTGGATCACATTGTCAGGTAAATTAACAGGTAGGGTTTAGTGGATCTCTACGGAATTGTGAAAGTGCGGTGACTCCCAACTCCATGCTTGTGGTCATGATTTTTGTTTTATCGATTATACTTTGCTTGCCTTCGACTGTTATATTTTGTAGCAATGCACTGTTGCTTCTTGTATATGCGGGTTTGGATGTACGGGGAGGGAGCCACAGAGCCATGAATGAAACCCATGATTATATTTCACTTTAGCAGTAGGCCAAAGAGCTGCAGCGATCTTTCAAATTCTGTCTGTCTGTTTGTTCTTCTTTTGTTTTGTTTTGAATAGAAGTACTTCTGTCTTAAGCAAGGGCTAAATGCAGGAGGAAAACAACGCCAACAAATATAAAACAATACATGCTTATCTGTTACTTTTGTAAATAGAAAATTGTTTTTCTCTCCTCTCTCTCCTCTCTCTCTCTCTCTCTCTCTCTCTCTCTCTTCTCTCTCTCTCTCGTTGTTCTTCTCTCTCCTTTCGTCCCTCTTGTCTTTCTGTTTTCTGTCTACTCCCCCCCCCCCTTTGTATTTTTTTTTGTCTCTCTTTTTTTTCTCGCTGGCTTGCTCTGAGTGAGGTGATTTTCTATTCACCCATAACCTTGATTTTGATGGCTGGCTCAAACGACTAACCAGACCAAAATAACGCTTTAATATGGATTTTCTCGTTTTTCTGTGTCAGTCTCCTGCCTCTGTCTGTGTCTGTCTACACTAAACTGCAACGGTTTAAAAAAAATTGAAATAGATAAACAACAAACAAAGAAACAAAGACACAAACAAACAGAAAACATAGAAACAAACAACACACACACACACACACACACACACACACACACACACACACACACACACACACACACACACACACACACACACACACACACACACACACAACACACACACAAACAAACAAACAAACAAACAAGAAACAAAGAAGCACAGAAGCAAACAAAACAAAAAAAAGCAAACAAACCTAAAGAAAAAAAAACAAAACCCAACCAAACAAGAAAAACCGCCTAAAGAAAAACTATTTCAGATCACGCAAGCAGTGGTGGTGTCACGAAACAGATTCATGTCTGCGGTTTCAACAAGAATCCATGACTGCAGGAAACGAAGTCGGTACTCTACTGGTACATCGTTGTTGTTGTCATCACGTCAGTGGTAGTGATAATGATGATGATTATGGTAATGGTGGTCGTCGTTGTGTTTATCCTGATGCTGACCCCCACGTACAGATTCCGGAGGGGTCTTTTAGTATAAATAGTATCCCTGCCTTCTGGAAATTCTGTGCTCGAAATGTCCTCTTTTCTTGACTTTCTTTTTGTTTCTCCTTGCTCTTTCGCTTTTTTGGTTATAATCTCTCAGTCTTTGTCTCTTAAAATGTCTCAGTTCTTCGTTAATGTTTTGTCTGTTTGTTTACCTAATGGTTTAGTTACTTTATTGTTTCGAATTGACGTGACGATTGTTTGCTTTGAATGATCGTTCAATTATTTCCGTGTGCTTTTAATCATTTCCTTTCCTTCAGTGTCGGGAGTCCTTCAGTGTACACAAACTGTATCTTCTCCCGGCGTTTATAAAGCTACGTTTAGCATGACAGTTATTTCTGGATGTTTAGATATTATTTGTCTGTTGATTTCTGACAATGTGCAATTTAGTCCTGGTTTGGGCAAAAGTTAAATGTAAACGCATGGGCGCACGCACGCACATATAAACGCGCGCGCTCACAACGCAACCATCCACCACTGACGAAAACACACAACACACACACCACACACACACAAACACACACACACACACACACACACACACACACACACACACCACACACACACACACGAACACACACACACAACTACACTCACACACACACGAAGAACACACACACACGAAGAACACACACACACACACACACACACACACACACACACACACACACACACACACACACACACACACCACACACACACACATACACTCACACACACACACACACACACACACACACACACACACACACACACACACACACGCATCATCTTTTCCTTCTTCATTCTTAGCCTGTCCTTCTCATTGTCGCCATCTTAATCCGTTTCGTCTTCTTCCTTTACCTATTTCTCCTTTCCTCTCCATCTTCCTTCTTTTTCTCCTTCCTTCCTTTTCCTCCACGCTTCTCCTTCTTGTCATCTTTTTTTGCCTTTCCTTCTTCTCTTTCTCCTTGTTCATGTTCCTCTCATCCATCATGCTTTTCCATCTCTGCGTCTTCTACAGCGTGTATGTCGTCAATCACTGTCTATTAGCAGTGACCCCGCTGATCCTTACAGCTTCTCTTTTAGGTTCAGCACACAGAACCGTGTTTGTGGCTGCCTGCCTGAGGGTGTTGTTGAAATGGGGGGCCTTCGTGGACAATGTGGGTGAAGTCTATGATTCAGCGCCTCTGGGACAACCATTGATTTGGGGGAACCTTTAATCAGCATCGCTGGAAGAGCAACGAGCAAGTGCCTCGTTTGTTGTGTAAATAGTGTGAATGTCGAGTTTGCATTTTTGGTTTTCTTGAAGTTGTTTTGAATTGGAAGCTGGTCTAAAAAGGCGTGACCTTCCTCTTAAACAGTACGTGCGCTAAAATGCTGTTCGCTCTTCCTTACATCGATCGTGACATTCTGAGTTATTGAAGGTTCAGAGATCTCTCCACTTGCCATACCGTTGTGGATTTGAGGATTTGACTTTCTTGAACTTGCTGTGAAATTTGAAATTTGAAGCCATAAATGAAACCCATGATTATATTTCACTTTATCAGTGGCCCCTATATACGCCAACATTGCTTTGCATGCTTAGCTTCGTTCATGACGTTTTGGATCTTTCAAGTTCTGAAGATCACCTCTCTTACGTACTGTACCAACAATAAGGATTGCATGATGATTCAGCGCAGACTGGCTGATACTTTGTAATCTTTTAAATGTGAGGGAATAATATAACGTGTGGTGTATATAGCTTATTTGTTTTTTTTTAATTATTTATGTGATTGATCATTTGTAGATGAAAGACCAGGGTTGGTCACGTATTTCTTAATGTAACAATGGTAAGTGTGTACGTAGAACAGTGGTAGACGTGGGTTGTGAGTGTCAAAACTATTTGTTCAAGGATAGGTCAGTCTACATTATTACTAAAAGCCTTTGTGATTTTTCTTTTGGAAATGTATGATTCTGTTGCATGACCTACAAAACGTTTCCAATTTTCTTTTTTAAACTCTCATTTGAAGATATTCTTACATTCTGATTTAAAGAATTTTAAAAAAAGTGTCTTGTATTTCTGCAATGTTGCTTTCTGTGAAAGCAATATAAGGAGACTTGTTATGGTTAGGAACATTTTCGAACTTGACAGAAAACACTGCATGCAACTAGGCACAAGAAGGAAAGAGGACATGACCTAGATTCTCTGTCAGACGCAAAGCTGGCACCAACATGATTGACACATTAAGCTGAACAGCGAGCAGGACAGTTTTGTGTTGTGGGCTGCAATTGATCTCGAAATGTCCGATCTTAAGTCCACAGACTGTGAACTGAACCAACCAGGCAGGCAGCCAACCAACCAGCAAGCTAACCAACCTTTCAACTCATTTCCTGCTGTGACACATCGACGTGTATGTCTGCACTTTGCTCTGGAATGCGGAGAATACACACACACACACACACACACACACACACACACACACACACACACACACACACACACACACACACACACACACATGTATATATATATATATAATATATATATATATACATAAACATATATACATTATATACATACATATATATATACAAATATATGTATATATGTTTATATATATATACATGTTTATATATATGTATATATATACACACACACACAAAATTATATATATATATATATATTTACATATATATATACACACACACACACCATATATATATATATAATATATAGTTTGATTGTTAGTATTGTGTGTGTGTGTGTGTGTGTGTGTGTGTGTGTGTGTTGTGTGTGTGTGTGTGTGTGTGTGTGTGTGTGTGTGTGTGTGTGTGTGTGTGTGTGTGTGTGTGTGTGTGTGTGTGTGTGTCGTTTATGTAAATCTGAGCTGGATGTTAAGTGACTTTCTGCTTCACAATGTTTTTTCATAACTGCTTTCGACATAATTCTCACTCTTCCCTCCCCCCCCCCCCCCCTTTTTTTTTTTTTTTTACCAGATCTTGAAAGGTGCTCTTGGCTCTAGGTAATTCTTGTTTATTAAAACATATTGAGCGTTGCATACTTGTTAAGCCTTATTTTTTTCCATGATGTGACGTAATTAGTTAATGGTTGAATAAATAAGTCCAATCAATCGATCAACCGATCAGTCCAGCCATCAATCCACTCATTAATGAAAGAATGAATGAATGAATGCATCAATGAACGAATCATTCAGTTAGTATGTCAGTGACTGGAAATCACCAGAGCGCATTTAGCGTTCTCAAATAGGGATAGAGGTATACTTGGCACGTGTATATGTACCAAGGGACAGACATGTCACGTTGACCCTTTCACTCCCGCACCCCATCCACCAACTACAAAAACATAACCCTTTGACTTCCAACCCCATCCACCAGTTTCCTTCAGGAAGCTGGTGTATAGGGTGATGGAGACAAAAGGTTAAGTTTTTGTTTTGCTAGCATGGCTGACAATGTAGGATGCTGGTGGACAGGGTGCGGGAGTTAAAGGGTTAAGCGTGTTCTGCTGTCCCATATCAATGGATACCTGTCAGTACTGTAAGAAAATGATGTGAAACAAGTTCTTTCTGTGTAGAAATGTGGCATTTTTTTTTAGAAGTTTTTATGGCTGTGTGCCATAAATTTCCGTACATACTCCGCTGAAAGATTACTGAATTTTCTTGAGCTTCACCCAAAAACACTGTAGTTGAGATGAAAAGAGTGCAGAAAGGCTCTTAAGTCAAACGCGAAAGCGAATGACTGATTGGCAATTTCTTCTACTACTCGAAATTATTCAAGGAAATACCAGACGACCTGGACTATTCCTGCAGAGAATATTAATTGCAGACCATGAAATGAGGGCAGAATTCGTTCAGTTTTATGTTAAACACTAATCTGACACCACCAGAGTAATTAGCACATTATTTTGGCCAGTGACTGAGCCAGTTTTTGAGTTGCGACAAGACAACCGATCTTAAGTCCACAGCTATATCAACTGAGGGAGTCGACCAGCCAGCCAGCCTAACCTTTCCGTTCATTTATTACACAGCGGCTGTCGCAGTGGCCACTCAAAACCAACCCAACTTTTCAATTTATTTCCTGCAGTAGTTATCACCCTAGTCAGTCATCTGTCCATTCTAACCTTTCAGATCATTTCCTACAGTATGGTCACACAGCCAGCCAACCAGCCTGACCTTTCTGTTGTTTCTTACAATGGCTGTCACACGTTGACGCGTGCACATCTCACTTGGACGTGGAGGCTTTGCTGTTCGGATTGGTCGTTTCTCTACTTTCATTTTCTTATTTTAAGTGACTTTAATGTTTCGATTGGTCCTTTCTTTAATTTCATCTTCTTATTTTAAGTGGCATTGTTATTTGGATTGTTCGTTTGCCCACTTTCATCTTCTTACATGTATTTTATGTGGCTATGGCGTTTGGACTGGTCATTTCTCTACTTTCATCTTCATATTTTAAGTGGCTATGGCGTTTGGACTGGTCATTTCTCTACTTTCATCTTCATATTTTAAGTGGCTTTGATGTTTCGATATGTCGTTTCTCTACCTTAATCTTCTTATTTTAAGTGGCTTTGATGTTTCGATATGTCGTTTCTCTACCTTAATCTTCTTATTTTAAGTGGCTTTGATGTTTCGATTGGTCGTTTCTCTACCTTAATCTTCTTATTTCAAGTGGCTTTGATGTTTCGATATGTCGTTTCTCTACTTTAATCTTCTTATTTTAAGTGGCTTTGATGTTTCGATATGTCGTTTCTCTACCTTAATCTTCTTATTTTAAGTGGCTTTGATGTTTCGATTGGTCGTTTCTCTACCTTAATCTTCTTATTTTAAGTGGCTTTGATGTTTCGATTGGTCGTTTCTCTACCTTAATCTTCTTATTTTAAGTGGCTTTGATGTTTCGATTGGTCGTTTCTCTACCTTAATCTTCTTATTTTAAGTGGCTTTGATGTTTCGATTGGTCGTTTTCTACCTTTAATCTTCTTATTTTAAGTGGCTTTGATGTTTCGATTGGTCGTTTCTCTACCTTAATCTTCTTATTTTAAGTGGCTTTGATGTTTCGATTGGGTGTTTCTCTATTTTCGTCTTCTTGTTTTAAGTCGCTTTTTCAGCGTTCCGATTTTTTCAGATGTATGTAGGCAATTGTTTTGCGCACACTGTGCAGACACTATATCAACGCTCAATCTACATCATCACCTTTAAAGGGTGTGCATGCTAGGTGTTCTTAATGTTCTTTTTTTTGTGTGAAAACCGTGGGGGCACCATTGCATACTGAACGTGCATAGTTGATGCTGTGCTTGCCATATACACACAGAAAGGGGTCTACACGAATGTTGACCTGCAAGGTGGGAAAAAAATCTCCACCCTTTACCCAGCAGGCAGGGGAGGTACCAGACAAGATCGAACTCAGACGTTTTGATTGGAAGTCCGACGGCTTACCCACGTGATTATCGCGTTCGTCAGATAGGTGGCTTTGTGCTTTCCCCTCCTTCTTAGTTTCTCCACTGTCTGCACTTTAAATCTCTACCGGAATCTTGGTGTGAACTTCTGCCACCATGGCCCTCCAACCCCTTCACCCCGCAAAGTCTTCTGGAATCGTTAGTTTCCTTCTTTCATGAATGAATGTTTCGTTTACCGTTTGTTATCTTTTTCTCTTCAGTACATGTGAAGTGGTGGACACACTCTTCTTTACTCAAAACGAATTGTAAAAATTACTCAGATAGGTCCTGGTACTGTTCGCACGATTTTCTGGTGTAACCAAGCAACCAGTGAATAAATGAATGAATTACTCACTCACTCACTCACTCACTCACTCACTCACTCACTCACTCACTCAATCAATCAATCAATCAGTCAATCAACCAATCAGTCAATAAGCCAGTTAGTCAGTCACTCGGTCGGTCAGTCAGTCAGTCAGTCAGTCAACCGATTGATCAGTTTATAGAGCTCGATCAATCATTTGTTCACAGGATGGTCTGATCGATCAATCAATCGATCGATCAATCGATCGACCAGTCAGTTTATGATAAAAAAAGCAAGTCACTCATTCACACACACTCTCTTACTCACTCACTCACACTCGTACTTAATCAATCACTCACTCACCCACTGACATTCTCTTTCACTGACTGACTCACTGACTCACTGACTCACTGACTGACTCACTCACTTAGTCACTCACTCAAGCATTCCACTAATCGATGAAGCAAACAAGCCAGCAGTCAAACAGCCACAAATGATCATACGTATTGGTATAATGTTTTGTTCAGAACAGTACATCCAAAAAGGAATAACGAAGACAAATATGGCCCTTGTGGCAGGTAATCTAATTCTAACACACATTTAAAAAGAAAGTTGTGGCGTCTGAAAATAATCCAAAAAACAGACATGGACTGTTAGTGCCAAGTCAGCGGTTAACTGTGAGCACTACAAGAACACGGTGTAATACAATGTAGGCACTTCATTCCTCGTACCCGAAAACACCTCCAACGTGTTCATGACGAATTCATCACGGTACAACCTATTCCCCATCTCAGTGATTTCGGAAATGTTCTCCGATACACTTGAAGTGGGAAGCAAGCCGTCACCCCCCAGAATGATTGACATATCACACTGGACAGCAATCATGTCATGTTTTGTGTTATATGTTTTGATTCTTTTTGTTTGAGATATCGGATGTTAAGTCTACAGCTGTGTCATCTGACCAGCCAGCCCAATCTGTCAGCCCAATTCCTACAGCGACTGCCATACATTTGACGTGTCAATTCTACGCTGGGGCTTGGGGACTGTGCTCTTTGTGCATACTGATCGTTTCCGTTTGATATATGTTGATATACAACTGAAGCAGCGGAAATGTAGTTTGAAAGAAGACTGTTAATATTTCTTTAGACAGAAAAAACAACAACGATAAAAAAAAACCTTAAATGAATAAATAAACTGGAAAAAAAAATGAAAAAGGAATAGAGTTGACAGAAGCAATCACAAGAAGAATATCAATAAAGAAGAGTTGGAAAAGACAAGAAAAATTTATGACATTACGAGGCAAGAGAAATTTGAGCACCTAGTCACAACAGGAAAGCTAGAGGGAAAAAGGGCACCAGTTAGACTTGGGGAGAAAATATTAGTTTTGCAGAGTGGATGGAAACAGAAAGAGTAGGAGATATATTTGCACTGACAAAAGGTAGATTCGTACGGAGGGTCATGATCGCCAACTCTTGGCGGTATGGCATATCATAAAATATATATCTATCTGCGTGTGTGTATGCGTGTGTGTGTGTGTGTGTGTGTGTGTGTGTGTGTGTGTGTGTGTGCGTGTGTATGTGTATGTGTGTGTGTGTATGTGTGTGTGTGTGTGTGTGTGTGTGTATGTGTATGTGTGTGTGTGTATGTGTGTATGTGTGTGTGTGTATGTGTGTGTGTGTGTGTGTGTGTGTGTGTGTGTGTGTGTGTGTGTGTGTGTGTGTGTGTGTGTGTGGATGTGTAACGATTAGTTTTCGTTTTGAAAGAGTGGCGATGTTGAAAACATTTTAAGTTACGCTGCAAGAGTAATCTATACTCTCTCTCTTTCTGTCAATGACATTATAAATTGCTTTCATCTCGGCCTATCTTGTGCAGAGGCTGTCTCTGTCGTTCCTGTTTCTGTCTGTCTGTCTGTCTGTCTGTCTGTCTGTCTGTCTTTCTTTTTTCTTCTTTCTTTTTTCTACTTTTCTTTCTTTCTGTCTGTCTGTCTGTCTGTCTGTTTTGCTAGCTCTCAGAAGTACAGCGATACCCACATGTGTTCTGTCACAGACACACTTGTGAGGTCCATACAAAGTTATTAGCAAGTTGGCCCAAGATTTGCGCCTGTCTTGTTTTGTATATCGAATATACTTTCTCATTCTGTTTTCGTATGTTTCTGGTTCCTGTTTGCTTAAACGGTAGCAGTTACTTTGATTGAAACCAGTCAGCGTCAAATCACCGCATGGCCACCTTCTGGAGTGGACAGAGTATTCCTATCGAGTCATTGTGGTAATACTTAGTATTCCTGTTGCGATTTATATTTCCTTTGTTCTCAGTTTCTGAGTAGCTCAGCGGATGAAGAAATTAAGGTCCCCTCCTGGTTTGGTACCACAGGAGCTCTGGAATTTACTTTTAGATCGTTAGGAGCTCCTTTTTTCTGTTATGCTCTCTTCTCATCACAAGATTCTTTGTTTTTTCTGTGTGTGTGTGTCTTCCAGATAATTCCACTGTATTTTTCCACATTCTTTCCTTAGCTTCCCGAAGACGGAGTATGACTACCTTACTTCCACATCTTTTTTACATCCTCCACTAGGTTTTAAGTGGTTTTTCTTTGATCATCTGTCCTTTTTTTTTTGCTCTAAGGAAACTTGACATTTAGTATTAGCCTTTATTCTTGTTATTATAAAGAACGGTCATATAAGCAAATGTCCGCTCCCTCTCCTAGGTAGGTAAGTTTGCATGAGTTTATGTGCTTAGAATGGAGTGCTTGAAGGAACTGTAGCATGCTGAAAACGAAGAAGAATTGCCGGATAGCAGGTTCACATTGAGTGTTTTTTCCTGGACGTCACAGATTCATTGACAGAAATCTCTGATAGCCCCGTTAGTTCAGTTGGTAAGATCGCTATGGTTGTGACGCAGGACTCATGGCTTCGACCCTGAGGACAGCCACATTTTTCTCACTCGGGCCGGTTGGCTCAGTTGATATAGCCGTGGACTCATAATTCGCTGACTTGTGTTCAGTCCCAGCCTGCCAGATAAGAACTTTTCCCTTCGCTGCCCATCTTAATAATGCTTCATTCATAGTGGTGGTGTCGGCATAGCGTTTGAAAGGTTCTGCACTCGCCTCCTCCCCCACCCCACCCCACCCCACTCCTTGCCCATTTCAAGGCTTCCCAGCGCATAAGGTTTTGCGCTGGTCGAAGAGGTCTTTCAGATGATTACTGGCAGATTTGGGTGGTGCTCATATCTAATAGATCCCTCTTGAAGAAAATCCAAACTCGGAACCCAAACGGGGATCTCAGACGCTACCACGAAGCAAAAGAGGTTGGGAATACCTCCACTTCATCTATGTTTATCCTGTCTTTATAGACTCCATTAGCTGCTCTCTCACTGTTTGCGAAAGCAGACAGGCGTGAAAATTGAGCAGTTTTTAGTGCGGGATGGGAAGTTTGTACACGTAGCTGAGAGACCAACAAAGAAGCAAGAAACTACTTTGATCCTAGGATCAGACCGGCGTTTTCCTTCCCTTGCTTTCACATCTTTTTTCCATCCTCCACTAGGTTTTAAGTGGTTTTTCTTTGATCATCTGTCCTTTTTTTTTTTGCTTAAGGGAAACTTGACATTTAGTATTAGCCTTTATCCTTGTTATTATGACGAGCTGAATGATGGATGTACAGTGGTCAATCCTTGTGCGTTATTCAGGTGTTGTATGGTGTCGAATCAATCAGTCAACTAACCAACCAGTCCGTCAATCAGTCAGTCAAGCAAGCAAGCTAGCAACCAACTAACCAACCACCACCAACCAACCAACCAACCAACCAACCAACCAACCAACCAACCAACCAACCAACCAACAACTAACCAACCAGCCAGCCAACCAACCAACCAACCAACCAACCAACCAGCCAACCAACCAACCAACCAACCAACCAACCAACCAACCAACAACTAACCAACCAGCCAGTCAGCCAACCAACCAACCAACCAACCAACCAACCAGTCAGACAAGCAAGCAACTAAGCAAGCGAGCAACCAACAAGCAAGCAAGACAATATGCGACAATCATTACGAGTTCTAATCTGTAGGTCAGCCCCACATACAGTCACTGATAGAATGAAATGAATGAAATGATGCTTGTTAGTGCTTAGTATTTGCCGTGCCATTTTTGGATAGGTCAGCTAATCAATCAATCAATCAATCGATCGATCAATCGACCGACCGAACGACCGATCCATCCATCCATCCATCCATCCATCCATCCATCCATCGTCGTATATCTATACCTCCTTACCTACCTGTCTATCTTTTTTATTCTATTCTATTCTGTTCTGTTCTGTTGTTTTGTTCTGTTTTGTTCTGTTGTCTTGTTTTGTCTTGTCCTGTCCTGTCTTATCTCATCTCATCTGATCTAATCTGATCTCATTTCATCTTATCTCATCTCATCTCATCTCATCTTTTGATCAGATGCTATCGTGAAGCAAGGTGGTGGTGAGCTTGAGGAACGCCCGATTATTGTCATATTCCTTTTGGAAATCTGATTGGCCCGCTCTTTGTTTGACAATGGGATAAAACGCCGAAAATCGAACGGGTTTCTGGTAATGCAGGAAGGGGAATCGGGGGAATTGGACACAGAGTATTTGAATGTCTGCCCGATAACCAGGACACTTCAAGACACTTCATTTCCATCGAAGGACGCGTTCGGGATTAAACCCCATCACCCCTCACCACCATAGTCACACACCCAACCGTTCCCAGTGTACCTCCGTTCTGCACTAAATCTCCCATCTGCCACTTCACCCGTCTTCTCCACTCGTCTTCCTCCACAAGGTTTTATCAGGTTTTCTTTCAAGTTCCTCCGCGTCTGCTCTTCACTACTGAGACCTTAAGTGTTGGTGCTGGTCTTGGTGTTGTGCAGTAGAATGAATCGAATGGCGTGTGGCGTCTGCCCACTCCCCGTTATTTATGCCAAGTTTGGGTTGATTAGTCGGTTAGTTGATGAAAATAGTTGAAAAATGAAGTAATGAATGAATCACTTATTTTACAATCAAGCGGACAATCAGTTTGTCACTGTGTTTTCATGATTGATAAAGCACGTTCAGTTTATAATTGTATGCATTTTGGTGTGTGTACGATGATCATAGCAATGTTTGAAATGAATATTCTCTGGCTACGTTTTACTGTAAAATTTTTCTATACGATTAGTAATAACCTATACTGACGTGCGGTATGAATAATTGCCGAAATACTCGAGCATTTAAAAATTGAATGACCAAATGGTGAAGACTCTTTGTGCTTGACAGAAGAGGAAACATAAAATAAAAAGAAGAAAAGAAGGAAACGTATGCCTTGTAACCGTAGCTCCTTCCCCCTCCCGCACTGCAGTGTATAGTGTTTAAGTACTGAATGGGTTGCTGTTTTGTCATACCTATCGATTCTCTTGGACCTGATGCAATCATGTTCTACATCTCTAAATGTTACCACAGGTCAGTTCAGTCTGCCCACAGTGTGACAATGTCTCTGCAACCAGCTGGATGTAATAAATATCTCCTGTGATGTTATACATGCGCATATTTACAGAATGTGTGTATGTACACGGAAATAAACTAGTTAGACATACATTCCTTCACAAAACCTTTATATGTACCTGAAATAAATCGGCAAATTTATAAGTTAGCTATAACTTAACAGATAACATCAGGAAGATGATAAAGAAAGTCATGCTTAATTCCCATGTCCATGTACTGTGAAAGGTTATGCAGTTGCTGCTCTTTATTTCTAAACGTTAATGGCGAAGAGCATTAATCTAATGTAAGTTAGTAAAGCCACGGTATGAAGTATGGTAAGAGTTATGTAATTAGCCGGATTCAGCGTCAGCCTGTCACACAGACAGATTAAATGACAGAATAGTTGAGTGAGTGCCTCAGGTGTTTGCGTGAAGCAAGCAGTGCACGAAAAATATCACAATTTGCTGCCAGGTTCTTCTTCCCATACCTCACACACTGTCATCATTGCTATCAGTGTGTATAAGAAGTAAACAGCAGGCAAAACTCAAACAGTTTAACGTGAAAGTAGTGGAATCTGGTACACTGTGTTTGCGTGTTTGTGAGAAAACCGAGAAGCTCTTATTTCGATCGGTGGATAAGCGCGGGATTGTCCCCCCCCCCCCCCCCCCCGACCATCTTCAACACTTCCTAATGTGTTGCTGTTCTATACTCGGCCCCACGCCCTTGAACTCCGTTTTGCAGTGACCCCCAGCCACTAGGTTTGGGTGGGGTCTCCTCAAACTTTCTAGGTTTTCTGTTCGTTTGACTGCAGTGTCAGTCAGTCAGTCAGACAGTTAGTCAGTCAGTCAGTCAGTCAGACAGTCAGTCAGTCAGTCAGTCAGTCAGTCAGACAGTTAGTCAGACAGTCAGTCAGTCAGTCAGACAGTTAGTCAGACAGTCAGTCAGTCAGTCAGTCGGTCAGACAGACAGACAGTTAGTCAGACAGACAGTCAGTCAGTCAGTCAGTCAGTCAGACAGTTAGTCAGACAGTCAGTCAGTCAGTCAGTCAGTCAGACAGTTAGTCAGACAGTCAGTCAGTCAGTCAGTCGGTCAGTCAGTCAGTCAGTCAGTCAGTCAGTCAGACAGTCAGTCAGTCAGACAGTCAGTCAGTCAGTCAGTCAGTCAGACAGTCAGTCAGTCAGTCAGTCAGACAGTCAGTCAGTCAGTCAGTCAGACAGACAGTCAGTCTGTCAATCTATCTGTCTGTCTGTCAGTTAATGACTTCTCTCTTTATGGTTGTAAATGGACACCATTTTCTTCCAGGGGTGTGATTTTGTAAAAGAAACGACAGCAGTGAAAGAGCAGACCCTTATCCGCCATGATAGATTTAACAACTGTCCATAAACCAGTGACAAAAGAAAAGTGGTACATGAATGGATAACATGATAGTGGTGTTGACGCTTATGTGGTGCTCAATGGATTAGCATAGAAAAATAATCCTCAATGGATAACATCAGCGTTATCTTGATGCTGAAATGATGTTTAAGAGATAGCATCAGTGCAGTGCTGAAAAAACCCCGATACTTAACAGATAACATCAGGGCAGTGATGAAGAAAGTGATTTTTAACGGAACACATCAGGACAGTGACAAAGAACGTGACGCTTAATTAACAGATAGCGTCAGGAAAATGATAAAAAGACTGATACTTGATTAACAGATAACATCAGGAAGATGATAAAGAAAGTCATGCTTAATTACACATAGCATCAGGGCAGTGATAAAAAATTGTACTGAATTTACAGATACTGAGATAGCATTAGGACAATGACAAAAAATGATGCCTAATTAACAGATAGTATTAGGGCAATGATAAAGAAAATGATAATTAATTTACAGATAGCATTGAGGCAATGATTAAAAAGATGATGCTTCATTAACAGATAGCATTGAGGCAATGATTAAAAAGATGATGCTTCATTAACAGATAGCATTGAGGCAGTGATTAAAAAGATGATGTTTCATTAACAGATAGCATTGAGGCAATGATGAAAAAGATGATGCTTCATTAACAGATAGCATTGGGGCAGTGATGAAAAAGATGATGCTTCATTAACAGATAGCATTGGGGCAGTGATGAAAAAGATGATGATGCTTCATTAACAGATAGCATTGGGGCAATGATGAAAAAGATGATGCTTCATTAACAGATAGCATTGGGGCAGTGATGAAAAAGATGATGCTTCATTAACAGATAGCATTGGGGCAGTGATGAAAAAGATGATGTTTCATTAACAGATAGCATTGAGGCAATGATGAAAAAGATGATGCTTCATTAACAGATAGCATTGAGGCAATGATGAAAAAGATGATGCTTCATTAACAGATAGCATTGGGGCAATGATGAAAAAGATGATGCTTCATTAACAGATAGCATTGGGGCAGTGATGAAAAAGATGATGCTTCATTAACAGATAGCATTGGGGCAGTGATGAAAAAGATGATGTTTCATTAACAGATAGCATTAGGACAATGATGAAAAAGATGATGCTTCCTTAACAGATAGCATTAGGACAATGATGAAAAAGATGATGCTTCATTAACAGATAGCATTAGGACAGTGATGAAAAAGATGATGTTTCATTAACAGATAGCATTAGGACAGTGATGAAAAAGATGATGTTTCATTAACAGATAGCATTAGGGCAGTGATGAAAAAGATGATGTTTCATTAACAGATAGCATTAGGACAATGATGAAAAAGATGATGCTTCCTTAACAGATAGCATTAGGACAATGATGAAAAAGATGATGTTTCATTAACAGATAGCATTAGGACAATGATGAAAAAGATGATGTTTCATTAACAGATAGCATTAGGGCAGTGATGAAAAAGATGATGCTTCATTAACAGATAGCATTAGGAAAATGATGAAAAAGATGATGTTTCATTAACAGATAGCATTAGGACAATGATGAAAAAGATGATGTTTCATTAACAGATAGCATTAGGGCAGTGATGAAAAAGATGATGCTTCATTAACAGATAGCATTAGGAAAATGATGAAAAAGATGATGTTTCATTAACAGATAGCATTAGGACAATGATGAAAAAGATGATGTTTCATTAACAGATAGCATTAGGGCAGTGATGAAAAAGATGATGCTTCATTAACAGATAGCATTAGGAAAATGATGAAAAAGATGATGCTTCATTAACAGATAGCATTAGGAAAATGATGAAAAAGATTATGCTTCGTTAACAGATAGCATTAGGACAGTGATAACAAATATGCTTAACGGATAGCACCAAGGCAATAATGGAGAAAATGATGCTTAATTAACAGATGGCATTAGGCCATTGATAAACAAATGATGCTTACCGGATAGTATCAGGCCAATGATAAAAAAAACGGTGCTTAATTAACAGATAGCATAAGGGTAATGATAAAAAAAAAAAGATGCTTAACGAATATCTTCAAGGCAATAATGAAAAAAAAAATGCTTAATTGACAGATAGCATTAGGGTAATGACAAACAAATGATGCTAAACTGATAGCATTAGGACATTGATGAAGAACATGACGCTGAGCGGATGGCATCGGGATTATGTTTTTCAGCTCAACGGAACATTAGAGAACATTAGCTGATCTGTTGTGTGCGTCCTCAGTTGAATAGATTTGTTGCTTTGATAGCTATTGTGTACGCTTGATAAAGGCTAGTCTGCCAAAAATTGGCGCCTGTCTTGTTCCCTTATTTACATGCGCGTTCTCATTCGATTTTCATGTGTGTCTGATAAGAAAATGACGGAGAGGCTTGGTGCTGAACTAGAGAACAAAAAAAGGAGGAGGAGGAGGAGGAGGAGGAGCAGGAGCAACAGGAGAAAGATGCAGTAAAACAGGAGTAGCAAAAAAGAGGAGAACAACAGCAACAACAACAGAAGCAACAACAGCAGAGCAGCAGAGCAGCAGAAGCAGCAGCAACAACAACACGAAAGTGATAGTCCTCTATCAAATATAATATTCCCCTTAGGGATGCTGAAGACTCTTTCAGCATAATGATGATGATGATGATGATGATAATGATGATAACAACAACAGCAACAACAATAATGATAATAATGATGACAATGATGATGATGATGATGATGATTATGATGATATAATAATAATAACAATAATAATAACAATAATAATAATGATAATGATAATAATAATGATAATAATAATGATAATAATAATAAAATAATAATAATAATAATAATAATAATAATAATAATAATAATGATGGTGCTGATGTTGATGTCGATGCTGATAATAACAATAATAACAGTTTACCAAAGATTTTTGTACACCCAGAATAAACCAGCAAACAGCTGAACGGATCACCCTTTCCCCGTACACGTTGGCTCTGTGATAATCAATGCAATCACGACCCTTCGTTTCACAACGTTGATGGCAAAGAGAACCAAATCACTGTTAAGATAATAACCCCAGGGCACAAACAACGACGACTGCTCCACAAGGATTGGTTTTATGCCGACAGAAATGCTCGGGATAATGCTTTTAGCTGATTGATAGACGAGAGTTTTATGTGCGTGTAGGTCATTGTTTAGTGTTTTAGACATAAAACAGCCTGTTGTATTTGCTGCTATAGTGGCTGTTTGATACAGGTGGTAATTCTGTTGTTGTTTTTTAAAAATATATATATAAACTAGCACTTATGCTAACGTGAATACTTACATAAGTTCAGAAATGGTCAATTGCGAGCATGTCTGCACGTGAATGCACGCACATGACGGAAATACACACAGATAGGCGGGAAGATACATACTTACACCCACAAACACGTAAACGCACGTATTCTCGCATACGTATAACTTCTCCTCTGTCATTATCATCATCATCATCATCAGGTGCCTTGCCGCATGGCGTTGGCGATTATGGACTTCGTTCTGTCTCTATCTCTTGTTGCCTCAAGCATCTCTTCTACCCTCCTAGTCTTCAGCCACTCTGCAAGTCCTCTGTGCCGATCATTAATCTCCCTTTTTTTTTTCAAACGGGCTTGGGCTGGGTTGGCATTTTGTTGACTTTGTTTTTGACATTAGACGTCTATCTTTTGTTAGCCTTTGAGGCAGGGAGAATTACGTTTGCTTTTACCCGCTCTTTGTCCATGTATCACTCTCCCTCTGTTTTTTTTGTTCTCCCTCTGTCTGTCTGTTCGTCCGTCCGTCCATCCGTCTGTCTTTCTGTCTGTCAGCCTGTCTGCCTGTCTCTGTCTCTGTCTCTTGTCTCTGTCTGTCTGTCTGCCTGTCTGTCTCTCTATCTCTGTCTCTCTGTCTCTATCTCTGTCTCTCTCTGTCTCTGTCCTCTGTCTGTCTGTCTGTCTGTCTGTCTGTCTCTCTCTCTCTCATTCCTTTTCTTTGAGTCTCTTTTTGTTACTTCTTCTCTTATTGATGTAATTTGACGGTATTTGTCCATTTGTGATTATAGTTTGCTGACTAGTTTTCCTTCTTCGTATTAACAGTTTATGGTAGTGGTGGTGGGAAAGCTTTTTATATTCTGTCTGTCTGTCTCCCTCCCCCTCTCTCTCACTTCCCCCCTTTCTCTCTCTCCCCCCTTCTCTCTCTCTCTCCCGTTCTCTTATGTACATATTCTTTCCATCTCTCCCTTCATTCGTATTGTCATTCAAAGCTCAGCCGACTCTCTCTGTGTGTGTGTGTGTGTGTGTGTGTGTGTGTGTGTGTGTGTGTGTGTGTGTGTGTGTGTGTTGTGTTGTGTTGTGTTGTGTTGTGTATGTGTGTTTGTGTGTGTGTTGTGTGTGTGTGTGTGGCGCGCGCGCGCGCGTGCATGTGGCGCGCGTGCACGAACACACACTACTAATTTCTTATCTATTTCTCTCTCTCTCTCTTTTCTGTCCTCCCTCCCCCCTCTCTCTCTTTCACCCTCAGTGCCTCAGAGATACATTTCGAATACTGTTAGTCCTTGACTGCATTATGTATTATGCCTTATTCCAGTCGCCGTGATGTAGAGGTTAGTGCAGCTGACTACTGATTGGAAAGTTGTAAGTTCGAATCCCCATCAGTACTTTCAAAATCACTGTTTGGGACTTTTGGGCCCGAACCGGTTCCGTGCTATGGGCTCATTGGTAAGACTGGGACCACGCAGTCGAGTCTCGTCCACTTTATGGATGCGTCATTGAGGGTGTTGCTCAAATCCACTGACCAACACTGCAGGTGCCTGTATCTCTCAGGCTTGGTTGACGCCAGGATGTGTTATAATGGTAAGCGTAGAGTACAGCCCTGTCGCGCAGTCTGAATTCTAGATAGAGCTCCGTACCATGTCTAGATGAAACTCAATACCATCGTGGTTTTCATCGTCATCCTCATCATTTTCACAGCAGTGTCACAGACTTTTCCAGCTTCTGTGGCCATCAAGGTGATGTAGAACATGGGAGACATATCTGATATTGTTGATATAATATTGATGCATTTCTTTTGTGTTATTTTCACTTCTATAGATTAGCAGCGAACAAACAGCTTTTAGCTGATAAATTCTGCCATGGGAAAATAAGGTATCGTTGTCATTGCCATTGTCTCTCTCATGCCCAAGTTGTAAGCGATCTGTTTTTAATTTTAATGCCAATAATAAGACAACATCAGTTGGTGATGCCATTTGAAAAGCTGGTGTAAGCTAACCGTACAAACATTCCATCTGTTTGGATTGTTTGCTGTGCTAATGCTAACGCCTTCACTGTGCTGCTTGTATTTCAGTTGATTTTTACCGACTATTTGAACTACAATCGATAAGTTGACATCATCTTCCCCTTACCGCTTGCAGTGTTGTCAGTCACTGTTAAAAGCACTGGAACTTATTGTCATTGTGCATTTGATCAGGCCAGTGTTGAACACTGAGCTCAGTGGCGTAAAGATTGGGGCAAGCCATCTTCTTTATTTGTTTGTTTGTTTGTGTGTGTGTGTGTGTGTGTGTGTGTGTGTGTGTGTGTGTGTGTGTGTGTGTGTGTGTGTGTGTGTGATGATTTTAGATACAGATCTGAACACGATGATGATGATCATGATGATAATAATGATAATGATAATGATGATCATAAAGACTCTAATGTCAGTTGTTAATCTAACGAAGTTCTTTTTTAACTTTAAATACAGATCATAACATGATCATGCTGCTGCTGCTAATAATGATACTACTACTACTATCACCACCACCACCACTACCACCACCACACCACCATTACTGCCACTACTAGTACTACTACTACTGATAAGAGCAATGACAATGATGATAATAATGATAACAACGATGAATGACGATAAGAATGATGACAACAATAATGATAATAGTACCAAAAATGATGATGACAATACATGTAATAATCATAATGTCACTCACGTCAGGGTGTAGAGTCCGATGCAATGCATCTGTTGTTGTTGTTGTTGTTGTTGTTTTAACTTTAAACGCTTATCATAACGTGATGATGATGATGATGATGATGATGATGATGATGATGATGATGATGATGATGATGGTGGTGGTGGTGGTTATGGTGATAATAATAAAGTGATGATGATGATGATGGTGGTGGTGGTGGTGGTGGTTATGGTGATAGTAATAAAGTGATGATGATGATGATGATGATGATGATGGTGGTGGTGGTGGTGGTTATGGTGATAGTAATAAAGTGATGATGATGATGATGATGATGATGATGATGATGATGATGATGATGAGGAGGAGGAGGAGGAGGAGGAGGAGGAGGAGAAAGGAGGAAGAAAAAAGGAGTGGATGATTTCTTGCGTGCGGCCTTCGAGATGATATTTGGAGAAAACAAAAACAACACACACACACAAAGACAAACAAACAAACAAACAATAATAATAATAATAATAATAGTGCATTTATAGAGCGCTTTCCGAAACCTCAAAGCGCTTTACATCAGTAAACCATACATATATAAACCAAATAACAGGCTACAATACAAACAAACTCATCAAAAACTATCCACAGGAAATCAACAACCACACAGACACACCAAATAATCTCTCTCCCTCTCACCCCCTCCCCGCCCACCCCTCTCCCCCCATTTTCAAACACACACACACAACACCCACACACACACAGCCACACATCACACACACACACACACACACACACACACACACACACACACACACACACACACACACACACACACACACACACACACACACACACACACACACACACACTGGCATACACCCCATTGTGCACAATTTCATCCAGAATGTCAAGCAGGATCAACCCACTAGCCAAAATCAGGAAAAACACTGTTTAAAGAAGTAAGTTTTTAAACTTGTTTTGAAAGATGGTAGAGTTTTAGAGACAAAACAAAACAACAAAACAACAAAACAAAAACAAAAAAACAAAAAAACGAAACAGGGAGTGAGCAAGTGCAAGAAATGGAATTTGGCACTCTTTGTTGGAGCCTCTGCTTTTAAGATGAAAAACAACGCATTTCAAACCTTGGATAATTTCAGGATTTTCCTCCCTGCCATTACCCTCGCTAACTCTTCCCTAATGTACTTTTGTTCTCCACTATATCCCAAGTAGGTGTCTGACCCCCTTTTCACCCTTATGTACCCATTTCTGTCTCATCCTCTTACTTAAATGTTAAGTAGTGATGGCCGTAAGCCGGATTCATTGCTAACTTGTTAACTGAACGAGTTGAATGGTGCATGACTGATGCTTATTCCGTGGTTGTTACGCAGTGTTTGGCAGATTAGTGAATGAATGAATGGATGAATGGATGAATGATTGAATGAATGAATGAATGAATGAATGAACCTGTCAATCAATCAACCAATCAACCGACCAACCACACAACCACACAACCAACCAACCAACCAACCAAGCGACCAACCAACCAACCAACCAACCAGCCAATCAGTACTTGTATTTTCATGTTAACAAATAGTCCTATTATAACTACATGCACTTTGTGTAAACGTAAACCAAACCGCTGCGTTGAAAAAGTATTTGCTAGCAAAACTGCACATCAAAGCACGTAAGGTTGACAAGAGCATGTACAAAAATTCCATAACACTGATTGACAAGATGATAAAAAAAATCGTGATGCTCAACAAAAACAGCAGAACAACAAATAAAGAAGAAAAAAACAAAAGAAGAGAAGAGTTGTAGGAAGAAGAAGATAAGCAGAAGGAGGTTGAAAAGGTGAAAAATGAACGACATTTTAGTTTTAATTTGTGCTGGCCCAAATAAGGGCAATAAACTAATGTTCATGTTGCTGTTTTGTAACACCCATTTATCCTATGAAGATGGCCACAGATTTTATCCCATGTATCTCCAAAGGCGGCAGGGAAGTTTTTAGTCCTGTTTTTATTATCATTTGTTTGGTGTTTGTGGTCTGTTTGTGACCGTGCGTTCACGCTTGACAAAGGCCGGTTGGCCGAAAATTTGCGCTTGTTTTGTCTTGTTTTGTCAAATACGCGCTTACATTGGTTTTCTTGTTCTTCTGGTTCGTGTTTGCTTGAGCGCGGGCAGTCACACTTGTTTTGGATCTCGACAATCTTTATTGTCTTTTCCAATCTGCTTACTGTTCTGAGCACTGTACTGAAACCGCCTTCGGTGAGTTCTCACAGTCTGAATGATTTGCTGCTTTTAGCTAATTGTGGCTGGATTTCCTTACTTATTTTTGTTGTTGATCTTTCTGCCGCTTTGGATAACATGGATAACCCTATCCACCGCTGTCGTCTGGAGCATACAAGTGGAATTCAAGTTAGTGCTCTTTCTTGGTTTGGCACACATGTCTTGGCTGCTTTCTTTCAGTCAGTGATAGTAAATGAGTAAACGTGTCCAAGTCCCTGCCTGTTCAACTTACTTATGGGCTTCTCATGATTCTGTATTTACGCCTGTCCTTTTCACACTCTACGTCTCATCACTTACCTGTGTCATCAGCAGGTGTAATGTCAAACATCATTTCGATGCCGATGATTCCCAACTCTTGAAAATCTTTCAACTCTTCTTTATGAAAGTTTTAATTGCTGTATTGGAGTCCGTCCCGTCTTGCACTTCATTAAAAGAAGTACAATCCCGTCATTCCCGTACTTTAGTTCCTCCACAGGTTGCCTTCTACTCAGAGAATTTCATACAAAATCAATACGTTCTCCTACATGTGTTGCAACGGGTTTGCACCTACTTATCTCTGTGA
Source organism: Monoplex corrugatus (assembly GCA_030674185.1). Taxonomy (NCBI): domain Eukaryota; kingdom Metazoa; phylum Mollusca; class Gastropoda; order Littorinimorpha; family Ranellidae; genus Monoplex; species Monoplex corrugatus. The sequence continues at coordinate 39,819,728 of CM060311.1, forward strand.
CCACGTGTGAATGTACATGTAGACCCCTGTCTGACTTCACGTTCTGCTTCTGATAATATTTGTTTTCAAATTCCTCGATACAGATGTACCATAGTTGGTCGCCGCTCATTTTTCGTCTCTGGTCATTGTATATGGAATCAGTTTTTTCTGTCTCTTTGACATTCACAAACTCTTTTTTCCTTCAGGTCCAACTTGAAGATGTACCTTCTTGTTAGCAGTGATTTCCCTTTTCCCCCACTCACCCATTTATTTCGCTCCCCTCCGGCTCCTGTTCCCCTACCCCCCTCCCAGTCTGCATGTGGTTTGTTCCCTTGTTTTTATCGCTGTGAGTAAATGTTTTAGTGAACGATGAGAGTGGAGTGTGCGCTTTTATTTAATTTATGCATCAAGTTTTAGCGCCTGAAGAACATTATTTCCACAACAAAAAAGCATCAATAACACCATCACCACCCGCCACCACCACCACCACCATCCATCATCATCATCATCATCATCATCATCATCATCATCATCATCATCATCATCATCATCATCATCATCATCATCCATGTTACGATATGTAATTAAAGTTGGTATGAACAACGAGATCTCTACAGTTGAACAGCCTGGGTAAGTTGTCGCTTTTATATAGATATTTCGACGAAGAAGCTTAAAAAACAAAGAGCATGTCTTGGGTGCTTAATTGAAACAAAGAGAGCATAGGGAATACATTTATTACTTTCAGGTTCCATCATCACTTATTTGCTGCCTCGCTGTTTGCAAAAGCAGACAGCAAGTGAAAGTTGAACAGTCTCTGGTAGTTTAAAAAAAAGAGAAAGTGAGAGAGGAGAGAGAGAGAGAGAGAGAGAGAGAGAGAGAGAGAGAGAGAGAGAGAGAGAGAGAATTTGATGCACTGTATTTTAGTTTCTGAGACGTCAGAGCATTGTTTCAATCTTTGGGTGAACTTTGGATATTCCTTTTCCACCTCTCTTCCTTAACCTTTTTGAGTACTTGTGTTCTTCCCTTAAGCTTAAGTGAGTGTTTATGTCATCCCTCTTCCCATTTTCACCTTCAGTTTGGTTTTAATAACTTTCTTTAATACCCTGTTTTGTCTCATCCCCCTCATTGACCCTTACTGTTGGAGTAGACAGAACAAGAAGAGGGAGAATTAGAAGAGTAAGAGAACAAAAAGGATGAAGAGAAGAAAAAGCAGAAGGAAGAAGAGAAGATAAAAAAGGAAATTGAAGAAGAATAAGAAAAAATAGGAGATGCATGAAAGGGAGGAAAGCAAAAGAAAGAAAAAAAGGAGGAGAGAATGATAATGATAATAATGATGATGATGACGACGACGACGACGACAACGATGATGATGATGATGATGATGATGATGTAAAAAAAGAAGAAGAAGAAGGAAGGAGAAACACCAGCAACATCAATAATAATACCACAACAACAACCAAGGAAATGATGACTTCTTAGATTAGTTTGTACCCTACACAGACCAGCAAACTCATACGAGTTTTCATTTCCCCCATAGGCAAAGACTGTTTAGGCAGTTGAAGCAGCCACGGTCTTTCAATGTCAAATTTTGATAACGAACAATAATTATTAATGTGCTTTTGATATCACAAGCTTTATGGCATAAACACCGAAGTCCTGAGCCGCGCTGGCCTCCCAACCATGCATACCATGCTGAGACAGCGTCGGTTGCGCTGGTTGGGCCATGTTCGCCGCATGGAAGATGGTCGCATCCCAAAAGACATCCTTTATGGTGAGCTTGCCACAGGGCAGAGAAACATTGGCCGCCCACAGCTGAGATACAAAGACGTTTGCAAACGTGACATGAAGGCGCTTGAGATCAACACTGAGTCCTGGGAGGACGTCGCAGACGACCGCAACAGCTGGAGAACCACTCTCAAGAAACAGCTGCGGATCGGTGAGGACAAACTGTCAGCTGCTGCTGCAGAAAAGCGAGTTCGCAGAAAAGGGATGACAGCCAACAGACCAGCATCAGCATACACATGCGACCGCTGCGACAGAGACTGCCTCTCTCACATTGGTCTCTACAGTCATAGGCGACGCTGCTTGGACCAAGCAGACAGCCCATCTAAACATTAGAATGGATGTACTTTGTCCATGGTCAGCCATGACCGAGGGAGGCCTACAACTATGGCATAAACAATAATGGGGTGTCTACAGCTGTTTTGAACTGAGTAAGCATTGACGTTATACACACTCCCGGACAGAAAGCTCAAAAAGATGCATCAGATGTTAGCGTAAAAGAAGAAAATTTTGCATGATGAATCTCTTTATTACTTTGAGGTTCCCTCATCCTTTACAAACCGCTGTCTTTGCCCACTTTGTTTGCAACATCTGAAAATCGATCATTTTTGTTTTGTTTGTTTGTTTGTTTGTTTGTTAAGAAGGGAAATCTCGTACGGTTAGTTGCGTTTGAGTGTCTGCTTAAAAAATGACACTTACATCAAGCAGTGTGACGGGCAAGGATTCCCTCCCTTCCTCCCCAGTCCCGGATGTACTTCCGTTCTGTGATAGGTCTTTAATAAGTTGCCACTTTCCTGTGCTCTTAGCCAATGTTCGCTCCTCCACTATGTCTCAGTGTATTTGCTTAAACCACCTCCAGCTATCCTTCTTCACTAGGTCTGATGTGTTGGTCTTGTAGGACAAACTTGCTTGTGCAAGATCAGTGTTTAGTTCATGTTTGTTACACAGTTATGGTCAAATCAATCAACCAATCAATCCAACCCAATCAATCAATCAATCGATCAATCAATCGATCAATCAATCCACGTCATCCATCCATCCATCCACATCCAATCCAATCAATCAATCAATCAATCAACCAATCAACCAATCAACCAATCAACCAACCAACCAACCAACCAACCAACCAATAATGAATGAATGAATGAATGAATAATAATCAATCAATCAATCAATCAATCAATCAACCAATCAACAATCAACCAACCAACCAACCAACCAACCAATCAATCAATCAATCAATCAATCAACCAGCCAAACTGCCAAACTGCCAATTAACCAATTAGTGAATAGTAAATAAAAACGTTCAGTAAATCACTGGCTCATTCAGCAAATTAGTCAAGCAGGATTGGAAGTGGGAGGTGTTGATACACGTTCCGATTATCTGTACATGTACATGTATCTATCAGCCAGGTGGTCAGTCATTGAAACAGTCTTTTGGTTGCCATGGTGAATTAATTAACCATTTCCTTGTATGCACTTCGTGTGTGTATGATAAACAAATAAACACCAACCAAAACAATAAACACAACAAAAAACACAAAAAACCCATACCATAAGAGGAGAAAAGACAAGTTTTTTATTTCCAAGGATGATAGACAAGCAGTACATGTGCTTTTTTTTTATATTGAGTATGAAGGTCTTAATAAGTGGACAGGTTCAATAAGCGTCCTGTGTGTGTGGTGTGTGTGTGTGTGTGTGTGTGTGTGTGTGTGTGTGTGTGTGTGTGTGTGTGCGTTGTGTGCCTTGTGTGTGTGTGTGTGTGTGTGCATGTACATGTACGTGTGTTTAACTTATGTAATATATATGCATGTGAATATATGTATATATACATGTAGTATCAATTATACATACATATATATACATATTTATATATATATATATACACACACATATAAATGCAAACTTACATACAAACATACATACATACATACATAATAATTACATTACATACATATATATACATATTATAATAATATATATAATATTATATATATATATATACATATACAATACATACATACGATATATATATATGTATTGGCAAGAGGCTGAAATGGATGCCTCAGACGATAGCTCGAAGCAAGGAGAGCTTGGCAACGCCTCCATTACTGTCATTTTCCTTCTTGCTTTACAGCCTTCATGGCCTGCTTTCTGTCGGAGGATTGGAGAAGACAGCGAAAATCGAACTGTTCTCGTAACGCAAGAAAGGGACGAGTTTGAAACTCCTTGTTTGAGTATCTGACTAAGAAGCAAGACACTTCATTTCGTTCGCTGGATGCTCTGGTGTCCCCTTTCCCTCAGTCTTTCCGCCCCGCTTCTGTTCCGCCCTTTTTCTTTCTTAATAGATTTCTTCCCCATCCGTCACCGTGTCTCTCTTTCTCGGTGTTCTTCTTGCTCTAGGTTTTTGTGGGGTTTTTTTTGTCCGAGTTTCTTCGTCTTTCTCCTGTTCACCAGACCCTAAGCGGTTGACCAGGGTGGTGGATTTATTGTTGTGCAATACAATTAATTCAGTAATGTGAGTTAAGTCTGTGCTTGTGATACCACGTTTCGGTAGATCAGTCGGTCAGTCAGTCATCAGTCAATCAGTCAGTCAATCAATCAATCAATCATGAATGAGAGAATGAATCATTGAATCAATTGATCAGTTAGTCAGTGTGCCAGTCAGCCATTGCATATTCAGTGTTATTAAATATCAGTTTATGCTTGTACGCATGTAGCGTGTACAAAAGAAACCAATGCAGTGAAAGACTACCTTTTGGCTACATATGTATTTTCAAGATTAATAACAACATGCACAAAGATGCTGTGTCAATCATTAATAATTCATAATGATAAAAAACGTCTTGATGTTCAACAGAGATGATGAAGATGAAGGAGAAAATGAAGAAGAAAATGAAGAAGCAGAAGCAGAAGCAGAAGAAGAAGAAGAAGAAGAGGAGGAGGAGGAGGAAGGGGAAGGGGGAGAGGAAGGGGGAGGAGGAAGAGGAGAAAATATGGCCCTTTAACAAAATATATTTCTGCCCACAAACGACCAGCAAACTAATGAACTGATTGCTGAATGAATCGAAGTAACTGCCAGCCTCAAAGCAAACAGGGACCAGCAACTCACGAAAATGGACTGAAAATATGTAGTCAGTTAACTAAGGAAAACGAACACAAACACAAACAAAAACAAAAAAAAAGCACACAAAAATTCGGCCAACTGGTCTTTGTTAAGTGAACATAAAAATGAAAAGCGTTCTTAACAAAAAAATGCATATCAATCAACATCAGGGAGAAAGTTCTTCAGTGTTACATAGAACCGATAATGTTGTACAAATGTGAATCGTGGACTGTCAACACGCAGAATCGGAACAAGACTGAGCCAGTTGAGATGTTTTTTTTAAGAATGTTCCATCCATGGACAGCAAAGAAAACAAACGAGACAATCTTGAAGGAGGCAGACACAAGAAGATCATTAATTAAGAAGATTAGTAAAAGACAAGCAAGATTTACAGAACATTTTATGAGGCAAAAGAAGTTTAAGCACCTAGTCACTACAGGAAAGCTGGAGGGGAAAACACCAGGTAGACCCAGAGAGAAAATATTGGATATCACGACAGGAAAGCTGGAGGGGAAAAACACCAGGTAGACCCAGAGAGAAAATATTGGATATCACGACAGGAAAGCTGGAGGGGAAAAACACCAGGTAGACCCAGGGAGAAAATATTGGATATCACGACAGGAAAGCTGGAGGGGAAAAACACCAGGTAGACCCAGGGAGAAAATATTGGATATCACGACAGGAAAGCTGAAGGGGAAAAACACCAGGTAGACCCAGAGAGAAAATATTGGATATCACGACAGGAAAGCTGGAGGGGAAAAAACACCAGGTAGACCCAGAGAGAAAATATTGGATATCACGACAGGAAAGCTGGAGGGGAAAAACACCAGGTAGACCCAGAGAGAAAATATTGGATATCACGACAGGAAAGCTGGAGGGAAAAACACCAGGTAGACCACAGAGAGAAAATATTGGATATCACGACAGGAAAGCTGGAGGGAAAAAACACCAGGTAGACCCAGAGAGAAAATATTGGATATCACGACAGGAAAGCTGGAGGGAAAAAACACCAGGTAGACCCAGGGAGAAAATATTGGATATCACGACAGGAAAGCTGGAGGGAAAACACCAGGTAGACCCAGAGAGAAAATATTGGATATCACGACAGGAAAGCTGGAGGGGGAAAACACCAGGTAGACCCAGGGAGAAAATATTGGATATCACGACAGGAAAGCTGGAGGGAAAACACCAGGTAGACCCAGGGAGAAAATATTGGATATCACGACAGGAAAGCTGGAGGGGGAAAACACCAGGTAGACCCAGAGAGAAAATATTGGATATCACGACAGGAAAGCTGGAGGGGGAAAACACCAGGTAGACCCAGAGAGAAAATATTGGATATCACGACAGGAAAGCTGGAGGGAAAAACACCAGGTAGACCCAGAGAGAAAATATTGGATATCACGACAGGAAAGCTGGAGGGAAAAAACACCAGGTAGACCCAGGGAGAAAATATTGGATATCACGACAGGAAAGCTGGAGGGAAAACACCAGGTAGACCCCGAGAGAAAATATTGGATATCACGACAGGAAAGCTGGAGGGGAAAAACACCAGGTAGACCCAGAGAGAAAATATTGGATATCACGACAGGAAAGCTGGAGGGGGAAAACACCAGGTAGACCCAGAGAGAAAATATTGGATATCACGACAGGAAAGCCGGAGGGGGAAAACACCAGGTAGACCCAGAGAGAAAATATTGGATATCACGACAGGAAAGCTGGAGGGGGAAAACACCAGGTAGACCCAGAGAGAAAATATTGGATATCACGACAGGAAAGCTGGAGGGGGAAAACACCAGGTAGACCCAGGGAGAAAATATTGGATATCACGACAGGAAAGCTGGAGGGAAAAAACACCAGGTAGACCCAGGGAGAAAATATATTGGACGGACTTGCGGAGTGGCTGAGGACAGAGAGGGTGGGAAATGTACTTGCAGCGACAAAGGATAGATTCGTATGGAGGGCCATGACCACCAACGCCACGCAATAGGGCACATGATGATGATGATGATGATGATGATGATGATGATGATGATGATGATGATGATGATGATGATGCTTGATTTAGATCCTTTCATGGCATAACAATTGTGATGTTAGTGCATATTAGTACAACTAAAAAAAAAACTGTTACTAGAATTTATTAAAAACCTCACAGCTTCAAGTCATATCATGGGGACACCTTCCAAAAGTTGCCATCGGATCTAGGGATGTCTCATAAAGCATAGAGAATTTATCCATTGATTTTTCAGTTTCCATTTCTCTGGCATAACTGCTTTGTATGATTTCTCTCTGTTCATAAACACGGACAACACAAAATATAAAGCAGTGTCTAATGCAAGAAAGTAAATACG
>CM060311.1:39831948-39836948 GCA_030674185.1 Monoplex corrugatus
AATGTTGCAGTCATTTCAAACGTTGCTTTTATTTTTTTTTTTATCTCGCGCGAACTGCTTGTAAGTCACCTTGACAACACGCACGACTAGTGCCAGCTAAACTAGAACAACAAAGTGCTCATTCACTCGCTCATTCACTCGCACACACACACACACACACACACACACACACACACACACACACACACACACACACACACACACACACACACACACACACACACACACACACACACACACACACACACACACACAGAGAAACCCTCTCCTTAAAGAGAGTAGATTATTATACCTTGCCCTAGATCATGAACATCCCTTAAAATGCGGTATGGTCTAGCAATTCTAACAATCTTCCTTTTTATTGATAAAAAAAACAACAACAAAAAAACAGAAAACAAAAAAACACACAACCCCCCCCCCCCCCCCCCAGGAAATGCAGGTTTTGTACTTATCAAGGCCATTGTAACCTTGAAGAAGCATGGGATATGATAGAAGTTTGCGTAAAGCAAGGATAATGGTAGACAGACTGTCACAACAATTGAAAACAAAATATGAATATTCTCTGCAGTTCCTGAGAAAGTGCTGGATGATTTTAGACACATTGTTTTTCTTTCTCACCTTGGACTTGTGGCTATGACTTCCATTCCAAACTTATGCATCCACGACTCTACACCGGTGTAGGCTACATCTTTGACCCAAATATGATAATGATCCACCCAGAAACATCTAAGAAAATCGTGTGCTAACACATTTTTGTCACAGATAGCAAGCAGACACATACACACAAACACAGGGACAGACAGATCCTCGCAGCTCTCTGCGGTTTATTTGAAACAATCGGCTTTTTAATTTAAAGGGAAAATGAAGAGGCCTAGCAAACAGCCTTGGATGTAGCCTACAGCAACAAGTTAATTTTACCAGACAGCGCTTTCAGCGTCTGCAACTGTCCCAAGCTATCGGGTAATTATTCTCTCAGTACTTGCAAGCAACCTCGACAGCGCGTGTAGTATGTTCATGAACACAGGAATATTTCCGTCTGCATTGCACCGTTAGTCACCTAGTAACTGTTAAGTGCACAACGTGTTCTTTTGTTCTCTGGGTACTTTTGTCTTGTACACTACCTTGACAACGCAGATAGCGCATACTACGATGGCCACCTGCTTTTGAGTCTGCCTAGTACCGTCGTGTTCTTTGTTATCACAATTCTTGAAAATTGTCTTAACAACACGCCTGCAAGACAAGAACAATAATTATGGCCGAGCCATTTTAACAACCTCCCTTTCTAAACGAAATCTTATAACCAGGTATTGCATTTCTTGTGGTCACCGTGACCTTGAAGAAGCTTCGGTTGAAATGAAATTTTACATTTTTACATGTGCATGAACGGTGAAATCAAATATTGTCTGAAGTTCACGATAAAATGTAAATCACGCATCTTCTTGTAAAAGTGCTGATTTTGGACACGTTTTTCCTTCATGTGACATTGACGTATGTATTGTCCTCTAAATTAGTCGTTCGCGACTCATTAACGGTCTATATCGTTGACACAAATGTGGTAAAGCTTAATTCAAAAACAGCGAGAAAGTCTTGCTTACACGTTTTGGTTAAAGACAAACACGCATGCAGGCAGGCAGGCAGGCAGGCACACACACACACACACACACACACACACACACACACACACACACACACACACACACACACACACACACACACACACACACACACACACACACACACACACACACACACACACACCCGCACATACACGCACACACACACACACACACACATACATATATATATATATATATATGTATGTTATATATATGATGTACATGTTTTTTTGTTTTTTTAACCCTTTGACTCCCGCACCCTGTCCACCAGCATCCTGCATTGTCAACTGCGCTAGCAAAACAAAACCTTAATCGTTTTGATTCCTTCACCCTATCCACCCCAGCTTCCTCAGAAAGCTGGTGGATAGGTTGAGAGGGTTAATGGGCTAAGATTTTGCAAATTGGTGGATAGGGTGCGGGAGTCAAAGGGTTAAGGAAAGATTAAAGCGAAACATGCACTCGCTCACTAACAACGGAGGCTGGTCCAAAGTGGTCTGGAGTAATCCATAAGTCTGCTTGCCGAATGTAACAGGAGTGGGAATGTTGGCTCACAGCAACCTGCTGAGTAGATGAACAACAACAGTCTGTTTATTGTCCTCCATGACTGTCGCCTCTTTACTTACTTTACTTTACTTTTTCCCTCCGCTTGTACCGGTGGGCGTGGCGGGGAGATACAGTCGTCTGTCAGCAGCAAGGCGGGTGGCCTGGAGAAGGGACATCTCGTGAGCTCTGAGGGTGTCTGCCACGGAGTCGCTCCATCGTCGTCTTGGTCTTCCTCTGGCTCTCCAGCCAGAGTATCTGGTGTTGTATGCCCGAAGAGCTGGATGGTTTAGGGACATACGTGTGAGGTGTCCGAACCACTTGATCCTCATATGTTCGATGTGTTGTAGGATTGGTGTTGCTCCTACCATGTCTCGTATCACCTCATTTCTGATCTTGTCCCGCCTTGTCTTGTTTACTGCTTTCCTCAGGCATTTCATTTCACAGGTGACCAGTTTTCTCTCGAGGATTTTAGTTAGGGACCATGTCTGGCACTGGTATGTCAGCGTTGGTAGAAAAATGGCGTTGATGAGTTTCGCCTCTCAAAGCCCAACCCCTCGTCCTCGTCGTGGGAGGTGGAAACAGATAATGCTGGCCAACGGGGCACTGGTAAAGCTGCGACTGGCTTAGCAGGCCGGCAGTGGTTAAACAAACTGCTCAAGACAACATAAGGAGATACAAACGGACTATCGCCTCTCTCCCCCTAAAACCTGATGGACCATTCAGCTTGAAAACACATCAGCCCCCAACAGAATTACATTTAGAACTAAACGCCGGCCGGATGTCCCTTAGCAGTTATGGCGAATTTGATGTCTTCCAAGTTTTGTTGTTGTTGTTGGTGGTGGTGATATTGGTGTTTGCTTTATTGTTGTTGTTGTTGTTGTTTATTGGGTATGTGAATTAAAATGTCAGTTTTCATAACGCTAATGCTACAAAGAGAGCACAACTGAGTAGGGATGATGTTGTTTTTGAAAAGATATGCGCCTTGTCTTGTTCATTCTCAACAAGTTATCGTTCTGTGTTTGTGTATTTCTGGTGTCTATTTGCTCGAATGTTGGCAGCTACTTTGATTTACTGATATTTGCTGTTGTTGTTGTCTTTGCATTTGTGTTCATTTATTTGCTTATGTGGTGGATCATTTTCACCCTTTGACCCCTGCACCCTATCCACCTACAGCAAACATTTAACCCTTTGATTCCCTCATTCTGTCCACCAGCTTCCTGCAGGAAACTGGTGGGTAGGGTGAGGGAATCAAGGGGTTAAGTTTTTGCATTGTTAGCATGGTTGACAATGCAGGATGCTGGTGGATAGGGTGCGGGAGTCAAAGGGTTAACATATAAACACCTGTTGAGTTTGTGCTGTGGAGACCGTACTTTTAAGGAAAGGTGCTATGTTGTTGTTTCTGATTGGCGGTTTATTGGCGCCTTTCTATGATTGACGTATAAAAAGAAAAACATTGCACCTTTCTATGCTTAATGTATAAAAAAGAAAAATTCCACCTTTCTATGCTTAATGTATAAAAAAAAGAAAAATTCCACCTTTCTATGCTTAATGTATAAAAAAAGAAAAATTCCACCTTTCTATGCTTAATGTATAAAAAAAGAAAAATTCCACCTTTCTATGCTTAATGTATAAAAAGAAAAACATCGTGCTTATTGTGAAGTTGATTTAACCAGGTTTGCTATCATCTATTTGTTTGTTACATAATTATACAGCATCACTTATAGAACTTCTCCACTTGTGTTTGATTTCTTCCAAAGTGATGGCAGTTGCTGCTTTGATGGAACTACATCATACCATATATATTAAATGGATTATTATCTTAGTGTTGTTGTTGTTGTTGTGTTGTTTTTGTTAGTCTTAGAATGTGTAATTTCTGTTTTAACTTGAGGACATAAAACCTTTGTGTAAGTTTTTCCATAGGATCACTTTGCTTTGGTTGGAGCCTTAGTTTCAGTGATGTTGAAGTTCATATTGTAGTTTTCCTGCTTTTATTGTAGTTGCTACTGTTCATGTTGCTGTTGTTTTTATATGGATGGTAGATTATTTGGCTTGAGAGTATTTTCTTTGCGCTATAAACAGGTCGCCGTGGCTAGTTTTAGGAACTAACCCTACCGAGTTTTATTGCTGTTGTTGCTTTTTTGTTTGTTCGTTTATATCTATCTGTCTATCTGTCTGTCTATCTGTCTGTCTATCTGTCTGTCTATCTATCATCTATCCATCCATCCATCCATCCATCCATCCATCCATCCGTCCGCCCGTCCGTCCGTCCGTCCGTCCGTCCATCCATCCATCCATCCATCCATCCATCCATCCATCCATCCGTCCATCCATCCATCCATCCATCCATCCATCCATCCATCCATCCATCCGTCCGTCCATCCATCCATCCGTTCATCCATCCATCCGTCTGTCCATCCGTCCATCCATCCATCCATTCATTCATCCATCCATCCAGCTACCTACCTACCTTCCTACCTACCTACCTACCTACCTACCTACCTACCTGTTTGCCTGTCTGTCTGTTTGCCTGCCTGCCTGTCTGTCTGTCTATCTGCCTGACTGACTGTCCATCTATCTATCCATCTATCTGCCCGTCTGTCTGCCTATCTATCTTTCTATCTCTCTCTCTCTATCTATCTATCTATCTATCTATCTATCTATCTATATCTAACTATCTATCTATCTATATCTATCTATCTATCTATCTCTATCTCTCTATCTTTCTATCTCACTCTCTGTCTATCTATCTATCTATCTATCTATCATCTATCTATCTATCTATCTATCTATCTATCTGTCTATCTATCTATATGTATGTATGTATGTATGAACGTATGTATG
>CM060311.1:39841948-39859448 GCA_030674185.1 Monoplex corrugatus
TAAAAATGTGGCAGTGTTTTCTGTCGGAGCCCAGATAATTTAAAACAAGTTTGGAATTCCGCTTGGTCTTTTTATACAGCACTTCCACTATTTTCACAGGTGGCTTTTATGGTGCCGAGTGGTTGACACCCTAAATGCATATAAGTCTAGGCTTACCAAAACTTGATTCTATTTACACGATCCAATACCTTTTCCTGATCCAAACAGACGAGGTGGAAGCTGTTGCAGGTGTTCATATGTTTTTTGGCAAAGTTGGCGAAAAGCGAAAATAGCGTCTGTGGATTCTCTTTCTTTTCTGAATGCAAATTGGGCTTCAGCTTAAGAATGGCTGCGCTGTGGTCCTTGTACGTTGTTCTAAAAATCTGGCGTATGTCTTGCCGAAACGGCCCAGTATAGAGATACCTTGACTGAAATTATTTGATTATAAAAGTAAGATCAAGTCGTCTGATTGACAGTGTTTGTATGTGTTCTATAAAGTCCTATATACTTTCTATTAAGGTTGATATTTTGAACATGTATTAATTGCATTTTTGGCTCAGGGAAATGTGATTTGAAGAAACAGTTTTTGGCAATAGAGGCCAGTTTATTTTTTATACAGGTCTGAATGCCCTTAGTTATGTTTTCATTTGTATTCGGGTTAGTTTTTTTTTTAAACCGCTGGTGATAAAATGGGAGGAATGATCGACGCCAAAGGACATATCCTGAAATAATGTGCGAGAATGTGTTGGTATGTGTATTTAATCTTCTTTTTCATGTGTCTTTTTCTTCAACGAGGTGTTGTTTGTATTTTGAAATGGTTACAGCCTAATAGCACTGCATTGTTGGCTGGGATTTTACAAATAATAGATGCTGATGTTGCTAGCGATGATGATGATGATGATGATGATGATGATGATGATGATGATGGTGATGGTGATGATGACGACAATGATGATGATGATGACGACGACGACGATGATGATGTAATAACGACGACGACGACACCGATGATGATGAGATGATGATGATGATGATAATGATGATAATAATAATAATGAGCAGAAGAGGAAGAAAAAGGAAAAGAAGAAGGAGGAGGTGGAGGAGGAGAAGCAGAAGATGCAGAAGAAGAAGAAAAGAAGAAGAAGAAGAATGCGAAGAAGAAGAAAATGCGAAAGAAGAATGCGAAGAAGAAGAAGAATGCGAAGAAGAAGAAGAAGAAGAATTTTAAGAAGAAGAAGAAGAAGAATTTGACAACAGAAACAAGGTCACGTCATTTGATAAAAGAAGCGAAGTCATTTTGACTCGTCCTTTTTCAAGGCTTACCACCCACCACAGGGAGTTTAAATTAACACCTGTTCGAAACGTCTACACAATCATGGTTTCTTACGTGGAGAGCGCATGGAAGAATCCGATACCAATAGCGATGCAAGACGCCACAATCCGCGGCGTACACCAAGAATGCCACACAATGGGAAACACAATCGGAGCAGATGGCATTAAGCTCCACAGGGTCAATAATCCTCTGGCAAGACTCTGAAAGATTTTGTTGTTATAACCATTAAACGAATGGGGTATTCTTTCTTGCGCTATATAACTGGGTATGACCTCCCTCAGACACAGGAATTTAATTCGCTCAGTGAATGGGTCGGAGTTCTTGTTTGTTGAACCTTTGTAGGCAGCCAGACACATCTGCTTTTAGTGGCGCTTCACACAGACACAGACACAGACACAGACACAGACACAGACACACACATCACAACACACACACACAACACACACACACACACACACACACACGAAGTGACTGTGGTTTGTTTCATGCACACACAACACACATACACACATGCACGCACACACACACACGCACGAACACACCACACACACACACACGCGTACAGAAACACACACGTACACAGACTCACATACAAAGACATGCAAACTCACACAAACGCGCGCCCACACACACAGGCACATGCACACACAGACAGACACACATATCCAGTTGTCTATCGAGCATCTGGACAATTTTAAGCTTTACGGTAAAGTTCATTTTTGTTCCTCCTGGAACTGTTCTCGGCTTCTACTGTCATTGCCTCACGGCTCTTGTTCTCTTCATACCACAAATGAAAAATAAGAGCTCATAGACTTGTGTGCCTTCCAACCCCCTTATACTAGCTTACACGGAAAGACTATGACTTGGAATTCGGATTTCCTCAAGTGCATTGACTAGAAACTGGTATACTTTTCAGTCTTATAGAAATGGGCTTCCTCCATTTCACTTTCATACAGCACAGTGTATTCGATCAGAATCATTTGTTTTTCGTGAATAAGAATGGAGTACTATTTGTCGTCTCGTGCCACTCTTGCTGGTAATTTCCGGGTGTTTTCTCCATTCTGGAAAATTTGCTGAGCACTCCCGAGTCGTCCGCTCCATCCGGCACACACCGTTTCCTTGCTGCGGATGTCAGGGCTTTTCCAGGCCACAGTTTGCTGGTTCGAGCCGTATAGAAGGTTGCCAGAGCTTCTGGTGGTGTGGTTTTCATCTTAGCAGTTCCATCGCTTGTGGGATCTCTTTAATTAAGCGATTGGTTTTGCCTTTATATGTACTTTCTTTAGTTTAGTGCTACTTTGCATGAGTTCAGGGCATGTTCCACTGTTTGTCTGTCCTGGTAGACTTTGTGCACAAGGTCATTGGTTTCCCCCATTTCACCAGTCTTGCGTTCGAGGGCAGACGGTCGTATACGTATCTGAGGATGAAACTGATCCTGAAAGGGGCCATACGCCAGATATCAATGTCACTTTGATTTCTATAGAGCGCACTTCCCATGCTGTATGTTGCCCCTGTTGGCCTTACTGGGCTGCCTTCTGAATTCTTTTTGCATTATTTTCATTTTACGTCTCTTGTTACAATATATCTGCTGTTTTTTCCATAGCCTTTTACCATCGTTCCATTTTTGTTGATCCCAGTCCCTGACTGCTGGTTTGTGTGTGACCTGTTATTTCTCTGAACATGAGTTTCCGGACTTTGCTTTCTCTGCCAGTCACCACCTGGGATTGGATAAATCTAAGAAACTTATTCCCCTTTTTTTACCCACTGGACGAGGTGGCAGGGAAGTTTTAGTCTTTTTCTTATTATCTGTTGTTTGGTGTCTGTTTGTGATCGTGCATTCGCGCTTGACAAAGGCCGGTTGGCCGAAAATTTGCGCCTGTCTTGCCTTGTATCTAATACGCGTCCTTTTTCGGTTTTCTTGTTTTTCTGGTTCCTGTTTGCTTGGACGCGGGCAGTCGCACTTGTTTTGGATTTCGTATTTCCCGAGTCCTCAAGTGTGGCTAGAACCCTGACTTTTCCCACCTTGTACAAATGGAGGATGAATTTTAGGGGTAGCTTCAGTTTTGCTTGGCAAAAATTGACCTCAACGTCAGTGAGACCAGGTGGGACACCAAGCCATCTCCCTGTGTTTATTGATTTTGGCCTTCATCGATTCTGCTGTGCTGTTGCTGATATCGTATATTAGAGGAGCTTTGGAATGGGCATCAGCAGCACGCACCAGGCCTTTGTGTATTTCCCATGGAGACCATGGTTTGTTACTTGCAGGCTTTCCTCTGCCATCTACTCGGTTTTGTAACTCTTGTTTAGCTTCCAGGGCTGATTCTTTTGTCACCCTTGAAATGGCTTGATTGGCTACAGTAACCTTTACTGATTCTGCTACTTCTCCATTCGGTAGTGAGAGGCTCTGTGATTGCTTTGGATTGAAACTGATCCTGAAGCATCCAACTCGTCTGACGGCTTCAGTGTTTTGTTTCCTCGTCTTTCATGGGAATGACTGTTGTGTCATCCATGAAAGCTTTCAGAGGGGGCATTTGTTATCCATTTGTTGACCGCTTACCTTCAGTGATAGTAGCAATAGATCCCACTAGACCTATCTTACAGCAAGTCCTTACTACTCTACACGTGTACTCATCATCATGTGCCCTATCGCGTGGCGTTGGCAGTCATGGCCCTCCACCCGAATCTGTCCCCTGTCGCTGCAAGTACATTTCCCACTCTCTCTGTCTTCATCCACCCCGAAAGTCCGTTCAATATTTTCTCCCTGGGTCTATTATTTAAAAAAAAAGATAAACGGATCTCCCGAGGGTTGATGAACCCACAGCTCTGCGTTTGAAGCTGTTGTTTTGACCATCTGAGCTAACCGGGTACTAGATGAACCTGTGGCATGCCGAAAGTTAACTGTAAACCTGACGCGTTTGTTGTTGCTGCTGCTGTTGGCGGGGATGTATTTATTTCATGAGTTACTTGACTTCAGTTGAAACACCCACCCACTGTTGTTCTCACTGTGAAGTGATGATGGCTATGTTTGTTCCGGTGGAGTGTGCATGATTAGATGTTACTGTTGATGACATTCCTATGTCTGGTGTTTTGTTTGGAGTGGACGTCAATAGATTTTGATTGTTGGTATTCGCAAATCGGTTGTCCTTCTGTGTAGAATGAATGCTTTTAGATTTTGTTGTTTTTGTTGACAGTGTTGTTCTGTGTGGAATGGGCGTTTTTAGATTTCGTTATTATTGTCCCACATTCATATGTCGTTGTTTTGGGTGTCAGTATCATCATCGTCATATGCCTTGCTGCATGGCGTTGGCGATAATGGCCCTCGAATCTGTCTTTTGTCACTGCATGCATATCTCGTACCCTTTTGGTCCCCACCCACTCTGCAAAATTGTCTTCTTTTTTCCTTCGTAGGTGTACCTGTGCTCTTTTCCCCTTTAGTTTTCCTGTTGTAGACGTTATTATCTTGTGTTATGGATTACATGTACATTCTTACATCTTTTTTGTCTTTGTGTGGAGTGAACGTTATTTGATTCTGTTGATAATGTTGGCATTCTTATATTTGGTTTTGTTGTGGGGAATCGACGTTGATTTTGTTGTTATTCTTGACATTGTTATATTCCGTGTTGTTATTTTGTAAGTTTATTTAGTCTTTGTCTATTTTCATTTGATCATTAGGCATTTTTTTCTTTTACATCGAATTGAAATTGAGATGTCTTAGCTATTGTTGTTGGTGGTGCTATTGTTTATTTTTGTTTTGTGTGTGCGTCTGATTCGTTCATTAATTTTTGTTGTTTTATCTGTTGTTGTTGGATGGGCTGGCGTTCATTTTTTTAAAACTTGTTTAATTCATTCATTTTTTGTTTTTGGTGTTATTTATTGTTGTTTGTTTGTTTGTTTGTTTGTTTGTTTTATTGAGCCATTCGTCCTGTGTCGTTTTCATTTGCTTGTGTAAATGACGGGTGATTTGGCTTAGGGCCATCCTTGGCCATTACCTTGTAAATGAGATGTCAGTTGCTATTGTGCGAAATTGTTGTTGGCAATTTTTATTGTTGTTATTGGTGTTCGTTCGTTTGTTCGTTGGTTGGTTCGTTTGATGAGTCATTCAGAGTGGAAACACACATCACGTTTATGTTGACAACGATCCTAATGATTATTTGGGGGAAGTTGTTGCATAGCATGGTTGGCTGTAACTGTCATTGTCCTTGCTGTTGTCGTTGATATGTTTGGTGCTGTTCATTTTGTTTCTGTGTTGTATTTTGAACTGTTTGTTGTTTATCATTTTCGTTCCTATGTTGTATTTTCTCGTGGCAATGAATTTACTGTGGAAAAAAATGAAGTGCTCTCGATGGGGAGAACGTGTCACACTGCTCTGGATGGGAAGAACGTGTGACACTGCTCTGGATGGGAAGAACGTGTCACACTGCTCTGGATGGGAAGAACATGTCACACTGCTCTGGATGGGAAGAACATGTCACACTGCTCTGGATGGGAAGACATGTCACACTGCTCTGGATGGGAAGAACATGTCACAATGTTTTGGATGGGAAGAACATGTCACAATGTTTTGGATGGGAAGAACATGTCACACTGCTCTGGATGGGAAGAACATGTCACACTGCTCTGGATGGGAAGAACATGTCACACTGCTCTGGATGGGAAGAACATGTCACACTGCTCTGGATGGGAAGAACATGGCACAATGTTTTGGATGGGAAGAACATGTCACACTGCTCTGGATGGGAAGAACATGTCACACTGCTCTGGATGGGAAGAACATGTCACAATGTTTTGGATGGGAAGAACATGTCACAAATGGCAATGCCGCTCATTCGTACTCTTTTCTTGTTGTCTGTCTGCATGTTTTTTGTTTTTGTTTGTTTGTATTCTCTGTGAATGTGGATTTTTCAATAGAATCTTGCTGAGAATAACTCCTTGCGTGACAATGGCCCTTTTATGTGCAAAAAAATACAAGCTGTGCGCAGAACTAGTTTATTGGCTCATTAAAGAAACCCAACAACAACAAACACAACACCACCAACAACAATTACAACAACCATTCAAGCAGCTCATGAAAAGCAGCCCCAGATCCCCACTTCAGATATATTGGCAGGAGAAGAGACTTCCTGTGTAAGCGAGCACCGAACTAAGCTGTTTTCACGACCTTTTGTTTTCAAAACAGCTGCTCTTAAGCTCTAGGTCACGACTACACTTCCTTGGTTCATGCTAAACAATGTTGCAGAGATTTTTGTTATCAATTCTTTAAAATTTCTTTTCAATTTTTCGTTGCAATTCACGTTGTCATAATCATGCAATTAAACCATTTCAACTAAAGGGAAAAAAAACATGATCATGAAGTAAATGAGAAACTAGGAAATAAGCTGATGAACAAGACAAGACAGAAAAAACGATCCTTTCGATAACACAAAACATGAAATAAACCACACCATTTAGTTATATACAGGAGCGTAAGAGATACCGAACAGCACAATGCGATATAATGTTATGACTACTCTCCCAGCTCATTTGAACTCATTGCCCAGTACAAATTTACTTAACTCTGACTGTAACACAATCGTACAAAAGCACTGATAAACAACACAAACGCAATCACACATCAGAATGCACACAGTCATACACGTATACAAATGCATATGTAATCACAACGTCTAAGCATCATAACCTATGGACCTTTCACTGTCACTGGAGCGATCTTCGAAAACAACCCAGTAGAACTGTATGTACATCTGGCTTTACTGTTCAAGTGTCGTGTTTACTGTCCAACATAAGTGTGATTGGCTGTACTGCTAGATGTTAGTTAATCCTATGCCTTCAGTTGACAAGCTAGTTTGTCTGGCTTGCCAGACATTGCCAGCATCCAGAGTCTTCAGACAATAGGCTAGCTGTCTGTCTTGCCAGACATTGTCAACATTTGTTTCAGACTAAGTACAGGTATGGATCTGTTTCTACCTGAGGGGTTTCTGCGATAATACCATACATCATCTAGTAGCTCCAGGGGTTGTGGTGTGTTATTTTGCTCTCCCGACACATGCAGATAACAAGAGTGTAGCCACTTAACCGGAGGAGCACACTGCACTGACTCACTCAGTCACAGCAAAGAGAGGTCAGAGTGGTTAACCCTTTGACTCTCGCACTCTAATCGCCGGCATCCTGCATTGTCAATCATGCTAGCAAAGTAAAAACTTAACCATTTCACTCCCTCACCTTGTCCACCACCTTCCTGCAGGAAGCTGGTGGGTAGGATGAGGGAGTTAAAGGATTACGTTTTTGTAGTTCGTGGATAGGGTGCGGGAGTCAAAGGGTTAAACGAGATGGTTTGGATTAATCCATTAGTCTGGTTTTGCTGACCAGGGAGTGGTGGTTCACAGCCATACTTTGAATGAAACACAGTGGTCATTAGTATTGTCCAACATGTCCTCTCGCTTCCCTCCCTCTGAAACATTATGGGTCGTACGACTTCGTAGCCTCCATCACCACATTTCTGCTGAAACTGAAACTAAAAGAGAAGGCATACATGTACTGCGTGTATTGTGGTGAATTTGATAGTGCTTTGTTGTTATAATAGCTACCTGGCTGAACCTGTCTCTCAGTGCAAAAAAGGGCTACTTACTGCGTAGCTTTCATCGGCGATCCAGCCGACTTCTTCAGCGCAACTGCTGGGTTGAGAACTGGCTTCAGTGCGCACCGCCGTGAGCGAACTCACGACAGTGCGACTGAATAAGTGAGGAGTACACGGATGGCAGGTTGTGTCGGCCACGGTCATTGTTGATGATGTTGATCGCGTTGTTGGTGTTGAGAATGAAGATGGTGGGGGTGATGTTTTTGGTTTCCATGCTGCTGCGTTGATGTTGCTGGTGTTCTTTTAGATGATGATTCTAATGAATATAATGGTGGTGGTATTGAGGTTGTTTATTCATTTCTTGACTTAGCGGAATCATTTGGTTATGAAGCAAACGTTACCACGTTTATGTTACATGAAAGACTGTCTATTAGGTGCATGGATAGTGTGTTTTTGTCCTGGGATATTTGTCGTGAAAGCAGTAAGCAGGTTTATAGTGAAAGAGATCAGAACTCTGTTGTTACTGGAACCAGAAAAAAACAACAACACGAAAACAGAATCAGAACGCGTATTTAATACAACCAGACAAGACAGGCGCAAAGTTTTGGGCAACTGGCCCTTGTCAAGCATAAGATTACAAACAAACAAACAACAAATACAAAAATTAGGAGAAAAAGACTGAAACTTCCCTGCTGCGCCTGTCTTGTCTGGTTGTATCAAATACGCGTTCTGATTCTTTTTTCGTCTTTTTTTGTGGTTTCCGTTTGCTTGAACGCGGGCAGTCACAATTGGGTTGGATTGTGTTGTTATTGTTCTTTATTTATCTGTTTGTTTGTTGATGCTGCTCAGGTTGCTGTTGCTATTGTGTACTACTTTCGTTTATTTCATTATTTTCATGCGCAATACACAGCAAATGCAACGCGATGGGCACAATTGTAATCACAGGAGATACCTCAAGCCTGTCCATATACACACAAACTTGGGCATAGCACGCGTGCGCACACACATACACACTCAGGCACACAGGCACCCAGACACACACACACGCACCCACACGCGCATGCGCGCACACGCACACACACGCACACACACACCATCAGCTCCTCCATGTCTACACTATAAAGAAATGTCATTGGGTCCTGTGTAAAATTAGCAGGTGTTATTGGTGTTGATGTTCACTGATGATTTTTGAGTTCTGTGTTGTTGGGTATGACATTATGTGGAAGCCCAACATCATCTTCATGCTGAAGAAGATAGCAATGGTTGTTGTGGCGATTTTGATGTGAACAGGCTGGTATTATGGTGATGCTAGTGCAATCCAGATGGTCTTGTGTCTGTCGTGATGATGCTAATGTGAACCAAGTGATTTTGTGCCTGTTGTGGTGATGTTGATTTGAACTAGGTGGTGTTGTGGCTGTATTGGTGATGCTGATGTGAAGCAGGTGGTTTGTGGCTGTTATGGTGATGTGATGTGAACCAGGTGGTTTTGTGGCTGTTATGGTGATGTTGATGTGAAGCAGGTGGTTTTGTGGCTGTTATGGTGATGTTGATGTGAACCAGTGGTGTTGTGGTGTTATGGTGATGTTGATGTGAACCAGGTGGTTTTGTGCTGTGTGGTAATGCTGATGTTGATGTGAATCAGATGGTGTGGTGATGTGATGTTGATGTGAATCAGGTGGTGTGGTGATGTTGATGTTGATGTGAATCAGGTGGTATGGTAATGATGATGTTGGTGTGAATCAGGTGGTATGGTGATGTTGATAGTGATGTGAATCAGGTGGTATGGTGATGTTGATGTTGATGTGAATCAGGTGGTATGGTAATGATGATGTTGGTGTAAATCAGGTGGTATGGTAATGATGATGATGGTAAATCAGGTGGTGTGGTGATGTTGATGTGAATCAGGCGGCATGGTGATGATGTTGTTGGTGTGAATCAGGTGGTATGGTAATGGTGATGTTGGTGTGAATCAGGTGGTATGGTGATGTTGGTGTGAATCAGGTGTATGGTGATGATGATGTTGGTGTGAATCAGGTGGTATGGTAATGGTGATGTTGGTGTAAATCAGGTGGTATGGTGATGTTGGTGTGAATCAGGTGGTATGGTGATGATGATGTTGGTGTGAATCAGGTGTATGGTAATGGTGATGTTGGTGTGAATCAGGTGGTATGGTGATGGTGATGTTGATGTGAATCAGTGGTGTGGTGATGATGATGTTGGTGTGAATCAGGTGGTATGGTGATGTTGGTGTGAATCAGGTGGTATGGTGATGGTGATGTTGGTGTGAATCAGGTGGTATGGTAATGGTGATGTTGGTGTGAATCAGGTGTATGGTGATGGTGATGTTGGTGTGAATCAGGTAGTGTGGTGATGTTGGTGTGAATCAGGTGGTATGGTGATGTTGATGTGAATCAGGTGGTATGGTGATGTTGGTGTGAATCAGGTGGTATGGTGATGATGATGTTGGTGTGAATCAGGTGGTATGGTGATGATGATGTTGGTGTGAATCAGGTGTATGGTAATGGTGATGTTGATGTGAATCAGGTGTATGGTAATTGTATGTTGATGTGAATCAGTGGTATGGTGATGGTGATGTTGGTGTGAATCAGGTGGTATGGTAATGGTGATGTTGGTGTGAATCAGGTGGTATGGTAATGGTGATGTTATGTGAATCAGTGTATGGTGATGATGATGCTGATGCGAATCAGTGGTATGGTGATGGTGATGTTGTGTGGAATCAGGTGGTATGGTAATGGTGATGTTGGTTTGAATCAGGTGGTATGTGATGGTGATGTTGGTGTGAATAGTTGGTATGGTGATGGTGATGTTGGTGTGAATCAGGTGGTATGTTGGTGTGAATCAGGTTGGTGTGATTGGTGTGAATATGGTGATGTTGGTGTGAATCAGGTGATGATGGTGATGTTGTGTGAACAGGTGGTTGTGAAGTGATGTTGGTGTGAATCAGTGTGATGTGATGTTGGTGTGAATCAGTGGTATGTAGTGATGTGTGAATCAGGTGGTATGGTGATGTTGGTGTGAATCAGGTGTATGGTGATGGTGAGTTTGTGTGAATCAGGTGGTATGGTATGGTGATGTTGTGTGAATCAGTGTGGTATGGTGATGTGAGTAATCAGTGGTATGTGATGTTGGTGAATCAGGTGTATGGTGATGGTGATGTTGGTGTGAATCAGGTGGTATGGAATGGATTTGGTTGAATCAGGTGGTAAGTATGTGATGTTTGTGTGAATAGGTGGTATGGTGATGTGATGTTGTGGAATCAGGTGTATGGTGATGGTGATGTTGTGTGAATCAGTGGTATGGTAATGGTGATGTTGGTGTGAATCAGTGGTATGGAATGGTGATGTTGATGTGAATCAGTGGTATGGTAATGTGATGTTGATGTGAATCAGGTGGATGGTGATGTTGGTGTGAATCAGGTGGTATGGTAATGTGATGTGAATCAGGTGTAGTATGGTGATGTTGATGTGAATCAGGTGGTATGGTAAGTGATGTTGGTGTGAATCAGGTGGTATGGTAATGGTGATGTTGTGTGAATCAGGTGGTATGGTGATGGTGATGTTGTGTGAATCAGTGTATGGAAGGTGATGTTGGTGTGAATCAGGTGGTATGGTAATGGTGATGTTGGTGTGAATCAGGTGGTATGGTATGGTGATGTTGGTGTGAATCAGGTGGTATGGTGATGTGATGTGTGTGTGTGAATCAGTGTATGGTGAATGTGATGTTGGTGTGAATCAGGTGGTATAGGTGATGATGTGATGTTGGTGTGAATCAGGTGGTATGAGTGATGTGATATGTTGTGTGTAGTAATTAGGTGGTGAATAGTGTATGATGATGTTGGTGTGAATCAGGTGGTATGGTAGTGATGATGTGTGTGAATCAGTGGTATGGTGATGTGATGTTGGTGTGAATCAGGTGGTATGGTAATGGTGATGTTGGTGTGAATCAGGTGGTATGGTGATGATGATGTTGGATGTGAATCAGGTGGTATGGTGATGATGATGTTGGTGTGAATCAGGTGGTATGGTGATGATGATGTTGGTGTGAATCAGGTGGTATGGTGATGGTGATGTTGGTGTAATCAGGTGGTATGGTGATGTTGATGTTGTGTGAATCAGTGTATTGGTGAGGATGTGATGTGTATGATGTGGAATCAGGTGGTATGGTGATGTGATGTTGAGTGAATCAGGTGGTATGGTGAGATGATGTTTGATGTGAATCAGGTGGTAGATGTGTGGAATCAGGTGTATGTGATTTGATGTACGTGAATCAGGAGGTATGGTAATGTGATTGATGTGAATCAGGTGGTATGAGTGATGAAAGTGATGATGTGATGTTGATGTGAATCAGTGAGGTGATGAGGTGAATCAGTGATGGTGATGATGATGTTGATGTGAATAGAGTATGAATGTGAGTGATATTGATGTGAGTCAGATCGTGTTTGCTGTTTTCTCTTTTTGTTCAAAGTTGCCTGCAGACATGTCCCAAGGCTGTCTTTGAATGGATGTTTTGCTGCACAGTAACACTATCCACACGTGCAATTAAAAAAAATAAATCTGGCGTCGCAATAACATTGCCTTTTAAAAGTGTGAATACATTAGTTTGATACCACAATGACACTGCCCTCACACGTGTGAATAAACCAGTTTGGCGCCAGAGTTCCTGCCTTTGAAATGTGTGAATGAATTAATTTGATATCACTGTAGCAATCAATACTTCTGGTGTTTATGGAGATTGAATGTGTGCCACCGACAAAGCGATAGGATTGATCGAGATCGAGTGAGACGTGCGTTTTTGCATTCGTATGACGGTTATTTGGTGGTGATAATGGTGGTTGTGATGCTGCTGGCTGTGAACCTAATGCATAGGGTTTTATCAGTTCTGGATCTTTTTTTTTTTTCTGCACTGAATTGATGACACTAGCACCATCCCGTTCATTTCAGCTCTTTCTGACATACAACTAAACCCACTGAAGTAAGTTCGAAGTGGGTTCTTTTTTTCTTTTTGTTTGTTTGTTTTGATTTTGCTAATTAGGAGAGACAATTGCATAACTGCATTAATTTGGCTGGTTTGATATTAAACTTTCGATAATAATCTCACCTGACTTGTTTGGACGGGGCTCGAGAGAAAATATACAAATGAATGGTATTCTAGGGAAAATATACAAATGAATGGTATTCTAGGGAAAATATACAAATGAATGGTATTCTAGGGAAAATATACAAATGAATGGTATTCTAGGGAAAATATACAAATGAATGGTATTCTAGGGAAAATATACAAATGAATGGTATTCTAGGGAAAATATACAAATGAATGGTATTCTAGGGAAAATATACAAGTGAACGGTATTCTAGAGAAAAATACAAATGAACGGTAGTTTAGAGAAAATATACAAATGAACGGTTGTCTGGAGAAAATATACAAATGAACGGTATTCTAGAGAAAATATACAAATGAACGGTATTCTAGAGAAAATATGCAAATGAGCGGTATTCTAGAGAAAATATACAAGTGAACGGTATTCTAGAGAAAATATACAAGTGAACGGTATTCTAGAGAAAATATACAAATGAACGGTTGTCTGGAGAAAATATATAAATGAGCGGTATTTTAGAGAAAACGTACAAATGAACGGTATTCTAGAGAAAATATACAATGAACGGTATTCTAGAGAAAATATACAAATGAACGGTATTCTAGAGAAAATGCACAAATAAACGTTATTCTAGAGAAAATATACAAATGAACGGTATTCTAGAGAAAATATGCAAATGGTATTCTAGAGAAAATATTCAAAAGAACGATATTCTAGAGGAAATATACAAATGAACAGTGTTATGATTAGATGTTATGAAAACACTTTGATTTTATCCAGGATGTTCAACTACGCATGCTGTTATAATTATGCAGTTCACCACAAATGCCATGCGATAGGCAAAACCTTCATCATGGAAAAATCCATAAATTTGTGAATATCCCATGATAATAAATATGATGTGAGGTTCTAGGACAGTAACGATTTACTGAGAGTTGTTTTATTTCGTGACACTGTTACAAAAATAACTCTGTCAGACATATTTTCATTTCATTTCAGCGTGTGTATGCTCTGGTCTGCAGGATAATGTGCTAGTGAAACATTTGCTTTCTATCATATATTTTGTATGCAGGGCACGTTCGCATGCACGCACACGCACACGCACGCGCACGCGGATACACACACACACACGCGCGCGCACACACATAACACACACACACACACACACACACACACGCACGCACACACACATACATACACACGCACGCACACACACATACATACACACACACACACACACACACAAACACACACACACACACACACACACGCACGCACACACACATACATACACACGCACGCACACACACATACATACACACACACACACACACACAACACACACACACACACACAACACACACACACACACACACACACACACACACACACACACACACACACACACACACACACACACACACCGCACGCACACAGTTTTCTATGTTTACGGCAATAAAGAGTTGGCATCAGGTCTTCACTGAGAAAGTGACGTTAGCAGGTTTTATTGGTGTTGATGCTCGCTGTTGATTGTTGATACCTGTTTTGTTGGGTAAAGCATTACGTGAAAGCAAACATCACGTTGATGCTAAAAAAGATAGCAGTGTCTGTTGTGGTGATGTTTACATAGTCTAGGAATTTGCCGCTGCTGTTGAAATTATCTGAGTCAAAGTGTCGACCAGCGTTCAAGCAAATGAAACTTAGAGACATGAAAATAAAATGAGAACGCGTGTTTGACCACAAAACTAGACAGGTGCGAATTTTTGGCCAGTTAGCCTCTCTCTCTCTCTCTCTCTCTCTCTCTCTCTCTCTCTCTCTCTCTCTCTCTCTCTCTCTCTCTCTCTCTCTCTCTCTCGCTCTCTCCCCATATATTTTTTTTTATTCATTTTGTTTATTTTGTTACATCATTCGTGTATAGTTTTTCGATATTTTGCAGTTATTAAGCAACTGTACGTTGACTGTAATGTATCTGTGTATGTTTACGAGTAACTCTGTGTGTATGTGTGTGTGTGTGTGTGTGTGTGTGTGTGTGTGTGTGTGTGTGTGTGTGTGTGTGTGTGTCTGTGTGTGTGTCTGTGTGTGTGTCTGTGTGTGTGTCTATCTATCTGTCTATCTATCTATCTATCTATCTATCTATCTATCTATCTATCTGTCTGTCTGTCTGCCCGTCAGTCGGTTGGTCTGTCTGTCTGTCTATGTATATCTATCTATGTATCTATCTATGTATCTATATATGTATCTGTCTGTCTATCTGTGTCTGTCTATCTATTATTACTATTGTTATCATTATTGTTTATTATTATTACAAACTCGAGGGCCTCGGAAGAGGTCTGGCCCTCAGACCTGCGGCACGCAGGCCTACCCAGCGTATGGACATACCCTGGTGCCCATAAACCAGACCCCCAGCTGTGGGTAAGTTCACCACTGCCATGTGGTTGTCACGAGTGAAACCAAGGCTAAGGGAGTAAACCCTGACAGAAAAAATACCCCCACCACTGCCATGTGGTTATCTCGGGAGAGACAAAATCTTAGGGAGTAAACCCTGGCAGAAAATTACCTCTACTGCCTTGTGGGTTGCCGTGTGAACGACAAAGGCTGGCGGAGATTCCGTACAAACACCGATAGAAGGCAACGGGAAACCACCATCGTACATTCCCAAGTTTATTATGGCCAGCTAGAACACGAAAAAGTATGATAACGAAGTAAATAGGGGCTCCTGTGGAGTACCTTCGTCCGGTAGGGACCGTCGTGCTGCGCAGGTGACATCCGACCATCAGCGAGCTACTGCGATCAAACGAAAAAATATCAACATTGCAATGTGGAATGTAAAAGACATTGCTGCAAAGGGGGAAATGGGAAAATGTCAAGATGGAGATGGAAAGTCTTAACATCAATATTTTAGGACTAGGGGAAGTGAGATTGAAGGGGGCAGGCATGATAACATCAGGCAAGCATACAATAATATATTCTGGTGGTGATACACATATGAAAGAGGAGTAGGCACCATGATAGAAAGGGACAAGTCAAAATCAATCAAGGGATATCGGGCTTTGTCAGACTGAGGTTTGCTAGTTACGTTAGATGGCAAGCCATTTGATATCAACATCACATAAGTATATGCACCAGCTTCCGCATGTATTCAAGACGAAATTGACAACTTCTGTAAAGTATCAGAGCCGGCCATGGATCAGTGCAAATCACAGGATATTACAGTAATAATGGGAGAATTTAATGCTTAAGTGGGACAGGGGGGGACGGAGGACATAGTTGGACCTCATGGCCTTGGCATACAAAATGAAAGGGGGGAGAAACTTGTGGAATGGGCACAGATGAATGAGTTCATGGTAGGAAAATCCTAGTTTGAGCGGCCTAACAGATTAAAATGGACATGGATGAGTCCAAGAGACAATGCTTAAAGTCAAATTGATTACATCCCGAAAAATAAGATTTAGAAATTCTTTACTGATAGCAAAAACACTACCAGGCGCAGACTGCAACACTGACCACTATCCCATAAGTGTGTGTGTGTGTGTGTGTGTGTGTGTGTGTGTGTGTGTGTATGTGTGTATGTGTGTGTGTGTGTGTGTGTGTGTGTGTTGAGAAGAGAGAGAGAGAGAGAGAGAGAGAGAGAGAGAGAGAGAGAGAGAGAGAGAGAGAGAGATGAACGTCAAATGGAAAACTATCAGATCTTGATAGTTTTGTTATTTTGTTCAGTATTTTCATTCCCTGCAAACACGTCCCAAGGCTGTAATGAATGAACGAGTTTTTCACCACAGTAATACTGTCTGCAAACGTGCTGTAGAAGAATCGATTTGGCGTCACTATGATACTGCCTGTAGAGATGTGAATACATCAATTTGATACCACAATAGCACTGCCCTCAAACGTGTGAATAAATCAGTATGACACCACAGTTGCAGCCTTTAATTGTATGAATAAATTAATCTGATGTCGCAGTAGCAATCAGTAACTCTGTGTTCACGGGAATGGATGTCAGTCACCGATAGAAAGATAGGATTGGATAGAATGAAGGGAGAATTATATGCTGTATGTTTGTATGATTGTTGCCGCCGTTTTTAGTGGTGGTTGTAATGCTGTCGGTGATGAAATTATTCATTTTGTCATTGGTATGATTTTGACAGATCCGGAATTAAATACTCAGCTGAGTACAACAGGAATTATAACTTCATTAATTTGATGGGACCATTGTCAAACTACAACGAACCAGGCCACACTAAGACAAGAGAGAATCAGAGTCGGTTTCAGAAATTCTGTTCAGAAAGGCTGACATTGTATTATGAGGGGTGTGAACATTCTGCAAACATATAGGGAACAATATGATTTATATATGATTTTTTAATGATAGAATAAGGAATTTGGAGTGTGTGCAAGAGAATTTCAGCGTACTTGGAAATTCCACATGCGGGCCACTCATATCTGGCAGTCATTGTTTGGCAGATCCCTTTGGCAGCCTGTTCAAAACTACGCTGGTGGTGTATTG
>CM060311.1:39864448-39874448 GCA_030674185.1 Monoplex corrugatus
TTGAACCTTGTGGTCTTTTAAAACCAGATTACTAGAAAATGCAGGTTACTTCATTTTTTTTATCTGCTTCTCTTTAGATGTAAACTAGGATCAGAGATGTGATAGCTTACATATATCAGAATTCATAAAAGAAAATAGTTACTTTTGTTTTGCTTGTTTTGTTTAAATTTAAAAGTTTGTAGCATCCCTAAATATCAACGTTGTTTTGCTTTTAAGAGAAAAGAAACAAGGTAAAATTTCGGGGTTACTGTTCTTTATCTTTATGTGCTTTTGCACCAAACCATCAGAGACAGACAGGCATAAGTACAGAAGAAGAGACAGAGACAGACTTTACACTTCAGACTTCAGAACACTTTATTACCCAAAGACAGTAGCATAATGTTCATTGGAGTGTTAAAATGAACAACGAATAGGCCAGTTTATATTTTGTAGGCTGGTATTGAACTCGAGATATTAGATTTTGAGTCCAAGTCTCTGTCAACAAAGTCAGTCAGCCACAATAATCTATCATGAATGTTCATATAAACTGAGTATTGAGAGAGAGAGAGAGAGAGAGAGAGAGAGAGAGAGAGAGAGAGAGAGAGAGAGAGAGAGAGAGAGAGAGAGGAGATGGTTTATTCATAAAAGCCATAGTCCCTCAGAAAGTGGATGCACTAACAACAAAAGCACACATTCATGCAAACATTTATTATGTTGTAACAATGTTAATTTGAAAAGTTTTGAGCAAATGAATAACACATTCTTTTAGGACTCTTTTCGTTTATTGATGACACTAACGAAATAAATTTAAACAAAGAAGGTTTTCTAAAGTGCTTTGGTGGAATGGAATACATTGTTTCTCTGGTTTCTTTTCTTCATAATACAAAAAAGCATATACTGAATTTCACATCTCTATCTGAAATCTAAATGTAAGTATGGAAATTTTGTCGTAAACGTTTCAAGTCTCTATCGGTATACAGTAACAATTAAACAGAGAACTGTATTCCGTTATACCATCCATACAAATCAAACATGTTGCTTTTCTGAATGTGAGAATTCCATTTCTGCAGGCTACAGTGAGTTAATCTTTCGCAAAATGTATGGATAAACCCATTCACATCGCTGCTCCCTGATTCATCGACACTACACCAAAACTATACTCGACCAAATTCACTCTTGCAGCAGAAACCACTTCCTCTGGGCTCTGAGATCTAAGTCAAACGAGTTGTTACAAGCTTCGTAAGGTGATCGATATTCTCCCATTTGAGTTGATTTAAGCCACTATCGAACACATGTTACATCAGAAAGCACACACACACACACACACACACAGAGACAGAGAGAGAGAGAGAGAGAGAGAGAGAGAGAGAGAG
The DNA here is from genome assembly GCA_030674185.1 of Monoplex corrugatus. Taxonomy (NCBI): domain Eukaryota; kingdom Metazoa; phylum Mollusca; class Gastropoda; order Littorinimorpha; family Ranellidae; genus Monoplex; species Monoplex corrugatus. The sequence continues at coordinate 39,865,801 of CM060311.1, forward strand.
AGGGAGAGAGAGAGAGAGAGAGAGAGAGAGAGAGAGAGAGATAGAGATGGCGCGTATGAATATACGCTAAATCATCAGCTTGTTAAATATCACACAGAAATGTCATGAATATTAAATGTTGTGCTGACAGAAGGACGAAAAGCCACACTAGAAGGCCAAAGAATCCATTCATTGGGTGGAGAAAGAACTGAGTAAGTTCAAACGTCATGTTCCTCGCATTCTGTCGCTAAATGAGGCGAATTTCATGACTGCTGGTAGAATGGCAGAACAGTGTAGGAAGGTGGAATGTGTAAAACAGCCAAGTGAATCAGAAACATTATTCGTTCTTCCAGCAGAGAGATTCATTGATTGAGTGTGACGACTTCAAACTAAAGGTTATCGTCACTGTCATAACGATCTTGAGCAGAATGGTGGCTTCAGTACTATGATCAATGAAATTGTATCGCCGGAAGAACTCGCTTGTATATACTGTCAGGCGACATATCAGACGGCATCTTCAGCTGGTGATAAAGAAAGTGATACTACATATATATCAACGCTCACGTAGGTGGATGCCACACTTAAAATAGTTCATAACAAGTTGTGAAAAAAAGCGACACTTTACTTCGTGTAGGCGAAGTAGTTCATTCGAATAGTTGAAATATGTTGCGAAGCGAGAAATCACATTTAAATCAGGGTAAAGTGTTAAGGCAGACAAAGAGAAAGAATAATTCTTGAAAAAATGTGAAAAGAAGCAAAATTCTTTGCGAGAAAATCAAGACCCATTGTCGAGTATACTTGAATTAACATTCCACAAGTTCTGATAGAACAGAGCCGTCGAAATAGCCAGGTTGTTTTCACTTTTATATAATGCTTTCTTTTCATTGTATTATTCTTGTGAGATAGTGCTATAAATTCGTTTAACATTACAAGGTCAGAAAATACTTGCGCGCATGTCGTGGATATTTGAAACCATAAAAAAGAAAACAACAGAACTTTCAGTATCACTCGAACTTTATTTCTTGCAGGGATTTTCTTCCACAAAGTCTGCGGTGAAGCGTCATCTTTTTAAACCGAGCAAACGCTCGTGTTGAGAAAATGTGAACATTCAAAATGAAAGAACAAGAAAGTGAACTGTTCCAGACTTCATAGCAAAAACAACCGGCGTTAGTCCCCTCACGTTCACATCCTCACAAAATGGAGGGTCAAAGTGAAGGTCACCCAAGTTCGGGAGGGGGCGGGGACCAGCTCCGGGACCAAGCCCTACCCCCGGACGGGGGAGGTAACGGCGGAAGCAGCAGCAGCAGCAGCAAAAAATCCGGGAAGCGCGGCTTTCTCAGACGGAACAAATCTAAACAGTACATGTCTGGGAACGGGTTTCCCAACATTTTACCCGAGCATCTGGACTCTTCTTCTTCTTTCATCCCCTCTATAGACTCCAAGATCCTGTCACCCCAGACGGACCGTACCTACAACGAGATGCTGCAGAACCGTATGTCCAACAACCAGTCCTCCTTCTCCCGAATCCATTCCAAGAACTCCATCCAGTCCCGGGTCTACAACTTCCTGGAGCGGCCCACTGGTTGGAAGTGCTTCATTTATCATTTCACTGTGTGAGTATCGTTCATTGGTTGTTTTACTACCGTTTTTCTCTTCGCCTGTGTCTACGTGTCTGTCTCCCTGTCTGCCTGCCTGTCTTGTCTATCTGCTTCTCTGTTTGTTTGTCCGTCTGTCTGTCGTGCCATTATTTTGTTGTTATATTTTGAAATAAGTAAATTAACAACAGGAGATAAGTTGGCCCTTCTTCTAAAATGTGTATCATTGGAAAATAAGGTTTAGTTTTATTTCATCTCATCTCTTCTGTCTCATCTCGCATCTCATCTCATCTCATCTCATGTCTTCTCTCTCTCTGTCTCTCTCTGCCTTCCTCCCTTCCTCACTCCCTCTGTGTCTTGCTCTCCGTCCTCCTGCTCCGGGCAGAATTTTTCTTTGACGCTTTGAAATATAAAAAAAAATCCAAGTTTGATCATCAATCAAATCATGAATATAAATGTCATGTTACAATTGATTTTATTTCGCACGCAGTGTAATTGCGGTCTCTTTGTGTTGTGTGTGTGTGTGGTGTGTGTGTGTGTGTGTGTGTGTGTGTGTGTGTGTGTGTGTGTGTGTGTGTGTGTGTGTTGTGTGTGTGTGTGTGTGTGTGTGTGTGTGTGTGTATGTATGTGTGTGTGTGTTTGTGTATGTCTGTGTGTGTGTGTGTGTCTGTCTGTCAGTGCTTGTAGTAGGTGGGTGAGAGAGAGAGAAGAAAGAGAGAGAGAGGGAGGGAGAGAGAGAGAGAGAAAGAAAGAGAGAGAGAGAGAGAGAGAGAGAGAGAGAGCTGAATACTGAATGGTTTGTCGATTAGGCCATTGTCCCATATCAGGGGGGTTGTGGTGGTGTGGGGGGGGGGGTGTGAGTGCATTTTTTTTTCATACAGTTCATATTTCAATGGAAACAAACAAAACAGTTTAAATCATGTTATTGTGATATCATGTTCGGCATATACAATTTTTAACCGCATTATGACCATCTTATTTTCAGAGGCAAGCAGTATACTGACTTTAAACAGTGCTGGACAGTTACGGTATTTTTTGTTGCTATGTATTGTGCTCGAAGCTTTGTGTCTACCGGTCAAAGTAATAGAAATTGTGTATTTCAGATTCTACTTCAGTTTTACAAACTGGATATGATAGATCAGTTTTGGTCAAATTTTCCACGAATCGTAACTTATGGATTCTGGGCTGAGAAATAACCAAACACAATTGTATCAAATAATTTCTTGCTTTCACTTGCTTTATATATTGTAGAAACATAGGCATCGAAAACTTTGACTTGATAGTTTAGTAAAAGACAAATCTCATATGATTACTTATACTGTTGGTCCAGTCTTGTATGTAAGCAATGCATTGTCTTTCAAATGTTTCAAAAACAATTTTTCGTCTCCTGCCCCTTGGTTTTCCCACTCATCAAACCCTTATTTATACAGAAAATAGCGATCATATGAAGCCCATGTTTTCTTATTCTGTTCATGTAGAACTAGAGACATTTTATATGTTTTATCGGGAAGACGAGCACTTGCCATTTTTAACATTTTCAACCAGTATTTGAATTTGATACGCTTCGTACAGATGTTAATGCAGAAAGGGTACCTTCGTATCTCACCGCACACCAAGTCATCTGGTGTTCGTATGCTAAATTTAGAAAACTTGATTGCAAACACATGAACCAGTTCAATGATTATCAAATTAGCGCTGAGACCGCAGATCTCAGCCCCATAATTCGACATGGGTTGTATTTGAACATCAAACAGTTTGAAAAATGTATTGTGAAATTTGTCCCCAAGTGACGACAATAGTTTGAGAACACTTACAATACCGTTTCTAGCATGAATTGCCTTATCATTTAGAACATGTGAAAATGATATGATAGTCTTGCATTCAAGAAATTACTTAAGTGTTTATGAGCGTTACAACCTTGATACATTCAGTGGCATTCAACTAGGTTTCGTTAGAAGCTAAATGACCACTGTTTCTAAGTACAACTATATTTGGTGTGTCTAAATTTACCATTAAACCCAGTTTGTAGTCCATTTCATGCAGAACATTCAACTGATTTTGCAATCCATAGACTATGTCTGACATAAGAATGACATCATCAGTGAACATCACAATGAAAATCAAAGAAATGAGGAATTAACTGAATGCCATGCCTGCCACGCTTAATTATTTCTTTAATCAGGTTATCAGTAAAGAATGAAAACAACTTTGGGCTGCACACTTCATCTTGTTTTACTCCATGAGGGCATAAGAATGAATCTGTGAACTCCCCTCCAGCTCTAACCCTAGCTTTTACGGCACTGCACATACTAGTGTGAGTTTGGTACATTCTTGTCACTAGCACCATTCCTTTTAGTACATTCCATAACTTTGATCAGTCAACAGATTTCAGAGCTTTGGTGAAATCAGTAAAAGCTTCGTATAAGTGTTTGCAGTACAACAACTGTTTCTGAATAAGTGAAAATATCGTAAAACCATGATTGATAGCACATTGTTTTTGTGGAAGCCAGCTTAGTTTCCACAGATCATTATTGTTCACTTTGAACCATATATTCAAGCGGTCGTTGAGAATATGGCTATACTGTTTGTTTGAAATATTTAGCAAAGACATCCCTCTGTCATTATCTGAATATCAATATCTCCTTTTTTGTGTAATGGTTGAATTACCAGTTCTGTCCTAGATCTGGGATAAGAACCACTGGAGAACAGTCTATCAGAATATTTCATCAGAGATCTGTCAGAATATTTCATCAGACAGAGAGACAGAGAGAGACAGAGAGAGAGGACAGAGACAGAGAGAAAGAGAGAGAGAGAAGAGAGAGAGAGAAGAGAGAAGACAGAGAGAGAGAGAGAGAGAGAGAGAGAGAGAGAGAGAGAGAGAGAGAGAGAGAGAGAGAGAGAGAGCCTCACCATACCTATTGTTGCTCCAAATAAAACCGATAGATATATACGTTTAAATTATGGAACATTAACTGAAGCAGTGGCAACATGACAATTATATGCCACCGCCATCACCAACAATAATATAAGAGAGGCATTATTAACAACAATAGAAATAATAACAACAAAAGAAACAAGAATGGCAACAACAGAAAAACCACAACAAATATTAGCAAGAACAATATATTTACTTATTGCCCATTATCTTGACACATAGGACATCACTGAAGGTTTTCCAGTTCTGTTTGTTCTGGGTCATCCTTTATACAGTACCCAAGTGTGTTTCAGGACCTTAAAGTCTCCAGCTATTTTTTGTCATTAGGTGTTCTTGGGTCTTCTTCTCTTACGTATTCCTTCTGGTGCGAGGGACAGTGTAGGTGATGTGATGCTGCATTCTTCGGATAATGTGCGCAGATCTGTTCCATCGTCTAATCATGATGACTACATTGGCAAGTAGTTGTTGGTTGGAGCTAGCGTGAGCCAGAAGATTAACATGATTGTTTGTAGGTTCTTTATTTGGAAGGATGACTGGTTGGTAAGGTTATTTTTCAGTCATTCTCCTGCATTCTGAGCGGTAAAGTATGGTGGAAAGGACACAACTGTGATATACTGAGCTTGTTGTTGGAAGTGCACTGGTGGTTCGTCCACTTGTTCAGCATTCTGGTTTTGCTGAGAGGACTCTTGATGTCACTACCTGTTCCTCCATCATATCTGACAGTGCTGTCTAAGTAGGTGAAGTCTTCAGTTGGGATAGGTCTGTTTCATCTATTTGGACTTCAAGGGTTTGAGATGTTAAATGTTATCACCTGATTTTTTAGGCTGATCTTTAGGCCTACGTTTTCTGCGAAGATGTTGGGAGAGAAAATTTTCTCCTGCATGGTTAGTGAGTGTGGGAGATCAGTGCGAGGTCATCTCCACCTGAGGCCTTCCAATGTTGAAAAGAGATTCGTCTGATACCTCTTGGTCGGTCCTCAGTTGTTCGTCCTATCACCTAGTCTATGGACATGTTAAAGAGTAGTGCTGGCATTATACATCCTTGTCTTACTTGTGTCTTCATGTCGAAATTGTGTTAACTGTTTTCTACTGTAAAATGAAAGTGGCTGAATTTTTTTTTCATGAGAAGGACGATCTTGTGTTGGATTCCGTATGCTTGGAGTATACCTGTAGTCTGTCATTGTGTATACTGTCAAAAGCTTTCAGAGGGTTCATAAAGTTGTGTAGTCTTGTCTCTGCCATTCGCTGCACTGTTCGATGTTATTTCTCTGGATAGTATTTATTTAGTTAGTACATTCTCTTCTTTCTGAAAACTGCCTATTCTTCACTTGGTTATTTCGTTAGTTGCTTGTCTAGTGCATCTGAGGGTTGTTGGCTCATGGTTTGCGCGTCTGAGGCGTTGCTTAGAATTGATAAAACGATGTTTCTGTGTCAGTTATTGCAGTTATTCTGGGTATCTTTCCTTGGAAACTTCAAAATAGTGCTTTTTGTCCGGTCGTTTGTTATTTTCCTTCTCTCCCATGTAGCTATAACGAGTGGTTGAGGCTTTCTGGTTGCCAGTTCTGGGTTGTCCTGAACAAATTGGCGCTGCCATTGCCCTTGGGGGTCTTTCTATTTTTGAGCTTCTGCTGAATGAGGTTATTTCTTCCTTCTGTAGTGGCATATCACTGTTAAGGTCGGCCTCTGCTACATTTGTGTTACTTCTGTCGTTATTGATGGCCTGTTCAAAGCTTTGCTGAAGTGCTCAGTTCCTATTGCTTCCTGTCCTGCTTCTGATGTAAGAACTCTTCCTTGTTCGTCTGTGATCAGTGTGTTGGTGGTTCCTTGATATTTGCCACAGATCACCTCACTGATCTTATGTACTTTTCCTTGCTCTTCTCTGCTGGCTGCATCATGCTTGATTTGGGCGTGGTTCGTGCACGACCACTTACATGTATCTGTTCCTGCCACGTTTTCCTCAGCTTTAATTTTGGTGCTGCTGAAACCAGTTGGGGTCCACTACCGACATTGGCTCCTTTCCTCTTTCTGACATCCAGGAGTGATGTTCCCTATGAATTATTTCTCATTAGGTGGTCAATTTGGTCTCTGTCTGCTCTGTAGGGGGAACACCAGATTGGCTTGTGGATATCTTGCTATGGAAAAAAGGGTCCCTCCGATGGAATGGTCGTAGGTGATGCACAGTTCTAGCAGCCTGCCTCTCTTGTCATTCATGGTGCGGAAACCATCTGTTCCCATTGCCCTGTCATAGTTTGTACTGTCATTTCCAACCTTACCATTCAAGACCCCTATCACATTGTTTAAGTCGTGTTGTGGTGTCTTCTAGTTCAGCATTAAATTAGGCATAAAATAGTCTTTGCTTTCTTGATTATTGTCGTTTGTTGGAACATAGCGCTGCATAGTGGTGGTGTTAATGTGTTGGTTTGTGTCTGCCTAACCCTGTCTGTCTTCTCACTATATGTAGATCGTAGCGTCTTATTTTTTCATTTAACATGAACCACTTTTGCTATTCTGTGCATTGTTTTCACGTTCCAGAATCCTGTCGTTGATTTGCTTTGGCGTTCAGAACTTTCATAATCCGGTCAGCTGCTTCATTTTGTGTGTTTTTTTATCATGCCATTAAGTCGATCATCTTCTGTTAAGTTTGAAAGCGCCCCCCCCCCCCCCCCCCCCGTCAACTCACACAGCAGTGTTGGTTTCTCTATGTGTACAATAGCAATGACCCTAAGACAGGTCTAGTGGGATCTAATGCTACTATCCTCGCCTAGTAAAGTGCTTCGAACTTTCGAAGTTTTTCCCATTATGTTGGTGGTTTCGTGACAAGTCTTTATTATCCGGGTCTGGGTTGTTAGCTCAATTCCCCAAACCCAAATTCGGAAGACCAGTAGATCGCGCTCTGTCAGGCCTCTACTCTTCAACATATCCGGCTGGGTGGCCCTATCATTGATCATCATCATCAGGTGCCTTGCCGCATGGCGTTGGCGATCATGGACTTCTGTTTCTATCTCTTGTTGCCTCAAGCATCTCCTCCACCTTCCTTATCCCCAGCCACTCTGCAAATCCGTCAAGTATTTTCTCCCTGGGTCTACCCGGTGCTCTCTTTCCCTCCAGCTTTCCCGTTGTGACCAGGTGCTCCAAATCCCCTTTCCTCATAAAATGGCCTATAAATGTTGCCTGTCTTTTCCTAATCTTCCTTATGAATGATCTTCTTTTGTCTGCCTCCATCAAGACTGTCTCGTTTGTTTTCTTTGCTGTCCATGGAACTCTCAACATTCTTCTTACAAACCACATCTCGACTGCCTCAATCTTGTTCTGGCTTTGCTTGTTGACTGTCCACGCCTTACAACTGTACAACGTATTGGTTCTATATATACATTCAAGAACTCTCTTCCTGATGTTAATTGATAGGCATTTGTTTGTAAGAATGCTTGTCATCTTCTTGAATGCTGTTTTGGCTTGGCCGATTCTGCTGGCTATTTCTGATGTGCATCTGCCGTCTGGTAAAATGATCGTTCCCAGGTATTTAAACTTATCAACCTGTCTCAAGGATGTGCCGTTCGCTGTTATTTTGAATGAGGGGATTTCATGTTTTTTACTGATCACCATGACTTTAGTCTTCTTGCTGTTTAGTTCCAACCCCTTACCTTCGCTTTTTATTTCTAGTATATTCACAAGGTTTTGTAGGTCCCTTTCATTTTCTGCAATTAGCATGGTATCATCTGCATATCGAATGTTGTTTATAATTTTTCCTCCAACCTTTAATCCAGGGTCTTCTTCTAAGTTTCTCATGATGTTTTCGCAGTAAAGTGAAAACAGATCTGGTGACAAAAGACAACCCTGTCTGACTCCTCTTTTGATATTTTGGAAAGAGCTTATATCGTTTTCTATTCTCATTGCAGCTGTTTGTTCCCAGTACATGTTTCTGATTATTCGTAGATCTTTTCCATCAACATTGTGTCCGACAGAGTTTTGCTGGTCAAATTGGGAGGCAAACCATTAATTTTGATATCAACATCATTCAGGTGTATGCACCAACATCCGCAAGTACTCAGGAAGACATCGACAACTTCTACGAAGTATTAGAGATGGCCAAGGCCCAATGTAAATCACAAGAAATTACAGTCATAATGGGATATTTTAATG
>CM060311.1:39884448-39891948 GCA_030674185.1 Monoplex corrugatus
TAGACGTAAGATTACAAACGAACAAACACCAAATGCAAAAATTAGGAGAAAAAGTACTTTTCCCACCGGACGAAGCAGCAGAGAAGTTTCAGTCTTTTTCGTTTAATTTTAGTATTTGGTGTTTGTTCATTTGTAATCCTACGTTTATTGCTTGACAAAGGCCAGCTGGCCGAATATTTGCGCCTGTCTTGTTTGCTTGTATTAAACACACGGTCTGATTCTTTTTTATTTTTTTTATTTAGTGTTTTGTTTTTTTTCTGGTTCCTTTGAGCTCGCTTTTGTTTTACCACCGACCTACACAGCCACGATTACTTTCAGCTGATACCATATCTGCTTCACAACCATGCATCAACAAATATTTTGGACTGTGTCAGTTCGATGTTTTTTATGTATCGTCCAGTCGCTTAGTTGCCATAGTAATTCCGACAGGGGAAGCAACTCTGGTAGGTGTGAGAGTAACGTCTTCTTCGGTATGTCTATATAATTATGCGTGCAAACTCGCTTTCCGCGCCAAGTGTAAACGGCGACACACTCGTAACCGACAAAACCGTACATTTGGTGCCTCAACCTGATATCCATTCTTGAAGTATTTCTGGATACTTTCTTTAGTGCGCCAGTCTTAAACATTGAGTTTCTAATTTTGAAACCCATTTTTTAAAATGAACCGACTTGTGCACGTGTATAACCGGATCAGAAATCAGGTTTTAGTTTTGAACAAACACACACAAACACACGCAGGCACACGCACATACATGTACAGATACACAGCTTCTTTCTCTGTCTGTCTCTGTCTCTCAGTCTCTGCCCGGTCTATCTCTGTCTTTCTGTCTGTCTGTCTCTGTCTCTGTCTGTCTGTCGGTCTGTCTGTCTGTCTGTCTCTGTCTCTGTCTCTGTCTGTCTGTCGGTCGGTCTGTCTGTCTCTCTTGTCGATCTGAGGCAACAGTGTTGAGATTCACCTTTTTTTTTCTATTTAAAGAAAAGGGTGAAAACAGTTGAAAATGTTCAAACGTGTCTGGCCGATATCCGTTGCGACTACTACATTTACTGCGACTGTGTTTTTTTGTATTGAAGTAAGATCAGCTTTTTTCCATTGAAGTGTCGTTGCTTATAGTTCAGTCGATGACAGGAACTAAATAAAGGTAACGGGCAGATGAAAAGTGGAAAGATGATGCTTCAAACGTCGTCATATGAATACAAGAACAGATATAAACAATGTACGTACACACACACGCACACGCACACGCGCGCGCGCACACACACACACGCACACACACACACAGACACACACACATATCTATATATATATATATATATATATATATATGTATGTATATATATATATATATATATATATTATATATATATATATATATATATATATATTCACACTCTGCTCCTTGTAAGCAGAGACAGAAAGAGAAGTAGCGTTCAGACTTCAGTATACGTTTGGTAACGTGGCTTAACCAGTGTGTCGGGGGCGTGAGAGAGAGAGAGAGAGAGAGAGAGAGAGAGAGAGGGAGGGAGGGAGAGAGAGAGAGAGGGAGAGAGAGAGAGTTCAGACTTTAGAATACTTTATTAAGCAAGGATAGTGGCATTAAGTCCCATTGGACCCATCTACCAGTTAGTCCTTGTTACTCTACACACAAAATCATCATCATCATCAAGTGCCTTGCCACATGGCGTTGGCGATCATGGCCTTCCATCTGTTTCTATCCCGTGTTGCCTTAAGCACCTCCTCCACCCTCTTTGTCTTCAGCCACTCTGCAAGTCCATCCAGTATTTACTCCCTGGGTCTATAATAATAATAATAACGAAGATTTGTTGAGCGCCTTTTCTCGACTGAGCTCTAAGCGCTTTACATCGATACAAATTATGATAATGACTAGAGCAAATCAAAAAATCACTAAATCAAACAAGCAAATGAATCAACAAATGAATAAAACTCAAAAAGACATGCTCACAATGCCCCCTCCCCCCTCCCCCGCACACACACACACCCCACCCCACCTGCACATACTGGCGTGCCGCACGCGCGCACGCGCATGCATGCACACACACACACCCACCCACACACACACACACACACACACACACACACACACACACACACACACACACACACACACCGCTCCAAAGACACATGGAAAATATAAACACTAGAGGTAAAGTGGATTGGGGGCAGCGGAAGGAGGGGGGGGGGGGGCACTGAGGGGATTCCAGAGGAGGGTGGGAGGCGGCGTAAGATAGAACCGGGATCAGTGTTGCTTAAATAAACAGGAGAGATGCAGTGGATTGGGGGCAGCGGGAGGGGGGCAGGGCACTGAGGGGATTCTAGGGGGGGGGGGGAGGGAGGCGGCGTAAGATAGGGCCGGGTCAGTATTGCTTAAACAGATAGGTCTTCAGAGAGGACTTGAAAGAGGCTGTAGAAGTAGAATGTCTATTGGTGAGGTGGAGGGTATTCCAGATGGTTGGACCCTGATAGGAGAAACAACGCTGACCAAAGGATTTTGTTCTAACAGTAGGGAGACAGAGAATGCGATCATCAGATGAGGAACGGAGATTTCGAGAAGGGACGTAGAGGCGAAGAATGTCAGACAGATAATCAGGGCCTGTGCCAGAGACAGATGAGAAACAGATTGAAGAAAGTTTATATGAGATTCTAGATTGTACAGGTAGCCAGTGCAAGGATTTCAGAAGAGGTGTGATATGTTCATGTTTGGGTGACTTGAGAATCAGCCTTGCAGCATTGTTTTGTACTTTTTGGAGCTTTTGAAGCAGATACTTTGGCACGCCTGCAAGAAGAGCATTACCATAATCAAGCCTGGATAAAACAAAGGAACAAACCAGAGTTTTGGTTGCATCTACAGACAGATAGTGGCGGATGGTGCTTATTCTCCTAAGTTCCAGGTATGCTATCCTGCAGACATTTGATATGTGAGATTTAAAAGAAAGGGTCTGATCAAAAATGACACCAAGGTTACGAACATGGGGAGAAATCTGAATGTCAGCACCATCAATACAAATCGCGTCTGGAAGTGAGGGATGTTTTTCAAATTTTGGAGGAACAGTTAACAAAACTTCTGTTTTTTCTTCATTGAACTGCAGTTTGTTGAGTGTCATCCAAGCCTTTAAATCATATATGCAGTTTTGAGTACTTTCAATCACTTGATGGATTTGAGTAATTGGGCTGGACTGATAGAGCTGTGTGTCGTCAGCAAAGCTTTCATGTGATAGAGAGTGACGGTTAACTATCCCAGAGATAGGTGTTGTGTACATGATAAACAACACAGGTCCCAGCACAGAACCCTGTGGAACTCCGTATTCCAATCGCGTAGCAGGTGAGCAGAGGCCATTTACTAAGACTTTTTGTGTACGCTCATTAAGATAAGACTTTATCCAAGCAAGGACGGTACCCTGAATGCCAAAAGAGTATTGCAGTCTAAACAGAAGAATTTCATGGTCAATCGTATCAAATGCTGCTGATAGATCAAGAAGAGAAAGAACAGAAATTCTATCATCATCAAGCGATGTGAGAAGATCATTTGCAACTTTTAAGAGGGCAGTTTCTGTGCTGTGACCTGCTCTATAGGCTGATTGATGTGGGTCGAGGAGATTATGGGTCTTAAGATGGTCAAGAAGCTGAGCCAGTACAACTCGTTCAATCAGTTTGGCCAAAAATTTCAAATTTGAGACAGGTCTATAGTTTTTCAAGATGTTGGGATCAAGGGAGGGCTTCTTTATCAAAGGGCGGATGATGGCTGATTTGTAAGTACTGGGGAAAATACCACTTGAAAGAGAGTCATTAATAATATGAGTTATACACGACAAAAGGACATCAAGACAATCAAACAAAAGGTGGGCTGGGACTGAATCAAGTTCACAAGATTTCTGTGGAGAAGCAAGCATGATTTTCCGTACTGCTTCAGTAGTTACACTTTGAAATGAAACAAGGGGTTCACCACAGAAAGATTTGTCACCTGAGTGAGGGGAGCCACAAGTTGTAGACACGTCAAGATTGTCACGAATAGTTCTTATCTTTGCACTAAAGAAATCAGAAAAATGGAGTGGTAGCTCTCTTTCCCTCCAGCTTTTCTGATGTGACCAGGTGCTCCAATTCTCCTTTCCTCATATATTGGCCTCTAAATGTTGCCTGTCTTGTCCTAATCTTCCTTATGAATGATCTTCTTGTGTCAGCCTCCATCAAGACTGTCTCGTTTGTTTTCTTTGCTGTCCATGGAACTCTCAACATTCTTCTTAGAAACCACATCTCGGCTGCCTCAATCTTGTTCTGGCTTCGCTTGTTGACTGTCCACGCTTCACAACCGTATAACAGTATTGGTTCTATATAACATTCAAGAACTCTCTTCCTGATGTTAACTGATAGGCATTTGTTGGTAAGAATGCTTGTCATCTTCTTGAATGCTGTTTTGGCGTGGCCGATTCTGCTGGCTATTTCTGATGTGCATCTGCCGTCTGGTGAAATGATCATTCCCAGGTATTTAAACTTATCAACCTGTCTCAAGGTTGTGCTGTTTGCTGTTATTTTGCATGAGGGAATTTCACGTTTTTACTGATCACCTTGACTTTAGTCTTCTTGCTGTTTAGTTTCAACCACTTACCTTTGCTTTCTATTTCAAGTATATTCACAAGGTTTTGTAGGTCCCTTTCATTTTCTGCAATTACCACGGTGTCATATACGTATCGAATGTTGTTTATAATTTTTCCTCCAACCCTTAATCCAGGATCTTCCTCTAGGTTTCTCATGATGTTTTCGCTGTAAAGTGAAAACAGATCTGGTGACAAAACACAGCCTTGTCTGACTCCTGTTTTGATGTTTTGGAAAGAGCTTATATCGTTTTCTATTCTCATTGCAGCTGTTTGTTCCCAATACATATTTGTGATTATTCGTAGATCTTTTCCATCAATATTGAGTCTTTCTAGTTGGTTGATCAATTCTTCATGTCTTACGCGATCGAAAGCTTTGGTATAATCAACAGAGCATAAATATAAATCCTTATTCTTCTCGATTGACCTCTCTATGATAGTTCTTAGGATGTATATGGCATTAATAGTTCCTTTCCCTTCCACACGGTTCTTCTGCTATTTCTCTTTTGATTCTATTCCTTGTCCTCATCATGATTATTCTTAATAGGATTTTTGTTTCATGACTCATCAAGCTGATTGTGCGATGGAGTTCGCATTCTATGAACCCTGTCTTCTTTGGAAGTGCAATGAAAATTGATTTTGACATATCTTTGCGTAATTTCCAGTGTCATGAATTTCATTTAGGAGGATTGTTATTTTTTCAATATCAAATTCCTCCAGGGCTTCAATCATCTCTGTGGTAATGTTGTCTGGTCCTGGGGCTTTTCCTTTTTTCATCATTTTCAATGCTGCTCTAACTACATCTTTCATTATAGGTGGTCCTTCAGCGTTCTTTCTTATAATGTGTTCTTCGGTTCTGTCATCTTCAAAAAGGTCTTTAATGTACTCCACCCGTCTGTCAAATATTTTGTCTTTTTCCATGAGAAGCGTACCATCTTTCGATTTTAAGCAACCAGTTGATGTGCATGTCTTTTTCCTGTGGACAATTTCTTCAATTTGTCTGTACATACCCTGAGGAACCGTTTTGTGTCGGTCTTCTATTTCTTTGCATTTTGTTTTCAGCCAAGTTTCCTTAGCTTCATTGCACCTATTTCTGATTTCTTTGTTTATCTTCCTGTATATCTCTTCGTTTCTCTTTGCCTTCCTCCGTTCCTCCATCAAGCCTAAAATTTCTTTTGTCATCCAGTTCTTTTTTTGCTTTTCTATCTTCTTTAGGGATTTCTTCACAAGCTTCATTTACCAAATTTCTCAACTTTGTCTATTGTTCCTCACTGTCACCAACGTCTTCCAGAGCACTGAATTTTTTTTGATCATGTACGTTAAATTTTTCACGTGTCATTTCATCTGTCCTTAAGAGTCCAAGATTTAGTTTGATGTTGCTTTTGGTCAGTTTCCTTTTCCTTAATTTCGGCCTAAATTTTCCACCTACAGGATTGTGGTCACTGTTGCAGTCTGTGCTTGTTAGTGTTTTTGCTGACAGTAAAGAATTTTAAATCTTTTATTTATGAGAATGTAGTCAATCTGATTTTGGTATTATCTTCTGGACTCATCTAAGTCCATTTTCTTCTATCATGCTGCTCAAACCAGGTGTTTCCTACTATGAACTCATTCTCCTGTGCCCATTGTACACGTTTCCCTCCCCTTTCATTTTGTGTACCAAGGTCATGAGGTCCACGCAAAATATGAGCATAAAAAAGAAAATGAACCATAATACATAAAATGTGAGACAAATTATAAAATGAGTGGTGATAAGATATTGGCCAATTGCATATGCGATTTACAAAAGCATGAGCGACAAAGGTAGGCATGTAAACACATACATGTCAATTCCAACAATAATAACAAAAACAATAATAATACTACAGCACTATAGCACTACTGATGTATCAATATTCTGTTAAAAAATTCAATTATAGACAAAGAGTCAAAGAACAACCAGGGGTGGGAGAAGACGCGTCAACTAAAGTGATGAGAGTAAGAATAACATAAGCATGAGATAAAATCAGATACACGCAAGTCAAGTACATGTCAACCCCTATACTAACAACAACGAATATGATAAATGACCAACATAGAAACATACGAGAAAAAGAAAGTAAAAGAAGCATTAAAGGAAAAAACAAGACAAGACGATGGAGTGGGGAAGGGGAGATGATATGTCATCTTTAACGCTACGATGAAGTTAGGTGAACTGTAACTGAAACAATTGTGACCACGAAATCAGTCTTAACTAGCATTTTGGGCATTTTCAGATATATATATATCACTGGAAAGTGTACATTCTGCTGATTATTTTGGTACTTGAATAAAGCTTGTACTCAAAAAAGAAAAAAATGTAGAAGTTATGTATGTTTAAAGTTATTAAGTTGTATGACGGCCATTTTGAGAAAACAGCTTCTAAAGTTTTTGTGTGCTCTCCACATTTACCTTAGATTTCTTTATTTGGTGGCTTTGACCCAGTTTGTGTCTAATTTTCGCTGTTATTATCTGAAAGGTGTACCAAAGAGCTTTCCATCAGTATATTACATGTGGGGGTACTGTACAGGTTACGGTTCATAAGTAAGAGACAAAAATCGGTACTTTTGGTAGGAAACTGCGTTCTTTCTGCTGTGATCAGTGCACTAAAATACCATTCTAAATTGATTAATAATATTTTTTTCAAGAAAAAAATGTCTGTGGGGGATAGATTATAGTCTACAGAAATCAATTTTGAGAAAAAGTCAAAACACTCCAGACAGACCTTCAGTCACCTTTTCAGCTCCTAGTGCTGTTCCACTGACTGCGAGTTAAGACTGATTTCGTGGTGGGAGGTCACAATTACATTATAATCAAACATTGTTTTTTCAATACAGCTTCAATGCGACCATCCCATGTTGCTAATGTATAGTGAGTATG
>CM060311.1:39896948-39901948 GCA_030674185.1 Monoplex corrugatus
ATTGAATACCATTGTTTGCTTGCTAAAGATGGGTGTCAATACAGATTGAATATCATTCTGTTTGCTTGCTAAAGATGGGTGTCAATACAGATTGAATATCATTCTGTTTGCTTGCTAAAAGATGGGTGTCAATACAGATTGAATATCATTCTGTTTGCTTGCTAAAGATGGGTGTCAATACAGATTGAATATCATTCTGTTTGCTTGCTAAAGATGGGTGTCAATACAGATTGAATACCATTCTGTTTGCTTGCTAGAGATGGGTGTCAACGCAGATTGAATATCATTCTGTTTGCTTGCTAGAGATGGGTGTCAATGCAGATTGAATATCATTCTGTTTGCTTGCCAGGATGGGTGTCAATGCAGATTGAATACCATTCTGTTTGCTTGCCAGAGATGGGTGTCAATGCAGATTGAATACCATTCTGTTTGCTTGCCAGAGATGGGTGTCATACAATTGAATATCATTCTGTTTGCTTGCCAGAGATGGGTGTCAATACAGATTGAATATCATTCTGTTTGCTTGCTAGAGATGGGTGTCAATACAGATTGAATATCATTCTGTTTGCTTGCTAGAGATGGGTGTCAATACAGATTGATATATCATTTCTGTGTTTGCTTGCATAGAGATGGGTGTCAATACAGATTGAATACCATTCTGTTTGCTTGCAGAGATGGGTGTCAATGCAGATGATCCATTCTGTTTGCATGCTAGAGATGGGTGTCAATCACAGTTGAATATCATTCTGTTTGCTTGCTAGAGATGGGTGTCAATGCAGATTGAATACCATTCTGTTTGCTTGCTAGAGATGGGTGTCAATGCACATTGAATATCATTCTGTTTGCTTGCTAGAGATGGGTGTCAACGCAGATTGAATATCATTCTGTTTGCTTGCTAGAGATGGGTGTCAATGCAGCAATTGAATATCATTCTGTTTGCTTGCTAGAGATGGTGTCAACGCAGATTGAATATCATTCTGTTTGCTTGCTAGAGATGGGTGTCAATGCAGATTGAATATCATTCTGTTTGCTTGCTAGAGATGGGTGTCAATGCAGATTGAATACCATTCTGTTTGCTTGCTAGAGATGGGTGTCAATGCAGATTGAATACCATTCTGTTTGCTTGCTAGAGATGGGTGTCAATGCAGATTGAATACCATTCTGTTTGCTTGCTAGAGATGGGTGTCAATGCAGATTGAATACCATTCTGTTTGCTTGCTAGAGATGGGTGTCAATGCAGATTGAATACCATTCTGTTTGCTTGCTAGAGATGGGTGTCAATGCAGATTGAATACATTTCGTGCTAGAGATGGGTGCAAATTCAGATTAAATACCGTTCGGTTCCGTTTGCTCGCTAGAGATGGATGTCAACATAGATTTCTACCATTGACCTTTCGTGCTAGAGGTGGGTGCCAATTCAGATTGAATATGCCGCTAGGTTTGCGCACTAGAGATAGGCGTCAATGGCAGACTGATTACATGAATGACTTTTGCTTATGAGAATCTGCGTACTTGTTTTGTATAGGGAATGCTGTTCTTTTTTCTTGTGACATTATTGATACTGCAAGTCATGTTACTGTTATCGACAGTGATGTATGATCATTATTGATTATGAAAGAAAGGGTGATGATTAAGAATTGATTTTAGAGTAGTTTTTTTTTTATATATATAATGTGATGAAGTCCCATTTTCAAATAGTATATATTTTGCGTGCATGCGTGCGTATATAGTATATGTACATGAAAGAGAAAGAGACAGGGATAGAGACAGAAAGAGAAGGAAAAGATGCAGTTGTATCATTCCATCATTCTAAGAGACATACGGAAGGGGTTAGAGAGAAAGAGCGAGCGAGCCAGAGAGAGAGAGAGAGACAGACGACAGAGACAGAGACAGAGACGAGAAGAGACAGAGAGACAGAGAGAGACAGAGACAGAGAGAGACAGAGAGAGTTCAGACTTAAGATATTTAATTCAAAAAGGCTATCAGCCTCTGCGAAAGGATGCTTAAATCTGTTACAAAAGAAATGATCAGTTCCATCAGAGAACCAGATAACAACTGGCAGCAAAATATCAAACTACGTATTCAGACATCGCAATTTCTCTTGTCTTAAACGATTGAAGTAGAAACAAACCGAAATTCTTAACATGATCATGGCGATTTGAGCTACATAATAAACACAGCTTAAACACATCAGGATTGCAGAAAGAGGAGGAGAGAGAGAGAGAGAGAGAGAAGAGAGAGGGAAGGAGGGAGAGATAGGGGAGGGAGAGGGAGAGAGATGGAGAGAGAGAGAGAGAGAGAGAGAGAGAGAGAGAGAGAGAGAGAGAGAGAGAGAGATTCGACATTTTGAGGGAGACAGAGAGGAGAATATGAATGCTTTGCTAGCAAAACGTTAGATACGAAGTCTATTCTCATAAGAATGGATGGTATGGTACGTGGAACAATCCACACTAGCTGAATGCTGTCAATATTCCGAACAATAGCATTTTGCGTCGTTGACATCGCATCATACGGCAACTTTGATTAGAGTTCATTGTGTCAATGTCCATTCTGTCACTGAACTGGCTTCTAAGTTATGTGTACTATGGTCTTTGTAGAAGCGTCTGTCGTAGTGTGGTTGGTAATCTACATTGATGGCTTTCATGTTGGGACTACAAGGTTTCTTTTCACACCGGTCTTGGTGTTCGAATTGGCTTCATCAGTTGAGTGATTGCATTAAAGACTACAAATACACACACACACACATACACGCGCGCGCGCGCACACACACACACACACACAGACACACAGACACACTCACAGATACACAAGCTCACACACACAAATACACACACACACACACACACACACAACACACACACACATACACACACATTGTGTGTGTGTTATATATATATATATATATATATATATATATATATATATATATATATATGAGCCAGGGTCAAAAGGTGCTTTGGGGTGACTTTCCTAGTTCAAATCACTGCAACTAATTTTCTTGCCTTTACACAGCCTGAACAATCCTAGATACTGAGCTTTAAATGTCACATCAAATAGTAGACATGAATTCATGGAAGTTGAACAAATCATTTATTAGCCAGTCAAGTTTATATTTACACTTTTGCTCAAATTTCAACCTTCCTTTTACAGATAGGTGTAGTAGGCTGAGAATAAAGTTTGGTGTTAAACCAATGGTTGTACCTATGTACGTGTTTTTTGGTTCCTTATCAAGGTTACTCATTAGTTTATAATTTCATTTGGTTTTGCCTATTTTCTCATATATTCTGCTATATTAAAGTGTAAATCTAAGGTTTCATTCGTGACACTTTTGTGTCACAGGCCTATAGTTCTTTAATCAATCACAGTGGAAAAGAAATGATTAAAAACTGCAATGAAATAGGGCTTTTCAAGTTTTATGCATAAAACTGTCTGAATAGAACTGACCAGCATTGCAATCAAATGGATACTTTGGAAACAATGCGAGTTTTTAGCGTTCGTGTAACAACTGTCACGGATGAAACTATGCCCTATAAAGTATGAGCTACTGCCTCTGGAAAAGCCAGTCCAACATTTTGTTTGATCAAGGAGCATTCAAGGCGTGATGGAATATTTCTTTCCCGCCAAAATGGCTGAGCATGATCAAGATGAGTAAGACAAGTTGTGTTGTCACACCATTTTTCTTTTCACGGATGAAACTATTTAACTGTTCAAATCAAAGATTAAACTGAGTCACATGTTTTCTATCATAAATATGAATTTTCAGCTTGCAATAAGTTGAAATGCTGTAGTTATGTTTTAACATCAGTCTAAATGTACAAACATTAATGTCGTATGTTAATTAACATAGGCTGTGCACAGCCTACTGTTTAGTTGAACGCACTCACTGAGCCACCGCGAAAGACAAAACAGCTGCTCAGTGCCAGGGAATCGTACAAAGCGACGGTCTGCTCTTTCAGTGCCAGCATTAAGCTGCAAGCCACTGGCTGCGGTAAATTCTAGATCTAGTGTCTGTGGTTCTACATCATTTATGTCTGACTCGTCATAGCTGTAAGATTTTTGATAAAACCAGCAGAAAGTACTCTGTCGCAACACATTGAAAGTTAATGGAAAAAAAAAACTAAGTTAAGAAAGTGACTGTCACAATGCAAAATACATGCATTTTCAACTGGTGGAGTTGTAAGCAGTTTATTTCTCTTGCTGTTAATCTATACATATGATGAAAGATGCATGAATGCATGATGCCATGCCGAAAGAAACATCGCAGGGACACTTAACTGTAATAGCAAGAGGCGGTGCCGTAATGTAGGTGTACAGGGCACAGAACAGCACTGAGTTTTCACATATTCCACACAAAGACTCAATGCTGATTTCTAGATCTAGAGATGCATTCACGTTTTGGTGCATACGTTTTTTTGTGTGTTTTTTTTTTTGGGGGGGGGGTCTCTCTCTCCCCCCTCCCCCCTTTCCGCTGGCTGTCAATGTGTGCGCACGATGTACATTGATCTATTGATAGTGTGCGGTCGAACTCAGCCCAGATCTATATCTGCCATAGATTTCTTGATCTTTTCCGCTGCATTTTGTAACACAGCATTATTTCTAGCTTAGGAATATTTTTATTGCAGTGAGTCAGTGTATGATAGCACTTAGATCTACATTGTTATATCTTTCACTCGTCTTTTGATTACAGATGTTATTTTTACTTTGGTATTGTTTTATATTTTCATAAAGTTGAATGGAGCAGTCATTCATAGCATCCTACAGGAAATTGTATTCGAGTCACACTGCAATCGCCACAGATGAAATTTTGTTGCTATGCTTTGAAATATTTGATGTATTAACTTTGACATTCTTTTCATAAATCTTCTCATTGTGTTCTTAGGAATATATCAGAATAATTAAAAAAATTGCTTGCTTTGTGTTTTTATGAGCAAAATATACAGAAAGGTGTGTTGGTGTCACACTGCAATCGTCACAGATGAAACTTATTTTGTTGCTATGCT
>CM060311.1:39906948-39921948 GCA_030674185.1 Monoplex corrugatus
GTTCTGATTCTAAAGCCAGTCCTTCTTCTGTTGAATGGCAGGCTGTTCTACGCTGTTCAAACATGACTTTGGTCTGCGTGCACTGCTGTCATCAGCCTGTGTTGTGTGGACACTGCCCTCCTAGTTGTTTGTGTCGATGCCACAAGCTTATGAAGTTAGCCCTACTTCCTTCCTTCCTTACTTACTTACGTACGTACGTACTTACTCACTTACTTGGCTAAGTAGGATTAAGAAAATATTGGCTTCACCTAGTTGATAGATGGCTGAGCATTTGGGCATTGACTGGGGGTGGGGGTGGGGGTTAGGGTATCTGTCATGTGAGACGAGTTTATACAGAATAGCTAGTTGTGTTGTGATTCAGACCTTTAATGATTTATTTGTCTTTATTCAGTTCCTTTTATGAAGTAAGATATGCACATACACATGGTATTTATATATAACCAAGATTATTCCAGTGGTAGGCTAATAAAATACTTGTATAGAATATAGACTAGGTAAAAGATGGTCTAAGTAGGGCCTCAAGACCTGGCCAGCTAATGGGTTTATGTGCAGGCTTAAGGCATGTGCAACGGTCACTATTTATGTGGCACCTGTGACTTTAGTGCATATGGAATTCGTTCCGAGTGCGGAGACGTCATCTTTAGAAACTGAAACTGAAATTTATGAATTTAGCCATCAGAGTATACACGTATCGCTGTAGTGATCTTCTTTGGTCACGGTATCATTGCTTCAGCTCTCCATACAGAATCATCTCTGGGATGCGGTTGTTCAACAACCTGTCCTGTCCAACTAAGATTGTATTTGATGGATAGATGCTCTGTACTTGACAAGCCACATTTCCTCCAAACTTGAAGTTGGTAACTTGATCCTGCTACGTGATGTTACAGATCATGTGCAGAATCTTTGGTGGAAGAATTTCACCTGTTTAGTGTACCGTCGGTAGGTAGTCTAGATCAGGCAGCAGTATAGAAGGGTGTTCAAGCAAGAATGGTTTCTCCGTACACAGCAACAATCTTTGTGGTGAGCCTGTGGCCGTTGTCTTGCCACAACCCCTTAGTCAACCTTCCAAAGGCAGAGCTAGCTTCAAGAGATCCATTACTATACAATGTAATGCCCAAGGAACAGAATTTGTCTACTGTCTTGATCTCCTGGTTATTGGTACAATTGGTATGGTGAAGCACCAGAACGCTTGAATAATACTGGCTGAAACATAGCCTCTGTCTTGCTGAGGCTTATCGTTAGGCCAAAGCTTTTGCAGGCCGCGGCAGACCGGCCACTGATGCACTGAATGTCTCCGAGCGAGTGTGCAGTCCGTGCACAGTCATCTGTGAAGAGAAATTCCCGTAGGACGGCTGTGAGCACTTTGGTTTGGGCTTGGAATCTCTGCAGGTTGAAGTTTTTCATCTTAGTAGAACCTTGTGTACACCCCCCTTTGTTATAGTCTCTGAGTGCATCAATCGGCATTGCTACAAAGTGGATGGAGAAGAATATGGGAGCTAGAACCCATCTTTGTTTTGCTTCATTCTGCACTGGGAAAGATTCGGATGCCTCCCCACTCTCTTGCAGCCCTGAGCAGCATACTAGTGGGGAAGGAAGCAATCAGCGAGACAGGTTTCTGAGGGCGACAACATTTTCGTAGTATCTCCTGCAGGCCCTTCCGGTGAACGGTGTGAAATGGTTATACGCACGAACACACACGCAAACCCAGTAGTGTTTAATCTGCATTCATGCCTATCTCTTGATTCAGAATAAGTGAAACACAGTCTGCAATTCAACCCATCTCCAGCATGAAAACAATGTGCTATGCAGTCTGCATTGACACTCAACATAAGTACATGTATAAAGACATAATAATACTCGATCTGCACTAACACACATCTGTAGCACACATTCCCAATGGCTGTGTTTTCAGAGGCCGCCGTGAACAGATGGAGTTTGACGGAACAAAGCCAGCGTCATAAAAGAACTACTGATTGTTGCCCAGCTACTCTTTGTGGAGTGCCAAGCTGGTGTGAAGCTCAGTGGACATTGCTTTTTGTGCGTGACAGCGTGAAAATTAAGAGATTGCGGAGAACCATAAACAGACATGTCAAAATAATGTAGATAGTGTGTTGTTTGCGTAGTTTGTGCGAGAGAGAGAGAGAGAGAGAGAGAGAGAGAGAGAGAGAGAGAAGAAGAGAGGTGTGTGTGTGTGTATATGTGTGTGTGTGTGTGTGTCTGCGTGTCTGTGTGCGTGTGCGCGCGCACGCGTCTGTGTGTGTTTGTATCATGTATGTGTTAGTGTGAGTGTGTGTTATTTTGTGTGTGTGTGTGTGTGTGTGTGTGTGTGTGTGTGTGTGTGTGTGTGTGTGTGTGTGTGTGTGTGTGTGTGTGTGTGTGTGCTGCATGTGCATGTGTGTACGAGCGTGTGTGTGTGTGTGTGTGTGTGTGCGTGTGTGTGCGCGCGCGCGCGTGTGTGTGTGTATGTGGTGTGTGTGTGTGCGTGCGCGTGCTGCATGTGCATGTGTATACGAGTGTGTGCGTGTGTACTGTGTGTGTGTGTGCGCGCGCACGTACTGTGTGTATGCATGTGTGTGTGTGAAGAGGAATGAGTCTGTCTTTGATGTCATTGGCATTAGTGTTTTATGGGTGTAAACTGGGGGGATCATTTTATTATCGCACGGCACCTAGAGAAGACGGGAGTGAGAAAGAGACAGACTGGCGACAAACAGACAAAGAGAGGGAAAAGACAGACAAAAGAGAGAGAGAAAAAAACAACAACAACATTATATTGAGTACAATACAGGCCACAGCCTCTTTTAAAAATCAGAAGCGAAGGGGGGGGGGGGCGGGGAGCGGTCAACACAACCTTAGCAATATGTACAAAAAAAATTATATGACAACATCTGAAAATGAGTAGTTTGAATATGGTGTCTGAGCGTGTTTGTCTGAAAATGAGTAGTTTGAATATGGTGTCTGAGCGTTGATATTGTCTGAAAAATGAGTAGTTTGAATATGGTGTCTGAGCGTGTTTGTCTGAAAATGAGTAGTTTGAATATGGTGTCTGAGCGTGTTTGTCTGAATGAGTAGTTTGAATTGTGTCTGAGCAGTTGAATATGGTGTCTGAGCGTTTGGAAAATGTTGATGGGGCGAGTTTTGTCAGTATTAATGGTGTCGACTCTGAATGAGTAGTTGAATGTTCGAGTTTGTCTAATATATTGAAAAGCAGCTTCGAATGAGTAGTTTGAATATGGGTCTGACGTGTTTGTCTGAAAATGAGTATTTGAATATGGTGTCTGACATGTTGTGGTGGAATTTGTCAGAATTATCCTCTGAGCAAATCGTTCATTCATAACTTGATACACACCACACAATTAAAGTACATGTAAACACAAAACACACACACACTCTTCTACTATACGCACAGCAGAGCATTCGTTTGATCCACTCAAGCACACCTAA
This sequence comes from Monoplex corrugatus, assembly GCA_030674185.1. Lineage (NCBI taxonomy): Eukaryota > Metazoa > Mollusca > Gastropoda > Littorinimorpha > Ranellidae > Monoplex > Monoplex corrugatus. Next base: position 39,910,390 of record CM060311.1, read on the forward strand.
AAATAAGGCTTTGTAGAAAATAAAATTGTAACATTTTTGTAACAGTTCATACCAAACATCATCTCTCCAGCACAGATCAACACTTCCCTTGCTTCCTGATACTCATCATTTTTGAATGCAACATAGTATTCTTTTTCCGTGTTGACCTTTACTTAAAGCCTGGATTCTGATTTTCGTAGATTGTTTAGCCGTGTCTGAAGATGAGGTGGGGTATCACATGCCAACACACACACACACACACACACACACACACACACACACACACACACACACACACACACACACACACACACACACACACACACACACACAACACACACACACATATCTCTCTCTCTATAATAATTATACATACATTATATATATATATATATATATAGTATATATATATATATATATAAGAGAGAGAGAGAGAGAGAGAGAGAGAGAGATAAATATAGCTATATATAGGTATATATATGTGTGTGTGGATATGATACATATATACATATATAGATATCATCAACTAATCAATGGATTCATTCATTTCCCAATGTCTTTCTTTCGGTTTCTCCTTGTTCTTTTCTCTTCTCTCTCAGTCCTCAGTGTCCTTGCGTGTGAGTGCACTGTTTTCGTGTTTCGTTCATTCGTTCGTTCATTCATTCGATTGTTCCTTCATTTTTTTTATTCAGCTAGTCTAGTCGTCAATCATTCAATTAATCTTTACTCAGTCAGATAGTCAATCAATCGTTCAGTCAGTCAGGCACGCAAGCGTTCGGTGTGCTAGACAGTCAGACATTCAGTGATTCATCTACTTATCATTTCAAGCATCGTTGACTAGGGACCAGTCTATGTTGCTAAACGGTGGCTGGATGAGGAGAGAATGGGGATGACACAAGGGAGGGAGGATCAATGCCATCAGGAGCAAGTGTAGGAGATCGGTGATGATTATCTGGCACAGCTTTCTATGGTGGGCTGGCAGCTTCAATGATGAAAAAAATCAGTATTTTCAAAGACAAGTAATCATCAAAATAGACGAGTTCGATGTTCTCGATACATTGGCATTTGAGTGTCTGTCTGCACACATGAACGTGTGTGTAATTATTTATCTGTTATTATTGGTTTTTGTTTGTTGTTTGTTTGTTTTTTTTAGAAAAGGGTTTTGTTACTGGCTTGTTAATCTAACTTCGGTGAGGGGCTAGTAGTAAATTCTATGATGTACATGAATGCATGTGTGTACGTATGTATGTTTTCATATGGTTACATTTATGGCTTGTATGTAAATACCTGGTCACAACGGGAAAGCTGGAGGGAAGGAGAGCACCGGGTAGACCCAGGGAGAAAATGCTGGACGGACTTGCAGAGTGGCTGGGGACGAGGAGGGTGGGGGAGATGCTGGGGGCAACGAGAGATAGAGACAGATAGAAGTCCATGATCGCCAATGCCATGCGGCAGGGCACCTGATGATGATGATGATGATGATGTAAATACCAAGACATGCTCTGTGTATCTGTAGATATACACAATGGCAGGTATTCAGGCAGACATGCACATGTGTGCCATGTGTGTGTGTATACGTACATGCATACATTTTGAATCAGTGCATGTGTCAGTATATTAGTTTATGCAGAAACGTATGCTATATACAATAAAGCTTGTCTTTTGTTCAGTATTGTACATCTTGCTCGCTAGCGACTGTCACCAGAAAAAAATTACCGTTTTATGTGATATCTGAATATGTTTGTTTAATCAGAATGACGATCCGTTTGACAGTTGTTTGACTGTTTGCTGTTTTATACTTTTCTGGTTGTGTTGTGTTTTATTGTGTCAATGAATGACTGTCCATGAAAACATGTGTAAACTTCGTGATAATTAAAATGTTTACATTCAGTATTGTTGTGACACTGATAATTGTGTTGAGATAGTGTTCTCGTTTTGTCACATATACAATTGACTTGAAATCTGTCAAATATTTGTCATATCAGTTTATACTTATAATGGATAGCCTTAATTTAATATTACATCATTAAACAGTCAAGGTCTTGGAAATCCCCAAAAGAAGAGAGGTGTGTTTCAATATCAAACAAAATAATTCTATTTATCTTTTACAAAATACACTCTTTAAATATAAATACACTCTTTAAATATAATTATAAATATATATATCTACATAATATATATATATATATATATATATATATATATATGTCATATCATATCCACAGAACTACATATATAATATATATATATGTTTGTGTGTGTGTGTTGTTTGTTGTGTGTGTGTGTGTGTGTGTGTGTGTGTGTGTGTGTGTGTGTGTGTGTGTGTGTGTGTGTGTATGTGTGTGCGTGTTGGCTAGAAGCACATTAAATCTAAATGGGGACACTAATTAAAAAAGTCGAAGAATTTTGCAGAGATCTATTTATCCGAAAAAAAAAGACACGGGAACTGATATTCCAGCGTTATCAGTTGATGAAGTAAATAGAGTAGAAGGACAGATTACTCTAGACGAAGCAAGACTTGTGTTAAAAGACACGAAAAATAACAAAAACCCACGCTCAGATGGATTTACAGCAGATTTTTTTCAGTGCTTTGGAATACAATAGGCCCTTTCGTTGTCAGATCGTTAAATGAATGTCTCAGAAAAGATGAATTATATGTAACTGAGAGAGAGAGGGTGTGATAGTTTGCATACCTAAATGTGTAAACCAAGGGAATACATTAAAGACTGGAGACCAATGTCGTTGCTAGGTATCGTATGTAAAATTGATGCTTCATGTATAACAGTCGTCTCAAACTGGTGCGTCTCAAATCGGCACGTTATCTGAAATTGAACGAATCAGTTATACTTCGAACTTCCAAGGGCTTTAAAATTGATATTTTCTTGTTCTTTCTTATATTTGGAAAATGTTTTTCACATAAATGTAAGAATAGAGAGGATAGAACCTATTTTTCATCTGTTCATACAGCAGCTGAATGGAGGGTTATGACAGACAGTAACATACGTGAATATGTGATATACGACATCCTATCATAGTGGTTTTTCTATTTGGCTTTGATATACCATACCTAAACAATTGTCTTACCCTAATGTTTAGCACAACGGCTAATGAGTCAATAACGAAGGTCTTGTTACAATGTGAAAGGCTGTGATGGAGTTAGAGGATATGCTTTATGCTTTTGTTTTCTTCTTCATTAATGACAAACATCCTTTGTTCAAAATTACGTTTTTTATTTATCGTGGGGAGGGGGTGGTGGTGGTGGGTGGGGGATAGCACACAGTCATCGCTGACATACGAAGTTTGTTGTATTTCGGTATTGTTTGTCTCCATTTGTTTCTTTTGAAAATGATTGAAACAAGTCAAACAGCAACAACAGCAACAACAAAATGAATGATGTAGATGTTAACTCAAGGAATGCTCTTAGATGTTGCCAAATTCATGTACATCATTTCTAACTTAGTACTACATTTTGTTTTCGAAAGAAAGTAACTTTCCTGTAAGCATAAAATACAATCCAATGCATACAAACAAGGGGAAACGAAGTGTATTTCTAGAATCAAACAGGAAAACAGCCAATACGCATGCTGTATTTTACCCTAGTACTACTAAACAACAGGAAGACTGAAGTCATGGTGATCAGTAAAAAACATGAAATCCCCTTATGCTAAATAACAGCAAATGGCACAACCGTGACACAGGTTAATAAGTTCAAATACCTGGGAACGGTCATTTCATCAGATGGCAGATGCACATCGGAAATAGCTGGCAGAATCGGCCAAGCCAAAACAGCATTCAAGAAGATGACAAGCATTCTTACCAACAAATGCCTATCAACTAACATCAGAAAGAGAGTCCTTGAATGTTATGTAGAACCAATACTGTTGTACGGATGCGAGGCGTGGACAGTCAGCAAGCAAAGCCAGAGCAAGATTGAGGCAGCCGAGATGTGGTTTCTCAGAAGACTGTTGAGAGTTCCATGGACAGCAAAGAAAACAAACGAGACAGTCTTGATGGAGGCAGACACACGTAGATCACTCATAAGGAAGATTAGGAAAAGACAGGCAACATCTATCGGCCATTTTATGAGGAAGGGGGGTCTGGAGCACCTGGTCACAACAGGAAAGCTAGAGGAAAGAGAGCACCAGGTAGACCCAGGGAGAGAATGCTGGACAGACTTGCAGAGTGGCTGGGGATGAGGAGGGTGGGGAGATGCTAGGGGCAACGAGAGACAGAGATGGATGGAAGTCCATGATCGCCAACGCCATGCGGCAGGGCACCTGATGATGATGATGATGACTAGTACTGCATGTAAGTGAGAAATCCATATCACAGTCTAGGGAGACTGTTTGCGTTGATTTATTGAGAAAAACACTGACAAGAGAGTTTGTGGATGTGCAATAATGTTGAAACCTAAGGGTCGGATCTTGCATTAATAACGGGACATGTTGTAAGCTCTACAAAAGTTACTGAAAAGATTAACTTCCAGGTATTAAGGAATAGTTGTTTCTTGATTACTCTGCAGTTTGTATTTGCAGGTATGATTTGCTAGTGCGGAGGAGGGAATGGTGGGCATGAAATACAACTTTGCGTTTTGTCCTTTTCTTTCTATTTTTCCCCTTTTTTCTTGTTTGTTTTTGTCGTTTTGTTGTTTTTTTGCTTGTTTTTCGTTCTTGAGCTTGAATTTCCACATGCGCTTGAGTTTTCCCATGTATTGGCATTTTATTTAACCCTGCAATAAAGGCAGCTTACTTCGTTTTCGGGGTGTGTATACTGGGCAGTTTTACGTTTCCATAAGCCTTGAAATACTGGCATGGCTTATAGGGTACTATATGTGCGTACTTTATGCTCTGTGTTTTATATAATATACACATGAAGGGAGTTCAGACACCAGCAGGTCAACACATATGTCGACCTCGGAGATCAGAAAAATCTCCACCCACACCCGCCAGGAGCTACCCAAGCAGGTTCGAATCAACAGCGTTCATTTTGAAGACAAATATTTTAACCGCTTGATAGCTGTATGCAATCAAGTCGTTTCCTTGTTTGATTGTCAGAAGGCGTGAACATCGAATTATATTTTTCATATCAACAATTACTATATTGATCAAAAACGTGTAAGTTACAGCTGGAACGCAACATGGAATCGAAACATTTTAGCACAAGTGTTACAGAAAACTCCTGACCAGTTTGCACAGACAATACGAAAAAAAAACAAACAACCTCGTTCTGGCAGAAAGTCAGCACCTTTGCAGGCAGAAAAAGATGACTACTTACAACGATGAAACATCACATGTATAGTGTGACTCAACATGATTTTCCACAGGTCTAAAACCATCCTCTAGGGCCAGTGACAAAGAGATAGACCAAAGGACGTTCTGAACGGAAACATGAAAGGAATTAACAACCTGTAGTCCTGATGGTCTTGTATGCGTAGATGATGGCAGAGTACACTGGTGATTTGTTGAGAAAAGAGACATTCATTACATACAGTAACCCCAATATCCCTAGGGCAGCACTGAGTGAATGAATGTTACTGTTTAAATCACAATTTACCACTTCTTGTACAACTAAGCTAATGATGGTCTGCTGGATGCCGAAGGTAAATGAATGCGTATTTGTATGTTTTAAAAGTTTTCATAAGAGAAACATTGTCTTCCTTTTTAAGTCAGAACTTTTCATATTTCATAATTTTCCAATAAAAATCAAAATTTTATGAAAACGAAAAGTTACCTTTTCGTGTGTTTCAATGACACTTTTTTTTCTTCTTGTGGCGAGAGTTGTGCCATATGTATCGACGTTTATTACACTTGAGTAAATTGTCCTAGCCCTGCTCTTATCAGTGAGCACAAACAGTGTCCCGTGTCCCGGCTGTTTGCTCGTCACTTGCTACCGGGGATAATGTCAGGGCGAGGTGCAGCCCCCATCCTGTGTGATGCCAGACACTAACACAGCAACACTGAGTAGGTATGATTCCACTCTGAGAGAGAGACAGAGAGAGAGAGAGAGACAGACAGACAGACAGACAGAGAAGTGCGCGCGCACACACACACATATATACACACACATTAACTCAGAGAGAGAGAGAGAGAAAGAGAGAGACGCGTGCTCAGAGAGAGGAGAGAAGAGAGAAGAGAGAGAGAGAGAGAGAGAGAGAGAGAGAGAGACGCGTGCTCAGAGAGAGAGAGAGAGAGAGAGAGAGAGAGAGAGAGAGAGAGAGAGAGAGAGAGAGAGAGAGAGAGAGACGCATACACAGATACGTATCCACAGACACACACTCATTTACACACACACACACACACACACACACACACACACACGCACGCACGCACACACACACACACACACACACACACCACACACACACCCCGTCTAATATCACTCATAGTGAACAGACGTTAAATTAAAGAGCGAACGAACGAACACCACACAACCCACACACACCACACCACACACCACACACACACACACACACACACACACACAACACACACACACACACACACACACACACACACACACACACACACACGGGCAATAGATTAACCCTGTCAGATTAAGGATGGTTTTGTTTTGTCATCAATAATGTTTTCTGATGAAGAATGAAATATTACGGCATATCTCCTTGGGACTTAACTTTGGCAAACAGGCCTAGGATCACATCTAAATGAGGTCTGTGATGAATGATATTGATCTAAAATATAACGTCTTTAACTGCATTTTAGACTTGGAAGATTAGCGGTGAGCATGGTTTTTAACTGTTGTTTTTTTTATCTTAACGGGTTGTCATTTTTTTGACGTGGTGTTTGCCCTGATACGGCTCTAGTAGTCGGCTGGGCTAAAAGCAATAGGAACTGAACAGAAACTATAACTCTGACACAGCCTGATTAATAAAATCACAAGATTTATTTGCAATTTGAAAAATAATATATGCTGTAGTAAAGATATTTCCTTCGTTAATTTTCAGAAGGTGTAACATCTTGAATCACATCTCAGTGGCACGCAGTTTACGCTGCTGGTGCTACTAAACAACTGATGATCTGAGAAGGACCCATAAATAAATGTATTCTTTGTCGTAAGTTTTGCAGAAAAAGATGATAAACTTTCTCTTTCTAATTCAAGATTTTGCTATCTTTAATGGTTTCAACAAGAAAAAAAACAACTTTTTGTATTCAAAACAAGTGTGACTGCCCGCGTTCAAGCAAACAGGAACCAGAAAAAAAAAAACTCGAAAAAAGAACAAGAACGCGTATTTGATACAACAAGACAAGACAGGCGCAAATTTTCGCCCAACTGGCCTTTGTCAAGCGTAAGACCACAAACAAACAAACAAACAAACAAACACCAGATACAAAAATTGAGGGAAAAAGACTGAAACTTCCCTCTGCTCCGTCTAGTGTGAGAAAAGGAATCTTTTTGTATTACTGGAAAGCCACCCTTACAAAAATGTCTATAATGAATTTTCCCCCTATTTTGAAGCAATAGGTTTGTCATACCTTTCAAGGTTTATTACACGTTCATATATCTTCCTGCCTCTGTTCTTATCATTTCAGACAAATAGTCTCTCGTGTCCGTGCTGTTTGCTCGTCACTTTCTAGCGGTAATGATGTCAGGGCGAGATACATTCCACATCCTGTGTGATGCCAGACACTCGCATAGAAACACTAAGTGGCCATTTCTCCACTCTGATACACACTAGGCCTAGGGGAGGTGATTAACCCTCTCAGATATGATTGGATTGATCTCTCATCCTCTCTCTGTCTGTCTGTCTGTCTGTCTGTCTCTGTCTCTCTCTGCCTCTGTCTGTCTGTGTCTCTCTCTGTCTGTCTGTATCTTATCTGTCTGTCTGTCTGTCTGCCTGCTTCTCTGTCTCTGTCTGTCTGTCTGTTTTTCTCTCTCCCTTCCTCCCCCTCCCCTCTCTCTTTTTTCCTCCACCGCTGAATTGCTTTGAATAAAATGTGTGTTGCTGTTTTTGGGATAGCAGGTCGCCAAAATACAGCTCCAATCATTTTCCCCCTCGTTTTCCTGTATATGTGAAGATTTTGTTTATTTTTTTATATAGAATTTTGCCAGATACATCTCACTTGTTCCCGTGGGGGTCTTTTACGTGTAACATTGCATTCTGCTCATAGAATCTTACCTCATCTCACTTTAAAAGTCTAGCACCCAGACCACAACGTAGTGTCTAGTTGAGGAGGAAGAAAATTCCTGCCTAACTGGGAATCAAGCCCAAGACCCGCCACTTGCCTGCAGGAGCTTTAACCAAATGAGCCACACGCACTTCTAGTTGAAGATGGAAGGAAGGATGGTTCCATGTCATCAGCTGGGAATTGAATTTAAATCGCAAATTCCACACAGTGTTACATCAGCATGCAAGTTCCTTTCTTATTCTAGTATAATGCTGGCGGATAATTTGATCTCATCTGCCACATCTAATCCATGAAAGTTAACAGAGATTGTCTTTGAATAAAGCGGCTGTTTATATGTCAAATTTAACATTTAGCTAATGAAACTGATTTTAATAGTTGAAGTGTAGCAAAGTGTGAGTCATGATTTAAAGAAGTGTTGAAGATTAGTTACATTGTGACTTAACACGAAGCAATCATTCATCCAGTGCTGTCTTCGGGATGCTGGGGTAAGTGTGATGGCTGTTTCTGTCGTCATGAAGTCTATAGGGTTCTTCAAAGCTTGTAATGAATTCGAGGCAATAGGGTAAATGGCTGTTTATCCTTAGTGTTTTGTTTAGTGAGCCAGTGACTATCTCATTGAAATAAAAAGATAAGTTAATTAGTTAGGCCGATCTCCCGATCGAGCTCTGTGACGTACTCCTTCCACTTGCTCCTGTCCAACACAGCTGCCTTGATCTCATCGATGTTTTCGAGGCCAGTGTCCATTTTTGAGAAGATCAATGAAGTCTGTTGTCTTCCTCCCCTGTTCGCTCTCCCTCCAGTTGGCTGCCACAGTACAAGTTGTGAAGCAACTTCCTCTGGGTGTCGCATAAGTGACCGGCTAAAAAGATAAATACATTCTTATCAGATTTATTAAAAATATCCCTCAAAACAAAATGTTAAGCTTTCTGTTAACTTATCGTAAGCAAGTTGCTACTGTTCTGAGTTCTCAGCAGAGATAAAAGGTTTATTTTCTATCACAAGACCATTAAAAATATTCCAAGCGAAGTTCACATTTTCTCTTCTCTCCAAATCCACATTTTTAAACGTTTCTTCAATAAAAAAAAAAAACCCACCTGTTTTTCTTGTTTTAAACACAGAAAGCACACCATAGGATAGGTCTTGACGTTTATTGCACATGTGTAAATCGCCCTGTCTGTTCTTATCAGTAAACGCAAATAGCCTCCCTTGTCCGTGTTATTTGTTCGTTACTGCTTCTCATCAGGATGCTGCGTGGAGCTAGAAGCAAACACAGAAACACTAAGTGGGAATTCATTCACTCGGACACACATTGTGAGGGTAAATTGGACCTAAAACTAACACGCAAACACTAAGTGGGAATTCATTCACTCGGACATACATTGGGAAGATAGATTGGACCTAGAAACTTACACAGAAACACTAAGTGGGGGATTTATTCACTCTGACACACATTTCGAGAGTACAGTAACCGTATGCAATTGAAAGATTATTCCCTGTGTGGCAATTCCCACTGACGGGCTAAAATTGGGACACGGTCACTGATCTTGATCTAGAGCAAAATTACTGAATAATCTTGATCTTAAATGTCATTCACATCCAACGTGAAGTGCAGCTAGTGTTTGTTTGTGTGTTTCATTTTTTGTTTTTATTTTGGTATGTGTTTCTCTGAAGCACCCATTGTGTTCATAGAAGCTGGCTGCGCATGGCGTCTCTTATTTACTCAGGGGAAAATATTTGACTGAAGTGAAGGACACTCTTATTTGCTGGAGCAGCGTTGATGTGTTCAGAAAGTGGAAATTTGTCTGTCTACATCTATCTATCTATCTCTCTATCTCTCTATCTATCTATCTATCTATCTATCTATCTATCTATCTATCTATCTATCTTTCTATCTATCTATCTATCTATCTATTTATCAATCTATCTATCGATCGATCTATCTATCCGTCTGTCTGTCTGTCTATCTATCTATCTATCGATCTATCTATCTATCTATCTGTCTGTCTGTCTGTCTGTCTATCTATCTATCTATCTGTACTTCTGTTTGTCTGTCTGCTTATCCATCTATCTATCCGTCTATCTACCTACCTACGTATCTATATGTCTGTCTGTCTGTCTGTCTATATGTCTGTCTGTATGTCTGTATGTCTGTCAGTCTGTTTGTGCATCTGTCCATCTGTCCGTTCATCCATCGATCCGTCGATCCATCGATCCATCCATCCATCCATCCATCCGTCTATCCAGCTCTCTCTGTGTCTTTCTTTCTATCTTTCTCTGAGTCTCTCTCTCTCTCTCTCTCTCTCTCTCTCTCTCAATCTATGTATGTATGTACGTATGTACGTATGTATGCATGTATGCATGTATGTATGTATGTATGTATGTATTTATGTATGTATGTATGTATGTATGTACGTAAGTATGTATGTATGTATGCATGTATGTATGTATGTATGTATGTATGTATGCATCTGTCTGTCTGTGTCTTTGTCTGTTCGCTACTTGAGGGAAAAACCTGCCACACATGCATTGTTTACAGAAACATGAAGCACCTTAGTACTGACCTTTGTAAAACAAAAACAGCCTTTAGAGATTCTGTAGACTATTTTTGTGGTCCTGATGTAGCGTTATCTGAATTTTATAAACTACTTTTATGAATCAGAACATATCGCTTGAATTAAGGAAAAGTCAAATTTCCGATCATGCTTTCCTTGGTGACAAGCGATATAACAAAGGCCAGGTCAGTAAGAGGTAAACTGAAACAAGAAAAAAATCTTCCCAGAATTAAAATAGTGAGGAACCCGAAGCACAGTGAACGCAGAACAGAAAACCCCCATAAATTGTGTCTCCTAATTATTCAAATAGCTATTTCATAACCTGTGAAGCCTACGGCGCATACTCGACATTTCCTGGCAAGACAAGGTGACCAATACCGAAGTCCTGACCCGCGCTAGCCTCCCAACCATGCATACCATGCTGAGACAGCGTCGGCTGCGCTGATTGGGCCACGTTCGCCGCATGGAAGATGGTCGCATCCCAAAAGACATCGTTTATGGTGAGCTTGCCACAGGGTAGAGAAACACTGGCCGCCCACAACTGAGATACAAAGATGTTTGCAAACGTGACATGAAGGCGCTTGAGATCAACACTGAGTCCTGGGAGGACCTCGCAGACGACCGCAACAGCTGGAGAACTACTCTCAAGAAACAGCTGCGGATTGGTGAGGACAAACTGTCAGCTGCTGCAGCAGAAAAGCGAGTCCGCAGAAAAGGGATGATAGCCAACAGATCAGCATCAGAATACACATGCGACCGCTGCGACAGAGACTGCCTCTCTTGCATTGGTCTCTACAGTCACAGGCGACGCTGCTTGGACCAATCAGACAGCCCATCTAGACATTAGAATGGATGTACTTTGTCCATGGTCAGCCATGACC
>CM060311.1:39929448-39951948 GCA_030674185.1 Monoplex corrugatus
CTTTTTACTGGCTCTTCTGTGACAGTGGGGATGGCTTGGTTGGCTACCATGAATTTGACTGAATCTGCCACTTTTCCTTTTCGCAGTGAGAGACTTCGGGATTTCTTAGGTTTGAACCTCATTCTTGAAGAGGCCACCACCTCATCCAGCTGCTTTAAGATTTGGTGTGTCTCTTCCTCATCCGTGGACAAGACTGTTGTGTCATCCATGAAAGCTTTCAGAGGAGGCATCTGGTATCCATCTCCCAGATTCACTGGACCTGAACTCTTCATTGCAGCTTTCAAGATGACTTCCATTGCCAACACGAACAGTATGGGAGAGATTGCACAGCCCATTGCAATGCCCACCTCTAGGTCTATCCAGTCCGTGGTGTATTCTTTGGTAGAGAACCGCATTGAGAACCCTTGGAAATACTTCCTCAGCATTGTTCGGATGTTTTCTGGGATGTGATACATTTCAAGAGCCAGCTGGATCATATCGTGTGGAACTGATCCATATGCATTCGCCAGATCAAGCCAAACTACGTCAATGTCTCTCTTCTCTGTTCTTGCTTTTTGGATGGCATCCCAAATCAACGTGGCATGTTCCAAGCATCCAGGCATTCCTGGTATGCCTCCCTTTTGGACTGACATATCCACATACTTGTTTTCAGTCAGGTATTTTGTCAATCTTGCTGCCATAACAGAGAAGAAGATTTTCCCCTCGACGTTCAGAAGTGATATTGGCCTGAACTGATTGATGCTGCTGGAGTTCTGCTCCTTCGGAATGTACACTCCTTCAGCTCTCATCCATTGGTCGCTGATCTTCTGATTCCTCCATGCTGATCGAATCATCTTGTGGAGCCACTCGAGCACTTTTGGGCATTTCTTGTAGAGCAGGTATGGTATTCCGTTTGGTCCAGGTGCTGACTTGGCTCTGGCTTTCTTTACTACGTTCTTCACTTCATCCAGTGTTGGTGGTTTGTTATTGAATTTTCCTTCTGGTTGAGTATATAGTTTGGTAGATAAATCGATGAATGGGTATATAAAATCCAAAACAAGTGTGACTGCCCCTGTTCAAGCAAACAGGAACCAGAAAAAAAAACACGAAAAAGAATAAGAACACGTATTTAACACAACAAGACAAGACAGGCGCAAATTTTCGCCCAGTTGGTCTTTGTCAAGCGTAAGATCACACACACAAAAAAAAACCCTCACCAGATACAAAAATTAGGAGAAAAAGACTGAAACTTCCCTGCTGCTCCGTCCAGTGTGAGAAAAGGAATCTTTTTGTATTACTGGAAAGCCACCATTACAAAAATGTCTTTAATGACATTTTTTTTCCTATTTTGAAGCAATCGGTTTGTCATATCTTTCAGTTTCAGTCTTTTTGTACCTGGTGTTTGTTTGTTTGTGATCTTAAGCTTGACAAAGGCCAGTTGGCCGAAAATTTGCGCCTGTCTCGTCTTGTTGTATTGAATACGCCTTCTTATTCTTTTTCGTGTTTTTTTTTTTCTGGTTCCTGAATGGGTATAATAATTAGATGGATAAGCAGACGGATGGGTATAATTAGTTAAGTGGATAAGTGGATAGATGGATATATAATGACATGGATAAGTGAATGGTAGATTATGTAGTTAGATAAATAAATGGATAAATGGGTGTATAGTTGGATGGATAAGGGATGGGTGGATGTATAGGTAGACAGTTTAGTGGGTGGGTAGGTATCTAATTAGAAGCCAAATGGATGAATGTGTAATTAGGTGGATGGATGGGTATAGCGATGAAGGTATAAATGAATGGTCGGGTATAGAGGTAGCTGGGTAAGTGTATGGATTGGGTATATATTTAGGATAAATAGATAGATATGGGTATATAGTTATTTTTGGATAAGTGGATGGGTAGATGCATAGATGGATAGTTGATAGATGGGTATATAGTTAGAGGGATAAGTGAATGGGTGGGTATATGATTAGATGGATAAGTGGATGGGTGGGTATATGATTAGATGGATTAGTGAATGGGTGGGTATATGATTAGATGGATTAGTGAATGGGTGGGTATATGATTAGATGGATTAGTGAATGGGTGGGTATATGATTAGATGGATTAGTGAATGGGTGGGTATATTGATTAGATGGATTAGGTGAATGTGTGGGTATATGATTAGATGGATTAGTGAATGTGTGGGTATATGATTAGATGGATTAGTGAATGGGTGGGTATATGATTAGATGGATTAGTGAATGGGTGGTATATATGAATAGATGGATTAGTGAATGGGTGGGTATATGATTAGATGGATTAGTGGATGGGTGGGTATATGATTGGATGGATTAGTGGATGGGTGGGTATATGATTAGATGGATTATGGATGGGTGGGTATATGATTGGATGGAATTAGTGATGGGTGGGTATATGATTAATGGATTAGTGGATGGGTGGGTATATGATTAGATGGATTAGTGAATGGGTGGGTATATGATTAGATGGATTAGTGGATGGGTGGGTATATGATTAGATGGATTAGTGAATGGGTGGGTATATGATTAGAATGGATTAGTGGATTGGGTGAGTATATGATTAGATGGATAAGTGAATGGGTTGGGTATATGATTAAGATGGATTAGTGAATGGGTGATATACAGTCTGGTAGATTACTAGATGGATAAATGGAGGGGGACGTTTAGGTAGACAGATAAGTGGATGGATGGATATATAATAAGGTGGATAAGTGGATGGATGTTTACAAAGTTTGATAGGTGGGTGGATGGGTATGGTGTTGATATATGTATAAATTAATGGTCGGGAACACACTTAAGATTGATCAGTCCTTGGGTGGGTATATAATAACTTAAAGTGGATAGACGGGTACTGGGTATGTAGTTAGATGATAAGTGAATGGGTGATTATGTAGTCAGATAGATAACTGGATGGATGGATATATAATGAAATAGATAAGTAGATGAGTGGGTAGGCCTATATAGTTAGTTGGATAAGTGGATTAGTGTACACTTAGATTGATAAGTGAATGGGTGGGTTTATATAGTTAGATGGATGGTATATAGTTAGAGGATAAGTGGATGGATGGGTAAATAGTTCATCATCATCATCATCAGGTGCCCTGCCGCATGGCGTTGGCGACCATGGACTTCCAACCATCTCTATCTCTCATTGCCCCCAGCATCTCCCCCACCCTCTTCATCCCCAGCCACTCTGCAAGTCCGTCCAGTATTCTCTCCCTGGGTCTACCTGGTGCTCTCTTTCCCTCCAGCTTTCCCGTTGTGACCAGGTGCTCCAAATCCCCCTTCCTCAAAAATGGCCTATAAATGTTGCTTGTCTTTTCCTAATCTTCCTTATGAGTGATCTACTTGTGTCTGCCTCCATCAAGACTGTCTCGTTTGTTTTCTTTGCTGTCCATGGTATATAGTTAGATGGATAAATAGATGGGCGGATTGAATGAAAGCTGGGAGTATGGATAGATTAAGTGATGGCTTTGGGGAATGGGTCGGCAGATGGATGGACAAGTGAAGGATAAAAGATGGGTTTGTCCATGTTGTTTTGTAGGGACAGGCCGTGTCATCATCCCTTTGGGGGTTATCAGATGACGCATCATATCTCTGAAAAAAAAGGTTGTATCGACACATCTCACTGTGGTATCAGCACAGAATGCATAAAGTCGCATTCACATGCCAGCTTCTCTGGTTGTTTATTTCTTTATTTGTGTTTGCGTTTGTGCGTGTGTTTGTGTGTGTGTGTGTGTGTGTGTGTGTGTGTGTGTGTGTGTGTGTGTGTGTGTGTGTGTTGTGTGTGTGTACGTGTGTGTGTGTGTTGTGTTTGTGTGTTGTGTGTTGTGTGTGTGTGTGTGTGTGTGTGTGTGTTGGTTGTGATGTGTGCGCGTGTTGTTTTTGTGTATGTGTGTGTATGTGTGTGTATGTATGTGTGTGTGTGTATATGTGTGTGTGTATATGTGTGTGTTTGTGTGTGTGTGTTTGTGTGTTTTTGTGTTGTGGTGTTGTGTGTGTTGTGTGTGTGTGTGTGTGTGTGTGTGTGTGTGTGTGTGCTGTGTGTGTGCTGTGTGTGTGTGTGTATGTGTGTGTGTGTGTTTTGATGGTACATGGGGGAGTGGATGGGTGGATGAGTGTGGCGGGTGGATTGGTGGGTGGATGGATGAAGGAATCGATGGGTGACTAGCTAGTGGCTGGCAGGCTGGTTGGTTTGGTGGGTGGCTAGACAGGCAAATGAATAGATGGATGTGATCTTGAATGGGTGGGCGGGTGTTTGGATGAGTGTGTGAATGAATAAACGGTTGGATAGATGAATGGGTAAACAGTGAGTTGGATAAATAAATGGCTAGATAAATGGATATGTCTATGCTTGGGTGAGCTAAGTGGTGGATTGGGAGAATGAAAAGATGGATGGACGAATGGATAAGTTTGGATAATAGCTGGTTTATGAATGTTGTCATGTGTGACAAGTCATGTCATCGTCCTTGCACGAGCCAGTATAATATGCCTCGTCTCTGAGAAAAAAAAAGGTTAAATCAAGAAAACTCCGAAATCAATGTCTCACCAGCACAGAATGCATAAACTGCATAGAATGCATTCATAAACCAATATTGATGCTGCTTTTTGCATATCTGCATTTGCGCGCGCGCGCGTGTGTGTGTGTGTTTGTTTATGTTTGTGTGTGGGTGTGTGTGTGGTTGTGTAGGTATGTGTGTGTGTGTGTGTGTGTGTGTGTGTGTGTGTGGTTGTGTGTGTCTGTGTCTGTGTTGTGAGTGTGGATGGGTTGATAGATGTAAGGGTTTGTTCGGGTGGGTGGGTAGATGACAATGTGAATGATTATATTGATAGACAGATGAGTGGGTAAATAGATGGATATGTGGATGAAAAGATAGAATAGGTCAGTGTGTTGGTGGATTAACTGATGGATTAGGGGAACAATTGGGTGGATGCATTGATAGACGGATAGGTGATAACAGATGGATGGATGAACGGATAAGTTTTGGTTGATAGCTGATATATACATGTTGTCACATGGGACAAGTCATGTCATCGTCACTGCACGAGCCATATGGCGCGCCTCGTCTCTGAAAAAAAAAGGTTAAATCACGAGAACTCCGAAATCAATGTATGGCCAGCATAGAATGTATAAAATGCATATTGTGCATTCGTAAATCAACATTGATGGCTGCTTTTTGCATATTTGCATTTGCGTGCGTGTGTGTGTGTGTGGAGTGTGTGTGTGTGTGTGTGTGTGTGTGTGTGTGTGTGTGTGTGAGTGTGTGTGTGTGTGTGTGTTTGTTTGTGTGCATGTGTATGTGTGTGTGTGGGCGCGCGCGCGCGCGCGTGTGTGTGTCTATGTGGCTGTGTGTGTGTGTATAGGTGGGTATGGATGAATGGATGGATTGATGAGTAGATTGATATATGGATCAATTGTTTTTAAATGACGGCTCGGTGGATTTTTTTTAATGGACGAATAAATGAATGAATGGACTGACAGATGGACGAATCGAGGGATGCATGGATGGTCTGCGGCTACTAGAACGCAAAGGTAATTGTAACGAAAGAGAATGCATGTATAATACTCTGGCTTATCTCAAATAAACGTGACGGCCCGCATTCAAACAAACATGAATCACAAAACACAAAAATAAAATCCGCACGCGTATTGAATATAACAAGACAAGACAGGCGCAAATGTTCGGCCAACAGATCTTCGTCAAACGTACACATAGGTTGTGTGTCTCCTGCTTGTCCAGAGAACAGGGAGGTTTGGTTGTTTTTCCACTGGTTTTTGTGTTTTGCCGGGGGCTCTTTCAGTATAAATAGTATCCCCACCTTCTGGAAATTCTGTGCTAGAAATTTCCTCTTTTCTGTCACTCTCTTTGTTTCTGCCTTGTTGCTTGCTTTCTGTCATTTCTACTTATTTTCTGCCTTAATGGTCCATTCACCTGTATTTTTTTGGATAAAGTCTTACGTACTTTTTCTTCGGATTGATAATTGGGTACATGTATTTAGTGCATTTTTGGCTCTAAGGAGGTGAGATATGCGGAAGCAATTTCAGGTTATTTATACCTGTTTTTATATATGTTTTGGTGTCCTTATGTATGCTTATATTTGTGTTCAGGTGTGTTTTTTTAAATCTCCCCTGTGCGATAAATCGAACGGAATGGTCCTACGCCGGGGGCATGTCCTTATATTATGTGCGCCAATGCATTGATATGTGTATTTAATTTTCTTTTTTTTTTCCTGTTGAAGTTTTGTGTGTTTTGAAGCGGTTATAGCCCTGATATGGCTCTGCACAGTCGGCTGGGCTTTAAATAACAATAAAAAGAAAAAAGGTTTTGTGTTTGTTGTTTGTTATTTGTTGTTTTACGTATACGCTTGAACAAGGCCAACTGGCCGAAAATTTTTATCTGTCCTGTCTTACATTATTAAGTAAGTTTTGATTGTATTTCCGTTCTTTTTTTTTTACTGACTCCAGGTAATGGAATGTACGAGTCATTTTCAGTGCACAAAAGCAGATACTTTTTCTTTTAGACCTCTCAGAAAATTTTCAGTGATAGTAAGCATTCGATTTTTCTTTTTCATCATTTAATCTTTTTATTGTTTGTCATATTTTTTTTCACACGGATAATTTTCAGGGCTAAAGGTACGCAGAAAGGTGAAAACGTTTGAAAACAATGTGTGAAACATTAGGACGGCTTTACCATTAATTTTTGTTTACTTGTTTGTTTGTCTCTTTTGTTTTTTGTTTGTTTGATTTACAGCGCAGGCATCTCGTTTTAATTTAAACCAATTTTTAACAGTAATTAACTTTTTGCCTCTTGCTTTCTTGTGGAATCGAACTGGAGATATTGATGAAGCTGTGAAGACGAAGAAACAGAACAAAATGTCTGATTTGCATTGGGATTGCATTTCCTGCGAGAAATGAAGAAGAGGGAAATCCAATATTTTGGGATCAAGGGTTTGCTTTGTAGGGAACCGCGGCAAGCGGGTCGTCAGTGTCAACTTAGTTTCGGGTTCCGTGTCTGGAGTTTCATTGTATTTTCCTGTCATGTTCTGTGCTTTCTTCCTTTTTCCTTTTCTCTTTTTTTTCACCCCATACTTGTTTTAGATATTCCCTGGTGTTGTAGAAATACTGAGGTTTTATTTGTTTTGTTTGATTGTTTCCTTATCTGTCTCGTTTACCCCCCCCCCTCCCCTCCCCCCCCCCCCCCCCGGTGAGTGTCTTCCTTTTTTTTTGTCTCTACGTTTTCTCTTTTTTATTTCATCTCAGTTTTCTTGTCTTTTCTTCTCGTGTTTCTTTCAGTTCAAGTGTCTTCTTCTTTTTTTTGTTCGTGGCGGGTTTTTTTTTTTCGTCCTTTTTTCTTCTTTTATCCCATCCAGTTTTCATTTTCTTTTCCTCTTTCTTTACCTTCCAGTAATTTTTTTCTGTTTTGTTTTCTTTCATCTGCCGTTTTGCTTTCTCCAGCCGTTATCTTCCTTTTATGTATTTTATTTTTGTATGTCACTTTGTTCTGTTCTGTTTTCATGCCCTGTTCTCTCCTTTTAAGTTCAGTTTTATCATTCTCCAGCTTACTCATTTTCTTCATTTATGTAATCTTTCTCTCCATTTCTGTTTTTTTTTCCCTTTATTTTGCTCTCCTGTTTTCTGATTGAAAGATCGAAAGCTTAGTTCTGTGTTACCGGGATTTCCTCTCTTTAAATCTTGTAGATGTGCAGTACAACAAAGTAACGAGTTGGAACTACAAGCAGGAAGACTGAAGTCATGGTGATCAGTAAAAACATGAAATCCCCTCCTGCAAAATAACAGCAAATGGCACAACCTTGACACAGGTTAATAAGTTCAAATACCTGGGAACGGTCATTTCATCAGACGGCATATCACATTGGAAATAGCTGGCAGAATCGGCCAAGCCAAAACAGCATTCAAGAAGATGACAAGCATTCTTACCACAAATGCCTATCAATTAACATCAGAAAGAGAGTCCTTGAATGTTAAATAGAACCAATACTGTTGTGCGGATGCGAGGCGTGGACAGTCAGCAAACAAAGCCAGAGCAGGATCGAGGCAGCCGAGATGTGGTTTCTCAGAAGAATGTTGAGAGTTCCATGGACAGCAAAGAAAACAAACGAGACAGTCTTGATGAAGGCAGACGCAAGTAGATCACTCATAAGGAAGATTAGGAAAAGACAAGCAACATTTATAGGCCATTTTATGAGGAAGGGATTGGAGCCCTGGTCACAACGGAAGTGGAGGAAAGAGAGCACCAGGTAGACCCAGGAGAGAATGCTGGACGGACTTGCAGAGTGGCTGGGATGAGGGGGAGATCGGCAACGAGAGACAAGATAGTTGGAAGTCCATGGTCGCCAATGCCATGCGGCAGGGCACCTGATGATGATGATGAGATGTGCAGCAGATATCAGTATCAGGATTGCAAACAGCAGTAGCAATAATGTCAAGATAAATAGGGTCTAGAAATATAGCAGCAACAACAGCTTTACCATCAGTTACAGACTATACAAGTCGTTCGTAACATTCTCAAAGAACATTGATCATATAGATAAAGGAATCCAGGCATTTGAGATCTAATGCGCAAAGAAACCGCTTTAATGGAGAGATATACGCCTGTGTGTCTGCCTTCTTTAATCCTTTTTGTGATACTCCAATCAGGCAGGTAATCTCATAGTTATCCTACCTGTAGCATAAGACTAACCAGTACGAGACAATATCAACGTCATGGTCAGCTCGTACACACACACAACACACACACACAGAGACACACACGAAGCACACAACACACACACACACACAAAGAAAAAAAAAACCACACACGACACAAACAAACAAACACACACACACAGACCCACAGACACAACACACAGAGATACAGACCACACTCAGACACACAACACACACACATACACATCACAGACACAACACACCCCATACAGACACATACACACAACACACACACAACACACACACACACACACACACACACACACACACATACACACCACCACGCAGCACACACCACACGAAACAAGTCCTGGAAACATTGAACCAACGCTGATGCGCTTCCTTTGGTCAAATGACCACCACAACGACACACTAAGATAATCATTCAAGTTGCTTCGAAAGGAGATTATCTCCAAGACTGAAAAAAAAAGGAAGAACCGAGTGGCAGACATTGAAGGATGGACCGGTCTGCACTCTGCAGGTCTGATAAGCTGGCTGCCACATTTTATAGAGACAGAAATAGAGGAACTCCTCTGATGCTGCGCCCTATCAGTTCCCATTCATTCCCATAACCGCACACACACACACCGAACAACCACACCGATTACAGGACTAAATAATGGTGGCTCTTTACAGTTCTTGATTTTCCAGTCACATACACCCTGAGATGGTCTGTTGGGTCCTCTGGGCTTAAACGGTAAAGAACGAGTTCGGCTCATTCATCTTTCTCTGTTTCCCATACCGGTTTGTTGTTTTGTTTGTTTGTTCGTTTGTTTGTTTGTTTGTTTGTTTGTTTTTTTGCAGTGCCTCTTTTATCTTTTCGCAGTGTCTTTTTAACACGCCTCTTTCCTTCCTTGTCTCTAGCTTTTTTTTCACCTTCTCATGTCTCTTTTTTCTTTCTCATACTTTTTTCTCGTACCTCGCTCTTTTTTTTTTTGTGCCTATTTTCCCACGCCTGTTATTTTTCTGTATAGCCTTTTCCTTTCCCATGCCTCTTTCTTTTTTTATGTCTTTTTTTTTCTTTTCCCATGTCTCCCAGTTTCTTTTTTTTCTTTTTTAATGTTTCTTTTCCCCGTGCCTCTTTCCTTTTTTCTATTTTTTTGCCTTTCCCATACTTCTCTTTCCGTGCCTCATTTTCCTTTCCCATGATTCTGTTTTTTTGTGTGTGTCTCATTACCTTTTGCATGCATTTTTCTGTGTCTCTTTTTCCCTTGTCCATGGGTTGGGGTGTTTTTTTTTGTCGTTGTCTTTTTACTTGTCCATGCTTTTGTTGTTGTTTGTCGTTTTCCTTGTCCAGGTCTCGTTCTTTTTTTCCATGTCTTTTTCCCATTCCATTCCTTCACACTTTTTGTGTCATTTTTGTTTTTCTCCATGCCTTTTTGTTTTTTCCAGTCATCTGTTTTCCTTTCAGATCCCTCTTTCTTATCTTTTTTACTTTTTCCATCCCTGAATCTTTCTCCGTTTCTTTTTCCTTTTCTAAAATACGTTTTCCCTGTTTGCGTGTCTTTTCTTTTTTCCATGCAGCTTTTTTTTCCCCTTTTCATGCCTCTTTTCCCCTTTTTCATGCTTCTTTTTCCCCTTTTTCATGTCTCTTTCCCCCTTTCATGCTCTTTTCCCTTTTCATGCCCTTTTCCCTTCTCCCCTCTTCTTTCCCTTTCATGCCTCTTTCCTTCTTTTTTTTCCTTCCTCTTTTTCCCCTTTTCATGCCTCTTTTCCTTTTCATGCCTCTTTTTCCTTTCCCTTTTTCATGCCTCTTTTCCCCTTTCATGCCTCTTTTCCCCCTTTTCATGCCTCTTTTCCCTTCCTCTTTTCATGCCCTTTCTTTCATGCCTCTTTTCCCTTTCCATGCCTCTTTTTCCCTTTTTCATGCCTTTTCCCCTTTTTCATGCCTCTTTTTTTTTCTCTTTCCTTTTCATGCCTCTTTTCCCCTTTCATGCCTCTTTTCCCCTTTTCATGCCTCTTTTCCCCTTTTCATGCCTCTTTCCCTTTTCATGCCTCTTTTCCCCTTTTCATGCCTCTTTTTCCCCCTCCCTTCCCCTCTTTCTGCCTCTTTTTCTCCCTTTTCCATGCCTCTTTCTTCACTCTTTTCCCCTTTTCATGCCTCTTTTTCCCTTTTCATGCCTCTTTTTCCCCTTTTCATGCCTCTTTCTCCCCTTTTCATGCCTCTTTTTTCCCCTTTTCATGTCTTCCTTTCCTTTCTTCTTTCATGCCTCTTTTTCCCTTTCATGCCTCTTTTCCCCTTTTCATGCCCTCTTTCCCCCTTTCCATGCCTCTTTTTCCCCTTTCCATGCCTCTTTTCCCTCCTCTTTTTCATGCCTCTTTTTTCCCCCTTTCATGCTCTTTTTCCCCTTTTCATGCCTCTTTTTCCCCCCTTTCATGCCTCTTTTCCCCTTTCCCTGCCTCTTTTCCCTTTTCATGCCTCTTTCTTCATCCCTTTTCCCCTTTCATGCTCTTTCCCTTTCATCTCTTTTCCCTTTTCATCTCTTTTCCCCTTTCATGCCTCTTTCCTTTCATGCCTCTTTTCTCATGCTCTTTCCTTTTCCCCCTTTTCATGCTCTCTTTTCTCCCCTTTCATGCTCTTTTCCCTTCTTCTTTTCCCTTTCATGCTCTTTCCTTCCCCTTCTTCATGCCTCTTTTCCCCTTTCATGCCTCTTTTCCCCTTTCATGCTCTTTTCCCTTTCATGCTCTTTTTCCCTCTTTTCATGCCTCTTTTCCCCTTTCATGCTCTTTTCCCTTTCATGCCTCTTTTCTCCCTTTCCATGTCCCTTTTCCTTCCCCTTTCATGCCTCTTTTTCCCTTTCATGCTCTTTTTCCCCTTTCATGCCTCTTTTTCCCTTTCATGCCTCTTTTCCCCTTTCATGCCCCTTTTTCCCTTTCATGCCTCTTTTTCCCCTTCTTCCATGCTCTTTTCCCTTTTCCTTTCTCCTTCCTTTCATGCCTCTTTCCCCTTATGCCTCTTTTCCCTTTCATGCTCTTTTCCCTTTCATGCCTCTTTTCCCCCTTTCCATGCCTCTTTTTCCCTTTCATGCCTCTTTTCCCCTTTTTTCCTTCATGCCTCTTTTTCCCCCTTTCATGCTCTTTTTCCCTTTCACTCTTTTCCTTTCATGCCTTCTTTTTCCCTTTCCCCTATTCCATGCTCTTTTCCCTTTCATGCATCTTTCCCTTTCATGCTCTCTTCCCTTCATGCTCTTTTCCCTTCATGCCTCTTTTTTCCCATGCTCTTTTCCTTTCATGCTCTTTCCCCTATTCCATGCCTCTTTCCCCTTTTCCATGCCTCTTTTTCCTTCTCTTTTTCTCTCTTTCCCTCATGCCTCTTTCCCTTTTCATGCTCTTCCTATTATCTTCCTTCATGCCTCTTCCCTTTCATGCTCTTCCATGCCTCTTTTCCCCTTTCATGCTCTTTCCCTTTCATGCCTCTTCCATCTTTATGCCTTTATCCCTTTTCCAGCCTCTTTCTTCATCCTCCCCTTTCCATGCCTCTTTTCCTTTCATGCCTCTTTCCCTCCATGCCTTTCCTCATGCCTCTTTTCCCTTTCTGCCTCTTTCCCCTATTCATGCCTCTTTTCCTATTCCAGCTCTTTCCCCCTATTCCATGCCTCTTCCCCTATTCCATGCCTTTTTCCATCTGTCCTTTGTCCAGCTTTTCTTTTTCCGACCCTCTTGTTCCTTTTTCAACAGTTGTGTTCTCGTTTCATTTTTTTTCCTTTCACTATGCTTTTTATTTTCCTTTCCTGTCTGTTTCCGCGTCCCTTTCTTTTTCCGCAGCTCTTCTTTTTTCCGTGCCTCGTTATTTTTTATTTTATTTTTTTGCATTGCGTCCTTTCCATTTCCATCGTCTTGTTCGTCTGTTCTCCTTCCTCGCAATCTTGTGGTCTGTAATCCAAGCGTAAGCGGCACATTTGTCAGTTTAGCGCAGTGAAGCAAATGGCAGTTAGGGTAAAGAAAAAATGGAGAGAGAGAGACAGAGAACAAAACAGAGAGAGAGGGACGGAGTGAGAGAGAGAGAGAGAGAGAGAGAGAGAGTGTGTGTGTGTGTGTGTGTGTGTGTGTGTGTGTGTGTGTGTGTGTGTGTGTGTGTGTGTGTGTGTGTTTGTGTGTGTGTGTTCGAGCGTATTCGAACGTATGCACGTATGTGCGTGTGTGCGTGCGTCCGTGCGTGCGTCTGTTCGTGTATCAGTGTATGCGCGCGTGCGTGTGTACATGTCAGATACAGGCTCGCACGTTTCTGCGTGTGAATTTGTGTATTGTGAGAACGCGTGGGTGCGTTCTTTTGGTGACGCTCTCGATATGCGTCTGGTATGTGTGTGTGTGTGTGTGTGTGTGTGTGTGTGTGTGTGTGTGTGTGTGTGTGTGTGTGTGTGTGTGTGTGTGTGTGTGTGTGTGTGTGTGTGTGTGTGTGTGTGTGTGTTTTCTTGGGGAGATGAAAGGGTTTCAGAAATATTGGAGTGGAATGTGTGGAGAATTTTCATGTAGGTGGGGCACAGAAGTATGTGTGCAGTGAAAGCTAGAGAGAGAGAGAGGGAGAGAGAGAGAGAGAGAGAGAGAGAGAGAGAGAGAGAGAGAGAGAGAGAGAGAGTTCAGACTTCAGAATTTTTATTCCAGAAAGGCCATAGCCCCTTCTGAAATGGTGCTTATAAGTACAATGAAATAATCAGATAGCATATCACTGGATTAATAATTTATATAATTATGAACAATCAACAACAAAATAAACTTATATTACAATAAAGCAATTTCCCTGAGTTTAGCTGCTTTGAGCAGAAACAAAATTTAATATAATCAAAAAAGAGTTGAATGCATTAACAAACACAGTTTAAACATATTTGGGCATCTACAATACTCTTGAGGAATAAACTTTGAACGGATTTCATCTAAAGCTGGACAGCAAAGGACAAAATGTATTTCGTCTTCTTCAGCTTGCATACATAAGGACAAATTAGACTCTCTGTGCTGCTTGTATCTCAATTGATGGGCTTTCAAAGTTGATAAATCAAGTCTAAGTTTTGCTGTTGTTCTTTTCAAATCAATATCCAGACCAAGGCTTATGTATGATTTAACACTGTGAGAATCTATGACAGTTCTATGAAAATCATATCTTCCACTTGTCTGTATATGGTCATTCCACTTTTGCCATCTACAATCAATCAGTCTTTGCCGAAAATCACGAATAAACTGTCTCTCATCGCCAGCTCCTTGGAAAAACCAAACATCACCAAACCCATATTCATTCAGACACATACGTATACTAGTTACCCAATTCTTCTCCCTTTAAAATCTAGATCAAACAGCATCTTATAGGATTTTTTCAGCAGTCTATTGTCTTCCATGTGCAATAGTTTCAGTACGCTCAATCACGTCGCAGTCTTCAGGGTCATTCTGACCCCTCAAATCGCGCGATTTTTAGCACATTTAAAAAAAAAAGGAAAAACAACCAAATAACTTAGAGAAACAAAGTAAAGTGATACAGAAAGACCAGGATTAGATCTTTACAAATACTCTTACCTTATTTATGGTAGTCCATATACTTGTAAATGATGAGGTATCCAAATAGGTATCCAAAGGGGGGTATTTTTTTTTATTTGATGGACATGAACATACACTGTGAAACGGTTTTAGATGAACATTATTTCCATGCCATGGATGATTTAAAATCACTGATTTCACATGTTGGAAAACACAGGATTACTGGCAGTTGTCACTTTTGCATACAGTTGCTCCAGAGCACAAAAATATTCACAAAATTGTGTAGGTTCGACTTGCTTTCCTTGACGCCATTTGCGAAATTCGCATGTCGCGGGTAGCACTGAAAAAAGGCTACTGTTGTCTTTGTTTCACATTGCCACAAACGGTCTAAGGGAAATAACTGCTGTAAACATACCCTAGTTTCGGTTCCCAGTCGGTTTTCCCTATATCTGACGCTTCTGACGTTAAAAAAAATACGAATGTCCGCCGTCGATAAATCGACGTCACGTCTCCAAGCAGTAAAGGCAAGTGTCGGCGATTTTTTACCGGTAAGATGCGATTGAGTCCAAAATTGAATACTTCGTACAACTGAATGAACAAACAACGGGTATCTGTTTGTTTCTCCATATACTAAATCATTAGATGTGCGCTTGTCCAGTCCTCAAAATCTTTTCAAAGCAAATAAATGTACAGCTTCACAATGCATAATTGCCTTATCCAATCCCCAAATTTCTGTTCCATACAGCAAAATTGGCTTTATTTGTGAGTCGAATATTTTTGACAAATAAATCAAATGAATTATTATTCAATATATTCAATCTTTTCATCACACATAACAAAGCATTTTTTTGCTCTGCTAGCAATATCTTTACAAGCCAGAGTAAAACTAAAACGTGTAGAAAAATAAATTCCGAGATATTTATGTACATTTACAACAGAGCATAACTATATCACTGTACACCCTTCGTTCTCCAGCAGCTAAATGTCCTCCTTTTCTAAACACGACAGCATTACTTTTATTCAAATTTACCTTAAGATGCATAGAAGTAACCGCTTTGTGTAGAGTATTTAACTGCCTCTGCAAACCTGCAACCTTTCAGATAACAACGCACATCATCTGACAACAAAAGAATAAACAATACTGACAAATCTTGTGGAAATTTGGCCCCGTGACGACCATTGCTGATAACCTCCAGAGCAAGCTCATTAATAAAAAAAAAAAAAGAAATAATCAGGGCTACAAACATCACCTTGTTTAACTCCAGTTGTACACTGAATATAATCTGTAAAAATGAAGCCCACAGGAGAGAGAGAGAGAGAGAGAGAGAGAGAGAGAGAGAGAGAGAGAGAGAGAGAAGAGAGAGAGAGAGAGAGAGAGAGAGAAGAGAAGGCAGTAAATGTGTACGTAAATGTATGAAATGCCACAATTGAGCCAATTTTATCTTAAAGTTTGTTTGTTTGTCTGCTTTATTCGCCTCTCATCTGAACATAAACATCGTGCAACATGATTATGTTTGTAACATAATCTTCTATTATTACTATCTTATTATCTTCTATATCTATATCATCTATCTATCTATTCATCTTATTATTATCTGTCTATCTATTATCTTCTTCATCTATCTTTTCATCTATCCTATCTATCTATCTATCTATTATCTATCTATCTATCTATCTATTCATTATCTATCTATCTATCTATCTATTATCGATTATCGATTATCTAATCTATCTCATCTATCTATTATCTATATCTATCTATCTATCTATCTTCTATCTATCTATCTATCTATCTACTATCTATCTATCTATCTCTATCTATCTATCTATCTATCTATCTACTATCGATCTATCTATAGTCTTATCTGTCTTCATCTGTCTATCTATCCATCTTCTATCTATCTATCTATCTATCTATCTCTATCTATCTATCTATCTATCTGTCTACCTATCTATCTATCTTTTTCTATCTATCTATCTATCTATCTAACTATCGATCTATCTATCTGTCTGTCTGTTATCTGTCTGTCTATCTGTCTATCTATCCATCTGTCTGTCTATCCGTCTGTCTGTCCATTGCCTGTCTGCCTGCCTGTCCGTCCGTGCGTCCGTGTCCGTCCGTCCGTCCATCCATCCATCCCGCCTGCCTGCCTGCTGTGTACTAATCCATACATGTTTGTGCATTTATAGACAGACAGACAGACACACAGAGACAGACAGTTGACAGACAGACAGACAGACAGACATATGTTTTATTTCTGTCCTATGTGTATATATTCCTACATTTTTTTTCTTCTGATGCCTTGTTGACAGTGTTTGTTTCATGCACATAGACTCTTTGTCGAATATGTGAACATTTTGCATGTGTTTTGAGCTTTAAGACATTGATACAAATGATTCCGCTGTATTAATATCGTTTCTTCTATGTAGCTTGTTAAAAATCAATACAAAAAAAAAAAAAAGAGGAAAAATAGTTATTGTTATCTCTGATTGTGCACCTAATACTTTTCACAGGCGGTGGCTGGATTTAGAGATGAACAATATTTTGCTTATGCTGCTGCAGCTGATAAAGTATAATGCTCTTGTTTACTCTGTCTCAGGCTGTCTGTCTGTCTGTCCGTCTCTCTCCCTCTCTCTCTCCCTCCCTCCTTCCCTCACCCTTCCCTCTCTTTCTTTCTCTCGATTTATTTTATTTACACCCCTGAATGAGGGATTATGGTCTAAAATGAATAAATCATTTGATGTCTGAAGTCTGTTTTTCTCCCTTCCTTCGCCACCTCTTTCTCCCTCTCCCTCCTCTCTCTCTGTCCCTCTGTCTCCCTCTCCCTCCTTCCCTCCCTCTCCCTTCCCCTCTTATCCTTTCTTTCCCTTTTTCTTTCTCCGTCTCTGTCTGTCTGTCTGTCTGTTTTATTTGTTTCTCTGTGTCTGTCTGTTTCTCTGTCTATCTGTCTGTCTGTTCTCTGTCTCTCGCTCGCTCTCTGTCTCTCTCTGTCTCTCTCTGTCTTTGTCTCCCCGCCCGCCCTCATTCCTTCTTCTCTCTCTCTTGTCTCTTTCTCTCCCCCTTTCTCTTTGACTCTCTGACGATTCACCGAAGGCAGAGTTGCTTGCACAGTCCAGGATAAACCACCAGGATGCCGTGAATACACGCGCCAAAACGACATTGATCGGGCTTGGAAGAAAAACTACAGAAGTTTCTTCAACTACCCTTCCGTTTGAATTTCTCAGATATCGATTAGTCGGGTTTCAGCCAGGCATAAATGAAACATTTATCAAATTCAAGGCAACCAAGCTGGTGCAGTAGAAGGGAGAAGATTGTAAATGTGCGTGAATGGGTTTGTGCGAGAGCGCGAGTGTGTTTGTGTGTTAAATGCATATGTTTATGTTACCGTATTTCAATAATGCATTAAAATTTTCTGATTATTTAATTAGTGCATTAAAAGTATATCTTATCCCTATGTGTGTGATGATCACGATGTGTGTACGTTTACGTGTTTGCATTTTAATTAACCCTTTAACTCCCTCACCTTGTCCGCCAATTGCAAAATCTTTACTCTTTGACACCCTCACCCTGTCCACCAGCATCCTGCAGGAAGCTGGTCGATAGATAAGGGAGTCAAAGGATTAAGATTTTGCTTTGCTGTTATAGCTGCAATGCAAGATGCTGGTGGACAGGATGCGGGAATCAAAAGATTAACATGTAATATTTTCCTTTTCTAAATCTTAACAAACATGTGGATCAAAGTAAGTCCCTGCGTTCAAGCACAGAAAAACCAGAAACA
This sequence comes from Monoplex corrugatus, assembly GCA_030674185.1. NCBI lineage: Eukaryota > Metazoa > Mollusca > Gastropoda > Littorinimorpha > Ranellidae > Monoplex > Monoplex corrugatus. Next base: position 39,947,420 of record CM060311.1, read on the forward strand.
CACGAAAATAGAAAAGGATGCATATTTCATTCACAAAACAAACTATCTGACACAAAGTAAACAGACAAGCACTATCAGTTAACCAAAAACGAAATGAGAAACAGACTAAAATAATTCCGTTTTGAAATCTTGATTACAATGGAAGTATCTGCTGTGCATGTAATATCCTTGTTATGTTCATTTTGGAATAGAGGAAGCTTTATGGATTTTTAATGCCACGGGCATTTGATTAAAATCAAAGGAAGTTATTCAGAGCAAACTTTTTACGAAAGTAAACTGAAAAATAAATGTTCGAAATCTCAGTTACAGCTATCATTATGCGTGGCTTGAGGGAAAAACACAGACATTAATCAAAATCAAATTGGAGCAAGTAACTCCGTTTGAAATTTATAATTTTATATATTTTGCTGATTTTTTGTTATCTGTGTGTGTGTGTGTGTGTGTGTGTGTGTGTGTGTGTGTGGTGTGTGTGTGTGTGTGTGTATGTGTGTGTGTGTGTGTGTGTGTGTACGTGTGCGTGTGTGTCTGTACCTTAGTCTGTGTGAAAATACAGTTCAGTCTTTCGTTTTCGAAGGAAAGGGAGATTGTTTCACCTTGACCAGAGCTGGTGTGTGTGTGTGTGTGTGTTGTGTGTGTGTGTGTGTGTGTGTGTGTGTGTGTGTGTGTGTGTGTGTGTGTGTGTGTGTGTGTGTGTGTGTGTGTGTGTGTGATTGAGTGTAACAAAAGTGCATGAACAGATTTTCTCAGTTCTTTATGGATGGATCCTTACCAAATTTTGGTCTAAGGTGTGGATCGTTTAGGTGTTGTGAAAGTATATATTTGACGAGCACTCTGTCAAGATCAAGTTCACACTGACTGACAATAGTGCCTAAATCACTACTTTTGGGTGTTGTGAAAGTATATATTTGACGAGCACTCTGCCAAGATCAAGTTAACACTGACTGACAATAGTGCCTAAATCACTACTTTTGGGTGTTGTGAAAGTATATATTTGACGAGCACTCTGTCAAGATCAAGTTCACACTGACTCACAATAGTGCCTAAATCACTACTTTTGGGTGTTGTGAAAGTATATATTTGACGAGCACTCTGTCAAGATCAAGTTCACACTGACTGACAATAGTGCCTAAATCACTACTTTTGGGTGTTGTGAAAGTATATATTTGACGAGCACTCTGTCAAGATCAAGTTCACACTGACTGACAATAGTGCCTAAATCACTACTTTTGGGTGGAAGGTGTGGATCGTTTAGGTGTTGTGAAAGTATATATTTGACGGACACTCTGTCAAGATCAAGTTCAAACTGACTGACAATAGTGCCTAAATCACTACTTTTGGGTGTTGTGAAAGTATATATTTGACGGGCACTCTGTCAAGATCAAGTTCACACTGACTGACAATAGTGCCTAAATCACTACTTTTGGGTGTTGTGAAAGTATATATTTGACGAGCACTCTGTCAAGATCAAGTTCACACTGACTCACAACAGTGCCTAAATCACTACTTTTGGGTGGAAGGTGTGGATCGTTTAGGTGTTGTGAAAGTATATATTTGACGAGCACTCTGTCAAGATCAAGTTAACACTGACTGACAATAGTGCCTAAATCACTACTTTTGGGTGTTGTGAAAGTATATATTTGACGAGCACTCTGTCAAGATCAAGTTCACACTGACTGACAATAGTGCCTAAATCACTACTTTTGGGTGTTGTGAAAGTATATATTTGACGAGCACTCTGTCAAGATCAAGTTCACACTGACTGACAATAGTGCCTAAATCACTACTTTTGGGTGTTGTGAAAGTATATATTTGACGAGCACTCTGTCAAGATCAAGTTCACACTGACTGACAATAGTGCCTAAATCACTACTTTTGGGTGTTGTGAAAGTATATATTTGACGAGCACTCTGTCAAGACCAAGTTAAAAACTGACTGACAATAGTGCCTAAATCACTACTTTTGGGTGTTGTGAAAGTATATATTTGACGAGCACTCTGTCAAGATCAAGTTCACACTGACTCACAACAGTGCCTAAATCACTACTTTTGGGTGGAAGGTGTGGATCGTTTAGGTGTTGTGAAAGTATATATTTGACGAGCACTCTGTCAAGATCAAGTTAACACTGACTGACAATAGTGCCTAAATCACTACTTTTGGGTGTTGTGAAAGTATATATTTGACGAGCACTCTGTCAAGATCAAGTTCACACTGACTGACAATAGTGCCTAAATCACTACTTTTGGGTGTTGTGAAAGTATATATTTGACGAGCACTCTGTCAAGATCAAGTTCACACTGACTGACAATAGTGCCTAAATCACTACTTTTGGGTGTTGTGAAAGTATATATTTGACGAGCACTATGTCAAGATCAAGTTCACACTGACTGACAATAGTGCCTAAATCACTACTTTTGGGTGTTGTGAAAGTATATATTTGACGAGCACTCTGTCAAGACCAAGTTAACACTGACTCACAATAGTGCCTAAATCACTACTTTTGGGTGTTGTGAAAGTATATATTTGACGAGCACTCTGTCAAGATCAAGTTCACACTGACTGACAATAGTGCCTAAATCACTACTTTTGGGTGTTGTGAAAGTATATATTTGACGAGCACTCTGTCAAGATCAAGTTCACACTGACTGACAACAGTGCCTAAATCACTACTTTTGGGTGTTGTGAAAGTATATATTTGACGAGCACTCTGTCAAGATCAAGTTCACACTGACTGACAATAGTGCCTAAATCACTACTTTTGGGTGTTGTGAAAGTATATATTTGACGAGCACTCTGTCAAGATCAAGTTCACACTGACTGACAATAGTGCCTAAATCACTACTTTTGGGTGTTGTGAAAGTATATATTTGACGAGCACTCTGTCAAGATCAAGTTCACACTGACTGACAACAGTGCCTAAATCACTACTTTTGGGTGTTGTGAAAGTATATATTTGACGGGCACTCTGTCAAGATCAAGTTCACACTGACTGACAACAGTGCCTAAATCACTACTTTTGGGTGTTGTGAAAGTATATATTTGACGAGCTGTCAAGATCAAGTTCACACTGACTCACAACAGTGCCTAAATCACTACTTTTGGGTGTTGTGAAAGTATATATTTGACGAGCACTCTGTCAAGATCAAGTTCACACTGACTGACAATAGTGCCTAAATCACTACTTTTGGGTGTTGTGAAAGTATATATTTGACGAGCACTCTGTCAAGATCAAGTTCACACTGACTGACAATAGTGCCTAAATCACTACTTTTGGGTGGAAGGTGTGTGAACAACACTTTTCAGGAACTTCTGGCAGTATTTAAATGTTGTTTTATTCATTGTGATGGTCCGCTGCTGTCCACAATGTACATCAAAGTTTATTTCCATATTTGTATCACTTGGTTCATCAAGTTTTATTTCATTTGACGCGTTTTTAAGTGACTAATATCGATGATCAACTACATCTGTATATTCATCATCATCACCAGGTGCCCTGCCACATGGCGTTGGTGACCATGGACTTCCAACTATCTCTATCTCTCGTTGCCCCCAGCATCTCCCCAACCCTCCTCATTCCTCATTCCCAGCCACTCTGTAAGTCCGTCCAGCATTCTCTCCCTGGGTCTACCTGGTGCTCTCTGCAAAAATACAAAAAACTGTCAAAAATGCAAAGAATCGACTTTCTATACATAGTGAAGAGCAAACATTGTAGACTATAATCATATCTAATTTTCTTTCACATGGTGTATTGATTAGGGCCAGACATTCATGTTAAAATGAAAACCCTGTGATGAATTGTTGCTGCTAGTGATGAACACTTTTGTGTTCTATTCTGACTGTTTATGGCGTGTACTATGGGTGATTTGAGTGTTTTTGTATTTTCTTCATCAGTGTACAGCATGGCTGATTTCAAACAAAAGATTCTTCTTTGCAAGGGATAAAATGTCTTTATTTAATACACGTGTATTGATGTGCACTGGTTTGGTCTCAGCAGCCGAGAGAATATCACCACAGTATTAAAAAAAAAGCCGTTTAAAGCATCTTCCAGAAGCTGAATTTAAACCTACTGATAGGTATATATTGAAGTGAAAAATTGGGTAACACCATGGTTCTTATATATTATGTATCAGAAAATGTCACCATGAAGTTATTCCATGCTCAGGAAAGCAGCTGTTTTCAGATGTGCTCTCCACTGCCATGAATGTTGTAATGTAAAGAACAAATAACGTAGGTCTAATCATCAACTGATACCATAACGTGATATCATGTGCCATAGAATGCGGACTGACGTTGAAGTGAGAAGTATTTTCATCAAAGATAAAACCAATAGTAATAAGATGCACTGCATTTACCAGTCGCCTTGGCATAGTAAAAATAAATAGCACGTATGACTGGACTATTGCTTCAGGCGTTTTTCCTGTTTCGCTATTTCTGAAATCGGTTTTCCCCATATCTGTCTCATGGTGCAAACCATTTATGAATCTGACAGTGAATGATCGAATTACAGCGATTTACAGATGATACCCCCTCTA
>CM060311.1:39954448-39959448 GCA_030674185.1 Monoplex corrugatus
ATGTGTGTATGTGTGTAGGTGTGTTGTGTGTGTGTTGTGTGATGTGTGTGTGTGTATGGTGTGTGTTGTGTGTGTGTGTTGTGTGTGTGTGTGTGTGTGTGAGTGTGTGGTGTTGTGTGTGTGTGTTGGTTGTGTGGTGTGTGTGTGTGAGTGTGTGTGTGTGTGTGTGAGTGTGTGAGTGTGTGTGTGTGGTGTGTGTGTGTGTTGAGTGTGTGAGTGTGTGTTGTTTTTAGTGTGTGGTGTGTGTGTGTGTGTGTGTGTGTGTGTGTGTGTGTGTGTGTGTGTGTGTGTGTGTGTGTGTGTGTCTATGTGTCTGTGTACTACGAGCATGTTAAGTCCTATGCTGTCGTATGACAAGTTATCTGTTATGATCTCGTGAAGTACAACAACAAAGAAAACAAACCAGACAGTCTTGAAGGAGGCAGACACAAGAAGATCATTCATAAAGAAGATTAGGAAAAGACAAGCAACATTTATAGGACATTTATGAGGCAAGAGGAATTAGAGCACCTGGTCACAACAGGAAAGCTGAAGGGAAAGAGAGCACCAGGTAGACCCAGGAAGAAAATATTGGACAGACTTGCAGGGTGGCTGAGGACAGAGAGGGTGGGGGATATACTTGCTGCGACAAGGAATAAATTCGTATGGAGGGCCATGATCGTCAACGCCATGCGGCAGGGCACATGATGATGATGAAGGGTATTCTGATGGTGTCAGCGTTAATAGGTCCCATTCCAACTGCCCCTGGTTGGGGGTAAGTCTTTGCGTAGGCTTACGGAGTTTGCCAAATGACTGTTGGCAGACGTGGGTGGAGAGCATATGGGTTTGTCCGGGTACGACGAATCTCTCTTGCACAGTTTCCACATTCCTACCTCCCTTCTTCCGTTCTGTCTCTTGATGTGTTGTATGTTAGACAGTAAAGAAGGATCCAGGGGGACATAAAGCTGCTGTCTCCGAATAAAATTGAAAAAGAAACTTTTCTTTTCCAAGTTTCGGGACAGCTGTCACATTCTTTGTGAATTTCTTTGCATCGTCTTTTAGTGTTTAAACCAACGATAGTCTTCACTTTAAACTTTTTATCATTCCGTCTTTGTCGTTGTCTGGTGTCTAAGTGTTTCGCTTCCCACATTGTTATCTTTCCTTTATCGTGTCTGTCTTGTCTCCCTTAGCCTTTATCCCCAAATTTCCGGTCTGTCTGTTTATCTGTCTGTCTCTCTCAGTGTGTCTGTCTGTCTGTCTGTCTGTCAGTTTCCCTGTCTGTTTTCCCTTTTTTGGATCGTCTCGATCCGCTCAGCCCCTCTCTCAATAACATTGCAAATTTTCTGCCGTACTTTTTCCTGAACGTCTCCTTTCCTATATCTTGTCTAATTGTATGGGCTTGACAGAATTTTGTTGTTGTAGATCACTTTTTTTTATACAAGCTTAAATTCAGTTAAGCTCGCTGGGCCTTACACATTATCAGACTGTCAGTGGAGCACAGAGAACTCAAACTGATAGGCGAGCTGATCACATGCGGCAATATTGTTGAACAATGATGACACGCCTGCTTCTTTGATAGGCGTGCATGCTGGGTGTCTTCATGTTTTCATAAGCCAGCCCCTGAGATGACTTAAAAGATCTTTAAAGTGTATACTTGATATTCAGCGGGCGTATGCACACGACTGGGATTTAGGCACTGGTGGGTCTGCAGACACGTTGACCTGGGAGCTCAGAAAAATAAAATCCGACGGACTACCGAGTGGAAGGTTGTGGGTTCGAATCCCCATCAGTCCCTTCAAAAATCATTGTGGGATTTTTTGTTGTTGATCTAGCCGGCTCCAACTCAGACTTGGGCGTGCTATGTGCTCGGTGGAAAGACTGGGACCACACACAGTCGAGCCTCATCCATTTCACGGATGCGTCATTGGGGATGGTGCTCAAATCTTCTGACCATCACCGCAGGTGTCTGTATCTCTCGGGCCTGGTTGACGCCAGGATACATTATGATAGTAAGCGTAGAGTACAGCCCTGTCACGCAGTCTTAATCCTAGATCGAACTCCATAGCATCATGATTATCATCCTCATCGACATTGTGAAAAAAACTGTGCCAGCTTCTGTGGCCGTTGAGGTGCCGTAGAAAATGGGACCAAAAAAACCCCACCCAAGAAACAAACAAATAAACAAACAAACAAACAAGCAAACAAACAAACAAACAAACAAAAAAAGGTGAGCACAAAGGTAGCCTCTCTGGGTGCGATGATCCTTTAAAAAATCCATCTTGTACCTACCAGGCACATGTGTCAAGTCGGATTGATCCCAGGACCTTCAGATTGGTGGTATCAGCTGAGTGTTTCTTAGGTCCTCCCCCCCCCCCCCACACACACATCTCCTTTTCATCTCAAGACTTTACCAGCGCGTATGGATTTGTGCAAGCTCAGTGTGTCTGCCAGTTAACAGATGGCAGGCAGATTGACAGGACCGTGTATGAAATGGTCTCGGTGCAATAATTGCTTATTTAATAAACTCCAACTGTAAACTTTTTAGTCGAAGAAATCAGATTATCTGTCTGTCTGTCTATCTGGCTGGCTGTCCATCTGTCTGTCTGTCTATCTGGCTGGCTGTCTATCTGTCTGTCTGTCTATCTGGCTGGCTGTCCATCTGTCTGTCTGTCTATCTGGCTGGCTGTCTATCTATCTGTCTGTCTATCTGGCTGGCTGTCCATCTGTCTGTCTGTCTATCTGGCTGGCTGTCTATCTGTCTGTCTGTCTATCTGGCTGGCTGTCTATCTGTCTGTCTGTCTATCTGGCTGGCTGTCCATCTGTCTGTCTGTCTATCTGGCTGGCTGTTCATCTGTCTGTCTGTCTATCTGGCTGACTGTCTATATGTCTGTCAGTAGTCTTCTCTACTTATTTTCTGCCAAAACAAGTAACAGTTTTCTTTCCAGAAATAAGTCTGTCTGCTTGTTAGTTTGTTTGCTTTCGTGGCCGTTTGTCAGTTTGCTTCTTAGTCCGTTTGTTTTACTTTATGGCGAGGACTATAAACATAAATACATAATGTTATACATACGTTCCCACGCAGACATCATCAAAGATCATTATGATAATGAGCCATTCTCTTATAGATCGGCAGCCATTCTGCATATTTTCTGTAATAGACAAGAAACAAGCGAACAGTGTAAACAAATATAATGGTAATAGCCGGTCTGTTATAACGAAAGTTCTGTATTGAGACATAAATCTCAAGGTCATACACTTTTTGCTATTGTTCTCAGAGCAAATGATAGACTGGAATATATTGTCTGTGCCTTTACAGATGTTGAACGTAGCGTGCGGCAGCATGAAGTCGGATGTGTCATCTGTTGTCACTGACCCATGTTAATTAAAACAAAGATGACAAATCATACAACTTTAGCGTGATCACTCCCTGTCTCTTGGTAGATAGATAGATGAAAGATAGATAAATAGATAGGCAGACAAATATAGATTATGTAGATATCGGGTTATTTATTTGTATATAAATCTATATCTATGTCTCTATATATTTATGTATATGTATGTATGTATGTATGTATGTATGTATGTATGTTTGTACGTTTGTATGTACGTACGTACGTACGTACGTATGTATGTATGTATGTATCTATGTATCTATGTATGTATATATGTGACCTCCCACCACGAAATCAGTCTTAACTCGCAGTCAGTCGAACAGCACTAGGAGCTGAAAAGGTGACTGAGGGTCTATCTGGGGTGTTTCGACTTTTTCTCAAAATTGATTTCTGTAGACTATAATCAATCCCCCACAGAAGGTTTTTTTTTTTCTTGAAAAATATTATTAATCAATTTAAAATGGTATTTCAATGCACTGATCGCGGCAGAAAGAACGCAGTTTCCTACCAAAAGTACCTATTTTTGTCTCTTATTATGAACCGTAACCTGTACAATACCCCCACATGTAATATACTGATGGAAAGCTCTTTGGTGCACTTTTCAGATAATGACAGCGAAAATTAGAAACAAACTGGGTTAAAGCCACTAAATAAAGAAATTTAAGGAAAATATGTAGGAGAGCTCACAAACTCGTTAGAGGCCGTTTTCTCAAAATGGCCGTCATACAACTTAATGACTTTAAACATACATAACTTCTACATTTTTGTGAGTACAAGCTTTATTCAAGTACCTAAATAATCAACAGAATGTACACTTTCCAGTGATATGTATATCTCAAAATGCCCAAAATGCTAGTTAAGACTGATTTCGTGGTGGTAGGTCACATATGTATATGTATATAAATATATAAATATGTATATATATATATATATATATATATATATATCTACACATATGTATATGTATGTGTGTGTGTGTGAGAGAGAGAGAGAGAGAGAGAGAGAGAGAGTGTGTGTGTGTGTGTGTGTGTGTGTGTGTGTGTGTGTGTGCTCACAAATGTATACCCCTCTGCCCCACGGGCTCATGGACTTATAAACACCCTCTTAATCAAAAGCAGACAGAAGTGATAAAACAGTGGCACGAGGGGAACTGTAAAACACCATCCCTGTCTAGCTAAAGATACCTATACAACCATCGATTTGGAGACCGCGAGTCCAGTTCACTCTTGCAATAATGGAATGATGTGTTTTAAAATAGATATGTGAGAAGGGGGGGGGGGGTGTTGAATGGAAACTGAAGGAAAGAGAAGAAAAAGAACATTGTTTTGGACGTTAGTGACGTGAAGTAAAATGTTACTTTTTTACATCCAGCTCTCGCCCTTGAAAGATTTACACAAACACACACACTCACTTTCTCTCTCTCTCTCTCTCTCTCTCTCTCTCTCACACACACACACACACACACGCACACAAAGAATAATGCTGAGTCAATCAGTCACCGTGGTAAAGTGCTTACCAACGTACAACTGACTGGGAAGTCGTATGCTGGAACTCGGTCAGACACATTTATTGTGGGATTTTTCTCAGCCTGATCAGCTCCTATAGCCTGTTACAGGCTTATTAGGAAGACTT
>CM060311.1:39971948-39974448 GCA_030674185.1 Monoplex corrugatus
CCCTTCTCTTCATGATATTATTGCATGTCTTACCCAGTAAAATTTCTAAACATGTAGTTTAGCTCAATATGCTGACGATTTATGCATGTGGATGCCGGTTAACGTGAGAAGAAAAACTCCTTTGCGCTGTATTAATTATACGCGTAAAAATTAATGTTATCAATTAGAGCTTGATAAAATAGCACGATACATGGTAGAAAATGGACTGCATCTATCCGTGGAAAAAACAAAGATAGTTTTATTTAACAATGGAGCTAACCCATCAAATATTCCCACTTTCAAACTGGGAGATACTCTTCTTAAGTATAACGAGTCGATTAAATTCTTCGGAGTTTTCCTTACCGCGAAATTATCTTGGAATCAGCATATTGAATACTTATTAACGAAAGCTCAAAAAAGTTTGAATTTCTTGAAAATAGTTCGCAAACAGACATGGGGACAAGATACATCAACACTTGTTCATCTTTGTAAATCGCTTATTAGATCTAAATTAACCTATGCCCAAGAAATCTTCTTCAGTGCACCTAAACATTTACTAACAAAACTGCAGAGCTTAGATTGTAAAGATTTCAAACTTGCGCTGGGTCTTCCAATACATGCTTCTTGTCTTCGCAATACGATGCAATCAAATTGTTGCCACTTGATGAACAAAGGAAAGTAGCTTCTACTAAATTTTTGTTAAGAACCACCACTACAGAAAACATAAGCGAAAATGAATCAAAATTAAGATCAGACACTGACTTTCCAAAAATAGCTAGATCAATATCTTCACAGGTCACTCTTGCAACATATACATCTGACGTTATGAAAGGCTCTGGAATTGATCTAAAAGCGGATCCTGTATCTATAAGACCTTCCTTTTCACCAGTACCCAGTTGGGAACTCTAAAGAGCCCGATTTGACATATACCACACAGATTTGAAAAAAAGAAGATAATATCAACTTACTGGCAAGTCAAGTTAAATGTCATATAGAAGACTTTTATTCTGACCATTTGAAAATTTTCACTGATGGATCAATAATTGAAAGGCAAGCAGGCTCAGCGTTTTCAATACCTGCTCTCAAAATTGAGAAATCTGTCTATATTGGGCTCAATAAATCTGTCTTTACCGCTGAACTCTTTGCAATATTATGGCTTTGAATTATATGCTAAGTCTTCCTAGGACAATTCTTCAGATACTTTTTTTGCGTTGATTCAAAATCAGTACTTCAAGCTCTTGAATCATCAAAATTACAAACAAGATATGAAATGATATTGTAAATTAGTCACTTGATTCATAGTTTATCCTTAAGAGGCACTGATATTACTTTCTGCTGGATACCATCTCATAGTTCTTTTCATTATAATGATATGGTTGATAGGGCTGCCAAACGGGGGCAAAGAGCTCACCAGATTCAAATAATATACAGCTTTCTCTCTCGTTGCATGATGTTATACCTTAGTGGACACCTACGTATGGAAGCAGTTTCAAGATAAACAGAAAAAGTATAAAAAATGTTACATGAACTTTGAAATTAGCAAATCACCTAAGCCGTTTCTGCCGGCAGAGTTATACAATCCCTCATGTATAGGTGGAAACTTGATGCATTTAAAACAAAATACACCAGGAATATAGTGTGTTTGTGTGGAAAGAAGATAACGCATAGTCATATACTTTCATGTGTTCTGGTAACACGACATATTCCTATACTCTCTACAAAGACAATTTCTGACATATTTGTCTCACCATCTTTGTTAGCCTGTCAAAAAGTCCTATAGCGAATTACCTTTAACATGTTATTTTACTTGTTCACTGTTGTGGTTAATCGATTCTTAGTTTTGACTTTTATTCATTTATTCTAGATGTTTATTAATTTTGTTTATTAGATTGTTTGTTTAAATCTTTAATTGTGATAACACTATTTGTTAGATTTACCTCCTTCTCCTCAGAAATAATTGTTTTCTGGATCATTTTTATTAAAAGATCAAAATTGATAATTTTCATATACCCTCTTCACTCCTCCTGTATTCCCCCCCCCCCTTTTTTTGTTTTGTTTTTGTTGTTGTCTAAAATCACTTTAGTAAATAGACATTAAATCGAAGACCACCACCACACACACACACACACACTCATACAGACACGCACACACACACGCGCGCGCACTCACACACATGTACACACACCCACACACGCACTTACACACAGGGATGTCAAGGGAAGATCTCTCTCTCTCTCTCCATAATTATATATATATATATGTATGTATGTATGTATATATGTGTATATATGTATATATATATATATATATACATGTATATATATATATATATATATATATATATATATATATATATATATATATATATATATATATATATATACTAGCACACATATACACGCAGACTTAACACACGCGCGCGGCACGCACGCTTAAGGCTTAAGGCTTGCGCCGTGATCATTGTGAATCTTCTCCATCATACGGCATCTTTACCGTTAGTGCATTCATTCCGAGCTCGGAA
>CM060311.1:39984448-39986948 GCA_030674185.1 Monoplex corrugatus
TGAGTGAATGAAACTGACGTATGCACGCACACACAACGGAGGGAGAGTAAGACGGAGAGACTGAAACCGATGTGTGTGTGTGTGTGTGTGTGTGTGTGTGGTGTGTGTGTGTGTGTGTGTGTGTGTGTGTGTGTGTGTGTGTGTGTGTGTGTGTGTGAGAGAGAGAGAGAGAGAGACAGACAGACAGACAGACAGACAGACAGAGACACAGACACAGACACAGACAGACAGAGAGGGAGAGAGAGCACATTCAAGCACAAATGGCTTAACGGATAGACAGAAATACAGAGAGAAGGACAAACAGGAAAGGGAAAGAAAGTGGAAAGGGGGGGGGGGGGGTACGGAAAAGGGACAGAGAGACTTTCACGTTTGAGAGAGACCTTGTCCATCAAGTCTGAATTTTGGGCATGCCCGCGGGGATGTGTTAACGACCGAAAAACAAGACGCTATTGTTTTTCTCTTGTTGCTATGTCGTTGCTATTTTCATCGTTATTACTGCTATCATTGCTGCTTCAGCTGTTTGATCTAACGTGATGACAAATAGACTTGTGTTTAACACTGTGTCATCATTGATCTTGAGGGGGAAAAAGCCAAGCAAAGATTTTAGGGATTATGTCCAATGTTGTCATGTCTATTATGTCTCTGTGTCTGCATGTTTTCTTTTTTCGTTTAGGTTCGATGTGTCAGCTGTGTTTACATGTCATGTTTTTTTTTTCCTTTTCGTAAAGTAATAGTTCTGTAGTTCGGAACAAACGTTGCATGGTAAAGTGTATACTCATGAAGAATCATAAAGTACAGGGATGTAAGAGTAAAGCGGTTTAGATACGATTGTGGGAACTAATGCCATTCTTACAGAGACGGAACCTGTAAATAGCTTTTGCTAGGACTTCTGTTTAGGAACAAAGAATAGCATGCATTGTACGGTTTTAAAACGTGGATCAGTGTGGGGATGGAGCAACATGGAAGAGCTTTTAGCACAGTGTTTAATGAATTTATCCCACGTTTTTTTGCTTTTGTTTTCTTTTCAATCTCGTTAATGTTTCAACATGATGTACCCACAAAAATGAATAAATAAACAAAGAAACATATAAATGAATAAATAAATAAATAAATAAATACATACATAAATAAATAAATAGATAAATAAATAAATGAAAAAAAGAAAAAACAGGGTGAGGGGGAGGGGGAGGAGGAACTAGACCAGGTCTGGATTTTACAGTTTTCACGAATATTGCACTCTTCTCTCTAAACGTTTCAAATAATACGCAGTGAATATAGAGAGCAATACTGGAGTTGTTAATAAACCAGTTGAAAAACTGCAGATCCATCACCAATTCCTCATTTTTTCATCACCAATACACAAGCGCAGCGCCACCACAACGAAAGCAATGAATACTCATAAAGAACCAGTCAGTATGGCGAGGTGGTTAACGCAAAAGGGCTACTGACTGGGACGTCGTGAGTTCGAACCCGTATCAGTTGGATTTTTTAAAAAAGATATTTAATTTTTTTGAGATATTTCAGCCCTGACCGGCTCCTGCTCAGAGCTGAGCGTGTTACGAGCTCTTTGGGAAGATTTAAGGTCCACGTAGTCGGCTGTCCTCCACATCATGGATGTGTCAGTGAAGGTGTTGGTTAGATTACATGACCAACCCTGCAGGTGTCTGTATCTCTTCTGGTTATACAGTATGCATTATCATTGTCATTATCCTTCGTTATGTATGTTAAATATCTTAGTCAGTCTCGTAGCTTTTCTTTTGCTTAACCTACACTCATTATCATACCAGTCTTTTATTATTTTGTTTTTTATTTATATATTTATTTAGTTTTTGTTACTGTTATTCAAATATGTCTTCTTTCATTCATTAAGTAGATACAATGTGTCACTGCCATCATAAACAGTCATATTAACAGCATGGTTAAGGAATGGCCGAGCTTCATCAGAATGCACTGCATGGAATATGTTTGCATTTGTTTGTTCGTAAACACAGTTCTTTACGGTTTCCCCCCCCCCCCCCCCCCCCCAGAAACTTTATTTTGAGAGAGAGACAGACAGACAGAGAGAGAGAGAGAGAGAGAGAGAGAGACAGAGACAGAGAGAGAGAGAGAGACAGAGACAGAGAGAGAGAGAGAGGCAATTTGCTGTGAGAGTAAAGTGGGTCAACCTGACCTGTCTCCTCTCTGACTTGGATCCCCTAGAGCACTGTGGTGATGACCCAGGGTCTGTGATGATGGCGATGGCTAACATCTACGTCATTTCCGCATTGTGTCCCACACTCATGCAGTAGGCTAGTGCTCAGGACAGCGATGTCTGTTTTCGAGTTTCTGTTTATTTTCATCTTTCTCTCTGTCTTTCTTTCTTCCTTTCTTTCTTTTTTTCTTTCTTTTTCCTTTCTTTCTTTTTCCCTCTGTCTTTCTTTCTTTTTTTTTTCTTTCTTCCTGTCGTCTTTTGCTTTATTTTCAAGTCCTTTCTTCCTTTGTTCTTCTTCTTCTTTTTGAT
>CM060311.1:39991948-40011948 GCA_030674185.1 Monoplex corrugatus
ATACGTAGAACCCTCGCTGGGGGGGGGGGGGGGGGGGGGGGGGGGGGAGGTGATACTATATAAAATATTCATTGAGAAAAAAGGTGACATTGAATATAGCGATATATAGACATGGTGACATACAGCGCTGATGGTTATAGAGGTCAAGTCATTATTGCCTTCCTGTTTGCCCTGGTGTTTAATATTTGGGGAAGTTGTGGGAATTCCTCTCTCCTGTCGGGTTCTGTTCTTTTCTTTCCTTGTCTCCCCTGTTACGTTCTGTTTTTCTTTGGTTTGCGTCCTTTCTTTTTTGTCATTGGTCTGTTGGGCTGTCTGATGCTGTTGCCAGAGTGGTACACTGAAAACCTGTTGTCTTGCGTTCAGTCTCAGTCCGCAGCTTGAAAACCTGCCTGTTCGCTGCACCATCTTAATGCTCCAGATATTTCTGGTGGTGACAGCGTAATCTTTCATAGTCTTACAAGCGCATCAATTTTTGCGCAGGCTCGAGGAGTCTGCCAGAATATGACAGGTAGATTTTTGGTAGAGTGCATATAGATTTGTCTGAGCGTGATGAATCTCTCTGGAACAATCCCTCCTGTTCCTTCATTTCTTTTTTTTTTTTTTTCTTTCTGCCTTTGTGTGTTGATGGTTCGGAGGCAGGGTGGAGGTAAGTCGTTTCCACGTTACTGTGTGCCCATGCATTTCACGCCTGGGGCAGTTTTGGGGTTTTCTTTTTTCTTCTTGTCAGTCTTTTTTCTGTCTTTTTTGTCCTGATCTTTTCCTGTCATCATTTTTCTTTTTCTGTTGTTCTTCCTTTTTTTCCCTGTTCCGCATTGTACTATTGATTTCTTCCTTTCTTTTCTTTTTTTTTTCTCTCTTTTCCCTTTTCCCTTCATTTCTTTCTTTCTTACGTTTTTGCCTGTTTCCCTCTTTTCGTTTTTTTTCCCCCTTTTATTTGCTTGCGTTATTTTATTTGTTCTTTCCTTTTTTTCTCTCTATATCTCTTTCTTTCTTTCGCTATTCAGTTCTTTCGTCATTCCTTCTTTTTCACCTTTCTTGGAAAGAGGGACAGCAGAGACAGGCAGAGATGTAGAGAGACAGATGGTGTATTTGTTTGGTCATTGCCCTTTGTGAAAAATTAAACACACAACGAAACGATGCTTCAGTTAATGGAAGGAGAAAGAGAGTGAATGAGTGAGAGAGAGAGAGAGAGAGAGAGAGAGAGAGAGAGAGAGAGAGAAAGAGAGAAAGAGAGAAAGAGAGAGAGAGAGAGAGAGAGAGAGAGAAAGAGAGAAAGCGAGAGAGAGAGAGAGAGAGAGAGAGAGAGAGAGAGAGAGAGAGAGAGAGAGGGGGGAAGGATGGGTTAATGGTGATGGATTGTGGGGGTAATGGATAAGGGGGTTCAAGTCATTTCCGCCTTCCTTTTCGCCCTTGAGTTTAATACTTGGGGCAGTTCAAGTGATTCATGTCTGCCTTTTGTTTTTCGGTTATTGTTTAATCGATTCACTTGCTTTGTCTTTTTTTTTCTCTTGATTTTCTTTCTTTCTTTCTTTCTTCTACCTCTCCTTGTCCTTCCCGATTTTTTTTTTCATTTTTCTTCTGTGTCCTTTCTTTTGTTTCTTTCTTTGTTTCTTTCTTTCTTTGTTTCTTTCTTTCTTTTCGGCTTTCAATTTTCAGGGTTATTGTTTCATGTCAACTAAAGATCTGTCACTCCTGTCTCTGTCTCTTTCTGTCTCTGTCTCTCTTTCTCTCTCCCTCCCGCCCTCTCTCTCTCCCCCGCCCTCTCTCTCTCTCTCTCTCCTTCCCTCCCTCTGTCTTTCTCTTTTTGGTGTTTTGTCTTGTGCCTTTCTGCCTTCCTGTGTGCATATTTGCATGCAGTGTGTGTATTCATGTGTGCACGCGAGCGCGCGCGCTTGAGAGAGAGAGAGAGAGAGAGAGAGAGAGAGAGAGAGAGAGAGAGAGTAAAATGGTGATGGGTATGGGGTCAATCGTTTTCTTGTTCTTGTTCTCCCTTTCATTTAACTCTTGGGGCAGTTTGCTGGCTTCCTCCCACCCCACCCCACCCCACCCCGTCCAATTCTGACTTTATTTCTACTGTTGATGTATTTCTTTTTCTTCCCTGTCCTCTCCTGTCATCGTCTTTTATGGCTTTATTTTTTATCTTTATTTCATCTTTTATTGTCTTGATTTTTCTCTCTGTGTTTTAAATAAAGGTTTTTGTATGCCCACCCGTTTTTATGGTTTTTATTGTTTGTTAATTTTTTGTTTATTTCTTCCTTTCTGTCTTTTTCCCCTTTCCGTCTGCATGCTCCCTGTGGGGATATCGGATGTCCTTTCGATATATATAGTATCCCCAACTTCTGGAAATGTTTCTTCCTGTGTAAATAGTATTCCCAATTTCTGAAAAAGGCTTCTTCCTGTCTGTCTTATTTCTTTTCCTTGGGGCTGTTTCGGTATAAATAGTGTCCCCATCTTCTTGAAATGTTTCTTCAAGTCTGTTTTTTTTTTCTTTCCCTTTCTGTGTGCCTGTCCCCCGTGGGGATGCCAGGAGCTTTTTCGGTATAAATAGTGTCCCCATCTTCTGGAAATTCTGTGCAAAATTCCCTCTTTTTTGTTACTTACTTTGTTTCTGCCTTGCGGGTTTTGTTTTCTGTCATCTTTTCGCATCATTTTCTGCTTTGCTGGTCCATTCACCTATGTGTTTTCTATGAAGCTTTCTATGTCATTCATTAGGAGTGATAACTGAGTGCATGTATTAAATGCAATTTTGGCTCGAAGGAAATGTGATGCACGGAAGTAATTATTCGTAATTTAGACCAGTTTTGATATGTTTTAGTGCACTTCATCATCATCATCATCAGGTGCCCTGCCGCATGGCGTCGGCGACCATGGACTTCCAACCATCTCTATCTCTCGTTGCCCCTAGCATCTCCCCCACACTCCTCATCCCCAGCCACTCCGCAAGTCCGTCCAGCATTCTCTCCCTGGGTCTACCTGGTGCTCTCTTTCCCTCCAGCTTCCCCGTTGTGACCAGGTGCTCTAAAACCCCCTTCCTCATAAAATGGCCTATAACTGTTGCTTGTCTTTTCCTAATCTTCCTTATGAGTGATCTACTTGTGTCTGCCTCCATCAAGACTGTCTCGTTTGTTTTCTTTGCTGTCCATGGAACTCTCAACATTCTTCTGAGAAACCACATCTCGGCTGCCTCGATCCTGCTCTGGCTTTGCTTGCTGACTGTCCACGCCTCGCATCCGTACAACAGTATTGGTTCTATATAACATTCAAGGACTCTCTTTCTGATGTTAATTGATAGGCATTTGTTGGTAAGAATGCTTGTCAACTTCTTGAATGCTGTTTTGGCTTGGCCGAATTTAGTGCACTTAGTTATGTAAATACATGTGTATTAAGGTTTGTGTTTTTTAAAATCCAACCCCTGGTAATACATTGGGCTGGATGGTCAGCGACAAGGGGCAGTTACCCAGATTACGTGTGGATATGTCTGCTTAATTTTCTTATATAGTTTTTTTTTCCTAGGGTTCAGCGAGATGTAATGTCTGTTTTGAAATGGTTGTAGCCCCGAAATGAATCTGCGCAGTCGGTTAGGCTTTAAACAATGATAATGATAATGACAATAATAATACTGTGTGCCTATGTGTCTTTATGATTGTTGTTGTTATTTGTTTGTTGTTTGTTTGTTTGTTTTTGTCTCTTTCTTCCTTTTTTCTTCTTTTATTTCATCCTTTCTTCCCGTGTTCGTTTTTGTTTGTTTATTTGTTTGTTTGTTTATGTGTTTGTTGTCTGTTTGTTTGTTTCTTTCTTTTTTTTCTTTTCTTTTCTTTCTGTTTTTTGTTGTTGTTTTGTTTTGTTTTCTTTCTTGTTTCATTTTCGCATTTGAAAATGTATCTGCTTTATATTTACCAGAGGGAGGCTTCCTTTGTCAGCAACAGTCACATACTTTCTCTATTTATGTCTCTCCCTGCCTGTGTATGTTGTGCGTGTATGTGTATATGTGTGTTTGAGTGAGAGAGAGAGAGAGAGAGTGAGAGAGAGAGAGAGAGAGTGAGAGAGAGAGAGAGAGAGAGAGAGAGAGAGAGAGAGAGGAGAGGGGGGGGGCAGGTGAGAACAATATTTGTCAGCTGTTTATAAACGGATTGTTGGCAAGTCTGTACCAGAGCTCCCGACGGAACTCAGAGGGAAGTCGCAAATTTGTAAGCTGAGCAGACATGACCTTTGTATGGGTCATTGCGTTCCATGTGTGGGCCATTTTGTTCCACGTATTGGTCATTGTTTTCCAGGTATCGGCCATTATGTCCCATGTATGGGTCATTGTGTCCTAGGTTTGGGCCGTTATGTCCCAGGAATGGGTCATTGCGTCCTATGCATGGGCTATTATGTCCCATAAATGGATCATTATGTCCCAGGTATGGGCCATTGAATCCCATGTATGGATCATTATGTCCCGCGTATGGGTCATGGGTCCTAGGTATGGGTCATAATGTCCTATGCATGGGCGATTATGTCCCAAATATCGATCACTATGTTCCAGGTATGGGCCATTAATTCCCATGTATGGATCATTATGTCCCAGATATGGACAATTAAGTCCCATGTATGGATCATTATGTCCCAGATATGGACAATTAAGTCCCATGTATGGATCATTATGTCCCAGATATGGACAATTAAGTCCCATGTATGGATCATTATGTCCCAGATATGGGCAATTATGTCACGCGTATGGGTCATTGTGTCCTATGTATGGGTCATTGTGTCCTATGTATGGGTCATTGTGTCCTATGTATGGGTCATTGTGTCCTATGTATGGGTCATTGTGTCTTAGGTACAGGTCATGTGTCCTATGTATGGGTCATTGTGTCTTAGGTACGGGTCATGTGTCCTATGTATGGGTCATTGTGTCCTATGTATGGGTCATTGTGTCCTATGTATGGGTCATTGTGTCCTATGTATGGGTCATTGTGTCTTATGTATGGGTCATTGTGTCCTATGTATGGGTCATTGTCTTATGTATGGGTCATTGTGTCCTATGTATGGGTCATTGTGTCCTATGTATGGGTCATTGTGTCCTATGTATGGGTCATTGTGTCCTATGTATGGGTCATTGTGTCCTATGTATGGGTCATTGTGTCTTATGTATGGGTCATTGTGTCCTATGTATGGGTCATTGTGTCTTATGTATGGGTCATTGTGTCCTATGTATGGGTCATTGTGTCCTATGTATGGGTCATTGTGTCTTATGTATGGGTCATTGTGTCCTATGTATGGGTCATTGTGTCTTATGTATGGGTCATTGTGTCCTATGTATGGGTCATTGTGTCTTATGTATGGGTCATTGTGTCCTATGTATGGGTCATTGTCTTATGTATGGGTCATTGTGTCCTATGTATGGGTCATTGTGTCCTATGTATGGGTCATTGTGTCCTATGTATGGGTCATTGTGTCCTATGTATGGGTCATTGTGTCCTATGTATGGGTCATTGTGTCTTAGGTACAGGTCATGTGTCCTATGTATGGGTCATTGTGTCTTAGGTATGGGTCATGTGTCCTATGTATGGGTCATTGTGTCCTATGTATGGGTCATTGTGTCCTATGTATGGGTCATTGTGTCCTATGTATGGGTCATTGTGTCTTATGTATGGGTCATTGTGTCCTATGTATGGGTCATTGTCTTATGTATGGGTCATTGTGTCTTAGGTACAGGTCATGTGTCCTATGTATGGGTCATTGTGTCTTAGGTACGGGTCATGTGTCTTATGTATGGGTCATTGTGTCCTATGTATGGGTCATTGTGTCCTATGTATGGGTCATTGTGTCCTATGTATGGGTCATTGTGTCCTATGTATGGGTCATTATGTCCTATGTATGGGTCATTATGTCCTATGTATGGGTCATTATGTCCTATGTATGGGTCATTGTGTCCTATGTATGGGTCATTGTGTCCTATGTATGGGTCATTGTGTCCTATGTATGGGTCATTGTGTCCTATGTATGGGTCATTGTGTCCTATGTATGGGTCATTGTGTCCTATGTATGGGTCATTGTGTCCTATGTATGGGTCATTGTGTCCTATGTATGGGTTATTATGTCCTATGTATGGGTCATTGTGTCTTATGTATGGGTCATTGTGTCTTATGTATGGGTCATTGTGTCTTATGTATGGGTCATTGTGTCCTATGTATGGGTCATTGTGTCCTATGTATGGGTCATTGTGTCCTATGTATGGGTCATTGTGTCCTATGTATGGGTCATTGTGTCCTATGTATGGGTCATTGTGTCCTATGTATGGGTCATTGTGTCTTAGGTACGGGTCATTGTGTCCTATGTATGGGTCATTGTGTCTTAGGTATGGGTCATTGTGTCCTATGTATGGGTCATTGTGTCCTATGTATGGGTCATTGTGTCCTATGTATGGGTCATTGTGTCCTATGTATGGGTCATTGTGTCCTATGTATGGGTCATTGTGTCCTATGTATGGGTCATTGTGTCCTATGTATGGGTCATTGTGTCCTATGTATGGGTCATTGTGTCTTAGGTACGGGTCATGTGTCCTATGTATGGGTCATTATGCCCTATGTATGGGTCATTGTGTCCTATGTATGGGTCATTGTGTCCTAGGTATGGGTCATTGTGTCCTATGTATGGGTCATTGAGTCCCATGTATGGGTCATTGCGTCCTATGTATGGGTCATTGTGTCCTATGTATGGGTCATTGTGTCCTATGTATGAGTCATTGTGTCCTATGTATGAGTCATTGTGTCCTATGTATGGGTCATTTTGTCCTATGTATGGGTCATTGTGTCCTATGTATGGGTCATTGTGTCCTATGTATGGGTCATTGAGTCCCAGGTATGGGTTTTTGTGTCCTATGTATGGGTCATTGTGGCGCGCGCGCGCGCCTGTGTGTGTGTGTGTGTGTGTGTGTGTGTGTATGTGTGTGTGTGTGTGTGTGTTTGTGTATGTTTGTGTGTGTGTATGTTTGTGTGCGTGTGTGTGTGTGAGATAGAGAAACAGACAGACGGACAGACAGACAGACAGCGAAATGAGGGGGAGGGGGAAGAAACGAACTGTTGATGAAAACGATGAGTTGGAGAGTGGGTAGTTGGGTGGATTGTATAAGGAAGGAACAGCCAGGCCCCAGGAGGTGGAAAAGGGTGGCTTTAACATTCAAGGTCCGGATATTTGTCCGGATGATTTTAGACTTTTCACATTATACAGCATTTGTGGAGCAGCGCATGTGGACTATCCCACTGGGATAGAGCACATGTCTGTTGTGAAACGAGAGGCTCTGGTTCGATTCCTGGTCGACCAGGGATTTATTTCTCCGTCCATTAGACCTTTAGTGGCGGCCTGGGCGCTAGTCTTTCTTTTGAGACGATAAACCAAGTTTTCCTATGCAGCATGCACTTAGCACACGTAAAAGATTACACGGCAACAAAAGGGTTGTTTGTGGCAAAATTTTGCGTAGAACATTCTATTTTTACAGATAAAAAATACACGCAGACAGGTAAAAGAAAAGTGGGCACTATTCTCTTGCGACGTGCATTTCCCTGGAAGAACGTATATGACGTGGAAAAATCCTGTAAAAATCCATTGCCATCATCCCTTCTGTATTGCCGTCTTGTGCAAAAAGAAACAAAATGGTCAAGCCATTTTAACAATCTCCATTTTCATATCAAAAAAATATGTAAAATAATGCAGAAAGTCAAAGATGTTTCATTTCTCAAGCTCATTGTAAATTCGAAGAACTTTCGGTTGATATAAAACTTGACATTCAATGAGGACAACGGTAGACGTCACAACAGTGAAAACAATTTAAAAAAAAAAAGATATTGTTAGAAGTGCCTTAAAAAGTGCTTCACACACACACACACACAAACACACACACACACACACACACACACACGCACGCATGCACACTCGCACGCACGCACACACACACATATACACACGCTCGCACGCACACACACACACACGCACACACGCACGCACGCACACACATACGCACGCACGCACGTACGTACACATACACACATATACACCCACACACAAACACACACACACACACCCCACACGCACATACACACACGCGCGCGCGCAAACGCACACACACCTTCCTCCAAAAAGGCTGATTTTAGGGACATCTTTGGTCACCGTTAGAGCTGTACATTACGAACTAAGATTTTCATTACTGCTAAACAGTTCACAGTTTTAACCAGAATTAAGTCAATATCGCCTGTAAAGAGCCGAGAAATCCTGTTCACATATTTTGGTCACAAACTTGCACGCGTGCACACACACACAAACAACGCATGTGCACACACATACACACACACACACACACACACACACACACACACACACACACACACACACACACACACACACTCACACTCATACACACACTCTCTCTCTCTCTCTCTCTCTCTCTCTCTCTCTCTCTCTCTCTCTCTCTCTCTCTCTCTCTCTCCTTCAGGTCAGTCGAAAACCCCTCTCTTTAAAGGAAAAAAAAGTGGGGGGGGGGGGGGGGGCTGAAAAAAGGAAGAGCTATTAATAGCCTTTCCAGTGTCGTCAGCTAATGTTTCGTGTTTTTTGTTTGTTGGTTCGTTTGGGGTTTTTTATGTGTTTTTGTTGTTGTTGTTGTTTTTTGTTTGTTTGTTTTGTTATTGTTTTGTTTTGTTTTGTTTTTTTGTTTCTGGTGTTTTTTGTGTCTTTTTTTAACTTCAGGTTACGTAAATGCTGATGTTCACACATTCTGGAACGGAAGTACAGAATCGTATGAACTGAAACCGATATATGCTTTGACAAGGTATTACCCGTGTATCACCTCGTGACAAATACGACTTAGTGACTTTTCTCTTCTCTTGTCTGAACACTTGCACCATCATGGACAATCAGCAGCGAGCAGGAAGGCCTAAATGCCGTGTGACTTTGAGATTTCTTCCTTGCCATCGATTCAGGTCTTCCTTGGTCTGCCTCTCGCTTTATACTCAGTTATTTGGTGGGGGTGCATTCTGGTCAATATGTTTGATGGATATAATGGTAGACAAATTTTATTCCCCACACATGTGATTTTTGTGTTTCTGATTATGTTGCAGATAGTCTTGTTGACAGTTGTTTTCAAACAATACATCCTATCGGTGATAAATTTGTGCTCTAGGGGTTTGGTCAGGGTCCAGGTATGACACTGGTATAGGGTGGTAATTGAAATGGAACTGGTGAGTTTGGCTTTTGTTTCAGTGGAAATGTTGGGGTGTTTCAGGAGTGGGGAAAAAATGATAGCTGACATTGATTTCTGGATTCTGGCTTCGATCCGTCTATTTTATTTTTTCTATCAGTACGATATAAACCAGTTTTCAATCTCCAATCTCCTGAATTCTGCTGAGTAACGCGTAAGGATTTCAGAAGGTGGTTGCACACGAGCCGTCTCGTAACAGGTTAGATTAAATTGGATTTATCTTTGTCACATTGCTTTTATTTACTGTCACATCTGAATTTTCTTGCGTGAAATGCAGGTTGCCATAGTACGTTGCCATTTGTATTCGTTTATACCTGCATTTTTGTTATCTAAGAACGTTGGTTTTTCCATTTGTTGTTGTTGCGTGGGACAGCTGCCCAGTTACTGTTTGTGTGTGTGTGTGTGTGTGTGTGTTCGTTCGTTGCTTGATTTAACGTCTTTTCACTATAAGTGATATTAGACGGGGAAAAATGGCATGGAGGATGAAATAAGGGGGGGGGGGGGTGTGTGGAGGGGAGAGGGGAACAGAGTAAGGGACGTAAAAAAAAAAATTAAAAGGAAGCGGCAAGGTCTTAAGAAAAAGGATATGGATGAACAGAGAAATGAAACTAGAACAACGCTAACATCAATAATGTAAAAGAAAAATCGTCATAAAAACAAAACAAAACAAAAATAATCATAATTATAATAATAATCTTAAAGTAACGCATTAACAGGACTGTGAACCAATGTTTCTGAAATTTTAACTAACAAAACTTGATCCGATACTACTTCTTTAAAATGCGTTTCAAGATAGTTTCCTTGTGTAAACGTCTTTGGTAAAAAGGAACGAAGCTTTCTGCAGTAAAACAAACAGTGATACAATGTGAATTGTTCGCCACAAATACATAAAACGTTGTTACAATATTTTGTTTTCAAAGCGTTCAGTTGAATGCGAAAATATGTCATAACAATTAATCTCAAATGATATAACGAGGAATACTGCAAATTTTTACAGATATTTTGAACTGAAAGTTTGATTCTTTTTTGAGACACAAATTTTTCATTTAAATGTTCATGAAATCGAATCCATGATGCTAATTCTAGCGAGTTGTAAGCTTCTTTTACCGAGGTGTTAACATGTAATTCTATGGAATTTTCAGAATGGAGGGCACCGGATTTAGCTGCTCTGTCAACTACGTTGTTGCCATGAAGACCAACATGAGAAGGCACCCAGCATAAATTGATTTCCGAACCATTTATCTTTAAACAATGTATTAGATGATTTGCCTCAATAATTAAGTCAGGTCTTGTGTCTGTATCAAAAGATTGTAAGGCATATAATACAGATTTTGAATCAACAAAGAGAACTACTTTGAATGACACAGGCCGAAGGCTTATTAAATAATGCAACGCTTGAACAACAGCGACCAATTCTGCTGTATATATAGATACATTTGCCCCAATGAAAAAGGACTTTTTAATGTTAAATTTTGGAACATAAAAGGCTGCTCCAGCGCTCTGGTTTGCTAAGACTGACCCATCGGTAAAAATGTGGAGGTGGGTACTGTACTTTTCATCGATGTGTTCACAAGCTGTGGATAGCGTAATGTTGACATTATCATCTTTTTTAACTTTTGCATAATCGAGATCAAATGTGGCATTTAGCATTTCCCATGTAGGGATAGGCGTTATCGTTGGTTTCTCAGCAATTTCATCCATTGTTATGTTGGACTGTTTGATCAGGCCAGATATGTAAGTTGCGGCTGTAATTTGTGATGAAATGTTTTTTGCTCGTTTTGGAAAGTCAGTATCAGACCTGATCTTAATTTCTTTGCTCACAAAATTATCCACTTGTGAAGTAGTTCTAATTGCAAACTTTGCTGTAGCTAACTCACGATGGTTGTTTAAAGGTAGAATTCCAGCAACTTTGTACGTTTCCAGAGTAGAAGCATGAGTTGGTACACCTAGTGCAATTTTAAGACTTTTGCAGTCCAAGCTCTGAATCTTTTTTAGTAAATATTTGGGTGCATTGAAGAAAACTTCTTGCGCGTAGGATAATTTAGACCTGACCAGCGCTGTTGACAGATGAATCAGTACATTTGTATCCATTCCCCAGGGTAATTTGCTTATTATCTTTAGAAAATTTAAGGTTTTTCGCGCTTTTGTTAAAATATAATCAAAATGGACATTCCAGCTTAATTTGGACGTGATGTAAACTCCCAGGAATTTTACGACCTGTTTGTAATTTAACACTTCACCAAGCAATTTGAAAATAGGCAAGTTATTTGAGTTACCACCAGGATCAAACAGCATCATGTTAGTTTTTTCTGCTGACAACGACAGCCCATTTTCTAACATATAGTTTCCAAGATTATCAAGATCAATTTGATACAACTTCCTGATGTAATTTCGCGTTCTCTGTGGAGTTGTCTTTTTTAAAGTGATATTCATCCAAGTGCATATATCATCAGCGTACTGTACTAAAACAACACGATTTGAAAGAGCTTTCGGAAGATCCTGTATAAGGATATTAAATAAAATAGGTGCTATCACTGAACCTTGTGGAATCCCCATGTCGAGGCATCGTGAAGAAGAATAACTAGCTCCCACTCTTGCCTGAATTGTTCTATTAGCTAAAAACGATTTAATGTAATTGAACATATTGCCCGATAAACCAACAGATTTTAGCTTGAACAATAAACGTTTATGCCAAACTTGATCGTAAGCTTTTTTCACATCAAAGAAAGTAGCTAAAACACTTTTTCTGCGGGCAAACTGTTGTTTGATCTGAGTTGTAAGTTTAACTAGGTGCTCAACTGCGGATCTTCCTTTTCTAAAACCTGCCTGGTTTACCGGAATAACGTTATTTTTATCACAGTAGTGTAAAAGTCTGTTTAAGACCAATCTTTCCATTAGTTTGCTTGTGTGGGACGTTAAAGCAATAGGTCTGTAACTGTTTTTATCGGTTTTCGATTTTCCTGTTTTTAAGATTGGTATAACTATAGACTTTTGCCAGATTTGTGGCACAGTTCCAGTAACCCAGCATTTCTGCAAAATTTTGTGTAAGAAAATAAGGTAGTTTTCAGGGAGATGTTTAATCATTTCAGTCGAAACTGCATCAACACCTACCGAACTCTTTTTGTTGTGTAGAGACAGTACTGTGTTTTTTAGCTCTTCTAAGGTGATTGGAGAATTAAACCAGAGATCATTCTGTGGTACTGGATCAGTGTAGATTGGGTTGTAATCTTCCATTTCTCTGTGATGTTTGCAGTCAGGAGATAAACCTTCAACTTTACTGTTTTTGGCGAACAGATCCACAAAAGTTTCTGCTTTGTCCATGTCTGAAGGAAATGTGTTACATGTTTCAATCATTATCGGACACCTAGGTAAGTTGGTTCCATCCTTCATTTGTTTCATTTTCGTCCAGACTTTATGGAAATCTTTGAAATCTGAAATTTCTTTTGTGCAGAATGATGCCCAATAATCTTTCTTTGCTTCAGCAATGATTTTGTTACATTGGATGTTAGCTTTTTTCATTTCCACATGATCCTCAGGTTTCCGGCTTTTGATGTAGATTTTGTATTTCTCCCTTTTATATTGAACTGCTTTCTCACATGCCTCTGTCCACCAAACATTACCCAATCGATTATTTGATCTAGAAGATTTGAGTTTCGGAATCGATAGGTCTGCAGCGGCTAAAATTGACTCTTGGAATTTAGAAAACATAATGTCTACATTTTCACTTTCATAATGTCTGTAATCTTGATTAGCTAGAGCAGTTCGAAATAAGGACCAGTCAGAACGCTTGTAATTATATTTTGGAATAATTTCAGGAGAGCTGTCTTTCATCCTGATGTTTTTGTCAGTTATGGTTATGATGATAGGTAGGTGATCGCTTCCCAAAGTGTCTCTGTGAGTTTCCCAGGTACAGGATGGTGCTAATTCTGGTGAGATTAGAGACAAATCGATGGCTGTCGCCCTGTGTTTGGAAACATCAGGGATCCTAGTGACACTACCATCATTTAGAAGGTAAAGCGAACTATCAACGATATTTTCTACCAAACGATTGCTCGTAACAGTAGAACAGTTCTTTTCCCAAAATGGGGAGTGGGAATTAAAGCCTCCACCTATTAGCCATTTACCACGCTGCTGATCTTGGATAGTGCGCAGCCATTCTGTGTTGTGGTCATTTGGACCTGTTGGTAGGTAGACTGACAAAACGTTAATGTTTAGAGAATTGCTTAATTGGACAGTGGCAGCACAAGCATGCAAATCTTCGCTTGATTTCAAAACTGGGGAAGTAAGTAAGCAGTATTGTAACTCTTTGAGTATATAAATCGCGGTGGATACCTTCTTCCCGTGATTCCCACATTCATAGACTGGAGGATAATAATAATTGGGGAAATTGGGAAGCTTGGTAGCGACAACATTCATCGACTGTAGAATCAAAATTTCACACCTATTTGATGCTAGGAAATGCTCCAAGTAAGCCGAATTGGTGGAAAGGGATCTACAATTCCATTGCAAAAACTTGACTTGGGATTGTTTTCGCATTGCTGATATTGGTTAATCTCCAACTTTCTATTAACTGTTATTTATGGTCGATAATAATGAATACTTTGATTTTCTGTGTCCAGGAGAACTGGACAGAAAGAAAATTACGTAATTACTTAGACTACGAAGTGTGTGTGTGTGTATGTGTGTGTGTGTGTGTGTGTGTGTGTGTGTGTGTGTTTCGTTCGTTCTTTGATTTAACGTCTTTTCACTATAAGTGATATTAGACGGTGTGTGTGTGTGTGTGTGTGTGTGTGTGTGTGTGTGTGTGTGTGTGTGTGTATGTGTGTCTGTGTGTGTGTGTGTGTGTTCGTTCGTTCTTTGATTTAACGTCTTTTCACTATAAGTGATATTAGACGGTGTGTGTGTGTGTGTGTGTGTGTGTGTATGTGTGTGTGTGTGTGCGTGTGTGTGTGTGTGCGCGCGTGCAGTATCACCCGAAAGACTAGCACCCAGACCTCCCCTCAATGTCCGGGGGGGGGGGGCGGGGGGGGAGGTTGAGGGGAATCCTCTGTACGCTTCTGAATCGAACTCGGATTTATTGCATCCCAGGGAGTTAGCACTTTATCCAGTAGGCCATACACCGAGCAGTTGATGGTCAACCTGACATGTCTTTCTCCAATATACACCCCTCAAGATATATTGGTAGTGGTGATGATGCGGGCTCTGATCCTATTGAGAACTGTTAGTGATCTTGGAATTAGTGATAGCGGATTTTTCTGCCGTTTCTACTCTCGGGGCGGGAGATCCGTGGCACGGTCTTTGGTGTTGATGGGTTGTTTCCCTTGAGGCTGTGACGGCCGTTCTCGTGGGTTCTTTCTAGTTCAGGAGAGAAGCTCAGCTCACTCAGTGTCGTCGTGTGGCTGAGCAATTACTGTCGCCATTACGAGACATATTGGTGGCCAGAGGGCTACCGATGTTCGTGTTTACTTTAGCATAGCATTAACTTGGAAAGGAATCGATACGTTGTTTTTCTTTGTCTTTATCTGTCTGTCTCTCTGTTTGTGTCTCTGTTTCTGTCTGTCCGTCTGTGTGTGTGTGTGTGTGTGTATGTGTGTGTGTGTGTGTGTGTGTGTGTGTGTGTGTGTGTGTGTGCATGTGTGTGTGTAATCGTGTGTTCGTGTCTAAGCATGTATGTATGTCTGGGTACTTGCGTGCGTGTGTGTGTGTGTGTGTGTGTGTGTGTGTGTGTGTGTGTGTGTGTGTGTGTGTACCATCCGCCCCCCCCCCCATCCGAAATTTCTCTTGTTGCCTTCAAGTCTCACCTCAAGGAAACATGAATTATGCATGTTAGGTGTGTGTGTGTGTGTGTGTATGTGTGTGTGTGTGTGTGTGTGTGTGTGTGTGTGTGTTTGTGTGAAAGTGTGTGTGTGTGCGTATGCGTGTGTGTCTGTATGTGTGTCTGTGTGCGTGTGTCCGTGTATGTGTGTGTATTTGTGTGTGTGTTTGTGTGTGTGTGTGTGTGTTTGTGTGTGTGTGTGTGTGTGTGTGTGTGTATGTGTGATTAGCTGTGTGTTGTTTGTTTACTTGTATGTATATTTGTGAGCGCCTAACGCCCCTGGCAAGCAGCATTATTGATTCTGCTATTATTTCTATTACTACTATTATTTTCATCAAGATCATCATTATCGTCGTCCTCCTCCTCCTCCTCCTTATCATCATCATCATCATCATCATCATCTTATTATCATTATTATTATTATTGTTATTATTATTATTGCCACCCCCCCCCCCCCCCGTAGGGAGTGCGGGGCTCTTTCAGTTTAAATAGCACCCCCACATTCTGGACATTCTGTGCTATAAATTTCTTCTTCTCTGTCTCTCTCTCTCTTTGTTCCTTTGTTTTACGGTATTTTTTCCTATCATTCCCTGCCTTGCTGGTCGATTCACCTGTATGTTTCAGTAAAGTCTTACGTACTTTCTCTTATGATTGATAACTGGATTTAATTTAAATATTAAGTGCATTTTTGGCTCTAGGCAATTGTGATATGCTGAGGCAGTTTTAGGTGATTTATGCCTGTTTTTATATATGCTTTAATATCCTTTAGTTATGTTTAAATTTGTACTTATGCATGTTTTTTTTTAATCCTTTGTGTGATAAATTGGACAGAGTGGTCAACCAGAGGGGCATCTCCTTAGATTGTGTGCGCAAATGCATTGATCTGTGATATTAATTTTCTTTTCCTTATTTTTCATGTTGAAGTATTGTGTATATGTTTTGAAAGGGTTATAGCCCTGATATGGCTCCACGCAGTCGGCTGGGCTTTAAACAAAAATAACAATTTTTATTATTGTTAATAGTATTATTATTAGTATTATTATTGTTATTATCGAAATACAGTTTCTAAGAAGAATGTTGAGAGTTCCATGGACAGCAAAGAAAATAAACGAGACAGTCTTGATGGAGGCAGACACAAGAAGATCGTTTATAAAGATTAGGAAAAGATAAGCAACATTTATAGGACATTTTATGAGGAAAGGGGAATTGGAGCACATGGTCACAACAGGAAAGCTGGAGAGAAAGAGAAAACGAGGTAGACCCAGGGAGAAAATATTGGACGGACTTGCAGGGTGGCTGAGGACAGAGAAGGTGGGAGATGTACTTCCAGCGACAGGGGATAGATGTGTGTGGAGGGTCATAATCGCCAACACCCTGCGGCAGGGCACATGATGATGATGACGATGATGATGATGATGATAATGATGATTGTTATCATTATTATTGTTATTATTGTTTGTTGTTGTTGTTGAAGTAGTAGTTGTAGTAGTAGTAGTAATAGGTAGTAGTAGTACTAAGCACAAATAATATACAGCTCGTCCCACAAAAATCCACTTAATATTCAGAATTTTACATAGATCGTCCCTTATATCAAAAAGAGCTGTTCATTCGACGTCATATACACGACACAATATTGATCTTCCAAGACCAAGCTTACACATATTTAAACCAAGTGTTTCTTTTCTTGGAACTTATATCTGGAATATATCGCACAACATAATCAAATCATATAGTTGTTGGCTGGATTTGAACGAAAGCTTACATGTAATAAGCGTTTTCTTGAAACCACAGGAATGATGATACTACATACTCTATGCTAATGGAACTTCTAGTTGGTTTCATTGCTACACACAGATCCGGGTTTTTTTTTCCAAGTTCTAATCTGTTGTCTTTCTGTAATAGTTCAAGTTTCCTCTGTATGTGTGTCTCTCTGTCTGTCTCTGTCTCTGTCTCTGCCCTGTCCATGTCTATGTCTATGTCCCTGTCTGTCTGTCTGTCTCTTGTTTTCTCTCCCTGTCTGTCTCTGTCTGTCTACCTGCTTGCCTGCCTGCCTGTCTGTCTGTCTGTCTGTCTGTCTGTCTCTCTCTCTCAATCTGTCTCCCCCTCCCTCTCTCTCTCTCTGTTTCTCGTCTGTCCGTGTCTATCCTAATCACCACTCCCATGAATTCAAAATCTTGAATAATCGTTTTCACATTTTCTTAGCCTCATCGTTATAAGGATCATACATGTCTATTTGTAGCCTGATACAGAAGCCTGTTTCTGCGCTTTAATTTATGTGAGACATTTACATAGGCGGATATTTCGCCATTTATTACTACCAATACCCTCCCTCCCTTTTCATGATATGTGCTTTTCTTTCTCAGTTTTCTCTGCACATTGGCAACTCTTTTGTATCATAATCATCTCCTGTGTGTGTGTGTGTGTGTGTGTGTGTGTGTGTGTGTGTGTGTGTGTGTGTGTGTGTGTGTGTGTGTGTGTGTGTGTGTGTGTGTGTGTGTGTGTGTGTGTGTGTCTGTATCTGTGTCTGTGTGCGTATGTAGTTTTCGCTTGTTGTGTTGTTGCTTTACGTGAATCTGAATGATAACCATCATCACTGTCATCATCATCATAACTATCATTGTCGTACTCATCATTGTTGCCGTCCTCTTCTTCTTCCTCTTCTTTTTGTTGTTCTCATCATTCTCATTATCATTATGAAAACCATCACGATCATTACCATTATCATCATTGCTACCAGCTTTCTTTTTCTTCTTTATCTCCAATTCTCCTCCTCGTCATTATTTTCAGTCACCACCATCAACATCACCACCACGACCAGTTTCACTACAATCATCATCATCATCATCAACAGAAGCAGCAGCAGCACTTTTTTCATCTTAAGATGAATAAATTGTTGCTTCTTTTTTTTGATTGAAAAATCAGTTCATGAAATGAATAAATAAGCAAAGAAAGAAAGAAACAGATGAATAAGTATTCCATGTGTTTTGCTTGTTTCAGACTTCTTCGTAGTGGTAGCGTCTGTGGTGGTATTCAGTGTGGGATCCAAAGGACAGGTGTTCGCTACCTCTGCTATCAGGTAAATGGACTGATGGATGGATAGATGATGGGGGATGGATGGATGAGAGAGTGGGTGGATAAGTGGGTGTTACATGGATGGGTATATGTGAGGTGGATAGGTGGGCATTACATGGATGGATAGATGAGTGAATGGACGTGGACGAATAAATGAATGGAAGGTGGGATGATGAGCGGTATGGGTGGGTGGGAACGCAGATAGATATGCGGGTTGGATGGGTTGGTGGGTATCAGCGGAATGGATGGATGGACGATGGAATTGATAGATGGGAGGAGAGATGGACGGATGAATGGAAAGAGGGAGAGAAGGAGAGATAGATGGATGGGTTGGTTGGTAGGTAATTGGAATGATGGATGGAATGAAATTGATATTGATGGATGAATGAATGGAAATAGTGATTGGATGATTTGATGATTGGATGGAAACGTATATATGGATAGATCAATGGAAATTGGAATTTATGGACGGATGGATGGATATTGATGGATGACTATTGACAGGTGGATGGATTGACTTTGATAGATGGGCGAATGGATGGATTCATACTGATAAATGGATGAATGGATATTAATGGATGAATGGATGGAAATGGATATTGATTTGGTGGATGGATGGGTGAATGGAAATAAATATTGATGGATGGATGGATAAAAATGAATATTGATGGATGGTTGGATGGACAGAAATGGGCATTAATGATGGATGGATGGATGGACGGATGGATGGATGGATATTGACGGAATGACTGATGGATGGATAGTGATGAAGGAATTGGTATTGATGCATAAATTGACGGATGGATGGAAATGGATATTGATAGATGGATGTATAGTTGGATAGATGGATTGATGGATGGGTAGATAGATAATTGGATGGATGTATGGATAGTTGGGTGGATGGAAGGATATGGATAGATGGGTGGATATAGCTGGAAGGATAGATGAGTAATTTGATGAATAAATGGTTGCGTAGATGGATAGATGGATAATTGGATAGATGGATGGATGAATGGAAATGGATATGGTAGATTGATGGAAATGGAGATTGATGGTTGGATGGATGGATGATGGATGAATGGAAATGGATGGAGGATGGATAGAAGGATGGATGGACGAAGGGAGAGAGGGATGGAGGATGGATTGGTGAATAAATGGTGGGTGGATAGATGGATAGATAGATGGATGGAAGTGGTGGAGTATGGATGGTTCGATGGAAGTGGGTATGGGATGGACTGGTGCTGAATGGATTGGATCGATTTCCGGATGGATGAAAGTAGGGGTGGATGGATAGATGAGTGTTAGGATGGCTGGCTTCATAGATAGGTGGGTGTGTGTGAATTGGTGAGTGAATGGTCACATGGTTGGATAAAGGATGCGTGGATACCTGAATGGTTGAATGGATGGATGGATGGTTGGATAGGTAGAATAATAGTTTAGTGAATGGAGCAATTGATTAATGCATTCATGCGGTAAGTGATTTTTGTGGTTAGTTGGTTTGTTCGTTGGTTCGTTGATTGGTTTACTGGTTTGTTGATCTAATCAGTTGGCCCGTTTGTCAGTCAAATGTTAGTTACTTGATTGGTTGGTAAGTGATTTTTAGGAGGGTGGGGGTTGTTTGACTGTTTGACCGACTGATTGTATACTTGATTTGGCTTGGATGTCTGAATGACCGATTGATTGCATATTGTTGGATTGTCTGGACGACAAGTTGATTACTTGATATTGGCTGGTTGGTTGGTTGATTTACTGGATGATTATTTATTGACTAAATGTTTTGTTAGTTGGTTGGCTGGTCGCTCGGCTGACCAGTCATTCAAGTAATTTTGATCTTGTTGTTCGGTTGTTGTCTTGCTGGCTGGTCAGCTAACATAGCTGATT
>CM060311.1:40016948-40021948 GCA_030674185.1 Monoplex corrugatus
TTTTTTTTTTTAAACATTGAGAATGATTCTGCTTATTTTAAGTTTGTTTTTATCTTTTACTGCATTCCTTCAGTAAGGATAAAGTAAAAATTGTGCAGGGGAGGATGTTTTAAAGTATTAGAATATGATAATAAAACAATAATTTAAGAAGATGATTCATTACCACAGACATTCTGAAAGACAGTATGATTGACAAAGACAGTGAACATAAACCATTTCATGCTGTTGACGATTTAGCCATTACTGAGTTCAATAATATTTTGAAATCAATTCTGAACGTACCAAACAAGAATTACATAAAGAGAAACAATTTGAGTTCAACATAAAGACGCCCATTTTGAAGTAACTAGAGCAATAAGATGGCGCTGATAGGTTTTCCCATTCGGTTTTTGTTCATCCCAAAACGATTACTACATTTTGTATTAAATTGTTTAGATACCAAACAAAAAAGAAAGAAAAACAAAAACAGTGAGATCATCATACTCTACATGTGAACAGAACAGAAAAAAAACAACTGATTAATTAGTTCAGTCTGTTGGGATTACAATACATGCTATCGTGCTAAAGATGTCTGTAACATGTGGCAATGACAAGTTCAGTACAAAATGAGGTTCAAGTTGATCTTGTTCATAGGTCGATGCCCCCCAAAACACGTTGGTGCCAGATTGTTGTCAATAAACCTAGTATCCCCCTGATAAGTGGCTTTCTTTTCCCTGTCTTCTCTCCAACAGGCATCAAGTCCCATCGTGAACACTCCACAGTCTATCGGGGCGTCACAAACCTATCAACGATTGGTGGAGAGCAAATAATGGACCCTCAGGGAACAATATCAGTCGGCTGTGTGCTTAAGAGACTTGGGGGGGTTGGGGAACAATGATGCAGATTGATCCATGGCGTCTCTGTGTTTGTTCAGTTGACCACCGTCTGATGGAAATGATGTCTTGGTAACAGTTCAGGAATAGGTGTACAGTACGTTTTAAGATGAGTTTGAGGTTTCAAGTCAGTTCCATTGATATCATCAAATTTTTCCTGTTTCTTGTTTTTTTTTCTTCTTCCTTCTTTCTTTAGCATCTTTAACTTCTGTCTTTCTTTCTTTGCGTGTTTCTCACTTATTGTCTTTGTTTGATCTTTCTTTCTTTGCGTGTTTCTCACTTATTGTCTTTGTTTTATCTTTCTTTCTTTGCGTGTTTCTCACTTATTGTCTTTGTTTGATCTTTCTTTCTTTGCGTGTTTCTCACTTATTGTCTTTGTTTTATCTTTCTTTCTTTGCGTGTTTCTCACTTATTGTCTTTGTTTGATCTTTCTTTCTTTGCGTGTTTCTCACTTATTGTCTTTGTTTTATCTTTCTTTCTTTGCGTGTTTCTCACTTATTGTCTTTGTTTGATCTTTCTTTCTTTGCGTGTTTCTCACTTATTGTCTTTGTTTTATCTTTCTTTCTTTGCGTGTTTCTCACTTATTGTCTTTGTTTGATCTTTCTTTCTTTGCGTGTTTCTCACTTATTGTCTTTGTTTTATCTTTCTTTCTTTGCGTGTTTCTCACTTATTGTCTTTGTTTTATCTTTCTTTCTTTGCGTGTTTCTCACTTATTGTCTTTGTTTTATCTTTCTTTCTTTGCGTGTTTCTCACTTATTGTCTTTGTTTTATCTTTCTTTCTTTGCGTGTTTCTCACTTATTGTCTTTGTTTTATCTTTCTTTGCGTGTTTCTCACTTATTGTCTTTGTTTTATCTTTCTTTCTTTGCGTGTTTCTCACTTATTGTCTTTGTTTGATCTTTCTTTCTTTGCGTGTTTCTCACTTATTGTCTTTGTTTTATCTTTCTTTCTTTGCGTGTTTCTCACTTATTGTCTTTGTTTTATCTTTCTTTCTTTGCGTGTTTCTCACTTATTGTCTTTGTTTTATCTTTCTTTCTTTGCGTGTTTCTCACTTATTGTCTTTGTTTGATCTTTCTTTCTTTGCGTGTTTCTCACTTATTGTCTTTGTTTTATCTTTCTTTCTTTGCGTGTTTCTCACTTATTGTCTTTGTTTGATCTTTCTTTCTTTGCGTGTTTCTCACTTATTGTCTTTGTTTTATCTTTCTTTCTTTGCGTGTTTCTCACTTATTGTCTTTGTTTTATCTTTCTTTCTTTGCGTGTTTCTCACTTATTGTCTTTGTTTTATCTTTCTTTCTTTGCGTGTTTCTCACTTATTGTCTTTGTTTTATCTTTCTTTCTTTGCGTGTTTCTCACTTATTGTCTTTGTTTTATCTTTCTTTCTTTGCGTGTTTCTCACTTATTGTCTTTGTTTTATCTTTCTTTCCATTTTCATTTCTTTCTTGTATCGTTCGTCTTTAATTACATATATTTTTGTTTTGTGCTTGTTTTTATTATATTTTTTTCTTTATGCTTTTCCCCTTTCGTTCTTTATTTTCCCCTTCCTTTATCTTTTCTTTTTCTTTTCCCTTTGTTTAGTTTACTTAGTTAATTGATTAATTACATTTTTTTATTTGTCTTTTTGTTGTTGCATTAAACATACGTTGTTGATTAATGGCTTTTTCTGCTTTTCGTCGTTTTGTTATTGAATACACCATAAAAAAAAACCCAATAACTAGCTTAGTTTTTTTTTTATGTAACTGCTTTCGTCCATTCTGTTGCTCTGTCTTTACGTTTTGCATTACGAAACTATCTTTTAGTTGTATCTGATCAGTCACATGGCATGTCTGGCGTCAATGCATATGACCTTTATTCCCAGCGTGGGGACGCCACCTGAGACACTGAACCTGAAACTGCCTCACAAAGTCCCCTGTCTAAGCTGGATGAAAGATGTACGGTCTCAGGAAACAGACGGTTCCGTTTGTGTGTACAAGTGTTGATCTCCGGAGACAAAGTGGAGTAGGGGGAAGACGGGCAAACACAGAGATTTGGTGGGAAAGGAGGGATGGATGGACAAATCACCACTGGGAAGAAATCACCGTGAGGATTGTAGCTGGGTCTGAGCACCCAGATGGCAAGTGGGAAAAGACAAATCGTCGTGGGCGATCCTGCAGCGTACACTACCGTTGGCAACGTCTTAGTTTTTCTTTCCCTTGATGGTCTGTGATTTGAGTGTGGAGTGTGTGGTTTAGTGGTTAAAGTGCGTGCACTAGGACACCAGAAACTGGGCTGGAATCAACAGTGACGGATTTTTCTTCACCCACCCCCTACTCCCCCCCCCTCCACTAGATTGTAAGTGGTGGACTAGGTTCTAGTCTTTCGGATGAGGTGATAAACTGAGGGTCTCGTGTGCAGCATGCAGTCTGTACATGTTACAGATCCCACGGCAACAAAGGAGTTTTCACTGGCAGCATTGCATTTAGTAGAAAAAATCTACTTTCGCACGTAGAGAAATACATGCATATAAAAAATGGATGGCGCTGCACTGCTGCGATGTGTTTTCCCCTGTTAAAGCAACCTGAATTTCATATGTTTAATTGTCACAAAGGAGAAGAGAGAGAGAGAGAGAGAGAGAGAGAGAGAGAGAGAGAGAGAGAGAGAGAGAGAGAGAGAGAGAGAGAGAGAGAGCTTGCAGTGATCTAATTTACTTCTGTCTGGTCCCCTGTCTAATTGAAAAAAAAAAGCAAAAACAAAAAACAAAAAAGCAAAACAAAACACACACACACACACACACACACACATACACAACACACACACACACACACACACACACACACACACACACACACACACACACACACACACACACACACACACACACACACACACACACACACACACACACACAAAAACCCCAGGTTAAGTCCAATTTAATAGCCAGTGTAAAAATATAGAAAGTGAGTAGCTGTGGAAGAATAGAGATTGGTTTCTAGCACCTGCCTGTGCGTCTGTTTGTAAAAATGATGTAAACGACATTTTTTTCAATTGTTTGTACTTTTAAAATGGACTTGGATTACAGATGCATTTCTTTCAAACATGTCAGATCGTTTTCTTCCTGTCTAGTTTTCTGCAGTATGCTTTGGCTCCCCAACATGATACCAAAACCAAGCTGGTTCATTCCATTACAATCCCAGTTATCAGAGAGTCCGGTGTGTGTGTATGTCTCTGTCTCTGTATGTCTGTCTCTGTCTGTCTGTCTGTCTGTCTGTCTGTCTGTTTGTCTCTCTCTCTCTCTCTGTCTGTCTGTCTGTCTGTC
Source organism: Monoplex corrugatus (assembly GCA_030674185.1). NCBI lineage: Eukaryota > Metazoa > Mollusca > Gastropoda > Littorinimorpha > Ranellidae > Monoplex > Monoplex corrugatus. The sequence continues at coordinate 40,021,111 of CM060311.1, forward strand.
TGTGTGAGGGATGTGCATATAGCATATATTCATCTATATCATTTTATTGTAAATCTGACATTTGAGTTTATGTTGCATATTATGATATTCAAATATGAATATTGTACTTGTTAGCGTTGTTTTCTTATAAAAGACCAGGGTGTAACATTTCTTTTGGTGACACTGAATTTGACCTGACAACTTGAACCACCAGTAGCAAGACAGTCTCCGTGAGGTCATCCACCAGGTAGGGGAGATCTTGACCAGCTCTTGGATGGCAACCAGTCATCTCTGTTGCGATCGAGTTTACTTAGGACCCCACTAACTTTCCCCAATACTGAACAAAACATTCCTTATTTGTAGATCAAACGGAATGGACGCCCATTCTATTGTGAGGTGCCCAGCTCCACGGATCCATAACATGGAAATCTGTTAACAAACAGTTACCCCAGCCGTAAAAGTAGATGAGATAGTTCAAAATCTGTTAACAAACAGTTACCCCAGGCTTAAAAGTAGATGAGATAGTTCATAAAAATGCTGATATCGACATGTGGATGAGGGTGAGGATGATGGTGCTACAGAACTCCATTCATGATTTCACATTTGTGCATTACAGGTTTTTGTGCTCTGTTTTTTACTATCATAGTAGTAGTGATATCCTGGCGTTAGCTAGGCCTGAAAATACAGACACCTGCATTAGTGACTGGTCTGGACATTGAGCAACACTCGACGATTTGAGACACCTCACACAGCGGATGACTCTTGACTGAGTGGTCCTGATCTTTCCTCCTGAGCAGAGTTTACACTGATCCCTGAACAGGATATGGGCAGGGCTGAAAATTCCCAGTAATGGGAATTA
>CM060311.1:40036948-40051948 GCA_030674185.1 Monoplex corrugatus
TTTAAGTACACTTTGTTCATACTAACCCTGTCCCCATCCAGTTTACACTTTGTTCATACATTTACTGACCCTGTCCCCATCCAGTTTACACTTTGTTCATACTGACCCTGTCCCCATCCAGTTTACATTTTGTTCATACTGACCCTGTCCCCATCCAGTTTACACTTTGTTCATACATGTACTGACCCTGTCCCCATCCAGTTTACACTTTGTTCATACATGTACTGACCCTGTCCCCATCCAGTTTACACTTTGTTCATACATTTACTGACCCTGTCCCCATCCAGTTTACACTTTGTTCATACTGACCCTGTCCCCATCCAGTTTACATTTTGTTCATACTGACCCTGTCCCCATCCAGTTTGCACTTTGTTCATACTGACCCTGTCCCCATCCAGTTTACACTTTGTTCATGCTGACCTGTCCCCATCCAGTTTACACTTTGTTCATACATGTACTGACCCTGTCCCCATCCAGTTTACACTTTGTTCATACATGTACTAACCCTGTCCTCATCCAGTTTACACTTTGTTCATACTGACCCTGTCCCCATCCAGTTTACACTTTGTTCATACTGACCCTGTCCCCATCCAGTTTACACTTTGTTCATGCATGTACTGACCCTGTCCCCATCCAGTTTACACTTTGTTCATACTGACCTGTCCCCATCCAGTTTACACTTTGTTCATGCATGTACTGACCCTGTCCCCATCCAGTTTACACTTTGTTCATACTGACCCTGTCCCCATCCAGTTTACACTTTGTTCATACTGACCCTGTCCCCATCCAGTTTACACTTTGTTCATACATGTACTGACCCTGTCCCCATCCAGTTTACACTTTGTTCATACTGACCCTGTCCCCATCCAGTTTACACTTTGTTCATACATGTACTGACCCTGTCCCCATCCAGTTTACACTTTGTTCATACATGTACTAACCCTGTCCCCATCCAGTTTACACTTTGTTCATACTGACCCTGTCCCCATCCAGTTTACACTTTGTTCATACTGACCCTGTCCCCATCCAGTTTACACTTTGTTCATGCATGTACTAACCCTGTCCCCATCCAGTTTACACTTTGTTCATACTGACCCTGTCCCCATCCAGTTTACACTTTGTTCATACTGACCCTGTCCCCATCCAGTTTACACTTTGTTCATACTGACCCTGTCCCCATCCAGTTTACACTTTGTTCATAACTGACCCTGTCCCCATCCAGTTTACACTTTGTTCATACTGAGACCCTGTCCCCATCCAGTTTACACTTTGTTCATACATGTACTACCCTGTCCCCATCCAGTTTACACTTTGTTATCATGTACTGACCCTGTCCCCATCCAGTTTACACTTTTTTCATACATGTACTGACCCTGTCCCCATCCAGTTTACACTTTGTTCATCATGTACTGACCCTGTCCCCATCCAGTTTACACTTTGTTCATACTGACCCTGTCCCCATCCAGTTTACACTTTGTTCATAACTGACCCTGTCCCCATCCAGTTTACACTTTGTTCATACTGACCCTGTCCCCATCCAGTTTACACTTTGTTCATACTGACCCTGTCCCCATCCAGTTTACACTTTGTTCATACTGACCCTGTCCACCATCCAGTTTACACTTTGTTCATTACTGACCCTGTCCCCATCCAGTTTACACTTTGTTCTATACTGACCCTGTCCCCATCCAGTTTACACTTTGTTCATACTGACCCTGTCACCATCCAGTTTGCACTTTGTTCATACATGTACTGACCCTGTCCCCATCCAGTGTCAGTACGTTTTTTGTAGCATGCTGTGTATGGATGTTCTGGAGAATATGTGCATGATGTTGTTGATGGCAAGAAAAGTTCATGTGTGTTACATATGTATTTCGTTTATTTTTGCATTGTAGAATCACAAGCATCTAGAGCACTTTTAGGCACACTATAAATGTACATTAGTTGTAGTAGTAATTGTAGTATAATAGGAAGATGTATTACCTCGATTGATTTGCATATTTTTCTGTCCCATCTTTTCTTTTGGTTTTTTTTTTAGTTGTTTTTTTGAAGGATTTATGAGGAGAATTAAAACAAAAAATTGATATGAATTATCCTTTACCTATTTTCAAATAAAGACAGTGTTGACAAAGAAATGCATTCAATAAAAAGTCCGTGTCCAAACACAGACCTGAACAAGAGAAAGACGAGACATAAAGATCCATTAGTGGTAAGAAAGAAAGGACAAATGCCAATACAATATGTCTTTTCCCATAGACGTAGGTGAGTTTTGTCTAGGGGATAACCTGCTTAGTGTTTCCTACTTGCTTCTCCTGGTTGCCATTTTTTTCCATTCGCCGCACGCCTCCATCTCACTCACTCTCCCGTCCTGGCATTCATCAAGAGATCAAAACTTGTACACTCAAAAAAATGGATTCGTCTGAACCCTGAGGCAGTGCAGCTTTCATCTTATGAAAAAGGGAAGGAGTCATTTATGGAGCCGGAACTGAAATTATATCGATGTCCCTGCTTATTGCAAAGAAAGAACAATTAGCCTGGGGGACAGAGGGCCTGGCGGTCAGTGTGCTGGTCTTGTTTCTAACGGATTTATTATTTACTCTTCACAAATCATTGGCAATTTTGTATCATTTAAAGAGACTGCTGTCTTGTTGAATAGGATTCCACTCCTGTCAGCAGTGGGATATAGAAAAATAGGTCACGGATATAGAAAAAGAGTCAGGATATAGAAATACGTCATGGGATATAGAAAAATTGTCATGGGATATAGAAAAATTTGGTCATGGGATATAGAAAATAGCGTCACAGGATATAGAAAAATTGTCATGGGATATAGAAAATACGTCAGGATATAGAAAAATAGCGTCATGGGATATAGAAAAATTGTCATGGATATAGAAAAATTGTCATGGATATAGAAAAATAGCGTCACAGGATATAGAAAAATTGTCATGGGATATAGAAAAATAGCGTCACAGGATATAGAAAAATTGTCATGGGATATAGAAAAATAGAGTCATGGGATATAGAAAAATAGAGTCATGGGATATAGAAAAATAGAGTCATGGGATATAGAAAAATAGCGTCATGGGATATAGAAAAATAGCGTCATGGGATATAGAAAAATAGCGTCATGGGATATAGAAAAATAGCGTCATGGGATATAGAAAATAGCGTCATGGGATATAGAAAAATAGCGTCATGGGATATAGAAAAATAGCGTCATGGGATATAGAAAAATAGAGTCATGGGATATAGAAAATAGCGTCATGGGATATAGAAAAATGATCATGGGATATAGAAAAATAGCGTCATGGGATATAGAAAAATTGTCATGGGATATAGAAAAATTGTCATGGGATATAGAAAAATAGCGTCACAGGATATAGAAAAATTGTCATGGGATATAGAAAAATAGCGTCACAGGATATAGAAAAATTGTCATGGGATATAGAAAAATAGAGTCATGGGATATAGAAAATAGCGTCATGGGATATAGAAAAATAGCGTCCAGTCTTCAGAACATCAGGTTTATTAGAAAAAGAATCTGTCAACTTATAGAATCAACCAATCCATGAAATAAGTTCTCCCCAGATCCCCCTCCATCAACGTGCCTCACGTGCATATATCTACATACATGGTTATTTTTCTTTGGATGAAGAAATTGTGGGTAAATAGTTGCATGGAAAAGTGATGATAAGATAGTTTGGATCGTGTCAGACAGGTTTTCTGATAATTCGTATGTTGTATAGACCATGTATTCTTATCTGCAGGTTAAGACAGTCTTTGATAGAAAAGACAGGTTCTGTAGATCTTGTTTTCACCTGTTATTATTGCTGTATTGCCTTGTAGGAAAGGTGAGATATTTCTTTATCTTCTGGAGAAGGATTTGAGTTAGTTCTCTTGAATAGGTATTAGTGACTTGACGTTCATAATGTTACAGTCTTGATATTAGAAAAATTTGCTATTGTACAAAGTATCGATTTGGAGCCAGTGTGTTATCCATCTGTGTGGTGTGTGTGTGTGTGTGGTGTACATGCGTGTGTATTGTGCGTGTGCACTGTGTGCATATATGCATACAAGTTAGTACATATTTTGTCTGTCCATCAGTGTGTTGTCTTTCAATTTCTTAGTCTCCAGCCCCAAGCGCATCACCTGTCTCCACACATCGAACATTTGTGATATATAGATTGCCCCAGAATTTGCAAGCGTTGCCATGACATTTGATGACAACACAGCAAGCACCCTCCACCCATATCCTATTGGCCACCTTAGCCAAATATCAATAAGATTACAGTCTGTCCATTGCATGCAACGGCTGTATACACGGCATGTATTTTTAGACTGTTCTGGGGAGGGGAAATCTTAGCAAAAACAGTGGGGTGGTCTCTGTGTGTTAATGTCTGGAAATGCCATGCAAGAAATGTCCCTCTCCATAGCACTGCATGTGACGTGATGACTCCAGATATTTCAGTTTTAGCTAAAATGGATTGAGATCTTTATGATAAAGTATGTGTCATCTCATTTCTATTGATGCAGAACCCCATATTCAGGGTCTTTCTGGTGGAAAACAAAAGCCAAGCTCATTATTTAGTTCTTCATTCCCTCCATGATATACCTATGGAAGACCTGGATCCTGGCCACGTCCTGGAACGCAGAATTACTACTTGTGATATGTGTTTCTTGGGAAATGGATGGCAGAAGTTGCATGCTTGTGAAATGAGTCATTTGAGAAGGGTTGGCAACAACACTACTTGTAAAATGAGTCCATTTGAAAGGCTAAACAAACACTGATACTTTAGAGGTTGAAAAAAACTACTTGTAAATGAGTCATTTGATGACAGGGCTAAAACAACTACTTGTAAATGAGTCTATTGAGAAGGTAAAAAACTACTTGTAAATGAGTCATTTGAGAAGGGCTAACAAACAACTACTTGTAAAATGAGTTTTGAGAAGGGCTAACAACACTACTTGTAAATGAGTCATTTGAGAAGGGGCTAAAAACAGATACTTGTGAATTATCTTTTGAGAAGGGTTGGCAACAAACAAATACGCCAGGCCAGATAAATGACAAGAGCAAACGATTTCATAATATATCTTTGAGAAGGTTGCAAAAATAAAGTGGTTTGGTCTTCGATTTAGAATGCATCCCGCCAGCTAGCTCATAAGCATCTCACAGAAGGTGTGTGGGTTTAATACAAGTGCATACCAAAGAAGACCTGGATCGACAGCTACTCCAAAGACAGTACAGTTGAACAGATAGTGGAAGAGAGAAGTAGGTGTCGAGCAGCGAGTTATCTATGGGACCCAAGCATTATTATACCTTAAGTGGAAAGTTATGAACAGCTAGAAAATATCTTTTAGCATTTGGTTATTCAGGTGATCAACTTGTATCTTTCTTCCTAATCAAACATTTGAAAATTCACAGGTAGGATGACCACCAAAAAGATGTCAAGCAATTAAAAAAGGTAAAAAAAATCATGCATTCAGCAGAAAGACTATCCAAGACAAGGACATGAACAAAAGGAATACCAGACAAAATTCCGTCCATGTCAGGAGGGGGGGTGAGGAGAACAAAAATACCCAGACAAATTACTTTGTCCAATCGATTTGGATCTTTTGTCTGTGAGATAAGCTGTTTAAAGTTTCCTCTTTGCTTCACCTGAAGGCGATTGCGTCATTCACAGCTCCACTCACTCACTCATTCCCACTTTCATCAAGAGATCAAGACTTGTGAGAGACAATAGAATAGTCTGTCTGTCCCTTGAGGGTGTGCAACTTCTATCCTGCAAGGAAAGGAAAGTTAGTTTCAAAGGAACCGTTGACATTGTAGAGATGTTCCAGCACATAGGATAGAGTAAAATGTCATTTACAGTCTGCTTCTTCTGAACCATATGTGGGCTGGTCCGTTCTTTTGATAGAACGTGGATTGAAGATCTGAGATCTCGAGTTCAATCCCTGCCCATCTTTATGTTTTCATCATTCTTGTGGTGTAAGTTTTTCATGGCCTTGGCACACAAAATGAAAGGGGGGGGGGGGGAACTTGTAGAATGGGCACAGATGAATGAGTTCATAGTAGGAAATACCTGGTTTGAGCAGCCTAACAGAAGAAAATGGACTTGGATGAGTCCAGGAGATAATACCAAAAATAAAATTGACTACATCCTGATCAACTAAAGATTTAGAAATTCTTTACTGTCAGCAAAAACACTACCAGGCGCAGACTGCAACAGTGACCACAGTCCTGTAGTGGGAAGGTTTAGGCTGAAAATTGAGGAAAAGGAAACAGACCAAAAGCAACATCAAACTAACCTTGGACTCTTAAAGACAGATGAAATGATACGTCAAAAATCTAATGTACATGTTCAAAATAAATTCAGTGCTCTGGAAGACGTTGGTGACAGTGAGGAACAGTGGACAAAGTTGAGAAGTTCTATAAATGAAGCTTGTGAAGAAATCCCTAAGGCAGATAGAAAAGCAAAAAAGAACTGGATGACTAATGAAATTTTGGGCCTGATGGAGGAAAGGAGGAAGGCAAAGAGAAACGAGGAGATATGCAGGAAGATAAACAAAGAAATCAGGCATAGGTGCAATGAAGCTAAGGAAGCTTGGCTGAACACAAAATGCAAAGAGATAGAAGAACGACACAGAATGGATCCTCAGAGTATGTACAGACGAATTGAAGAAATTGTCCACAGGAAAAATACACGCACATCAACTGGTTGCTTAAAATCGAAAGATGGCACGCTTATTATGGAAAAAGACAAAATACTGGACAGATGGGGAGAGTACATTAAAGGCCTTTTTGAGGATGACAGAAACGAAGAACACATAAAAAAAACTTTGAAGGACACCCATAATGAAAGACGAAGTTAGAGCAACACTGAAAAAGATGAAACCAGGACCAGACAACATTACTACAGAGATGATTGAAGCCCTAGAGGAATTTGGCATAGAAAAAATAACAGTCCTCATAAATGAAATTTATGACACTGGAAAAATCCCCAAAGATATGTCAAAATCAATTTTCATTGCACTTCCAAAGAAGACAGGGGCTATAGAATGCGAACTCCATCGCACAATCAGTTTGATGAGTCATGTAACAAAAATGCTGTTAAGAATAATCATGATGAGGACAAGGAATAGAATCAAAAGAGAAATAGCAGAAGAACAGTGTGGATTTGTGGAAGGGAAAGGAACTATTAATGCCATATACATCCTAAGAACTATCATAGAGAGGTCAATTGAGATGAATAAGGATTTGTATTTATGCTTTGTTGACTATACCAAGGCTTTCAATCGGGTATGACATGAAAATTGATCAACCAACTGGAGAGACTCAATGTTGATGGAAAAGATCTACGAATAATCAGGAATATGTACTGGGAACAAACAGTTGCAATGAGAATAGAAAACAATATATAAGCTCTTTTCAAAACATCAAAAGAGGAGTCAGACAGGGTTGTGTTTTGTCACAGATCTGTTTTCACTATATAGCGAAAACATCATGAGAAACCTAGAAGAAGACCCTGGATTAAAGGTTGGAGGGAAAATGATAAACAACATTCAGTATGCAGATGACACGGTGCTAATTGCAGAAAATGAAAGGGACCTACAAAACCTTGTGAATATACTAGAAATAGAAAGCAAGGTAAGGGGTTGGAACTAAACAGCAGGAAGACTGAAGTCATGGTGATCAGTAAAAAACATGAAATCCCCTCATGCAAAATAACAGCAAATGGCACAACCTTGACACAGGTTAATAAGTTAAAATACCTGGGAAACGGTCATTTCATCAGACGGCAGATGTACATCGGAAATAGCCAGCAGAATCGGCCAAGTCAAAACAGCATTCAAGAAGATGACAAGCATTCTTACCAACAAATGCCTATCAATTAACATCAGAAATAGAGTCCTTGAATGTTATATAGAACCAGTACTGTTGTACGGATGCGAGGCGTGGACAGTCAGCAAGCAAAGCCAGAGCAGGATCGAGGTAGCCGAGATGTGGTTTCTCAGAAGAATGTTGAGAGTTCCATGGACAGCAAAGAAAACAAACGAGACAGTCTTGATGGAGGCAGACACAAGTAGATCATTCATAAGGAAGATTAGGAAAAGACAGGCAACATTATAGGCCATTTTAGAGGAAGGGGGATTTGGAGCACCTGGTCACAACGGGGAAGCTGGAGGGAAAGAGAGCACCAGGTAGACCCAGGGAGAGAATGCTGGACGGACTTGCAGAGTGGCTGGGGATGAGGAGATGGGGGAGATGCTGGGGGCAACGAGAGACAGAGATGGTTGGAAGTCCATGGTCGCCAACGCCATGCGTCAGGGCACCTAATGATGATGATGATGAAGTTTTTCATATATCACCTTTCCCCCATTCCCATTTGAAGACATATCAGTACATACGGTTTTGCACCAGCTCAGGGAGTCTGCCAGATAATTGCTGGCAGAATCAGGTAGAGCACATATCGAATTGTCCCAGTGTGATGAATCTCTCTTGAATAAACTCCAAACTGAAACACTGGATCATGTAAGAGAAAGCAAAGGTAAGGGTTGGAACTAACAGCAGGAAGACTGAAGTCATGGTGATCAGTAAAAAACATGAAATCCCCTCATGCAAATAACAGTCTGATGTCAAGTTGTACTTTGTAATGCGAGCATGCCCATGTACAGACGCATGTGCTGATTTGCATCCATGTGCATATAATTATGTACTTCAAAGTGAAAATTATCTCAGTAAATGGTTGTGTGTGTGTGTGTCTGTGTCTCCGTCTATGGTGTGTGGTGTGTGTGTGTGTTGTGTTCGTGTGTGTGTGTGTGTGTGTGTGTGTGTGTGTGTGTGTGTGTGTGTGTGTGTGTGTTGTGTGTGTGTGTGTGTGTGGTGTGTGTGTGTGTGTGTGTGCGTGCGTGTGAACATGAGAAAAAGAAGAGAGAGAAAGACAGACAGACTGAACGGACAGACAGACAGACAGACAGACAGACAGAGACAGACATAAAAACATTCATGTACGTGTCGATTTGATTTTTCTTTTCACTTTCCAGAGTGTTCTTTTTTTTTTCAGTTATCTCCCCGCCCAGGTAACTCTCCATACTCTATTGTTTTTTTCCAAACCTACTGTCACTCTGGAAATCACGATGTGTGCATTGAAAGAGGACGGTTTGCTCCCTGGGGCAGTACATCTTTCATCGTGCGAAAGAAGAAACTTTTTTCTTCCTTTTTCTTGAAGCAGTTTGTGATTTGACACATAGATTTTCTTGTTCATTGCCGAAGGAGAGAAAGTGAATGATAATTTGCTATTACCTGTGGATATAGAAGACAGAATGACCTGATAGGTCGATATGATTAATGATTAAATCAAGATGTCCCCGTCTTCGGAAAAGGACAAAAAACAAACAAACAAAAAAAACGCGTCGGATTTGAGCGCCTTCTCGCCTGCTCACGCTTAAAGATCCCTGGGCAGTTAAAAATCATGAAGAGCAGGGCATTTGCTCGGCTGTCCTGGTATAAAAACATTGGAGAGATAGGTTTATTTCCCGTGTCCTCCCCTTGAACCCACTGAGCCTTTTTGCCTTTCTGACTTCTTGGGAAAAAGAAAACCCGTTAGAGCATGTGTGTGTGTGTGTGTGTGTTGTGTGTGTGTGTGTGTGTTGTGTGTGTGTGTGTGTGTGTGTGTGTGTGTGTGTGTGTGTGTATGTGTGTGTGTGTAGTGTGTGTGTATGTGAGGGGATGGGGATGAGAGAGGGTATTGCGGTATTGTAAGGTTTGAGTGATGTTTATGTCGCAGTTGTGTGATGTGTGATGTGTGTGTGTGTGTGTGTGTGTTGTGTGTGTGTGTGTGTGTGTGTGTGTGCGTGCGCGTGTGGCGTGGGGTGGAGAGAAGACAGACAGCAGCATCAGACAGAGAGACAGACAGACAGACAGAGACAGACAGATAGTCAGAGACAGAGGGAGGATGATGACTTGGGTTCACACATCTTTCTCCTCTCTCGTCTGCCAACCTCCATCCCTCAGGTTTGCGTGTGTTTTCAGCCCCGGAGGTTTCGTCGTTGTTGGTGATTGCTTTGATGAATGATGAGAGTGCACGCATTGACTTGATTCTTGAATCAAGATTTGGCGCCTAATTATTTTTGTTTATTATTATTATCATCATCATCAATATTATTATTATATTATTATCATCATCATCATCTTTATATCATCATCAATTCATTATTATTATATTCATTATCATTATCAATATCATTATTATTTCATTACGATTGATAATCTGTTCTTTGCAGAAGATATGTATATATATATATGTATGTATAAGACAAAATGAAATGATAATGTAATATGAGTAATAATTAGATCCAGACTTTGCCCATTATTCCCTGTGGTAAATGATCTACAGGAGTGGGCAGTGAGGAGTAGTTACGAGAATCAGTCAGAGATAGCCGGGAAGATAATGCACTGCCAGAGAAGTGAGAGACGTCAGAATCAGATATTTGATATCCAGTTCCAGGTGAATTTCTCTCCATCCCACCTCACACACCTTGTGTTGTGATCTGGGTGCTAGTCTTACGGATGAGATGATCAATGAAGACCCGTGTGCAGCGCGCTACTTAATGTTCGTAAAAGAACCCTTGGCAATAAAGATGTTTTCCATCGCAAAACTCCATGAATTACTCCATAGGTAATAAAGATGTAAACAGAAGAAGAAGAAACTGTGGCACAATAGCGTAACAACATGCTTTCCACAGCGATACAAAGCACAGAAAATTCTCTTGTGACAATTACAAAAATATTCAGTTCAATATACGTGCATTTTTCCTAAAAAAAATGCCTCTATGAAATCTACTCTCAATAGGTAAATACAGAGATGTTTAAAGAAAGAAGAAAAAGAAAACTGTGGCTTAATAGTGTAACAACATGCTTTCCACAGCGAAACCAAACACAGATGCGAGGCGTGGACAGTCAGCAAGCAAAGCCAGAGCAGGATCGAGGCAGCCGAGATGTGGTTTCTCAGAAGAATGTTGAGAGTTCCATGGACAGCAAAGAAAACAAACGAGACAGTCTTGATGGAGGCAGACACAAGTAGATCACTCATAAGGAAGATTAGGAAAAGACAAGCAACATTTATAGGCCATTTTATGAGGAAGGGGGATTTGGAGCACCTGGTCACAACGGGAAAGCTGGAGGAAAGAGAGCACCAGGTAGACCCAGGGAGAGAATGCTGGACGGACTTGCAGAGTGGCTGGGGATGAGGAGGGTGGGGGGGATGCTGGGGGCAACAAGAGATAGAGATGGTTGGAAGTCCAAGTTGCCAACGCCTTGCGCAGGGCTCTGAGGGTGACTGATGATGATGATGATGATGATACGTGCATTCCCGTGTGTCCATACACACACACTTACATGCACAGATGAACAAACTCACTGAGAAAATAACCCGTGCTGACTATGCTTTGGGGATGGTACAAAACAGGCAGAGGAATAATTTCAAACCGTTTACCTTGACGGACCGATTATTGAATGGTATGGACACGAGTCTCCTCACTGGAAATTCGGTATTCCAAGCTGCTTTGGTAGTTCCTATGCGTAAAGGATGGGGACTTTTCTCATCCCCGAGGCCAACATGTGTGCAGACCTGCTAGTGTCTGAACCGCTTTCGTGTGTCCACAAGGGCACGATTGTAATGTGCACGTTAAAGATAGTGTAAGCAGTGTCAGTGTTTGTGTGTGTAGTAGAAACATCAAAACACCCAGCATGCACATCCCCGAAAATACACTGTGTCTACTGTAATGGCGGGGTTAAAAAAAAACAGTCATAACGTAAAAGCCCACTCGTATATCCGAGTGCACGAGGGTATTAAGGCGTACGATTTCAACAGACGAACAAACAAAAACCTTCCCAAATTCTAAAACATCAGCCACTGTTCTGGACACTTTTGGTGTCTGCTATCTGCCGTGTCTGTTCGTGTGAATGCATAGAGTTGTTTTTTTTTCTGTACATCTCCCCCTTTTTGGTTTTATTTTAGGAAATCAAGACAAACATTCTGACTCTCCAAACTCACACTCATTTTACGTTCTTCGCGAAGGATCTACTATTTTTCGTCACTAATCTTTGATAGGTTTGTAATGTTTGAAGATACAATTAGATACTCACTTTGGGACGGTGTTGCTCGTCAGGGAAATAGGAAAAATGTTGCCTCGCAATAGAATACCAGGGCTATTTCAAAATGCTCTGACATGTTTTATTTGGAATGGACACATTAACTGTAGCTTTGGGATTTCAAATTTTAAAACGAATAAAAAAGATTTTACGATTTTACGGACGTATCTTTCTAATTAAGAGATACAGAGACTGACACCATGGATATATTTTGTCGGTTTTCCCATATCCACTGTTTTGCTATAAGATGAATAAATTCGAATAAATTTGAGTCTAAATGTTTGTCTTAATTTCTTAAAATAAAAATCAAAAACGGGGGAGACGAACAAGAAAAAAAAGCCAATGTATTTACGCCCACACATGCACACACACACACGAACATACATTCATACACACATACACACACAGACACACAGAAACACAGACACATACACACACACAGACACACACACACACACACACACACACACTTACACACAGAGCCACACAGCACACAGAGACAGACAGACAGACAACACACACACACAACAACACACACTCACACACACACACACGGTAACCTAATGAAAATATTTAGCTATTTTCAACAGAATCAGACACACACGCACCACACACGCACACACAAACACACACACACATATTTAAATATATACATATATATGTACATATATACATATATATATATATACACGCATAAACACACAGACACACACACACACAAATACACGTACACACACACACACACACACAACAACACACACACCACACAAACACACACACACACTACACTACACAACACAACAACACACATACACATACACATACACATACACACACACATACACATACACACACTACACACTACACACATACACACACACACACACATACACACACACAACACATAACACACACACACATACACACACACACACAACACACACACAACACACACACACACTCACACACAACACACACACACACACACATCACACACACACACACACACACACACACACACACACACACACACACACACACACACACACACACACACACACACACACACACACACACACACACACACACACTGGAAGAAGAAGGAGATCAACAACAAAAATGAAACAAAACTCAGACAGTTGGTTTCACTACTTCACCCGTCCGTCTTTGACTCGGGTGATCAGATTCTCTCCTTGCTTCCCCCAGTGCTGATTTGCTCACCTCATTTCTCCGCGTACTTCTTTAACCCCCAGCTTCTGTTTATCTCTGGAGATCAACTCTTGCACACACAAAGGGAATCGTCTTTCTCTTAATGATGTGGGTTTTTTTCCTGTCACGAAGAAAGGGTTGCTTGGTGACGCTGCCATTGAAATGATAGGGATCAGCTTGCGTAGTGCAGAGAGTAACGAACTGTTCAGTGTCTGTACCGTCTTGTTTAATATGGCTATCAGTGTGTATGGGATATGCATGTGTTGTCGTATACACACGTGCAATGGAGGTACACATTACAATTTTTTATGTAAAAATTGCAATGGTCTAACACACACACACACACACACACACACACACACACACACACACAACACACACACACACACACACACACACACACCACACACACACACACACACACACACAATATATATATATATATATATATCATGTGTATATATATATATAGAGAGAGAGAGGGTGGTGGTGGTGCTGACACTGATTTCATGCCACACACACACGTTAATACCGATTTCAGTCCGGCTTCAATGCTCCTGCACACTGCTCCCAACACACACAGAAGAGAAACAGTATCTCAAGTAGTGAGATTCTGAATATACAGACCAAATATATCCTATCTCAGACAGATGTTGAATAAACGATTTGTTGTAAAACAAACGAGCAAAAAGACAGTTTGATTTATTACACTGAGTCATGTGTTTATTAGACAGTGAACCCGAAATAGAAAAAGAGTTGTCTATGCAACGACAAAAAGTTGAATAAAACTGTTACCGTTTCAAGGAACTGAAAAGTGCAAAGATATCGAGTTGGTGTTTCTTATCTACAATTGCAACAAGACAGCGTTTAACAGCCTTGTACAAGTGATATTGAAAAGTCTGACCGCAGAAGAGAATAATGCGAACATCGAGGCTGTTCTCAAGATCAGAAAAATAAAAACAAGTAGATACGCAAAGAATAGAAAATATACAGTTCGTGGTGTGCTTGCACGTGAACTTCGTTTTGTGGATAGGTAGACTATCATAAGTACAAAGAGACAAGATCGAAACTGATGAAAAGAAACAAAAAGAAAGATATATATATATATATATACTCGAGACTTTCTTTCTCTGATTGCAATACGCTGCATAGAAGTGATGTACTTGCTGAAGATGATTTACAGACTCGTGATGTAGACTGTGTTTGTGATGACATATATCTGGACAATCCAAGCTTGTTTATGCACACGTTTCTTCCATTATAAAATTATTTAAATGTACGTTACACATTACGTGATATTGACTTAATCAAACGCAATGATGGTCGATCTGCTACATTCACTTTACGCAGATATTTTTAATAATATTATAATAATTACAATAATTACAATATTTATATAGCGCAAAATCTTGATAAAATCAAATCTAAGCGCTGAAACAGACACACACGCACGCACGCACGTACGCACGCACCACACACGCACGCACACACACACACACACACACACACACCACACACACACACAACACGCATGGCTATAAATGGGGAGAAAGAATAAAAGCAATAAAAGCAAGAATAAAAGCAATGGAAAATTATAGAGAGCATATCATATACAATTATATATTATAACAATGTGA
>CM060311.1:40059448-40064448 GCA_030674185.1 Monoplex corrugatus
TTCTTCTGCCACGGTTAGAAATGGAACACTTTTTGATCCTTTTAGTAGCTCAGGGAAAAACGGACGGGGTTATCAGGTGACTAGTTATTAGAGAATGTAACGCAATGTTAAGAGTGAAAAGGGGAAAAGAGAGAGAGGGGGAAGAGAGGGGGGAGGGAGGGAGAGAGAGAGAGATGAGACAGACAGACAGACAGACAGACGAGGATGAAAGGAAATTACTGTTAGAAAGACAAAAAAAGGCAGGCACAGTTAGAAAAAAAAAAAAAAAAAAGCTTTTAGAAAGGAACAACAGTTACACTTGAACTGAAAAGATCAGAATTGAAAGCTGCCAAATAAAAAAAAAATGGAAGGGAGACAGGAAGATACTGAGAATATTGGAAATCCTTTCCCTAAAACCCCAACTCTTCCTCTTTATGATGACATCGATTCTTTTCTTTTTTCGTTCGGAAATCAGGACACTTCTTGTTTTTAGCCTAAGGATAAATAGTTTTTGTGTGTTTCATCATTGTTTAAAGAGAGCGCTTTGTCGTGTTTATCAAACTCTTGTCAGCGAAACAAACTCTGTCTGGGAGGATTTTCAGGCTGAATTTGTACAACAAAAAACCCGGCTTTTGTAAAAAAAAAATTCTGTTTTGTTCATCCCTACATAAGAGTCATTTGCTGCATTTTGATTTGCTCTGGACATTTCCCTGATGGTTGGATCAGACTGTCAAGCTTTTACACATTATTTTAACTGTCACCGTGATTTAGTTTCTCCTTTGAACAAATCTTGCACGATATGTCCAGGAATTTTGCAGTTTATCTATGCCAGAGATCTTTTTCACGAACGTACAGGAAATTTGTACAGTTACTGATAGTGCTGACTAGGAAAAAAAAATTTCACTCGAAAGTCATGAGTCAGCAATGTTTGATACGAACGTTACGTCATTATCGTCATTGACATTATCTTCATCATCGTCGTCATTTTCATCATTGTCAACGCCTGATCGCCATCATCATTACTACATCCACATCCCGCCACCACTCCATAGTAACCACAAGCGATATCACCAACAATGTCATGGCAACCACCTTCACAGTCAGCAGCGTAATCGCTACCGCGACTACCACGACCATAGTCAACCATTATCACTAAAATAACCATCCTCCTCCTCCTCCTCCTCCTCCTTCGTCACACCACAATAATCGTCATCTCCAGCAGAACGACCACCGTCTCCATCAACACCTTCAAGAAGATGTATACGCTGTTAATTCAAGAACGTATCTATTTTTCCATGATTGGATTCCAAGATTGAGGCAACCGAGATGTGGTTTCTCAGAAGAATGTTGAGAGTTCCATGGACAGCAAAGAAAACAAACGAGACAGTCTTGATGGAGGCAGACACAAGTAGATTACTCATAAGGAAGATTAGGAAAAGACAGCAACATTTATAGGCCATTTTATGAGGAAGGGGGATTTGGAGCACCTGGTCACAACGGAAAGCTGGAGGGTAAGAGAGCACCGGGTAGACCCAGGGAGAAAATACTGGACGGACTTGCAGAGTGGCTGGGGACGAGGAGGGTGGGGGAGATGCTAGGGGCAACGAGAGATAGAGACAGATGGAAGTCCATGATCGCCAACGCCATGCGGCAGGGCACCTGATGATGATGATGATCTATTTTTCGGAAACAACCGGTGGTTATTTTTTTCCCCCCCCCCCCCCCCCCACCTTATAATAAGAGTTGATAATTGTATGAGCTACGGCCGATGACAATGATTATGACAAAGACGACGATAACAATGATGATGATGATGATGCTGGCGGTGACAACGTTGATGAATGTGACAACAATAACGACAGACGATGATTATGATGGCAGTGACAGCAAGGAGTATTGTCAAGGCATTAAACAGGCCATTTCACGACTTCAGTTTAAACCTGTCTGATGGTTTTGAGTATGCTCTTCATCAAACTTTACATTGCGCGAGAAAAAAAAAACTGCATTATCCAATTTTCACATGAAATGAGGATTAATATCGTCAGTCATCTGTTCTGCTAATATTTGACTTTGTGGCCGCCACATTTTATCTAATTATTTGATTTTTGTCTTATTTTTGGTTACGGAGAAGGAAATGTGGAGCTTGTAGGACACAGATACAAACAGAGCAAACGGACAGACATACCGACAGAACGATAGAGACATGCCATCATATGAACGTGCACACACGATCATACACACACGCTACGCGCGTACACGTAAGCACACACGCTACACGCGCTCATGCACACAAATGCACTCATGGATGGACGTATACTCATACACACACGCACGCACACGCACGCACGCACAAACAAACACACACACACACACTCTCTCTCTCTCTCTCTCTCTCTCTCTCTCGCACACACACGCGCGCGCGCACGTCGACTGGCACACTCACACGGATGAACACATGCGCACGCGCTGTACACGTAGAGATGCATATTTTGATACCCCCTCTATTCTCCTTAAACACACACACACAGACACACACACACACACACACACACACACACACACACACAACACCACACACACACACACACACACATACACACACACACACACAACACACACACACAAACACACACCCACCAGATAAAACCAACAGGACCTATAGAAGGAAGGGAGGGAGGAAATAACAGCAAACGAAGCACAACAATAGCTTCAATAAGAATTGCCATCACAATATATGTATTATACATGTAGTTCCGGACTTTAACAGGTCACCGGGACATGACAATTTCAACATCGCGGCAGAGCATTTCCCTTGGCAAAAAAAACGGGACGTATCTATTCAGACTGAGGCGATAATAGGAGGAACCCTGCTAAACAATAAGCCATTGTGACAGGTTTTTTTGCCAACAATGCCATCTCTGCTATTGGTTGAAAGTGTATAATGGCCAGAGTTTACGAGCTTTGTGTGTTTTGGGAATTGTGTGTGTGTGGTGTGTGTGTGTGTGTGTGTGTGTGGTGTGTGTGTGTGTGTGTGTGTGTGTGTGTGTGTGTGTGTGTGTGTGTGTGTGTGTGTGTGTGTGTGTCTGTGTGTGTGTTCAGGAGATAAAGAGTTTATTAATTTTCCTGTCATCAAGTGAGCTTTGATGGCTTTCAATGCTTACTCCGTGCGGTTATCTTTACTTTTTTCCTTCCACCTATACGGTGAGGTGTTGCGGGGGGGGGGGGGGGGGATACAGGCGGAGGCTAGGCTTCGGTAAGCGACATGTTGTACGTGCCCGATGTTTCTGCCATCGTATCGCTCCAGCGGATCCCGTATCCCCATTTTCCGGAAATTCTGTGCTAGAAATTTCCTCTTTCCTGGCAATTTCTTTCTGTCTGCTTTGTTTTTCTTCTCTGTCATCTCTTCCTATCCTTTTCTGCCTCACTGGTCCATTCATCTGTAGGCCTATGCGTTCTGAAAAGCCTTGCATAGTTTCTGTTGGGATCGAAAATTGGGTACATGAATTAACTGCGTTTTTGACTAACGAAATGTGATGTGCAAAATCAATTTTAGGTAATTTAGGCCAGTGTTATATAAGTTTTAGTGTCCATAGTTATGTTGTACATTTGTAGTCAGGTTTGTATTTTTAAACCCTCTGGTGATAAATTGAGCGGAATTGTCGACTCCAGGGGCATGTCCTTATTAAATTGTGTGCGTGGAAGCATTTGATATGGTTATTTGATGCTCTTTTCCTGTTGTTGTTTTTTTCAATGTCAAAGAGGTGTGGTATGTGTTTTCAGATGTTGATAGCCCTGATATGGCACTGCGCAGTCGGCTGGGCTTTAAACAATGATATTCACACAATAATACGGCAGTCAGTCAGTTGGCGCGACGTGACCGAACACGACACTCCGTGACACGAAGCCATAAAATAAGATACACTATAACACTGTACAACAAACCAGTCGCCGTGGTGTAGTGGTTAACGCAACGGACTACTGACTGGAAGGTTGTGGGTTGGAATTCCCATCAATACCTTCAAAAATCAGTGTGGGATTTTTCGACTCTAACCGGCTCCTACCCAGAATTGGGCGTGCTATGGGCTCGTTGGGAAGACTGGGGCAACACAGTCGAGTCTCATCCACTTCACGGATGCGTCATTGAGGGTGTTGCTCAAATCTTCTGACCAGCACCGCAGGTGTCTGTATCACTCGGGCCTGGTTGACGCCAGGATATATTATGATAGTAAGCTGTAGAGTACAGCCCTGTCACGCAGTCTCAATCCAAGATGGATTTCCATACCATCATAATTATCATCCTCATCGACATCATAATCATCGCAGTGTAAAAAAGAACCAAAACAAAAACAAACAAACAAAAAACTGTGCCAGCTTCGTTGGCCATTAAGGTGCCGCAAAAAATGGGACGAAAAAAAAAGATGAGCTCAAAGGTAACCTCCCTGGGTGCAATGATCCTAAAAACAAAAAACAAAAAAAAACAAAAAACAAAAAAAACAAAAAAATTGTACAGCACAGTACAGTGCAGTACAGCCCAATACATCGTAAACACAACACAGTACCGTGCAATTAGAACAGTACGATGCAAACGATGATAACATCGAGGACGGCGACTGATGACTACAAAGACGAAGTCGCTGACGACTACGATGACACTGATGACAATTTTTATAATGGTCATGACGGCGACGTTGACGATGTCGACTACGATGATGACGATGATCATGATGATGATGATGTTCAATGTTTTCCTCATTACCATCATTACTAATACTGTTATCATTTCAGGAGCTGATCACCACGCTGTACATAGGATTTCTGGGCCTTATATTCTCATCCTATTTTGTATACCTGGCGGAGAGAGAGGACGAAAGAAAGGACTTTGCCAGCTATGCAGATGCCCTGTGGTGGGGCGTGGTTAGTATTGTGGACGTTTTTTTTTTTTTTTCGTTTGTTATTTTGTATTTGTACAAATGGAATCACCATGTGAAATTTCGGCTGTTCATCCAGGGGTGAGCGTCTCG
>CM060311.1:40069448-40071948 GCA_030674185.1 Monoplex corrugatus
ACGAAAGTGACTTCCAGTTTTGGCGGTCTAGAATTCAAACAGACTCTGGCAGACTCCTTGAGCGTGCGCAAAACCCTATGAACTGACTGCCAAGGTCTTGAAATGGGTAGGGGAGTGTGACCCATTCAACATGGCCAGAATAATTGGAGCATTTAGACTGGCGGTGAACAGGCCACTTTTTATATTGCAGACTGGGATTGAACTCGAGACGAGATATACAGGGGGGGGGGGGGGTGCAAAAGTAGATATACAGTTATGAAAAAAGAAAACACGTACAATACTCATTGCATTTATTATACAAACAAATGAATATTGCATATACATGTAATAACAAGCACAGCCTTAATCCCACAGATACACAAACTGCTTGCCGTCGGTATTCACACACTCCTCTAATGGAGAGCGGAATTAAGCATTATAATAATGATGTGATACTTAGTGTATACCTACTTTTACACCCCCCTGTATTTTGATTCCACGGCTCTAGCAAAAGAACCAGTCAGCCAACATTACAATGTGGCCTACATTGTTCCTGTGGGGATGCAGGAGGCTCTTTCAGTGTAAATACTATCCCCACCTTCTGGATATTCTGTGCTGGAAATGTCCTCATTTCTGTCACTCTCTATTCTGTGCTGGAACTGTCCTCCTTTCTGTCACTCTCTATCCTGTGCTGGAAATGTCCTCATTTCTGTCACTCTGTATCATGTGCTGGAAATGTCCTTATTTCTGTCACTTTCTATCCTGTGCTGGAAATATCCTTATTTCTGTCACTTTCTATCCTGTGCTGGAAATGTCCTTATTTCTGTCACTTTCTATCCTGTGCTGGAAATGTCATCATTTCTGTCACTTTCTATCCTGTGCTGGAAATGTCCTCATTTCTGTCACTCTCTATTCTGTGCTGGAAATGTCCTCATTTCTGTCACTCTCTATTCTGTGCTGGAAATGTCCTCATTTCTGTCACTTTCTATCATGTGCTGGAAATGTCCTCATTTCTGTCACTCTCTATTCTGTGCTGGAAATGTCCTCATTTCTGTCACTTTCTATCATGTGCTGGAAATGTCCTCATTTCTGTCACTCTCTATTCTGTGCTGGAAATGTCCTCATTTCTGTCACTTTCTATCATGTGCTGGAAATGTCCTCATTTCTGTCACTCTCTATTCTGTGCTGGAAATGTCCTCATTTCTGTCACTTTCTATCATGTGCTGGAAATGTCCTCATTTCTGTCACTCTCTATTCTGTGCTGGAAATGTCCTCATTTCTGTCACTTTCTATCCTGTGCTGGAAATGTCCTCCTTTCTGTCACTATCTATCCTGTGCTGGAAATGTCCTCATTTCTGTCACTTTCTATCATGTGCTGGAAATGTCCTCATTTCTGTCACTTTCTATCCTGTGCTGGAAATGTCCTCACTTCTGTCACTTTCTATCCTGTGCTGGAAATGTCCTCACTTCTGTCACTTTCTATCTGTGCTGGAAATGTCCTCATTTCTGTCAGTTTCTTCCTGTGCTGGAAATGTCCTCATTTCTGTCACTTTCTATCATGTGCTGATGTCCTCATTTCTGTCACTTTCTATCCTGTGCTGGAAAATGTCCTTCATTTCTGTCACTTTCTATCCTGTGCTAAAATGTCCTCATTTCTGTCACTTCTATCCTGTGCTGAAAATTCCTCATTTCTGTCATTTGTCTTTGTTCGCCTAATGTTTTCTTTCTGTCACTTTCTAAAGTCCATGTGCTAAAAAACGCTTCATTTCTGATCACTTTCTGATCCTGTGGCTAGAACAAGGTCCTCAGTTTTGTAAATCTGCGTCCTTTTTGCTGGTTCCTATTCCTTTTCGCTCTTGCCCTTTGCGGTCCATTTTTACTTTTATTTCCTCATCCTCGTATTTCTTCACTTTCCCTTCCTTTGAATTGTTTATTGTCTGTTTTCTTCTGTGCTGGTGTCCTCATGTTCTGTCACTTTCTGCCCTTTTGCTGGTTTCCTCATTTCTGCCCTGATCTTTGTTCTGTACTCTTTTCTTTCTGTCATCTTTTCTATAAGGTACCTGGTTTGCAATACGTGTCTTTTCAGATCATGTATGCCATTTGGTTGGGCAAGTCACGGTGTCGTCGCGTCTGTTTTGCGGGTTTCGCTATTCCTGTCTTGCTTGCTGTCTTATTTCTTTTTTCACTCATCACGTCTACTTTCTTCTTTCTGTTTTTGTTGTTGTCTGTTTCTGTCTTTTCTGGTTTGTCAATACGTGTCTGTCTGACTTGTCTGTCTTTTCTGGTTTGTCAATACGTGTCTGTCTGACTTGTCTGTCTTTTCTGGTTTGTCAATACGTGTCTGTCTGACTTGTCTGTCTTTTCTGGTTTGTCAATACGTGTCTGTCTGACTTGTCTGTCTTTTCTGGTTTGTCAATACGTGTCTGTCTGACTTGTCTGTCCTTTCTGGTTTGTCAATACGTGTCTGTCTGACTTTGTCTGTCTTTTCTGGTTTGTCAATACGTGTCTGTCTGACTTGTCT
>CM060311.1:40076948-40079448 GCA_030674185.1 Monoplex corrugatus
TGAATTGTTGCTCTTATGTGCTTCTAAGGGTGTTGATTATGGTTCAGATGTTCTTCTAAGGGGATTGGCTGTAGTTCGGATGTACTTTAACCTCCTGTTATTGTCAGTGGATATAATATTAGGCAAGTTCCACGTCAACTTTATGGCGTAGGAGCTCTCATTAGTTTGCTGTGTTCTTGGCATTTCCTGCACCTGATGTGATCAGCTGTATTTCTTGTACTGTATGTACTTTGGGAGGAAATAGGTCAACTATGTAACCTATGGTTTTAGTTTGCCTTGTATTTGGCATTTCGGAAATATTAGGCTCGTTATATTTAGCCCAGTTTCCTTGCTGAAGGTATTTCGAGGACAATTACCTTCGTTGCTGTTCGACCGCTCATTTTATTTCGGATTTCCTTGAGGATTTTACGAGTGCGCTTCCGTAAGTGACATCCATTAGATGTGAGCGTTGTCTGGGAATTTTTTGTTTCTTGTGTTATTCAGCTGTCGGCTTTATCACCTCTCTGGGCTTTTTTTCTTTCTTTCTTTCTTTCTTTCTTTCTGTCTTTCTTTCTTTCTGTCTTTTCTTTAAATTCCCCGTTTCTTGTCGATCGGAGACAGTTGTGTTTCCGTATGACTGTCTGTCCGTCTGTGACAAAAATGTACAAGCAGGATTTGCTGACCTTTTCTAAATGGATCTTTCCCAGATTTGGGTCAAAGCCGTGGATCATTGAGGAATCCCGAATGCATAGGGTCGGAGGTCAGAGCGGCAAGGTCAAGGTCACATGGGCCAAAGTGCCTTAACTCAGCACTTTTTGAGAAGGTGTGTGAACGGCATTTTCTCAGGAACTTGTGACAAAAAAAGACATTCTGTTTTCGCACTTATGACAGTCTATTATTATCCTCGCCTCTTGTTAGGTTTTTTTTATCTGACGCTTTTTCAAGATCACTGTGACTTTGAGAAGAACAAAATCTTGATTTTTCTGTAATAAGTTTTGTGTAAACAGGGAGATTGCTAGCATGTAATAACCACTTTACATTTCTTTCTTTTTGTCTCTATAAGATTATGCGTTCAACAAAAATATTTGAAAATGCAAGTTTTTCCTCCGTGGGGATGCCAGGGGCTCTTTCAGTATAAACAGTACCCCCCCCCCCCCCCCACCTTCTGGAAAGTCTGTGCTAGAAATTTGATCTTTTCTGTCAATCTCTTTGTTCATTTGTTCTTTTCCATTTTGTCATCTCTTCCTATCATTTCTGCACTGCTTCCTCATTCGTCTGTAGGTGTATGTTTTCCATCATACTTTCTCTAGGGATTGATAATTGGGCACATGTATTAACTACATTTTTGGGGCTTAAGGAAATATGGTGTGCAGAAGCAATTTTAGATAATTTAGGCCAGTTTTTTGTGTGTCTGTGTATTTGTATTCTTTTTTTTTTTTTTAAACCTCCTGCTGATGAATTGGACGTGGTGGTGTTGACCTACTTTTGTTTTACAAGTTTTTCTTTCGCGTTCAAAGAGATGCTGAGATGGTTTTAGCCCTGATCTGGGCAGTCGGCTGGGCTTTTTAAATAGTAGTATTAATCATAATAAGAGGTTTGTTTTTTTCAAAAGTAATAAAGGGCTGTTGATGTGTCGCGAGTGATTATGTCATGTACTTCTTGTGTTCTTTGCATGTATGTAATGATAATGTGTGATAATTATAACAATTATTAGTATTGGTATATTAGTATTGTTGTGATGATGATGGTGGTGATGATGATGACGATGATGGTGATGATGGTGAAGATGATGATTACGACGACGACGACGACGTTGACGATAATGATGATGATGATGACGACGACGACGACGTTGACGTTGATGATGATTGCTGCTGCTGCTGTTGCTGCAACTGCTGGGCTACTATTGCTACTTCTGTTGCGGCTGCTGATGCTACTACTGCTACTGCTGATGCTACTACAGCTACTGCTGATGCTACTACAGCTACTGCTGATGCTGTTGTTACTACATGTACTGCTACTACTTTTGCTGCTGCAACTACTACAGCTGTTGTTGCTGCTAGTACTTCCATTGCTGCTATATTACTACTACTGCTATTGCTGGTGCTACTTCTGCTAATGCTGCTGCTGCTGCTGCGATTAGTACTACTATTACTGCTGGTGCTGGTGCTGCTACTACTACTACTGTTGCTACTTAATAATAATAATACTACTAAAATAATAATAGTAATAATGATAGTAATAATGGTAACAGTAATAATAATAACACTACTACTACTAATGATAATAATAATAATAATAATAATAATAATAACAATGATAATGATAATAATAATAAGAGTAATAACAATAATGATAATGATAATTACAGTATTTATATGGCGCCAAGTCATCGTCATCATCATCATCATCGTCATCATCATCATTACCATCACTATCACTACCATCATCATAATCATCACCACCACCACCACCATCATCATCATCATCACCACCATCGTCGTCATCATCATCATCACCA
>CM060311.1:40084448-40086948 GCA_030674185.1 Monoplex corrugatus
TTCTTTTTCTTTACGTCATCTTTTTTATAATTTTTTTTCCTTCTCTCTTTTTTCGTCGTCTTCTTTCGTTTTCATCGTCTCATCATTCATCATCATCATCATCATCATCATCATCATCATCATCATCATCATCATCACCATCATTCTCATCATCTCTCTTATTCTTCTTCCTCCTCTTCTTCTTCTTCTCCTCCTCCTTTTTTCCTCCTCCTTCTTCTTCTTCCTTTCATTATCATATCATCATACATCGTCGTCATCGTCGTCTTCTTCTCATTTCTTTATCCACCTCTCCTCCTCCTTCTTCTTTTTTTCTTTCCTTCTTTTTCTTCCTCTTTTTCTTCTTTCGTTCCTCCTCCTCCTCCTCTTCTTCTTTCCTCCCTCTCTTTCTTCTTTCTTTCTTTTCCTCTTGTTCTATTTCTTCTGTTTTTTCTCCTCCGTCCTTCTCCTCCTTCTTCTTCTTTTTCTTGTTTTTTTCTTCTTTCTTCTTCTCTCTCTTCTTCCTCTCCTCCTTTTTGGTAATGCTCCTCAACGTCCGCTTTACATGGTTCCTGCTGCCACTACATCTTCATTGTCGTCTTGCCTGCTTCTTTATTCAAGATTCAAATTTTACGAAAGACCGTTGATTTTGTTTTCGTCCAAGAAACTCAAGAACTTCTCTCTCTCTCTCTCTCTCTCTCTCTCTCTCTCTCCTCTCTCTCTCTCTCTCTCTCTCTCTCTCTCTCTCTCTCTTTTCTCTCTCTCTCTGTGATTGGTGTGTGTGTGTGTGTGTGTGTGTGTGTGTGTGTGTGTGTGTGTGTGTGTGTGTGTGTGTGTGTGAGTGCGCACGTTTGTGTGTGTGTGTGCATGCGTGCGTATGCATGGGTGTGTGGGTGCGCGTGGACGTGTGTTTGTATGTGTGTATCTGAGTGAGCGAGGGGGAGTATGTGTGTATGTGAGTGTGCGTGTGTGTTTGTATGTGTGTGTGTCTGTGTGTCTGTGTCTGTGTGTCTGTGTCTGTGTGTCTAGTGATTTGTATGTTTGGGTGAGGAGGGGATGTATGTTTGTATGTCTGTTTGCCTGTGTGTCTGTATGGCCTGTGTGCGTGCGCGCTCGCGCGATCAAGCATCGCCTGTCCGTTTTGTTGCTGTAAACCCTCTTAATGTCCGTTTTGTTGCTGTAAACCCTCTTAATGTCCGTTTGTTGCTGTAAACCCTCTAATGTCCGTTTTGTGCTGTAACCTTATGCCCGTTTTTGAAACCCTCTTAATGTCCGTTTGTGTGTAAACCCTCTAATGTCGTGTTGCGTAAACCCTCTTAATGTCCGTTTGTTGCTGTAACCTCTAATCCGTTGTCTGTAAACCCTCTTATTCCTGGTGGTAAACCTCTTATGTCCGTTTTGTTGCTGTAAACCCTCTTAATGTCCGTTTTGTTGCTGTAAACCCTCTAATGTCCGTTTTGTTGCTGTAAACCCTCTTAATGTCCGTTTTGTTGCGTAACCTCTAGTCCGTGTGTTGTGTAAACCCTCTTAATGTCCGTTTTGTTGCTGTAAACCCTCTTAATGTCCGTTGTGTTGCTGTAAACCCTCTTAATGTCCGTTGTGTTGCTGTAAACCCTCTTAATGTCTCGGAGAAACAGATCTTCCTTCCTGGGCTTGTAATTTGAGAGCCGTCGTCGTTCTCTTATTTGTCTTCTGCATTTTTCCCCTTTTTGGTTTGTCCGATTTCTGTCCTGATCAAAATCTGTTATTGTCTTGGACAAACATAGAACCTTCAGAGCCAGTCAGCGTGGTGAAGTGGTTAGCGCAACGGACTACTGACTGGGAGCTCGTGGGTTTGAGCCCCTTATCAGTCCAGACTTTATTGTGGCGTATCTCGGCCCAGATCTGCCCCTATACACAGTTGAACGTGCTGTGTGCTCGTTGGGAAAACTGGGACCACGCTGTCGAGCCTCATCCAATTTCCAGGATTCTTCACCGAGGGTGTTGCTGAAATTTTCTGACCCAACACAGCAGGTGGATGTATCTTCCGGGCCTGGTTGACGCCAGGATGTGATTGTGAAAGTAAGCGTGAAGTACAGCTCGATCTTGCTGTCTTAATCCTGGTATTCCAGAATGGAGCTCCTTAGCTTTGTGACTATCATCCCCAGTATCATGGTAATGGCTTTGTGAAAAAAACAAACTGTCCCAGATCTGTTGGCCCTTTGTGGCTTGCGCTCTTGGTTACGGTTTCGATGGATCTGGAGCTGTATTGGAGGGCTGAACGATGCGGCATAGACGTAGCGGTACATCAGAAAAGGGAACATAAATCTTCCCGTTTCTGGAGATGTCGGGCCCTTGCCGTTCTGTCGCTTGTTTGCGCTTCTTAACTCTTTGAATTACGCACTCAATCCACCAACTTGCAAGAAAACGTAACCCTTTGACTCCTTCACCCTATCCACCAGTTTCCTGCAGAAAGCTGATGGACAGAGTGCGGGAGTCAAAGGTTAAGTTTTTTGCTTTATCAGCATGCTTGACAATGCAGGAT
>CM060311.1:40094448-40099448 GCA_030674185.1 Monoplex corrugatus
TTACTAACTCCAATAGTGCCTGTGGCGATGCCATGCGGCGGCGCCAGGATCCAAGTCGGAGGCCACGTGGAAGATTCACGTGCACGACCCGTGCAACGAGGAGACGGTGTTCGCCAAGATGGCCCGCAGGGCTTCCCTCACGCTGAGGAAACGACGCCTGTCCCGTCTGGATTCCAGCAGCTCCATGCCCAACCATAGTGTGTACCGGGAAAGCGTGTCCTCCATCACTTACGCCGATGAGAAGCCTGGAGGTGAGTTTTGGGGTACTGGGGATCTGGATTTAAAGAGCTTTGTTTTCGAGCAATTTATCACAGTTTATCAATCTCGGACTGTTCAACATGATGTGCTTTTGCAGCCCTCGAACCTGCCAGTTGCCTTGTGGTGGTATCGTTTAGTTTGGGCAATAGCCTTACCTGTGCATAGATGAAATCAGGAAATGGTGGGTGTATGGGAAGTAGGTTCTAAGACCTTAATTTGTGGAAAACGGTATGATAACACGGTAAGACCCACACACAGCGAAGAAGAAGAAAAATTTAGATTGTCGAGTATATTCCAGATATCAGGTCTGGTGTCCACTATTTTTTAGCCATACATTCCTTGCAGTTGTTTCCTTTTTTCTTCTCATTTTTTTCTTTTCTTCTTTCCTTCCTTTTTCTCTTTTTCATTTTTTTTTTTTTACCCTCATCCTTTTATTCTGTATCAAAAAATGTTAACCCTTTGACTCTCTCAGCATATCTACCAGCATCCTGCATTGTCAGCTGCGACAGCAAAGCAGAAACTTAACTCTTTCGCTTCATCACCCTACCCAACAGCTTCCTACTTCTGTTCTTCTCCTCCTTCTCCTCCTCCTTCCTCCTCCTTCTCCTCCTCCTTCTCCTCCTTCTCCTCCTTCTCCTGCACGTGAGGCCCGTCCTGGTGACTGCAAGTTTGTGTTATCTGATAGGGTTTGGACTCGCAGCAAGTGACAGACATCAAGATTATTACAGAAAAGTGTGGCTCAGGTGAAGTTTCAGTTTCAGTGTCAGTTTCTGAACATGGCGTCACCGTGCTCGGAATTAACTATTTCATACGGGCTGACGCTACATATGCCGTGTGATAGAGAAGATCCAAAACGATACTGCTTAAGCCACAAGCCTATACATAAGCCCTGCATACTGGCAAAATCTTGACGTCCAGCTTGGCCTTTAAGTTTTATGTTTATGTTTGTATCAGTCTGTTACTGGAACAACATTGGCTACGTTGTAGTGAAATGCTTATCCCCATCTGCAATTCAAAAAAAGGAAAGAAGAGAGAGGAGGAGAGAGAGAGAGAGAGAGAGAGAGAGAGAGAGAGAGAGAGAGAGAGAGAGAGAGAAGAGAAGAGAAGAGAAGAGAAGAGAAGAGAATCTCATGGAAATGGATGAAACATTCAGCCCAGAGAGAGAGAGAGAGAGAGAGAGTGTGTGTGTGTGTGTGTGTGTGTGTGTGTGTGTGCGAGAGAGAGAGAGAGAGAGAGAGAGAGAGAGAGACAGAATATCATGAAAATAGATAAACACATCCAGCCCGCCAAAATGAAGTAACTGCACCAACGCCCCACACAATACCACAAGAAACTCATCCCGGAACAACACAACACTCAGCTTCCATTCGCCCACCAACACAATTTATAGTCCATCCCTTGCCTAAGAAATTTTGGAAAATGTAAAAGAAATAATAAACCAGCAGCAATAAAAACAAACCCAGTACCACCACAACAAATACATTATTTTATGTAGCTTCAATAAAACATGATGTTTTATTATTTGTCAGACACAAACGAAATATGGTAATGTTTCTGTTATTCATAAGATACGAATGAAATTTGATAATGTTTCTACGTGTTATGTACCGGACAGAAATGAAATACGATAATGTGTTTACCATTTACCAGACTTTGATGAAGTATGGTAATTTTTCTATTATTTACCAGACATGTAAAATATGCTAATATTTCTATTATTTACCAGACACGTATGAAATATGCTAATATTTCTCATTTACCAGACACGTTTGAAATATGCTAATTTTCTATTATTAATTTTACCGGACAAAAATGAAATAATGTTTCTATTATTCATAAGACACAAATAAAAGTGTAGTAATGTTTCTATTATTAACAATACATCACTAAAATCTTAGAATGTTTCTATTATTTGCTAGACATAAATAAAAATCAGACGAAGAAATGATAATTGATTAATATCAATAAAGTAAATGCTTTAGGTGAAAAACACAAGCTTGATATGGATAGTGGTAAAACTGAAAATGACTGAAGTTGAAATCAACGAGGATTTCAGCGGCAAGCAAAGTCTGGTACCAACGTGGGGAAGACGTTTACAAAGTTATCTCTGATCTCCACGAAACTCACCACTAGATTTGCTGTCATGGTGATAAGGCAGGGCATCATGTGTGTGCCGTGGGCGCGATTGTTGAGTGGTTATGACACGAGTCTTCCATCTGGGAGCCTGTGTTCAAACCTGTCCGGTTACCACGTAGTGGACAAGGGATTGAGACTTTTTTCCCCTGTTCCGGTCATCCTGGTCAACATTTGTGTAGATCCGGTGATGATTGATCCCCTTTGTGTATATATATACGCAGAACATCAAATACACAAGTGAAAAACCTCATAAACCATGTAAATGTTTGGTGGCTTAAGGAAAAACGAAAACAGCCAGAATGCTGATACTCGAAAAATTAGTATGACTACATTCATGGTGATGGTGAAAAGAATGCCAAACACGTAAAAGATCCGTTGAAAATTCGAGTGTACGTGGGAGGTGCAACCCACGAACAAAGAACAAAGAACAACGAACAAACAAAATCACCATCACCAACAACACCCAAACATAGTTACATTTCTTTTTCAAGAAACGGCTCGAGCAGCGTGCACATTTTGTGAGGATTACAGACAGGATGTGGAGGATAATTCCAGTGACAGAGCTGGTGAGAGCTGAATTTATCTGGCTCCATCTGGAAAATCACCGTCTAATTAAACCAATCTCTCTCACATGTCTTGTTGTTTGAACCTAAGATCTTTTCGGTGACTGTACACCGTAGTCTACTGTAATGATTTATATGCGGTATGATTATTAAGTCTTACTTAGCCTTATTGAGTGTTACCGTGATCTGGGTACTGCGTCATAAAGCCGTCCAGTCCCCTCTGATCTTTTGTGAATGTGCCAAGAAGCCTGGCAGATAATAACTATTATGAATTTGTGAGTGGGGGGTAGGCGAGGAGGTGCGTGCCGTGTGTATGGGCGGGCGGACGGATGTGCGTGTGTCTGTGTGAGTGTTGTGAGTATTTTCGTGTTTGTGTGGGTGCACATGAGCGTGTGTCTATGCGTGTGTGTGTGCATGATTTTGTATGTGTGTTTGTGTATGCTTAAGGAAGTGATTGTTTTCCAATCGACATTCAAAATGGATTAAAATGGATATATAATACTTCATTTGTATTGCTTCTTCACCATTGTGTCATTGTAGTTTACAGTTCATCTGTTTATATCATATCTCTCTGTATCAGTCTCTCTGTGTCTGTCTGTGTCTGTCTGTGTCTGTCTGTCTGTCTGTCTGTCTGTCTGTCTGTCTGTCTGTCTCTCTCTCTCTCTCCTCCTCTCTCTCTCTCCTCTCTCTCTCTCTCTCTCTCTCTCTACTTTCTCTAACAATGCTGTATTTCGTAATGTCATATATGCTCTGACCATGTTTATTATTATTGTATGTAATTCTGTCCCGCTGTATATCTAACTCAAATGATTTGTGTGTGTGTGTGTGTGTGTGTGTGTGTGTGTGTGTGTGTGTGTGTGTGTGTGTATGTGTGTGTGTGTGTGTGTGTGTGTGTGTGTGTGTGTGTGTGTGTGTGTGTGTGTGTGTGTCATGTCCCCGTTTTGTTTCTCTATCACTTTGTCTTTTTGTCTTTGGCCACGTCTGTTTTTCTACAGTTTGTGTAAACATTTTCCTTTGAAAACAAATAATGTTCTGTCTGTTTGTTGTTGTGTCGTTCTCTCTTTGCGTGTCTGTCTTTCCATACGTCTTATTCTCGTTGCCCTTACGTCTGGAGACCAGTTCTGGAGATGAAGTAGGCTGTCGTTTACAAAGCATTCACAGGTCCATACAGTTTCTCTTTGAGGATAGTCGGCTTCAGCCATATCTCCTCCCTCAGCAGCCGCAGATTCATGCAGGCCTGTAGGATGTGGATCGTGTCCTGCTCTGCCTCTCCACTAGGACACGCAGGGGAAGGCACAACTGTCATTATTCTAAAATGATGTTTGCTCAGCCTGTTGTGCCCGCTTCTTAGTCAGAAGATATCTACCTGTCCTGGTCTTCCCAATCGATGATAATTGTCATTACTGTCTCTACTTGCGTGTGATTAGTTAACCAGTTACTAACGTTTAATATGTTGTAAGCATTATTATTATTATTATTATTATTATGAACATTTAGTACGCCTAATCAAATTAATGCCCTAGGCGTTTACAATGGCAAAACATATAACCAGAATCACAAGCACACACACACACGCCCACAGAAGCACCCACACACACACAAACACACACACACACACACAAACACACACACAGCATGACATGCAAATACAATGACACATTGACACTAAGACACTATAATGTCACCATTACATTACATGGGGGGAAGGGGGCAGAGATTACCAGTTTTGGGAAACAGGTGAGTTTTGAGGGAGCGTTTGAATGTGGACAGAGAGGGTGAGTATCTGAGAGAGCGAGGTAACTGATTCCAGATGGTTGGAGCTTGATAGGAAAAAGAACGCTGCCCAAACCTTTTAGTGCGGACTATGGGGATACTATAGAGACGGGTATCAGATGAGGACCGCAAAGCTCGAGATGGCGTGTAGAGATGTAACAGATGGGTGAGATACTCAGGACAGGAAGACTCAATAGATTTGAAGCAGAGGCAGGCAATCTTGTAGGATATTCTTTGCTGAACAGGGAGCCAGTGGAGAGAAAAGAGCAA
>CM060311.1:40106948-40116948 GCA_030674185.1 Monoplex corrugatus
ATTTCTGCTTGTCTCACTTTCTCTCCTTTCTTATTGTGAATAAACAGAATAATATTATATTTCATCCCCATTTCCTGAAAGATCCAAATCATGATATCATCGGCCTCTTCTTCCCGTGATACATCCATCCGTAAAAAAAAATGCTCGGTGAGAAAAGTGACAACGGAAAGACCTTGTAGTTATGCAGTTTGCTTCTTGGTTGTTGTAGCTCTTGTCAAATTGAGCGAGGTTATAGTAACTTTGTTGTTGGTGTTAGTGGTGGTGATGAGAAAAGTGGTGTGGCTGTTGTGTTGTGTTAATCATGTTTGGACGTGGTGGTCATTGACAATGGTAACTGAAATTAAGCTGCTCGGGGAAAACAAATTTCTTCTTCTTCTTCTTTCTTCTTCTTCTTCTTCTTCTTCTTCTCTTCTTCTTCTTCTTCTTCTTCTTCTTCTCCTTCTTCTTCTTCTTCTTCTTCTTCTTCTTCTTCTTCTCCTTCTCTTCTTCTTTTTCTTCTTCTTCTTCTTCTTCTTCTTCTTCTTCTTCTTCTTCTTCTTCTTCTTCTTCTTCTTCTTCTTCTTCTTCTTCTTCTTCTTCTTCTTTTTCTTCTTCTTCTTCTTCTTCTTCTTCTTCTTCTTCTTCTTCTTCTTCTTCTTCTTCTTTTTTCTTCTTCTTCTTCTTCTCCTTCTTCTTCTTCTTCTTCTTCTTCTTCTTCTTCTTCTTCTTCGCATTCTTCTTCGCATTCTTCTTCTTCTTCGCATTCTTCTTCTTCTTCTTCTTCTTCTTCTTCTTCGCATTCTTCTTCGCATTCTTCTTCGCATTCTTCTTCTTCTTCGCATTCTTCTTCGCATTCTTCTTCTTCTTCGCATTCTTCTTCTTCGCATTCTTCTTCGCATTCTTCTTCGCATTCTTCTTCTTCTTCTTCTTCTTCTTCTTCGCATTCTTCTTCTTCTTCTTCTTCGCATTCTTCTTCGCATTCTTCTCCGCATTCTTCTTCTTCTTCTTCGCATTCTTCTTCTTCTTCGCATTCTTCTTCGCATTTTTCGCATTCTTCTTCGCATTCTTCTTCTTAGCAATTCTTCTTCGCAATTCTTCTTCGCAATTCTTCTTCGCAATTCTTCTTCTTCTTCGCAATTCTTCTTCTTCTTCGCAATTCTTCTTCTTCTTCTTCTTCGCAATTCTTCTTCTTCTTCGCAATTCTTCTTCTTCTTCGCAATTCTTCTTCTTTTTCTTCTTCTTCTTCTGCTTCTTCTTCGCATTCTTCTTCTTCTTCTTCTTTTCTTCTTCTCTTCTTCTTCTTCTTCTTCTTCTTCTCTTCTTCTTCTTCTTCTTCTTCTTCTTCTTCTTCTTCTCTCGCAATTCTTCTTCTTCTTCGCAATTCTTCGCAATTCTTCTCCTTCTTCTTCTTCTTCTTCGCATTCTTCTTCTTCGCATTCTTCTTCGCATTCTTCGCAATTCTTCTTCGCAATTCTTCTTCTTTTTCTTCTTCTTCTTCTGCTTCTTCTTCGCAATTCTTCTTCTTCTTCTTTTCTTCTTCTTCTTCTTCTTCTTCTTCTTCTTCTTCTTCTTCTTCTTCTTCTTCTTTCTTCTTCTTCTTCTTCTTCTTCTTTCGCTTCTTCTTCTTCTTCTTCTTCTTCGCATTCTTCTTCGCAATTCTTCTTCTTCTTCGCAATTCTTCTTCTTCTTCGCATTCTTCTCCTTCTTCTTCTTCTTCTTCGCATTCTTCTGTCTTCGCATTCTTCTTCGCATTCTTCTTCTTCGCATTCTTCTTCTTCTTCTTCGCATTCTTCTTCTTCTTCTTCCATTCTTCTTCTTCTTCTTCGCATTCTTCTTCTTCTTCTTCGCATTCTTCTTGCTTCTTCTTCGCATTCTTCTTCGCATTCTTCTTGCTTCTTCCTTCTTCCATTCTTCTTCGATTCTTCTTCGCATTCTTCTTTCGCAATTCTTCTTCTTCTTCTTCTTCTTCTTCTTCTTCGCAATTCTTCTTCTTCTGCTTCTTCTTCTTCTTCGCATTCTTCTTCTTCGCATTCTTCTTCTTCTTCGCATTCTTCTTCTTGCATTCTTCGATTCTTCTTCGTCCTTCTTCTTTTCGCTTCTTTTTTCTTCTTTTTCCATTCTTCTGCTTTTCTTCTTTTTTCTTCTTCTTCTTTTCTTTTCTCATTTCGTCTCTTCTCTTTTCTTATCGTTCGTTTTCTTCTTCTGTCTTCTACCTACATTGTCAGGCCACGTCAGGCATGAATAGGGCCCTGTTTTTTGTTTTGTTGTTTGATTGTTTTGTTTGTTTTGTTTTGTTTGTTTTGTTTGTTTGTTTGTTTTGTTTGTTTGATGTTTGTTTGTTGATTTTGTTTGTTTGTTTGTTCGTTTTGCTTGTTGATTTTTTGTTTGTTTGATTGTTTTGTTTGATTGTTTGTTTGATTTTGTTTTTGATTGTTTGTTTGTTTGTTTGATTTTGATCATTGTTTTGTTTGTTTGATTTGTTTGTTTGTTTTGTTTGTTTGTTCGTTTTGTTTTTTGATGTTTTGTTTGTTTGATTGTTTTGTTTGATTGTTTCTTTATTGTTTTGTTTGATTGTTTGATGTTTTGTTTGATGTTCTTTGATTGTTTTGTTTGATTGTTTGATTGTTTTGTTTTGTTTTTGATTGTTTTGTTTGATTGTTTGATTGTTTTTGTATGTTTGATAGT
This sequence comes from Monoplex corrugatus, assembly GCA_030674185.1. Classification (NCBI taxonomy): domain Eukaryota; kingdom Metazoa; phylum Mollusca; class Gastropoda; order Littorinimorpha; family Ranellidae; genus Monoplex; species Monoplex corrugatus. The sequence continues at coordinate 40,109,613 of CM060311.1, forward strand.
TTGTTTGTTTATTGTTTGTTTTGTTTGTTTGATTTTTGTTTGTTTGATTGTTTGTTGTCTATTTGATTGTTCGTTTTGTTCAATTCCTGCCGGCTGCCATGAACTATGCAAATAACAAACGTTGTTGCTCTTTTTGGTGTTGTTGATATTTTTGAATATCAGATCTCCATGCGATCAAATATTTTCATCTCGTAAAACTGTTTTTTTTTCTCCGAGTGAAAGTAGTTTTTGTCTGGACGTGTTTTATGTTCGTCTGAAAGTTCACCGATTTAATTGGCTGCAGACGTGAAACGTTATACCGGACAATGATAACTAGGTCAGCTAGCAGGCAGTACAACTGATGCTTCGTTATGTAAAACTAGCTGCAGTGTTCTTTTCTCTCTCTCTCTTCTCTCTGGAAAGCTGATGCCAATACGGATTGTATGGTATAGCGTATATGTCTGCATCACATTTGCTCTATTTTCTTTTGGGGAACGATTTTATTTTATTTTGTTTATCTGTTTTGTTCTGTTTGTTTTGTTTTCTGTTTGTTTGTTTGTTTGTTTTTGTTTTTGTTTGCTTGTTTGCTTGTTTTGTTTTGTTTGTTTTGATTGTTTTGCTCTGTTTTTTTGTTTGTTTGGTTGGTTTTGTTTGTTTTGCTTTGTTCTGTTTGTTTTTGTTTGTTTTGATCTGTTTGTTTGTTTTGTTCTATTTTGCGTGTTTTGGTTTGTTTGTTTGTTTATTATTATTATTCGTTTGGTTGCTGGTTGGTTGTTGCTGGTTGGTTGTTTTTTGTTGTTTGTTTGTTTTTTGTTTGTTTGTTTGTTTGTTTTTTGTTTGTTTGTTTGTTTGTTTGTTTGTTGAAAAGCAGCAATGAAAAAGTGGCCTCGTCAGTTCGGTTGGTTAGAGCACCATGATGATAACGCAAGGACATGGGTTCGACCCCCAGGTGAGCCACAGCTTTTACGTCCATTAGCTCCGTTAGAGGGTCCTGCTAATACTGTGGAGGTCGTGGGTTTGATCCCCATGTGGGCCACGTGTGGTTCACTTTAATTCTGGATTTTTTTTTACGTGGATTGTGTGTGTGTATGTGTGTGTGTGTGTGTGTGTGTTGTGTGTGTGTGTGTGTGTGTGTGTGTGCGTGTGTGTGCGCGCGGCGCGCGCGCGCGTGTGTGTGTGTGTGTGTGTGTGTGTGTGTGGTGTGTGTGTGTGTGTGTTGAAAATTTAAAAAAATGGAAACGTTGCTTTGTCAGCTCGGTTGGTAAATTTAAAATCCCGTCTTAACAATGCAGAGGTCGTGGCTTCAAGCTTCATGTGGACCGTGTGACTTTGTGTCTGTGTTTTTTTTAACACAAGTTGTCTAGTTCTGTTGAAAGAGCTCTGGACCAGGCTCAGATATCTCAAGTTCAACCTCAACCCGCACAACACGAACTGGCCTGTTGGCCGCTCACCTTAATTAACCCTTTGACTCCCGCAATCTGTTGACCAGCACCCTGCATTGTTAACAATGCTAGCAAAGCAAAAAACTTAACCCTGTGACTCCCTCACCTATCCACCAGCGCCCTGCATTGTTAACATGCTAGCAAAGCAAAAACTTAACCCTTTGACTCCCTCACCCTATCCATCAGTTCCTGAATTGTTAACAATGCTAGCAAAGCAAAAACTTAACCCTTGGACTCCCTCACCCTATCCACCAGCACCCTGCATTGTTAACAATGCTAGCAAAGCAGAAACTTAACCCTTTGACTCCCTCACCCTATCCACCAGCTTCCTGCATTGTTAACAATGCTAGCAAAGCAAAAACTTAACCCTTTGACTCCCTCACCCTATCCACCAGCTTCCTGCCTTGTTAACGATGCTAGCAAAGCAAAAACTTAACCCTTTGACTCCCTCACCCTATCCATCAGCTTCCTGAATTGTTAACGATGCTAGCAAAGCAGAAACTTAACCCTTTGACTCCCTCACCCTATCCACCAGCTTCCTGCATTGTTAACAATGCTAGCAAAGCAAAAACTTAACCCTTTGACTCCCTCACCCTATCCACCAGCTTCCTGCATTGTTGACAATGCTAGCAAAGCAGAAACTTAACCCTTTGACTCCCTCACCCTATCCACCAGCTTCCTACAGGAAGCTGGTGGACAGGGTGAGGGAATCAAAGGGTTAAGTTTTTTGCAGTTGGTGGGTAAGGTGTCGGGAGTCAGAGGGTTAATTCCCTTACCATGCTGGTGGTGTTGCTTAGCCTTTGGTAAGTCTTTCATGGGTTCTTTCCTCTCTACCTATTTCTTCTTTCCATTTCAAGTTGTTATTACTGCTGGTGGTGCTGCTGCTGCTGTTTGCTTGCTGTTTATTTCTTGTTCTGGTTTTGTTTCTTTTCGTTTGTTATGCAGTATGCTGTGTTTGTTTATTCTGGTTTGGATTTGCTGTTGCTGTAACTGTTTGTTTTCTACAGTTCGTGTAAACATTTTCCATTGAAAACAAATGTTCTGTCTGTTTGTTGGTGTGTTTGTTTCCCTCCGTGGCAGTGCCGGGGGCCTTTCAGTATAATTATAGTATCCACACCTTCTGGAAATTCTGTGCTAGAAATTTTCTCTTTTCTGTCACTCTCTTTGTTTCTTTTTCTTCCTCTTTATCTCTATTATTTCTTTTTATCATTTTCTGCCTTGCTGGTCCATTCACCTGTATGTGTTTGATAACGTTTACGTACTGTCTCTTTGGATTGATAACTGGGTACCTACATTGACTGCATGTTTGGCTGTAAGGAAATAAACTGTGCAGGAGCAATTTTAGGTAACTTAGGCCATTTTTTATGTGTGTCTTATTGTCTTTAGTAATGTTCACATTTGTATTCAGTTTTTTTCTTTCTGAAATCCTTTGGTATAAATTGGACGGAGTGGTCAAAGCCAGGGGCATATCCTTAGATTTTGTGCGCACATGCATTGATTGTGTTCTTAATTTCCTTTTCCGGCTTTTTTTCAGTCACATTTTGTTTGCGTTTTGACATGTTTATAGCCCTGATATGGCTCTGTGCTGTTGGCTGAGCTTTGAACAATAAGAATAAGAATACCTGATTGTTTGCTATTGTTGTTGTTGTGATTGATGTGTTTTTGTTGTTATTGCGATTGCTGATGGTGTTGGGGGGGTGTGGTGGTGGTGGTGGTGGTGGTGGTGATGGTGAAACAGCAGTTTTCTTTGTAAACTTTTAAAACGAATGTGTTGAGTCTGTCTGTTGGTTTTGTCTTCTTCGTGTAAAATGAATAGCGCTTCGTCTGGCCGACTGTTTGTGTACGTGCTCGTCTCGTAGTTCAGCTTAACCTTTCGTATTAGACATGAAACGTTATATGTACAAGGATCAGAGCAGCGAACTGGCAAAACAAATGATACTTCGTTATATAAAACCAGCCTCTTTTTTTTTTTTTTTTTTTTTTTTTTTTCTTTCTTTTCCCCCTTCACTAAAAATCTGACGCCGACAGATCAGCTGACTGATTGTATGTATGGTATGATCTATGTTGTAAAATGATATTTGGTTGTTTGATCGTTCGGTTGTGTGGTTGGGTGGTGGTGATGGGTGGGTGGCTGGTTTCATTTATCTGTTCTTTTCTTTGAAGATACACAGATACACATGTCATTTACATGTAATCAAGATTGTTCCAATGATAGACTGATACATTACTAGTAAAAAAAAACCACGTAAAACATAGGCTAGGTAGAACCTCAGGACCTGGCCAGCTAACTCATGGGTTTATGTGCAGGCATACCGCTTGAGCCGTGTTCACCATCACATGGTACCTGTGACGTTAGGGTATATGGAATTCATTCTGAGCGCGGTTACGTCATTTTGAGATACTGAAACTGAAACTGAAACTGAAACTGAACTGCTGGCTGGCTGGCTGGTTGTTTGGTTTGGTTGGTTGTGGTCGATCCTAACAGGATGTGATTCCAGATATTTTGATGAACGGTTTCAACGCTTTTCCTTCTTCCTCCCCCCCCCCCCCCCCCCCATCAGAGTTTGGTTCCAGATAACGTCACTTCCCTCGGATTCTGATTTTTTCACGGCTTTTTCAGCTAACTGGTACAGAAGATGGTTGGGCTAACACGTAGTTCTCTCCCGTCCACCCCCCCCCCCCCCCTCCTCCTTCCCCCAAGTATTAGAAATGCTTTTCCTCATATTGTCTTTAGTTTTCGTCACCATGCAGTTCTTGTCACTGCGACACAACAACAACATCATCACACATCATCACAGGTGCCTGCCGCATGGCGTTGGCGATCATGGACTTCCATCTATCTCTATCTCTTGCCGCCTCAAGCATCTCTTCTACCCTCTTTGTCCCCAGCCACTCTGCAAGTCCGTCTAGTATCTTCTCCCTGGGTCTACCTGGTGCTCTTTTCCTTCCAGCTTTCCCGTTGTGACCAGGTGTTCCAGTTCACCTTTCCTCGTAAAATGGCCTATAAACGTGGCCTGTCTTTTCCTAATCTTACTTATGAATGATCTTCTTGTGTCTGCCTCCATCAAGACTGTCTCGTTTGTTTGTTTTTTGCTGTCCATGGAACTCTCAACATTCTTCTCAGAAACCACATTTCGGCTGCCTCAAACATGCACACAAGATATCAGAGTAATGAAAAATAATGCTCCACAGGATGTCACAGATGTGGGCTGAAATGTGTGATCAGTTGTGTAGATGTGTTAATATTTTGTATGTAACGCTGTCACAGTAGACTACTTGTTCTTGCTTTCTTCTTCATCTCTTTATCATAACGATGACGATGACGATAGGGGTGATTGTTGATGATGACGATGATAACAAGACGACGATGATGGTGATGATGAGGATGAGGATGAGGAGGAGGATGGGAATGGTGATGATGACGATGATTTTGATGCTGCTGCTGACGATGATGATGATGATGATGATGATATAGGTGTGAGGGTGGTGATGATGGTGGTGATGATTGTGATGGTGATGATGGTGATGATAACGATATGATGATGATGATGATGATGATGATGATGATAGATGATGATGATGATGATATGATATGATGATTGGTCAGGTCCCCTCACGCCACGCATATTACGGAGAGACAGTCACCGGCCCAGCATCTCCTGTGGCGGCACCGACAACTACAACGACGACACCGACTATGAAGGCGAAGAAACCATGGAGAAGATTGTGCAGTGAGTATCTTTGTCGACGTATTATTACGTGGAGTATCATAATGTCGACGTATTATTACAGTGGTATCATAATGTCGACGTATTATTACAGTGGGATCATAATGTTGACGTATTATTACAGTGGAGATCATAATGTCGACGTATTTTACTGTGGAGATCATAATGTCGACGTATTATTACTGTGGAGATCATAATGTCGACGTATTATTACAGTGGATATCATAATGTCGACGTATTATTACAGTGCATATCATAATGTCGACGTATTATTACAGTGGATATCATAATGTCGACGTATTATTACAGTGGAGATCATAATGTCGACGTATTATTACAGGGAGATCATAATGTTGACGTATTATTACTGTGGAGATCATAATGTTGACGTATTATTACAGTGGATATCATAATGTCGACGTATTATTACAGTGGATATCATAATGTCGACGTATTATTACAGTGGAGATCATAATGTCGACGTATTATTACAGTGGAGATCATAATATCGGCGTATTATTACAGTGGAGATCATAATGTCGACGTATTATTACAGTGGAGATCATAATGTCGACGTATTATTACAGTGCAGGTCATAATGTCGACGTATTATTACAGTGCAGATCATAATGTCGACGTATTATTACAGTGGATATCATAATGTCGACGTATTATTACAGTGCAGATCATAATGTCGACGTATTATTACAGTGGATATCATAATGTCGGCGTATTATTACAGTGCAGATCATAATGTCGACGTATTATTACAGTGGATATCATAATGTCGACGTATTATTACAGTGGATATCATAATGTCGGCGTATTATTACAGTGGATATCATAATGTCGACGTATTATTACAGTGGAGATCATAATGTCGACGTATTATTACAGTGCAGATCATAATGTCGACGTATTATTACAGTGCAGATCATAATGTCGACGTATTATTACAGTGGATATCATAATGTCGACGTATTATTACAGTGGATATCATAATGTCGAGATATTATTACAGTGGAGATCATAATGTCGACGTATTATTACAGTGGATATCATAATGTCGACGTATTATTACAGTGCAGATCATAATGTCGAGATATTATTACAGTGGATATCATAATGTCGACGTATTATTACAGTGGATATCATAATGTCGAGATATTATTACAGTGGAGATCATAATGTTGACGTATTATTACAGTGGATATCATAATGTCGGCGTATTATTACAGTGGATATCATAATGTCGAGATATTATTACAGTGGAGATCATAATGTCGAGATATTATTACAGTGGATATCATAATGTCGGCGTATTATTACAGTGGAGATCATAATGTCGAGATATTATTACAGTGGATATCATAATGTCGACGTATTATTACAGTGGATATCATAATGTCGAGATATTATTACAGTGGAGATCATAATGTCGAGATATTATTACAGTGGATATCATAATGTCGAGATATTATTACAGTGGATATCATAATGTCGACGTATTATTACAGTGGAGATCATAATGTCGACGTATTATTACAGTGCAGATCATAATGTCGGCGTATTATTACAGTGGATATCATAATGTCGAGATATTATTACAGTGGATATCATAATGTCGAGATATTATTACAGTGGAGATCATAATGTCGGCGTATTATTACAGTGGAGATCATAATGTCGACGTATTATTACAGTGGAGATCATAATGTCGGCGTATTATTACAGTGGAGATCATAATGTCGACGTATTATTACAGTGGATATCATAATGTCGACGTATTATTACTGTGGAGATCATAATGTCGACGTATTATTACAGTGGATATCATAATGTCGACGTATTATTACAGTGGAGATCATAATGTCGACGTATTATTACAGTGGATATCATAATGTCGACGTATTATTACAGTGGATATCATAATGTCGACGTATTATTACAGTGGATATCATAATGTCGACGTATTATTACAGTGGATATCATAATGTCGACGTATTATTACAGTGGATATCATAATGTCGACGTATTATTACAGTGGAGATCATAATGTCGACGTATTATTACAGTGGATATCATAATGTCGACGTATTATTACAGTGGATATTATAATGTCGGCGTATTATTACAGTGGATATCATAATGTCGAGATATTATTACAGTGGATATCATAATGTCGAC
>CM060311.1:40124448-40126948 GCA_030674185.1 Monoplex corrugatus
AATCGGTGTATTTAGATGTTTCTTTTTTTTTTAATTAACTGATATCGAGTATCATTTCTACATGAAAACTTTAACGAAAGTAATTTTTTTTCTGTGTGTATTTTTTTATAACAATGTGATATCAGGACTGTCATTTTTAATTTTATACACAAGAAGGTACAGTTCATAGTATCTATGTAAACAGACTGACTGACACAAAAAGAGTGCACGGACAAAAATAAAACACGTCCTGTAGAAATGAACAAAAAGTCATCTTGGTCTGTCTTTGTCATGTAGTATGTCTCTGGAACAAATGCTTCAAAGGTGAAAAGGGGCAGATGAAAACTTTTCACAAAGTGTCGTGTTAATTTATAATTTATGTGAAATAAGGAAGAGGAACTGTCCTGCAGACTGTCCTGTTACTTTGGTGAAATGTGGAAGATGAAAGATCCTCACAAACTGTTCTATTAATGTTGGCGAAATGGGGAAAGAAGAAATATACCTATAGTGTTCTTCTGTTTTGATGAAGTGTAGAAGAAGAAGACGAAAGATCCTCACAAATTAATTTTGGTGAACTGGGGAATACGAAAATCTTCGTAAAGAGTCGAATTAATTTGATGACATGGACAATAGAGGTATTCCCACAAAAGTGTCCTTTTAGTTTCAGTGAAATGGGAAAAAAGGAAACTTCATTACAAAGTGTCCTATTAATTTTGGTGTTATGGGGAAGAGGATAGATGCCACAAAGTGTCCTATTAATTTTGGTGTTATGGGGAAGAGGATAGATGCCCACAAAGTGTCCTATTAATTTTGGTGACATGGGGAAGAGGAAAGATCCGTACAAAGTGTCTATCAATTTTGGTGACACGGGAAAGAGGAAAGATTACCACAATCAATGTGTCCTATTAATTTTGGTGACATGGGGAAGAGGAAAGATGTCCACAAAGTGTCCTATTAGTTTTGGTGACATGGGGAAGAGGAAAGTTGTCCACTAAGTGTCCTATTAATTTTGGTGACATGGGGAAGAGGAAAGTTGTCCACTATGTGTCCTATTAATTTTGGTGACATGGGGAAATGGAAAGTTGTCCACTATGTGTCCTATTAGTTTTGGTGACATGGGGAAGAGGAAAGTTGTCCACTATGTGTCCTATTAATTTTGGTGACATGGGGAAGAGGAAAAATGCCCACAATGTGTCCTATTAATTTTGGTGACTCGGGGTAGAGGAAAGATGACCACAATCAATGTGTCCTATTAATTTTGGTGACATGGGGAAGAGGAAAAATGCCCACAATGTGTCCTATCAATTTTGGTGACACGGGGAAGAGGAAAGATGACTACAGTCAATGTGTCCTATTAATTTTGGTGACATGGGGAAGAGGAAAATGCCACAATGTGTTCTATTAATTTTGCTGACATGGGGAAATGGAAAGTTGTCCACTATGTGTCCTATTAATTTTGGTGACATAGGGAAGACGAAAAACCCCCTGAATGTGTCATTAATTTTGCTGACATGGGAAAAAGGAAGGACCCCAACAAGGGTCTTATTAAACCGGTCATTGGCGCAATGCAGTGAGCACAACAGACTTCTGACAGGGGGTTGCGGGGTTCGAATCCCATCAGTCCAAAAAAAATATATATGACCCGTTTTAACAAAATGAGTCCTAAAGTGAAAATAACAGATTTTAGAATATTCTGATTTTCAAAATGTCCAGATTATTAACTTTCTTTTCATATGAAATTTATTATTCTACTCCTAAAAATAAGAAAGTTATTGGTGTTTGACGTGTGTAACATAGCAAACGGCCATGGCCATTTTGAGAAAATCAAGTTTTAAAATTTTCACCACTTCAGTGAAGTTTTACCTTAGCAACAGGTATTTGTACTTCAACAATCGTTACCAAATTTTGTAGCTTGTTGTGAAAATCTACTGTAATTGTCTTGTTATCTAAGTTTATATATCCCTTTTTCTGACACAAAAAGCATACCGTTATCTGGTTAAAACGCATTCTGAATACATTTTCAGATTGAATTATAAAGTGCTGAGTGCATGTACATGTAATTTAAAGATTAAATATTCCGTTTTTAACGAAAAGTAAAAATTGACAAAATCGACCCATCACACCTCTTCCGGGCCTCTACGCGTTTCGCTGCCTGCGAGTTAGGACTCATTTCGTGAAAACGGGTCACATATTTTGGGATTTTTTTCCCGTCATCCCACTCAGAGTTAAGCGTGCTAGGTACCCATTGGGAAGACTTGGGCCACACAGTCGAGTCTTATCCCTATACTAATGCGTCATTGAGGATGTTGATTTCTTTTTTTTTTTTTTTTGTACTAACAACGCACATGTCCACTATCTGTCGGACCTGGTTCCATTATCTTTCGGACCTGGTTGATGCTAAGATACATTATTATAAAAAGTAATACCAAAGAAATAAGAGGGAAGCAGGGAGAGTAAAAAAGTAATGTAAAATGTAAAGTACAGCTCTGTCACGCAGTCTCAGTCCTAGATGGTTCTTCCC
>CM060311.1:40131948-40149448 GCA_030674185.1 Monoplex corrugatus
TCAACCATCACCATCATCATCACCATCACCATCACCATCATCATCATCATCATCATCATCATCATCACCATCATCACCATCACATCACCATCACCATCATCATCATCATCACCACCATCATCACCATCATCATCATCATCATCATCACCATCATCATCATCATCATCATCATCACCACCATCATCACCATCACCATCATCATCATCATCACCATCATCATCATCATCATCATCACCATCATCACCATCACATCACCATCACCATCATCATCATCATCACCACCATCATCATCATCATCACCATCATCATCATCACCACCACCACCATCATCACCATCACCATCATCATCACCATCATCATCATCATCATCATCATCATCATCATCACCATCATCACCATCACATCACCATCACCATCATCATCATCATCACCACCATCATCATCATCATCATCATCATCATCACCATCACCATCATCATCACCACCACCACCATCATCACCATCACCATCATCATCATCATCACCACCACCACCACCACCATCATCATCATCACCATCACATCACCATCATCATCATCACCACCACCACCACCATCACCATCACCATCATCATCACCACCACCACCACCACCATCATCATCATCATCATCACCATCACCATCATCATCACCATTATTATCATCATTATCATCATCACCATCACCATCACCATAACTAGAATTATGTTACTGTTCACAGCAAGCCCGCAAGCCATACGATGTACGTGACGTGATAGAACAATACTCTCAGGGACACCTCAACATGATGGTCAGAATCAAGGAGCTTCAACGGAGGTAAGCAGTCAATGCAAGTAAGAGAGAGAGAGAGAGAGAGAGAGAGAGAGAGAGAGAGAGAGAGAGAGAGAGAGAGAGAGAGAGAGAAGAGAGAGAGAGAGAGAGAGAACAAATGTGTATTTTCGAGAGTAATGGCATTATGTTTATCAATTCCTTTTATTTTTTACATCCAGCCCTCGCCCATAGAGGATCCAGCGCAAGTCTTCACTAAGATATTTGAACTACAGTATTATAGCTTAAAGATATCAACCAGATGAATGTTCTCTTTTACTATGATGCTGATGATTCCTTTTTATTCTCAACACAATCAGATCCATGTCGTTCAAAACCTGCGAACTGGATCCTCTTCCAGGTTCTCTCTACTCTGACTGTCTCCCTACTCTCCTCCCATTCATCACTGACATCATCAACACTTCTCTTCAAACTGGAACTGTCCCAGATTTTTTCAAGTGTGCTATTGTTCATCCTCTCCTCAAGAAATACAATTTAGACCCAAATGAACTGAAAAATTACCGGCCTTCTCTAATCTCTCTTTCTTGTCAAAACTCATCGAAAAAGTTGTCCTCAACCAGCTGAACTCTCACCTGTCTGCCAACAATCTCCTCAATCCTTTCCAGTCAGCCTACCGCCAGTGCCATAGCACTGAAACTGCCCTGCTACACATTCTCAACAATCTCCTCCTTGCAACTGATACTGGCAAAGTCTCTCTCCTCACACTCCTTGATCTGTCTGCAGCCTTCGATACCATTGACCATGGTATTCTCCTTTCTAGACTTCATCATACTTTTGGCATCTCTGACATTGCTCTCCTGGTTCACTTAAACAGAAAACAAACTGTTCTCATTAATGGCACTTACTCTCAACCTGCATACCTGACCTGTGGTGTTCCACAAGGATCTGTCCTTGGCCCTGTTCTTTTCACTCTTTACACCTCCCCCCTGTCCACCATCATCAACTCCCACTCTATAAAATACCACTTCTATGCTGATGACACCCAACTTCTAGACAGTGACACACCAGACAATATACAGCGCCTCTTGACTCGCACCACTGAGTGTTACTCGGACATTAAGAACTGGATGACGTTCAACAAACTTCAGCTTAATGATGACAAGACAGAAGCTATCCTCATTGGCACCCATCAGAAACTTTCTCAGCTGCCTCCTCTTTCTCTCTCATTATGTAACATATCAGTCCCAATTTCTGATTCAGCTAAAAACCTTGGTGTCTGCATTGACTCTACCCTCTCCATGAACAACTTTGTTTCTCAAACTGCCAGATCTTGCTACTATCACCTCCATCGTATAAGCCTGATCAGGAAGTATCTCTCTGTCGAAACAACTGCAAAACTCGTTCTCTCCTTCATAATGTCTCGCATTGACTATTGCAATTCACTCCTGTCTGGTCTTCCTGCCTCCACCATTCACATCCTGCAGCGCATTCAAAACAATGCTGCACGCCTTGTACTCAAAAAGAAAAAAGCTGACCACATGTCTCCTCTCCTGGCACAACTTCACTGGCTCCCTGTATCAAAGCGCATACAGTACAAACTAGACACCATGTGCTACAAAAGCCTCAATAACGCAGCCCCCGATTACCTGTCAAGCCTACTTGAGATCTATGTTCCCTCACGTACCCTCCGCTCTGCCTCCGATCCTCTGACTTTTCGCTTTCCACGCACTAAGCTCAATACCTATGGTCCACTAGCCTTCTCTGTTTCTGGTCCACTTTCCTGGAACAAACTTCCTCTCTCAGTCCGTCAGCAACCTACTTTTGTCTCCTTCAAGTCCGCTCTCAAAACTCACCTTTTCTCCTCTGCATAAAATCCTGACCTCACTCAATCCCCTCTGCAGCCTGTCTCCACTTGGAGGGGAATCACATTGTAATATATAATTGTATATAATATGCTCTCTATAATTTTCCATTGCTTTTATTCTTTCTCCCCATTTATAGCCGTGTGCGTGTGCGTGTGTGTGTGTGTGTGTGCGTGCGTGCGTGCGTGCGTGTGCGTGCGTGCGTGCGTGTGTGTCTGTTTTAGCGCTTAGATTTGATTTTATCAAGATTTTGCGCTATATAAAATATTGTATATTATTATATTATTGTATATATTTATCATGAAATCTCCAGTCATCATATGGCATCGTGGAGACTGACCTAAAATTCTGTGACCCTTCATTCCCTGATCTCGTTTGGTTTCCTTGTCACACCCGTAAGAGGTGTATATGAGTTGTAGTCTTTGTTGGTGGTGGTTCATGAGAGCTGTTGTTTGAGTGTCGTTGTGTTGGTGTCTTTACCGTGAGGTCTTTCGTTTGATCTGGGTCTACAACTAAGCGATTGCTATACTTGATAGGGTGCTTCGTACAAGTGTTACTATTAGTAAGAGCAGGCACTGTTGAACTCCTCCGAAGTGACCCAAGCTGGATCAGAACAGGTACTGTTGAACTCCATGGAAGTGACCCAAGCTGAATCAGAACAGGCACTGTTGAACTTCACACAAGTGACCCAAGCTGAATCAGAACAGGCACTGTTGAACTTCACACAAGTGACCCAAGCTGAATCAGAACAGGTACTGTTGAACTCCATGGAAGTGACCCAAGCTGGATCAGAACAGGTACTGTTGAACTCCATGGAAGTGACCCAAGCTGGATCAGAACAGGTACTGTTGAACTTCACACAAGTGACCCAAGCTGAATCAGAACAGGTACTGTTGAACTCCACCGAAGTGACCCAAGCTGAATCAGAACAGGTACTGTTGAACTCCATGGAAGTGACCCAAGCTGGATCAGAACAGGTACTGTTGAACTCCATGGAAGTGACCCAAGCTGGATCAGAACAGGTACTGTTGAACTCCATGGAAGTGACCCAAGCTGGATCAGAACAGGTACTGTTGAACTTCACACAAGTGACCCAAGCTGAATCAGAACAGGTACTGTTGAACTCCACCGAAGTGACCCAAGCTGGATCAGAACAGGCACTGTTGAACTCCATGGAAGTGACCCAAGCTGGATCAGAACAGGCACTGTTGAACTCCTCCGAAGTGACCCAAGCTGAATCAGAACAGGCACTGTTGAACTCCATGGAAGTGACCCAAGCTGAATCAGAACAGGCACTGTTGAACTTCACACAAGTGACCCAAGCTGAATCAGAACAGGCACTGTTGAACTCCTCCGAAGTGAACCAAGCTGGATCAGAACAGGCACTGTTGAACTTCACACAAGTGACCCAGCAGAGGCAGGGTTTCCTCTGGTGGGTAGCCCCTTGGCGACTTGACGTTTCTTGGTCTCGTGGGCTTCCTGGCACATGGACTTCAGCTGAATGAACTTTGAATTTGTGGTGTGTTTTGCAGCCGGTATGGGTAGAATCAACACCACTGAGGCGGCGTAGAAGTTGAGACAGAAAAGAAAAGAAACTTACCAACCAGCTGATTAACTTATATACTTACTGCGTATTATGCCATTGGTGTGTAAATCAGCAGCAAAGGTGCAGCCCCCATGTGGGCTACAGAAGACCAGTCTCTATGCCCCGTCACAGACTGTTCTGAGCGAGCCTCTGTATAGTACCCCGAGTGTGTTTCAGAACCTAACTTCTCCTTGAGCGAGCCTCTGTATAGTACCCCAAATGTGTTTCAGGGCCTAACTTCTCTCCTAGTCTCCTTCGGCATATGTTTTTGGGTCATCTTCTAGTGCATCTCCCCGCTGATGTCCAGTGAAGGGTAGTCCTGATGAGGCTGTTCTGTCCTCTTCGATTTATGTGCTTAATCCATCGCCATCGTCTGTTCACGATGACAGTGACCATACTCTCTTGATTCATCATCATCATCATCATCAGGTGCCTTGCCGCATGGTGTTGGCGATTATGGACTTCCATCTGTCTCTATCACTTGTTGCCTCAAGCATCTCTTTCACCCTCCTTGTCCCCAGCCACTCTGCAAGTCCGTCTAGTATCTTCTCCCTGGGTCTACCCGTTGCTCTCTTTCCCTCCAGCTTTCCCGTTGTGACCACAATTCCCCTTTCCTCATAAAATGGCCTATAAACGTTGCCTGTCTTTTCCTAATCTTCCTTATGAATGATCTACTTGTGTCAGCCTCCATCAGGACTGTCTCGTTTGTTTTCTTTGCTGTCCATGGAACTCTCAACATTTTTCTGAGAAACCACATCTCGGCTGCCTCAATCTTGTTTCGGCTTTGCTTGTTGACTGTCCACGCCTTGCAACCGTACAACAATATTGGTTCTATATAACATTCAAGAACTCTCTTCCTGATGTTAATTGATAGGCATTTGTTGGTAAGAATGCTTTTCATCTTCCTGAATGCTGTTTTGGCTTGGTCGATTCTGACTCTCTTGGTTGCATTGTGCAAACAGTTGTTGGTTTACGGGGTTGGGCCAGAAGGTTCGTATGATTTTTAGGAGGTCCCTCGTATGGAAGGGGCTGCTATCAGATTCGACGTATTGGTTACATTCGAAGATATTTTTCAACTGAGGCTGCATCTAAGCTTGTGACATCTCTCATTTTGTCTCGTCTTGATTACTGTAATGCTCTCCTTACTGGACAACCAGCTTCTTCTCTCATGTGTCTGCAACGCATACGTTAACATAGCTGCTCGTCTCGTCCTCAAAAAGAAAAAGGTTGATCATATCAGTCCTTCCCTCTCTTCATTGGTTGCCTGTCTTAAAAAGGAATTGAATATAAGCTGGATACTTTGTGTTACAAATCTAATCACCAGTCTGCTCCATCATATCTTCGCGACAACATCAGCATTTATACGCCAACTGGTACTTGCACTCAGCTTCTGACACCCTTTCCCCTTCAGGTCCCTATATTTAAATTATCAAGTGTTGGCCGGCGTTCTTTTGCTGTCTCAGGACCGACAGCCCGCAACAGACTTCCGCTCTGCCTTCACCTAACAGCTATCCTTTCCGCTTTTAAATCAATTTAAAAACGCACCTTCTTTCCCAACAATGAATTCTACAACTCGTCTTTTCCTCATCTGTGTATTAAATATTGTAATGTGTGGTTTTTGTCGATTGTATGCGTTGCCTGGTGCGTGAATGCTTTTTGATTTGAATTGTCAAGATGTGGCGCCATATAAATAGGCCTACTTGTGATGATTATTAAACACTGTAATTATAAGGGGCTGTCTGTCATCCTCCAACATTGTAGCCGTACTGTAGAGTGGAAAAGACACAGGTGTGGTTAACTGAATAACGATTAACGATCTTGACGATGATTCAGGTTGGACCAGACCTTGGGCAAGCCGAGCTGTCTGTACTCCAGTACCGCCCGGGACAGGGAGAAAATGACCATCGGGGCACGTATGGTTCGAGTGGAAAATCAGGTTTGTTGCGTGAGCGCGCGCGCGTGTCTGTGTGTGTGTGCATGTGTGTTTCTCTGTGTCTCTGTGTGTCTGTGTGTGTCTGTATCTGTGTGTGTGGCCGCTTGTCTGTGTGTATGTGTTTGGGCATGTGGGAAGGGCAAAGGGAAATGTGTATGTTTAGTTTCCAGGTTTTTGATGCGATCAGAATGATGTTGTTCGTACATATTATGTATTTGTATTTATATATACATATACATATATACACACACACACACACATTATATATTATACATGTATATATATATATTATATATATATATTTATGATTTTGTGTGTGTGTGTATGTGTGTGTGTGTGTGTGTGTGTGTGTGTGTGTGTGTGTGTGTGTGTGTGTGTGTGTGTGTGTGTGTGTGTGTGTGTGTGTGTGTCTGTGACCTCCCACCACGAAATCAGTCTTAACTCGCAGCAAAGAGAATACCCTCTTTGCTCGCAGTCAGTCGAACAGCACTAGGAGTTGAAAAGGTGACTGAGGGTCTGTCTGGGGTGTTTTGACTTTTTCTCAAAATTGATTTCTGTAGATTATAATCTATCCCCCCAAATGCTTTTCTTGAAAAATATTATTAATCAATCTAAAATGGTATTTTAATGCACTGATCGCAGCAGAAAGAACGCAATTTCCTACCAAAAGTACCTATTTTTGTCTCTTATTATGAACCGTAACCTGTACAGTACCCGCACATGTAATATGCTGATGGAAAGCTCTTTGGTGCACCTTTCAGATAATGACAGCGAAAATTAGAAACAAACTGGGTCAAAGTCACCAAAGAAAGAAATTTAAGGAAAATGTGTAGAAGAGCACACAAAAACTTTAGAGGCCGTTTTCTCAAAACGGCCGTCATACAACTTAATGACTTTAAACATACATAACTTCTACATTTTTGTGAGTACAAGCTTTATTCAAGTACCAAAATAATCAGCAGAATGTACACTTTCCAGTGATGTGTATACCTCAAAATGCCCAAAATGCTAGTTGAGACTGATTTCGTGGCTGGAGGTCATATATATATATATATATATATATATATATATATATATGAAATGAGAGAGAGAGAGAGAGAGAGAGAGAGGAGAGAGAGATGAAAGTATGGAGTTTGTGTGTTTTTTATGTGTTTATTTTACATGTGGAGTTTGTGGAAGTTTTGTCTCTTTGCTTGTGTATGTATTTATACAATAACAAACAAAACGGTATAAATAAAATGCTTGAACGACATTTATGTGGGCAGATTAACCGTCTGGACCAGAAGATGGACCAGGTGGTGTTCCTCCTCAACACTCTCCTTAAGACCAAGACTACTATCACCACAGACGGTCAGGAGGATGAGGTCTGACGGTGACCTTAACCTGACCTTGACCCGGGGTCAGCATCATCTCGTCCACTCCTGGTGTCTCCACGCTGTCACTTTTCTTTTGCAGTGGGATACGGACTTCAAATCCATAAACATCACGTCTACGTGACCGGAATTCCGTCACAACTGACTCATGCTCCCCAATTCTGCCTTGTAAGGTTTTCTAATAATTCTGTGTGTTTGGCCAGAAACATGGACAGGGACCAAGTACTGGCGTCTGCATTCTTGTGTTAGTGACTACGGTCTCTCTTGTCTATCTGCACGTGCGCAATACGTGACGTAACTATACACGTGACAAAAGGAAAATGTGTGGTTTGTTCGATCCTGATCCCTGAGAAACACTGCACGTGCCAGGCTGCATGTTGTTTCAGCGAGACATCCAATGACAAGCGTGCCTCACACGATTTACCGATCTTTCTTTCCTGTCTGTGGTTTCACGGAGACCATATCTGACGCCCCTGTGACTGATTCTTTCTTACGTGTGTGTTAACCGTTTTGCAAACCTAACCGCCTCTTTTTTTCTGAATATGTGCAATGTGCGTGCATTATAAACGAAACTTTACGCCAGTTTGATCAAAGCGAGCTTGACATAAAGTCAGCAGGAGCTGATGATGAGAAGAACAAACCAGTTTGTATTAGACAAGGACACCAGATGACGTTGTTTGTGTAGTGCCTGAATAATTCACTGTGAGAATGTATGAGGTGGTCTGAAAACGATAATTATGCTGTTCAGTGTACGTGTTGAAAAGTGCCGTACGTGAAACAAAGCACCGATGGCAAGGCGAAAGCAACTTCGTGTAAAGTTGGATAACGACAAAGCTTAAGAATCAATCGGGGAAGTGTGTGAGGCCACCTACTACCGCGAAAGCAACTTTGTGTAAAGCTGATTTACGGCGAAGGCTGAAGAATCAGCGGGGGGGAAATGTGTGAGCCAACCTACGACCTTTTTGTAAAGCTTGAAAGACGACAGACTGAATGACATGCTTGCTGAACAGTGTCTCTCAGGTCGAGGAAAGAGGCGACCGTTTACATAGAACATTTGGATAATGATAATGGTTTGCAGAATTGATGGGGAATGAGTGAGACAACCTACGACCTCTTCTAAAGCCCCACATTGAAAAAGACAAAATTACGGTGTGCTTGCTGTTTTGTGCGGTATATTTTGAAGACCTTGGAAAGTTGAAGCGACCTCCAGTAAATTTTTTTTAAAAACCCTTGGGTAAGAATGCTGACGATGTTTTCATCGAGATACCTGGATAACAGATGAGAAAAGTATGTGAAACAACCTGCGACTTCTCTTGATTCCGGAGAAAGTTAGACGAAGTGGTAAACTTGCTGTTGAATGTGGTGTTTGTAGAAAAAAAATCGTGCTGTTGGAAGCAAGATCCTGCCAGGAACATTTGGTTAAGGATGCCAAACAATGTTACTAGTATGGAGCCTGTAAATTTGATCATGAAAGTATCTAACACAATCTGTGACCTTGTGGAAACAATTGAAGACACCAGACTGTATGGTATACTTGGTGTAAAATGTGGTGTCAATACATAGCCTGGAGATGGAGAGACCTCCTGTAAATGAAAAAGAAGAGGAAGAAGAAGAAGAAAGAAAAAAAAAGAAGAAGAAGAGGATACCAGGCAATGCTGTTTATGCGGTGCGTGAACAAAATACATGAGACAATTTGCGACCTGTAGTAAAGCTTGGAAAACGATGGACTAGACAACATGTAACCTGAGAATGCTGTTCAGTACGTTGTCAGGAAGGTGTATGCTATCCCAAGTAAAGATCTGGCAAAGATACCAAACGATGTTGATGCTGTGGTGCCTCTGGAATTGATAGTGAATATACGTGAGTCCATCTCATTTAAATTCAACTCTTTGACTTCTGTACCATGTCCACCAGCATTCTGCATTGTCGACTATTTGAGCTAAGCAAAAGCTTAAACCTTTGACTCCCTCACCCTATCCACCAGCTTCCTGCAGACAGCTGGTGGATAAATTTTGCAGTTGGTGGATAGGGTGCAGGAGTCAAAGGGATATGGTGTGGTGAATAACAAACTGTGGGCTGTGTTTTCTAAGCAAATTATTGGCAGGAAGGAATGCATGCACTTCCTAGGCAAAAAGATTAGCTAAGAACACCTAGCGATGTTTCTGTATCGTACCCAAAGAAAAAAGAAAAACTATGTGAGACCATCTTCGACTTTAGAAAACGATAGACGTAGTGGTGGACACGCTGTTTATTACTGTCCCTGCAGAAAATTTCGACGACAATAGGCAAAGTAGATTTGCTGTTTAGTAGGGTACCCGTAGAAAATCAGGGAGGAAAAAAAATGATGGTCAAGCCATGTTGACAACCTCCTTTTTAAAACAAAAATTGTTACAGAAAATCAATATTTTGTACTTCTCAATGTCACTGTGACTTTGAAGAAGCATCGAGGTCAACGATAGACTGTCACAACAATAACACTTTAAATTTTTAATATTGGTAAAAATGAATAAGAAATGCTGTTCATAAAAGTGCTGTTTGTACACCTTCTTCAAAATCTGCTGATTTGAAGCATTCTTTGGTCCGTATGACTTTGATTTCAGAACTTCATCTTCCAAATTTATGCTTTCGAGTTCCTTGACAGTCCACAACTCTGACGAAAGTTTGTATAGGTCCACTCATAAAGAGCTGAGAAAATCTTGTTCAGACATGTTTATCACAGAAAGAAAGACAGATACACACACGTGTGCGCCCACACATACACGCACATGCACACATACACATACACATACAATACACATACACATACACATACACATACACATACACCCTCCATTGGATATGAAACAGTTTCCTTTTTTGAGAAAAAAAGGGAGATTGAAAACGGTCTTCTACAAAGAAAACACGGTTAACTATACTAAACGATGGTGTGTGTGTATGTGTGTGTGTGTATGTGTGTGTGTGTGTGTATGTGTGTGTATGTGTGTGTGTGTGTGTGTGTGTGTGTGTGTGTGTGTGTGTGTGTGTGTGTGTGTGTGTGTGTGTGTTTGGTGCCTACAGGAATCCAGGACAACGATGAAGTCCGCGCAGAAGGTTACGTGCTGTAAAATGTGTTTCTAAAACTGCGAAAGAAGAGGAGGGTGAAACAGACTGTTGAACTGCAGAACCAGTGAGAGTGTGAATTTATCACTCTGTGCAACAAGTAGAGTCTTCTGTCTTATGAGGCTGAACTGCAGATTTATCGGAAAAACTGAATTTCATTTCCTTCCTACCAAATCTTCTCTGTGTGTGCGTGTGTGTACGTGTGCGTGTGTGTACGTGTGCGTGTGTGTACGTGTGCGTGTGTGTGTGTGGTGTGTGTGTGTGTGTGTGTGTGTGTGTGTGTGCTGATGATGTTTGCTTTTGTTTTGTTTGTTTTTTCAATATTCATAATTCCCGGTTTAACTTCACTTGTTTTTGATCATACAAAAGTACGCTAGGAAGGCATATAGTATGGTGACGAAATATTTAGATATGAACGTTTCGTTTAATGTGTTCCGTTCCCCCCCCCCCCCCCCCCCCCCCGAGGACATGCTGCTTTGCTGCATTAAACTACAATGTGAGATGTTTGGATTTATCGCCGTCTATTTACTTTTTTTCCGTATTGGCATATTTACTATTGTTATAAGGTGCGTATGAGGGAAATTTATACTTTTATCGTATGAACTCGAACTTTCTGTGGAGGTAGTTCTTGTGTAAAAAAAACACTTGAGTTTTCGGTTGTTGATGGAGTAGAGGTTGCATGTGCGTGTGTACCAGCCCCTCACATACACACACTGACTGATCATTCAATTTGTTTGGTTTTTAAAGGCTCAGGGTTTACGCTTATCAGGAGACTGAAGGTGATTTTGGTGATCCCAGGCGGATGTACGTTTTGTGATATTCTCTCTCTCTTTCTCTCCCTCCCTCCCCCTCTCTCTCTCTCTCTCTGTCTCTGTGTGTATGTGTGTGTGTGTGTCTCTATCTCTGTATTTGTCTCTGTCACTCTCAGTCTTTCTGTCTGTCTTTCTCTCTCTCCCTCCCTCTCTCTCTCTCTCTCTCTCTCTCTCTCTGTCTCTCTCTCTCCTTGCATGTGTGTGTGTCTCTGTCGCTCTCCTCTTCTCTGTCGCTCTCTCTCTCTCTCTATCTGTCTGTCTGTCTGTCTCTCTTTCTGTGTGTGTATGTGTGTGTGCTTTCGTGCGCGAGCGCGTGTGTGAGTGTGTGTTGTGTGTGTGTGTGTGTGTGTGTGTGTGTGTTGTTATTGTTGATGGTGTTTTACTACAACCGAACAGTCAGTTCGGCCATCCTCCTACGTGACATTTTGGAGGGAATGATTTCGTTTTTCACCCATGTTAAAAAACTGTGACAGAAGTGTACCACTGATTGTCGTATTTCTTCTTTATTTATATTTTTGTTTGTTTGCTGGTTTGTTGGTTGGTTTGTCGTGGGGTTGGGGTTTCTTTCGTGTGTGATACTGGTGAGACCCATGTTTGTTCTGATCTGAAACTATGGATGTGTTCCTCCTGACTTGTGTCACATTCGTTCCATCGCCATCAAAGTTCTCGGTGTCAACATAATCACGTTTTTATGTCTTTGTGTGCCGTTGTGTTTTGAATTCGCTTCATTGATTTCGTCAGAATTTCCGCTGAATGTCTCTGTCATCTTCCTTGTCAACATACGTCAACATTCGTACCTCGAGTCCTTCTACTCTTAATCTTTTCTACTTAATGATAACAAAAATGACGATGGTGATAATAATGGTAAAAATGATAACAACAATATGATAAGAATAGTGATGATGATGGTGATGATGACGATAATAATAATAAAAATAATAATAATAATAATTATAATAATAATTATAATGATAATAATAAATACTACCACTACTACTAATAATAACAACAACAACAATAACTTCTTCTTGTATAACACGCAGATGACACCGTGCTAATTGCAGAAAATGAAAGGGACCTACAAAACCTTGTGAATACACTACTACTAATAATAATAATAATTACAATATTTATATAGCGCAAAATCTTGATAAAATCAAATCTAAGTGCTGAAACAGACACACACACGCACGCACACACACGCACGCACACACACGCACGCACGCGCACACACACACACGCACACGGCTATAAATGGGGAGAAAGAATAAAAGCAATGAAATATTATAGAGAGCATATTATACATGTATACAATTATATATTACAATGTGATTCCCCTCCGAGTGGAGACAGACTGCAGAGGGGATTGAGTGAGGTCAGGATTTTATGCAGAGGAGAAAAGGTGAGTTTTGAGAGCGGACTTGAAGGAGACAAAAGTAGGTTGCTGACGGACTGAGAGAGGAAGTTTGTTCCAGGAGAGCGGACCAGAAACAGAGAAGGATCGTGGACCATAGGTATTGAGCTTAGTGCATGGAAAGCGAAAAGTCAGAGGATCGGAGGCAGAGCGGAGGGTACGTGAGGGAACATAGATCTCAAGTAGGCTTGACAGGTAATCGGGGGCTGCGTTATTGTGGCTTTTGTAGCACATGGTGTCTAGTTTGTATTGCATGCGCTTTGATACAGGGAGCCAGTAAAGTTGTGCCAGGAGAGGAGATATGTGGTCAGCTTTTTTCTTTTTGAGTACAAGGCGTGCAGCATTGTTTTGAATGCGCTGTAGGATGTGAATGGTGGAGGCAGGAAGACCGGACAGGAGTGAATTGCAATAGTCAATGCGAGACATTATGAAGGAGAGAACGAGTTTTGCAGTTGTTTCGACAGAGAGATACTTCCTGATCAGGCTTATACGATGGAGGTGATAGTAGCAAGATCTGGCATAGAAATACTAGAAATAGAAAGCAAAGGTAAGGGGTTGGAACTAAACAGCAGGAAGATGAAGTCATGGTGATCAGTAAAAAACATGAAATCCCCTCATGCAAAATAACAGCAAATGGCACAACCTTGACACAGGTTAATAAGTTCAAATACCTGGGAACGGTCATTTCATCAGACGGCAGATGCACATCGGAAATAGCTGGCAGAATCGGCCAAGCCAAAACAGCATTCAAGAAGATGACAAGCATTCTTACCAACAAATGCCTATCAATTAACATCAGAAAGAGAGTCTTTGAATGTTATATAGAACCAATACTGTTGTACGGCGAGGCGTGGACAGTCAGCAAGCAAAGCCAGAGCAGGATCGAGGCAGCCGAGATGTGGTTTCTCAGAAGAATGTTGAGAGTTCCATGGACAGCAAAGAAAACAAACTAGACAGTCTTGATGGAGGCAGACACAAGTAGATCACTCATAAGGAAGATTAGGAAAAGACAGGCAACATTTATAGGCCATTTTATGAGGAAGGGGGTTTTGGAGCACCTGGCCACAACGGGGATGCTGGAGGGAAAGAGAGCATTGGGTAGACCCAGGGAGAGAATGCTGGACGGACTTGCAGAATGGCTGGGGATGAGGAGTGTGGGGGAGATGCTGGGGGCAACGAGAGATAGAGATGGTTGGAAGTCAATGGTCGCCAACGCCATGCGGCAGGGCACCTGATGATGATGATGATGATGATGTATAACACTATTCTCCATACGCATTTGGATTTTTGCACATTTCACATTTTACAAGGCACAGGGCGTAGAGCAGAGAGAAGCATTAATATGTCACACATACACGCATTTCGAAACATACACATTGACCATGTGTACAAATTAATATATACGAACAATGTCTAACCATAAATACATGCATACGTATGATCATACAGTGTATGTATGTATGTACGTATACATTTGTATGTATGTATATATCTGCAACATATATACTGTACATGTATATATATATACATATATTATATGTGATTACGTGATGTTACTTGTGCACAACTTACCTGCCGTTTTCATTTTTTATCAGAAAATGAAGGAGAAAAAAATATGTTTAGGTACTTCAATCTGCTTGCTGGTATTGATACTGAAATCAGTAAATGTCGGCTTATTCTAGACACATGGCTTATTCTATTCACATGCCGGTCTCTGTGCACAAGTCCATGAATCACCTTCTACATCTGGTCGAGTTTAGGGTTAGAAGAACAATGATTGATCGATCTGTGTATTCAAAACCCAAATAATCAGTTGCATTTTAATACTTTGACTACTGCACCTATCCACCAACTATAAAAACTTAACTTTCTAACTCCTCACCCTATCCACCAACTTCCTGCAGGAAGCAGGTGGCAGGGTGCGGGAGTCTAGGGGTTAAAGCACAAATACTAAAATCTAAATCAAAGTGACTGCCGGCTTTCAAGCAACAGGAACCAGAAACACACGAAAATAGAATAAGAGAGAGTACTGAATATACAAAACAAGACAGGCGCAACATTTTTCGTCCAACTGGCCTTTGTCAGTAGGCCTCCTTCTGTCGGTGTTGACCATGGAAGATGTGCCCTAGTTGTCGGTTTCGCTGCTGCTCCAACAACGTCGAATATCCTGTTCAAGACGCAAGCCAAGGCAGAGTGATATCAAGAACAAGTTATTGTCCATACAGCAGGTCTATCTCTCCAAGCTGCAGACTGATCCAAAAGTAATGGCGAAGGTAATAGTTTGGCTGCAGCAGCGGGGCATGCAGGAGTTGCCAGAAGGGCGCTGCAATCGGCGTCAGTCTATCTTTAGGAGTCTGACCGGGTTTCTTGAGCGCTGACTCTGGAAGCCTTTCTCTGGATTGGTGTAGCTGCAAGACAGCAGAGGTTTAAAATCAGAGTGTATCTTCGTCTAGGTGAGCTACCCTCCCGGTTTGACTAAGAATAGAGGAGTATGACTGCCGTTATCAATGGCAGGGTAAAGACAACGGCCGTACATGTACTGATGTAGAAACTAAACCCTGTGTTCAAGTATAGTGGCAGTTCCAGCCAGAGAATGAGGGGAACTTAGATGTTTCAGTCATGTGTTTCCGTCAATAATCATTTGAAAATGTTTTTATATATTTAAAAAATTTTTTTAGGATCATCGCAGTCATGGAGGTTATCTTTGCACTCACCTGTTTTTGGTCCCATTTTCTGCGCCATCTTGATGGCCACAGAAGCTGGCACACTTTTTTTTTTACAATGCAATGATGATGATGTCGATGAGGATGATAATCATGAAGCTATGGCGTTCCCTCTAGGATTGAGACTGCGTGACAGGGCTGTGCTCTTCGCTTACTATCATAAGATATCCTGGTGTTAACCAGGCCCGAGAGAGATACAGACGTCTGCGGTGTTGATCAGAAGATTTGAGCAATACTCTCAGTGACGCATCCGTGAAGTGGATGAGACTCGAATGTGTGGTCCTAAGTCTTCCCAATGAACCCATAGCACGCTGAACTCTGGGTAGGAGCCTGTTAGAACCGAAAAATCCCACAACGATATAATTTTGAAGGGACTGATGGGGATTCGAACCCACAACCTTCCAGTCGGTAGTCCGTTGCGTTAACCACTAACACCACGGCAACTGGTCATCATTTGAAAATGTACTTCTTCATTTCACGCAGGCTGGAGTTTCTACGAACACTCCCTATCTAGGCATAAATGAATTCATACAGACCTACCTACTTAACAGAGGGAGCGGATTATGTGTGTAGGACAATTCTTTATCCCACCTTAAAGACTGTCACTATCTTTTATCACACACACTTAAAGGCTGTCACTATCTTTATCCCACCTTAAAGGCTGTCACTATCTTTATCCCACCTTAAAGGCTGTCACTATCCGTCTTTGGCGAACTAAGGAGAGAATTACGAAGAAATTAAGATGTGTGTAAATTGGAAGGTAGAGCTAAGAAAGAGTCTTGTGAAGAAAACAGAAGATGACAAGAAAGAGGAAACCGTAACTGCCTAAGAACTAAATAACAGCTCCTGTAGTTTCAGAACAGGAGGGGATCGTAATTTCTGTATCTGCAGCACCCCAGCTGTGGGTTTTTCAGTATACACAGACTGAATGACCATGATCACTAAAAACCCTTCCCGAAGATGATGGAGATTGTTCAGATCACTACAGGATTCAGAAAGTACGTTCAGGTCGGGAAACCTGATAGACCACTACATTCACTTTTCGGTCTTTTTTTTCCTTCTTCTCGCACTTGTGTTTGGCATTTTCATATAAGACAAACATAAATCATGTATGCATGAAAGTTATGCAAATGAAAAAAAACACATGAATATGAGGAAGAAAACTGAGGAAAATAGAAATTAACCACAGGATTAGACCCAGGGAGAAAATATTGGACGGGCTTGCAGGGTGGCTGAG
Source organism: Monoplex corrugatus (assembly GCA_030674185.1). Classification (NCBI taxonomy): domain Eukaryota; kingdom Metazoa; phylum Mollusca; class Gastropoda; order Littorinimorpha; family Ranellidae; genus Monoplex; species Monoplex corrugatus. The sequence continues at coordinate 40,148,772 of CM060311.1, forward strand.
GACAGAGAGGAGGTGGAGGACATGCTTGCAGCCGACAAGGGATAGATGAATATGGAGGGCCATGATCGCCAACGCCACGCGGCAGGGCACAGATGGTGACAGAATTAATGTATACTAAAAACGTTAAGCAGTAAGGCAGACAGGATGTAGACTGGGACATTTCGATGTACGTTTCTTTGCTTAACTTTTCGGTCATGATCTTAGAATGAACTAAACGTGTGCAGTTGCTAAGTCATTCTATTTCTCTCATATCCATCATATCAGAAAAAATGTTATCTGCAATGTGAATAAAAAGTACTCATATGCTTCTCTTTCTCTCTCTTCTCTGTCTCTGTTCTCTCTCTATTCTATCTATATTCTATCTTCTTCTTCTAACTCCTCTCTCTCTCTCTCTCTCTCTCTCTCTCTCTCTCTCTCTCTCTCTCAATTTGATAAAGAGACCTTATCATAACCCACCTTTGTGATCAGAATGTTGTTGACCTCATCATTCATATGACATAAACACCTAGGAGATCATTGAATACAATACAACTTGGCTGTCGGTAACGTGTATTTATCATTCCTTTTTTCGTTGAAGGGAGGGGGGAGGGGCTGAGGAAGAGACAGAGAGAGATCCATTATCACCATTGTCATAATAGTTGTATGTTGAAAACCATACAAATGATGTTTTGTCAAAA
>CM060311.1:40154448-40229448 GCA_030674185.1 Monoplex corrugatus
AAAAAAAAGGGAAATAAACAAGGCATATGTTAACACATTGAATGATATGTTTCATCATTGCATATTCTTTGACTCTTTCTAGCGTGTGATTAAGTATGACATTACAAAGTCACCAGTGGTACCCTTGTTTTCTTTGACGGTACCAGTGAAGGTAAATTTGATTACCTTGATATCACACACTTATATTCATTTATGTCTTTCTATACTGTCGAAAAAAAGTTATAAATAGTCATAAGGTGTCTTTGTATACTGTCGAAAAAAAAGTTATAAATAGTCATAAGGTTGGAATTATGGTTTACATTATCTACTCATACAGGAATCCATTTGATTTTTTTCATATACAATAATTAGTGTGGTTTGGTATTAATACAGTACTAAATTACACGTATTTATTCATCTGGTAATATTCACAAGTAATAATTATTATGAAATCATAACTACCAACGGTGCATGGTCCGATCTGTGAGACATAGTTGCAATTTCTGGATAGCCCAGCCGCACTATGCTATGCTTGTCCTGGCGCTACGTCACACTGAAAGTGGCTTCACTATCAAAACCGAACTGAAATCAGTCCAAAAGCAGTCTTAGTGACATTTCATTTTAGACAGACCAACAAGTCTGTATTTATGCGATAAAACCCACACACAAGGATAAGTATGCATTTGAGTGACACCGCATTGTGGTGATACACTCTTAGGGAAGAGTGTCAAGAATTTCACAAGGTAAATTCCTTGTGAAGAAACACACGGACACACAGACAGTCAGACAGAGACAGACAGACACACACACACACACACACACACACACACACACACACACACACACACACACACACACACACACACACACACACGTGGGCGCGCGCGCGTGCGTGTGACACAGAATGGTCAAGTCATTTTAACAATCTCCCTTTTTGTACACTGAATGGGTCATTTGTAAGACAGGTAAAAGGTAAAGGTTGTCCACTGAATGGGTCATTTGTAAGACAAGTAAAAGGTAAAGATTGTCCACTGAATGGGTCATTTGTAAGACAGGTAAAAGATAAACGATGTCCACTCAATGGGACGTTTAAAAGACAGGTAAAAGATAAAGATTGTCACTGATTGGGTTATTTATAAGACAGGTACAAAGTAAAGGTTGTCCACTGATTGGGTCATTTATAAGACAGGTACAAAGTAAAGGTTGTCCACTGATTGGGTCATTCATAAGACAGGTAACAGGTAAAGGTTGTCCACTGATTAGTTCATTTATAAGACAGTAACAGGTAAAGGTTGTCCACTGATTGGGTCATTTATGACAGGTAACAGGTAAAGGTTGTCCATGATTGGGCCATTTATAAGACAGGTACAAAGTAAAGGTTGTCCACGGATTTCATCATATATAATACAGGTACAAAGTAAAGTTGTCCACTGATTGGGTCATTTATAAGACAGGTACAAAGTAAAGTTGTCCACTGATTGGGTCATTTATAAGACAGGTACAAAGTAAAGTTGTCCACTGATTGGGTCATTTATAAGACAGGTACAAAGTAAAGGTTGTCCACTGATTGGGTCATTTATAAGACAGGTACAAAGTAAAGGTTGTCCACTGACTGGATCATTTATAAGACAGGTACAAAGTAAAGGTTGTCCACTGATTGGGTCATTTATAAGACAAGTACGAAGTAAATGTTGTCCACTGATTGGGTCATTTATAAGACAGGTACAAAATAAAGGTTGTCCACTGATTGGGTCATTTATAAAACAGGTACAAAGTTAATGTTGTCCACTGATTGGGTCATTTATAAGACAGGTACAAAGTAAAGATTGTCCACTGATTGAGTCATTTATAAAACAGGTACAAAGTGAAGGTTGTCCACTGACTGTCATTTATAAGACAGGTACAAAGTTAATGTTGTCCACTGATTGGGTCCTAAAGACAGTAAAGATTGTCACTGATTGGGTCATTTATAAGACAGGTACAAAGTAAAGGCTGTCCACTGATTGGGTCATTTATAAGACAAGTAGCTTTCAAAGTAAAGGTTGTCCTCTGACTGGGTCATTTATAAGACAGGTAAAAGGTAAAGGTTGTCCACTGAATGGGTCATTTATAAGACAGGTACAAAGTAAAGGTTGTAACTGATTGGGTCATTTATAAGACAGGTAAAAGGTAAAGGCTGTCTCAAGATCCTGAGACCACAGGGGAATGAGGTGGTAGTGATGTCAGCTTCTTTCTTTCTGGGCCAGCATTACCAGAGCAGTGCTCATATCCTCCTCCTTGTTGCTTTATTTTCCTCAGTCAGCCTTGAAGTAGAGGTTGCATGCATCTTTTTTTTCTTCAAGCAAAGTCTCCACTCATGCAAACGTGTGCTGTCGGAATGGAAGGCAAGGGCTTTGCTTCTCTATCACACTGATTCAATACGGAAATGTTTAAGTGAAAAGAAGTCGTCTTGAGAAACTGAAACTGAAACTAAAACATAAATAACAACTGTATTTCTTTGTTTTTTAAGAGTGAAGTTCATTTACATTGTAGGAAATGTTTCAGATTGAACATCCTGAAATTTAAACACAAAATAACAGATATATCTCTTTTTCAGTTTGGTTTTGATAACTTCAGCCAGTCTCAGAATTTATGTATCACCTCTCTTGTCCACTTCGCCTGAATGCCCACAATTAGTTTTACATGGATGGGAATTCTCCTGGGATCCATGGATTTCTGTGATAGAGTCAATTTCCTCATATTACATGGGCCCTTTCCTCAGAAAATCCATATCCAGCTTCTTTCTTTCATATGGTTGTGAGCTCGAATCCCAGGGTGCAGTACATTAAAACTGGCCTTCTTACTGTCCCATCTTAACATCATTGTTGTTCTGGTGGTGTCAGTACTCCCCCACTTCCCTACGATGGTTATCCCCGTCAGCCATATCACCTGAGGTGGGTGCTGACGTAAAAACAACCAAATCAATCAATATTTCTCTCAAAGCAGAGTAAGTATAATTTGTGATTTGATATGTGCATGCACAGAAATTAAATGGTGCAAAAAATTTTTTTTTCCAAACACTCTGAATGTTCAGTTTGACGTCTGGAAATGTGCCAGATGTGCACAGATTTTAATCCACTGAAAAGATTTCCAGGGGAGCATGCCCCTCAGAGCTCTCTAGATTTCTTTTTTTTTTCTTTCTATGGTTCTCACCCCTAATTTTATGTTCAGTAGTGATTACATGTTGTGTGATGTATTGTTTGTTGCACAATAACCATAACGATTTATATCTTGTATGAGCACTATGAGGTGAAATACATACGCTGTATGTATTGCGTTAATGAACTTGAATTCACTCCTTGGACACAGTTTTAAGTACATGGTTGAGTATACAATTCACACTATTGAGTCAATAAAGAAAAAATCAACAAATGCTAGAAATGGGCGTCTTGTGTGTGTGTGTGTGTATGTGTATGTGTGCATGCGCGTGTGCTACTGCATGCGTGTGTGTGTGTGTATAAATATGTGTGTGTGTGTGTGTGTGTGTGTGTGTGTGTGTGTGTGTGTGTGTGCGCGCGCGCGCACGTGCTACTGCATACGGGTGCGTTTCTGTATATGTGTGTGTGTGTGTGTGTGTGTGTGTAATTTTTTTTTTCATTCTTCATAAAGAGGAATACTGGACACCCAGCAAGGTCTTCTCCTGAAGGTGGTCTTATGCTGACTTGACACTAATAGCTCCTCCTGGAGTCATGGTGCAGAAGGAGATACAGAGAGAGATGTTAGAGGCAGACAGTGAAAAACAAAACACATTCTCTCAAATTCGTACACCATTTATGTTACTAAAAATGAGTTTATTCATTCTATGTGATACGAAAGTATGTAAACATATTCTTGTCTTGATTAACTGATGTAATTTCGACTACTACTAATTAACCCTTCGACTCCTGCACCCTATACACCAACTGCAAATACTTAAGCCTTTGATTCCCTCACCCTATCCACCAGCTGGAAGATAAGAGTGAGGGAATCAACAACATAAGTTTTTGCTTTGCTAGCATGCTTGGCTATAGAGGATGCTGGTGGACAGGGTGTGGGAGTCAAAGGGTTAATATGAACTGCAGGCAACAACAGTTCAATTACACATACCAACTAGGTGACGCATGACTAAGTATATATCAAACATTACCCCTTAATTAACGTTACTGCAATGACAGCACAAGAACAGTGAATTTTGATTCTCAAATAACTAAAACATGATATGAATGACCAAGCACAAATCTCGCATCTAATCTTAAGTTTAGAAACAGTCGAATAAATACATTTAGTACCTAAAATATGATATGATGAACTAAGCACCCAAAATATGACATGATTAATTAAGCACAAATCTCACATTTAAATATGTTAAATTCAGTACATGGCAGAATAACTGTAGTACCTAAAATATGATATGAATGGCCCAGCACACATGATCAGACATGATTCTTAATACCGATAACATCTACTAAACTGCTTGACTAGACATGCCATAAAAATCCCTGATAGACATAATTGTTGTTTCAATCACTGATGGACATAACTGTTGTTTCTCATTCCTATTCTTGAGGTGAACAGTAAGACACAGTAGTAAGTTATAACTATACATAACGACCAGATGATATTCACAGCCAGGAATGCATTAGCAGGCCTATGAATCCTTACCAGTAGTAACAGACACCAACAGGTTGCTCAGGATTTGACTTGCATACACCTGTGTAACCCAACTTGTATACTTTTTACATGAATTACACAGTTACATGCATACCATAACCATCTCCGTAACCTAGCACACACAATTTGACTTGCATACACTTGTGTAACCCAACTTGTATACTTTTTACATGAATTACACAGTTACATGCATACCATAACCATCTCCGTAACCTAGCACACACAATTTGACTTGCATACACTTGTGTAACCCAACTCGTATACTTTTTACATGAATTACACAATTACATGCATACCAAAACCATTTCCATAACCTAGCACACATTCATTATTAAAATCAATTCATAATACCAAACCACAAAGGATATCAGTCAATCCAAATCACAGAACAACACTTCCACTCGCTTCAAAAAACAGCACTAAAAATAAAACTGTGAGACACACTCCCACACTCAACCAGTACACAATAAGGTATTTCTCTTCAATATATCTGATATGATAAACCAGCAAAAGGAAATATAGCCAGGTGGTCAAATGCAACTACTCTGAATCCAAGAAACTTTGGCTGAATCACAGATAAACAGGTAATTTTCTCCCCCTTCCACTTGATATTCAGGGGTGACCTAGGTGCTGGTCTTTCGAATGAGATAACAAACTGAGGTTCCATGTTCAACATGTAGTTTGCACAAGTTTAAATTACAGAGTTACAAAAATGCAACATTCAGTTTGCACAAATTTAGGTTTCCACAGCAACAAGGAGGTAAAGTTCTGTAGAAAAATATCCATTTCCATAGCTAAACAGAAACACACACATGCAGAAAACAGAATAACAATGGGTGGCACTACACTACACAGACACATTCCCACCAAGTACCAGGGAGATTAGTCAGAATTTTACAAACCAGCTCCGTTCTGACAAAAATGAAAGTATAAGTGTAAAGAAAAAAAAACATCAACATTTGAAAACAGGGACGCTAATCAAAGTAGCTCCGTTCTGACAAAAATGAAACTAGGATGCTAATCAAAACATATTAAAAAAACTGTCTGTGGAAAAATCATTAAGATTTAGACAGGTCCAAAGCCAGCTTTTGATCCATATCCTGGGACCTACTTTTAGTGGAATGTTTTGCTGTGACAGTTCAGCTGTTATTTCCAGGGCTACCCACCAGAATGGTGTATCACAAACAAATAAAGTAGGCAGGTACACTGTTCTGGCGGGTAAACCTTGAATGTTTCTGTTACTTTGGCCTGTGTTCACAAAATGGAGGTGAATCTCCTAAATGGGGACCGGAAACCGGTGGGATTAAGCTCAGTTATCAATCTGCATATGCAACTTTGTTTTTAACAGTTACGGCAAAGGTCAGTCTATAGTCTGAAATTATTTGATTAAATGTACAGCCTTCACAATACAGACATCTTCGCAAACATGTTTTTATCAGCAAACACTGAAGTCAGATATACCAGAGAAACTGTCATCACATCCTTTGACACACGGTGGTAGAAGACACGCTTATACTGTTACATGATGAAAAGCGCACAGCTCAATCCAAATCCAAGTATACTTAGCTTAAAGTCAATTGCAGCCGCTGAATGCATGCATGCACACATGATCAAACACATCACCCCACACACACACACACACACACACACACACACACACACACACACACACACAATCATGTAAACAATCAATCTGTGTTAAAAATGTAAATGCTATTCAAATAAAAGCTGCATAAAAAATAGGCAGGCCCATGTATCAGTGCTCACAACAAAATCCTTAAACACGATTAGCTAAAACATAGGTGACTCAAAGCAGTCTTTTTTTTTCAATGTCTAAAAACAGTCTTTTTCTTTCAATCTTCCTCAAAAACAACAAGCAAACAATATAGAAATGCTTACTCAAAATTAAATGCGCAGGTCAAATGCAATTGCCTCAAAAATATACACCTTTTGCTCATGCAATCTCCTTTTAACAAACATAAAATTAATACCTTCTTTATGCAGACTAAAATTCAATTTCAAGATACGTTGTCACATATGTAAATTCTTACTTCAAGTTATCATATCCATAAATTCTTACTTTTATTTGACAAAGTTAAGATGAAAACAATGGCATACTTCTCATATTATTAAAAATATATTAAAATAAAATGATTTTTACAAAAGTCAGTCACCGGGTTCTCTGTGTTTTAACCTCTGCCAGGGTCTTTGTCAGAACATTAGATTTGAAATTCCTGCCACTGACAATACATTCTCACATCATATGATCACCATGTGCACAGCAAGTTGCTTTTCATGTTGTGTATAGCCACCAATAAAGAAAACAGGTTCTCGTACACACAGTAACCAAATAAGTTCTAATATCATGTATCACAACTTGTCCCACAAATAAGTTCTGACATCACACCATCACCATTTATCCTAAGTTCTCATACGATATTCACCATTTATCCCATAATCAGATTCTCATACTATACATCACAACTGATCCTACAATTTTGTTCACATATCACACATCACCACTTACCCAACACAGTCGGTCACACAGCCAATCACATGTCCTGATGAAGATCTTCAAAGTGGATGAAACGTAGACAATTAGGCAACTGGCTGACTTGGGTTAGTTCATTTCATTTCACAGCAGATGACAGTCATGTATTGATCTACAACCACAGGTGAATTTTTAAGTTATGCTCTCTGGTATCTTCATTGATGTGTGTGTTTGCGTGTGTGTGTATGTGTGTAAGTGTGTGTATGATACTGGACATAAATTTACATCTCACATGGAGAATCTGATCATTTTAAAAACATATCTTTATGGCACATGCCTGATCCCTGAAACCTTGAAGCCAACAAGCAGTACATAGATGACAAAATCACTGATTCTTTCCAAATTCTTTTGCAAATGAGCGGCCAGATGATGGATGCAACAATTGAAATTGTCCTTCCAAACAAAATCCCACCCAAATAGGCCTACCTTCTGCGGGCTTCCAAAAATGGAAAACTGTCCATTCTATCACTGCTATGTCTTCCATCAGTATTTGACACTACTGACCATGATGTCATAACCTCGTCATCTATACTTGGCTGCAATGAATTTGTTTTTTCTTCTTCTACATAAAGTACTACAAGCTTGCCTTGAAAATAACTGATTGCACTAAATAAATGCATTTACTATAATTTTCATTAACATTTCTGTTACAACACAACACACACACTCACACACACACATATGAACGCATGCTGATACACACAGGATTCTATATGTATTTCATTAATTATTGTCATCAATACAAATCATCATTTCAACACAACAGAATACTGACTGTGTGCAATCCCAACACCAACACCTCAAAGTAAAGACTGACACATAATACATGGATGATACAACAATAATGCCACTATACCTTATGGAATGAAAAACAAGCACATTTTTATTCCCATATCCTGAGGTAACGAAAGTATGTCTGGGTCAGGGAGAGAGAAAAAAGCTGGGGGGGGGGGGGGATCACCAAAGAAACAATAAAAACAAAGATCTAATTTCAAACACTGCAGAGTAAACTGTATCTTCGTTTGAATAAACAGATATTAACTCACAAAAGTGGAAGGTAACACAATGTAACATGGCAAAGTTGAGAAATAACAGTATAATTTAATAATAGCATACAGAGTGACTACATTTATAAGTCATCATTACAGAGGCGACCTTCTACAATTTAATAAAACTTTTATTATTAAAAGTCACCATATTACAGAGGTGACCTACAATTTAATACAACTTTTATTATTAAAAGTCACCATATTACAGAGGTGACCTACAATTTAATACAACTTTTATTATTAAAAGTCACCATATTACAGAGGTGACCTACAATTTAATACAACTTTTATTATTAAAAGTCACCATATTACAGAGGTGACCTTCTACAATTTAATAAAAGTCACCACATTACACAGGTGACCTACAATTTAATAAAAGTCACCACATTACACAGGTGACCTTCTACAATTTAATAAAAGTCACTACATTACAGAGGTGACCTTCACATCAATGTAATCAAGTCACTTGTTACTGGGCGGTCATTTCTATGCTACTGCAGATTGTACATGTAATTTTTGTGTTCTTTCTATAACGAAAATCATTTTAAAATCACACGTTAACTTACAGAGAGATATAGGCTCTGGAAAATGGTACCCCTCTCATTCAGCCATTTTGAGGAAAAACAAGGAAAAGTGAATTACAATTTTAGCGAAATTTGTCCTTAGCTACCAAGATCCAGTCTTCATGAAATTTTGCACGCTTGCCAACCACATATATGTGGTTTGTCAGGCTTATTAGCAGGAACTGATGGGTAAGTGGTAGCTAAGAATGGGCATTTTCAAAGATTCTTACATTAACACCTGTAAACTGTTGGAGAGATATTTTCAAATAATATTTTAACAAGGAAAAACATCACACTATTAGTAATGAACAGGTAGTAGCATATGCAGGAAGAATTACAGTATCGCTTGAAGTCAAAAATCCCAGAACCAAGCCCCTACTCTCTCACCTCCAACTCTGACTGCTACTTCGGTCACATGCGACTTATTTTACGATGGAAAGTCATAAAAGGGCATATAAACTGTTCCCTCACCAGTTTGATTTCATGTATTTGTAAACTTTCAACTCAGTACTCTTTTGGTTTATACTTGTGATGGCTTATTTGCTCTCAAACAATGATCTGTAAAGAAACCAACATGAATAATTCCATCTATGAATCGAAACTGCAGCAAAAAAAAAAAACATCCAAAAAGCAACAGACTAACATTCAACTCTATAATGTGAAGAGCTAATGAGAAAAGACTCTACAGATGCGACGTAAAGACACTTATGCAAGATAAAGAATGCCAAGGACTTAAATGCTGATGCACTCCAGGCTTGATGAAGTGAAGAGAGCATACCCTCCAAATGACTACAAAAATTCACTCAGGCTTGATGAGTGGAAGAGAGCATACCCTCAATGGACTACAAAAATCATCCAGCTGATGAAGTGGAAGAGAGCATACCCTCCAAATGGACTACAAAAATTCACTCCAGCTTGATGAAGTGGAAGAGAGCATACCCTCCAAATGGACTACAAAAATTCACACCAGGCTTGATGAAGTGGAAGAGAGCATACCTCCAAATGGACTACAAAAATTCACACCAGGCTTGATGAAGTGGAAGAGAGCATACCTCCAAATGACTACAAAAATTCACACCTGGCTTAAAACATTATACAAATCCAGATGAGTGGCCTCCAACCTACCAGGTACCACATCTGTTCAGCGTTGTGGACGATAATATAACTATGTTCAGTGCACTGTGTCTCTAACCATCAGATTATTTATACTGTCTAGTATAATTCACCTGTAGTGTAATGTAGACCCTCTCTTGGCTAGGGCTGGATGTGACCCATTTTGGGCTAGGGCTGGACATGACCCATTTTGGGCTTGGGTTGGATGTGACCCATTTTGGGCCAGGGCTGGACATGACCCATTTTGGGATAGGGATGGATGAAAAGAAACAAATATTTTGCTTATTTCATACACTAGTAAATAAAATCTATTCTTGTTGTTGTTTCTTCCCGTCAATGTTATGGCTATGACAGATTTTACATATTGCAACTTTACAAGATTTTCACTCTCTCTTTAGTAATTAGTCTTTTACTGTTTAAGTCAACATGATTTATCTCTAAATAATGTTCTGAATATGGAATGAATATTGCTGACCATTTCTCCCTCTGGAATCGGGTCTAGCTGCCTCTGTAATTCTATTAGTTGTTCAGAACTGTTCCTCATCATTACAATGATTTCCAGCTGCCTTTCCCTGAACATGAAGTGTAAAATCCTAATTAGTTTAACCCTCTCCCATTTGCATAGATCGCAGTGAAACTTCTCCTAATATTCGCCATCTTTCTCGCCTTCACACAAAGACAAGAACGAAATGCGGTCATTTCCTTCTTCTCTCTTGTGAATGATGCCAATGGTGGCGTCTTAATTTAGTGTTAACAGTTCATTGGTCCTTCGTGGACCTACCCGCCAGATTTCATCCATTCAGAGTGAGCTAGCTCATGGTTACAGCGTGATGGAAAAGTACTGGCCGTGTACGCAAACATGCGGCCGGCTACGGCCGGAGTGAACAGATGCGGGAGAGCTGTGTTTGGCCCGATGCAGCCGGAGTGAATGGGAAAGGGTTAAAACAATAATCAAATACACCAAACACATACATATTCCCTCATCAATCCAAACTGAAGAGATCGTCATATTTCCTTTCACTTCATCCCCATGGGTGAAAGTGAAAAAATCTCCCAATCCTGAAATCTTAAATTTCCATGTCCTCTAAATGTTCCCATTCCTGAAAACCTGCGTCCATTCCTGAAACAATGGAAACACTTCGAAACAATCGCCATCTTCTTCTTCTTCTAGCCAGAGCCATCGCCACTTGTTTTTTTACTGATTTGTCTATTGCAGAAACATCTGCATTAACAGGCACGTCCTTCATTGTTGCTATCGCATGTGTTAGGCCCAAATTTGCTGTCGATACAAATCTTCGCTCGCAAACTTTTTTTTTCCCCCGGTTTAGACTCGAAATGCGCATGAGCAAGAATGAAAAGGAAGGGAAGTAACTTTAAACCCTTTCTGTGTTGCCAAGCACCATTGAAGAATCGCCGTTCGATACAAACGAAGACTAATGGAAAAATAATATAGATAATTGAATTATGCAGATAAGCCGAGCTGACAGTGTGAAAGACTCTCTCTCTCTCTCGTTTTTTTTTTGTTTTTTTTTTGCATTGGCATTTTCCTGAAGTCAAGTTTGCCATTCCGGAAAAGAACTTTTGTCAATCGGTTCATTCCGGAATTCCGGAACACTCCGGAACTACTTTCACCCATGCATCCCTAAAAACAAAGTCAAGCAATAATAAAACACCAACTACAAAACCAAACACATAATATACACACCAAACAAGAAACAGACCAAAAAAGGTCAGAATACATCATCATCATAAAGATCTGATTACAAACCACACACATACATACCAATGCCAAGGTAATAACTGAATAAGACTCAGTGAAGACAGACAGTAGATATGGCAGGTGGACAATTCAAAACAATACCACAGCCTTCAATATCAAAAGACTAAATGAAATACTTAAGGAAACTAGCCTCAAGAACAGTATAAAGACGACACATCTTGAGCATGTATTTCGATCTGAGGATTCTCAATGATCTTCTTGCTCTGAACTAGTCGTAGTTCCATCTGAGCTGGGGTAGGTTTAGTCTTGTCACCTGCAGCCTCTGAAAATAGATAACACTTCTTTTTTAATGTCAATGTGGGTACACTGTTACAGCTCCAAGAGAGAAAAAGTACAGTTGTAAGCCTTGCAACAGTACGACCAAACAGAAAGACAAAAACAAGCAAAAGCAAACAAAACAAAACAAAACCTTTCACCTGACAGAACAAACTGTCAAGTCTGAAATACAAAATGATACAGAAAATTCTGTTTAAACTGTAAACTACCACAATAGCTGTTCTGTAACGGCAATTAATCCAAGTTCCTGTTACTGCTACGATTGCCATTCGGCAAATGTCAGTCATGCACCTTAATCTCGCGAAAGTTCTGAACTTGTTCAGGAATCATAAACTTCACAGCTTTAGACCTGTGCAAATTCTTTTGAATCTAATGAAAACTAGGAAACCTACTATGTCACCAAGAAGTGTATTTTTTTTAAGTGATTCTACTGGATGCACTGAAATGTGAACAAGCTGTGCTGAAGAGTAAATGACTATGCAAAGCAAGCAAAATTGTGACACCTGGAATGAGTGCTAGTGTCAGCAGCACAATGTACCCTCAAACATGAATTCAGCTGCTGTTCAGCAAAAAATTAGACCAAATATTGGATGAAGAAAAACTGCAATCTGTTGATTCTTTGGAAGAGTAAGATTAGACTAATGAAAAATATTGGCCTCCAGTTCATACTCTGGACCCAGAGAGCTCAACTGACTTCAATTCTGTTACTAAATATTATGGACTAAATTCTGAACCAACATAGACACAAATACATATTTTCTGGAAAGAAAATGAAAGGACGGTCATTCTGACATAGGTTGGATCAGAATTTGATCTAGGATATTGTTTTCCCAACAACACCAAATTTTGTGAAAATTCCTCTACAAACTGATTTCTGTTATTTGCTTAATTCCATGGCAGGCAAAGAATATGAAAACTGGAAACAAAAAGAAAATGCTCAGCCTAAGTAACCCACTCTGTCACTATGTACTTTTTTTTCAAAGAGAAGATCCCGATGCTTCAAAAGCAGATGACCTGTTTTGTTCTGATTAAAACTCATCAGACCAGAAGCCAGGGACAGCGAGAGAAGCATCATCCACACATATACACATATGAGCCAGGGTCAAAAGGTGCTTTGGGGTGACTTTCCTAGTTCAAATCACTGCAACTAATTGCCTTTGCACAGCCTGAACAATCCTAGATATTGAGCTTTAACACCAAACTTTATTCTCAGCCTACTACACCTATCTAGTAAAAGGAAGGCTGAAATCTGAGTAAAAGTGGAAATATAAACTTGACTGGCTAATAAATGATCTGTTCAACTGACTTAATTAATAATAGTTTATATCTCGTCTTTGAACACTAACATTTTATGCAGTGGTTTCAATCATAATATGTTTGATTTTTACGATTCCCAAATTGTGGTGCCATTATACCTAAAATGTCAGTTCAACAATAATGTTAACAGGACAACAGATGGTTGATGATGATGATGATGATCATGATGACAATGATGATGATGACGATGACATACACACACACATACACATAAAAGTCAAGCACACACACATACATCCCGAACAAACAAATGACTACATACTTTTGGCATACAGATGTGTTTTCTTAATCACAGCTTGCAGTGTAGCAACCGTCTTTTCCAGAGCCAGCTGAAAAGAAACAAATACAATTTTTGATGTTTCAATAATGAATGTTTAAGATTATAAAACAAAAATAAACTGAAGGATGTGTCCCTTTATAAATCGTATTTCTGTATCTTCACAATCTTTAAGCAACTTTCAACAGGCATAATAGTCAAGTGGGCAAGACATTAGAGTTCTAATTGAAAGGTCTAGGTTCAATCCTGCCTGGGTAAAGAAAGGGCAGAGACTTTTCCAATCTCTGAAGTCAACATGAGTGCAGACCAGTGAGTGCCTCAGTCCAATTCTGTGTATATACACATGCAGAACATCAAATATGCATGTTAAATATCCTGTAAGTCATGTCTGTGGCTTATGAAAACATGGGAAACAACTAGGATGCATATCCACCGAATATGGAATATGCAGACTGCGCAGCAACATACCGCCTGCACAGTGTGGACAGTACATACATACAGATTACACACATCCAAGAAAAATTTGAGCACCAAAAACAAAACAAAAAAAAACAAAAACAACAAAACAAAAAACAACAAAACAAAAGCCTACCTTAACTTTCCTTAATCTGACTGTTATTACTGCTTCTTTAATTTTAGATGATAAAAGCAATCATCTAGATAGAAAGTTTACTTCACAATACCTGAACAAATAGGAGATCAATTTTCGTATAAAAATAAAGAACAAGCCCATTCATATGAGATATTCTGAGAAACATATATTTTGAAAGAGCAGTAAAATCACTGAAAAAGACACCATCATCACCTTTCCAAGTACATTACAACATTTGAAAGTTATCAGTCAATGACAGAGGATAATTAATTCAAGAAGATAGAAAAATGAGATCAATGTTCTGATACACACACACACAGAAGGAACAGGGTTATCTGCAGGCCTCTTTTGTGTTAGAATTTGTAATCTACTACATAAAGATGAATCTTATTTTCTAAAATAATATTGTCTATGTCAATGTTAACACAGAACATGTAAATACACGTATTTAAGCATGTACATATAGGTTACAGAAAAACCCAGTCAACATACCATGCTGTAAAAGATAAGTTTGAAAAATATCAGTATTCTGAGGACTGTGCGTCATTACCACTATAATAGTAGTCTGATGCACTTTCCAAAGTGATATGCATGTGTGTATATATTTATGACCACAGGTATCTTATGTGTATGGATGTTTAGATACTGTCAGATTATGTTCATTTGTGCATGAGTATCAATGTGTGTATATCCAATTTACATACTTATGTGACATATGACTGCTTCTGTATGTATTACACTCTTGTGTCTTGCTGAATATGTAATGCGCAATGAGCCGAAATTAGTTTGGAAAACAGCGATATGATTATTATCATTACTATTATTACCTTCAAGTCATTATCTTTGTGCATCCATGCCAAGAGAGAGGCAGCGAAAAGATCGCCAGTGCCCACAAATATGGCGTCCAGCTGGGGAATTTCAAGGCAATAGCGCTGTTTCTTGTTATCTAGATTCAGAGAGAAAAAGGATTGATCACCAATTCAGCCTTTAAGTTATATATTCATTTTTTTATAAATACATTATTCAAAATCCAAAACAAGTGTGACTGCCCGCATTCAAGCAAACAGGAACCAGAAAAAACATGAAAAAAGAATCATAACACATATTTAATACAATCATACAAGACAAGACAAGACAAGACAAGACAAGACAAGACAAGTTAAGTATTCTGTTCAGAAGTTTGATTATAACAAGTCACTGGCATCTATGAATCATATCAAGTATTGATGGGTGCTGTAGTTATGTGGATAAAAATTAGATTTCTAGTAACAAGGTTTTGGGTTCGATCTACCTAGACACTTCACCTGATCAGTAAAGAGTGGAGATTTTCCCAATCTCCCAGGTCAACATGTGTGCATACCTGCCGTGTTTAAGCCCCCCCCCCCCCCCACTCCCCCTCTGCATGTTCATGATCTTGTAAGTCATGTCAGTGGCTGGTTTACGGAAACATAAAAACATCCAGAGTGCATGCCCACCAAATACGGAGTATACAGACAGGATTCATACAGACTTTTCATGTCAAAATTCACAAAAGACCTTTTCAAAGTCCATTTAATTCGTTTTCAAAGACCCTGCACACAAACTTAGAGACAGAATAGAAAAGCAAACACTTCACAAATCTCCAGCCTAAAAAAAAAATGAGGGCACAATTAGAAATCTGGCAACATATGTCTATAAAGCTTTTAAAAGAAGAGAATTTGTCTTGTCATAAAGTTAAGTTTTTGTGATTATGTCTGTTAAACCTACTTATATGTTCCATTGTAATATGAAGTTTGACTGCGGTCCTATATTGTATTGTAATTACTTCAAAATATTTGAAGTGTGCATTATCCAAGAACGACTATGTATCATAACTGCCAACCTTTGAAGTTCAAAAAACAGGAATCATCAGCCAGGGGGTCCAGGGGGGCAACACCCCCTGAAGCTATTGATTTTTGACCAATTCAAAGTACAAAAATGGCCTCTCCTGGCATATCTAAGCATGAAAAAGAAGTTTTTCCACTAGACTTTCAAAATCCGGGGTTTTTTTTGACAGATTCAGGATTCCGGGATCGTTTTTCAAATCCGGGAAATTCCCACGAAATCCGGGAGGGTTGGCAGCTTATGATGTATTATATTTTGTGTTTGTATAATGTTTATAACATGTTTACGCCCCTTCAAATGGGGCTTTGGCCTTACTGAATAAATTTCTGATTTCGATTCCACGTCTGAAGAAACACCAACAGCAAGGAGCAGATGTCCACATATAAAAATTGCAGTACATACAATCCTGGCTTAATTACTTGTACTGAAGCACCAACACCACAGAGCAGATGTCTACTGATACACTGAACATCATACTACAAACATATCATAATCCTGGCTTAATCACTTGCTGGCACTGTTTCCTTTCAGTTTTGAACTGTTCACAGAGAATAAAATCACAAACAAGGTAAGAGAAACATGGCTGATTAAGTGAGCTCCTTTTCAATTTATTTACCAGTATTATAACACACAACACACACACACACACACACACACACACACACACACACACACACACACACCACACACACAAACAACATTCACAAACACACCATACCAACCCACACGACGTTTCTCTCTCACTCTCTCTCTCTCTCTCACACCCACACACACACACACTCTCTCTCTCTCTCCATCATCCCTCCTTCCCAATATTAAGTCAAGTGAAGTCATGTAAAGTCAAGTCTGTTATAGTCTCCAAAAAAGACATAACACTGCGGTCTCGGAAGGCAGTACAAATACATAACAACAATAATGATGATAATACTATTCGCATTAAACAAAACCACTTACTTGTTATAATATTCACATACACACAAGCATACCTGTACACACACACAGGTACACAGACACAGAAACACACACACACAATACCACAACACATACACACACACACACACACACACACACACACACACACACACACACACACACACACACACACACACTACTTACTGACAACACTACTGGCCAAGCATAAAAGAACGCCACTGGAGCCTAGATTGCTACTGCTAAGGACCACAGTCTTGGTTCCTGCCTGATGCAAAGAGTCTATGGCCTCAAAAGCTTCCTCTGGGCTCTCCACTTTCATACCAGACAACTTTCTGTAAAAATAAACAAAATAAATAAATAAATAAGTAATAAACAAATAAATAAATAGATAATAATAAACAAACAAACAAATAAATAATAAACAAATATATAAACAAACAAACAAACAACCTAAATAAGAGGCATAATCAGGGACTAAGCAACTGGCACCATCAGACTGGCCACAAAAGCAGTCTACAATTCTGTGGTCCATAAGCTCAGTAAAAACAATGGTCCAGTTAAAAAACACATGAAAATACAGAGGGCTTCCCAAAGATTTAAAATTAAGAATCCTGAAAATTTTGATTTGGTCTGTTTTAATGTATGGTTGTGAAGTCGAGACACTAAGAAATGATGAAGAAAATAGAATCAATGCAAAAGAAATGTGGCTCTATAGATGACTGAGAATTCTCAGAGTCAAATGGATAGGCAGAAGAACAAACAATAGCATATTAAAGGAACTAAATGCTAAGTGCCAACTGCTAACAGAGATCATCAAAAGAACGCTAAAACATAAAGGCCATGCAATCAAAAACACCAACACAGATTTGATATCAACAGTCCTGCAGGGGAAAGTTGAGACGAGGAGAAGAAAGGGACGACCGCACATCTCCTACTTCAACAACATCGCTGATGTCTGTGGTCTGGGGATCCAAAAAGTCGCTCACAAATGTCTCAATCGTGTGACCTGGAGAAGTTGGTGATGTCAAGCACAGTTTCTACTGCCAATCCCGCTAAGGAGAAAGGTGAGAGGTAAGATTAGCTCAGCTGTTACAGCACCAAACTTGTAACACAGGTGTGTAGGATGAGCCAGGTTTTTCTGTTTGTTTGGTTGTGGGTTTTTTCCCTTTTTTTTCCCCTTCTTTTTATTATTTTTTTTACCTGACTCATTAAGTCAGTTGGTTTGAGTGCCATGCCAATAATGAGGAGATCATGGATTCAACTCTCACGCTGGCCACATGAATTTTGTTGATCCAAACCGCAAGCTCCAAACAGAAGGAAAGACACCCACCAAGACCAGCAAACAAATAAAATAATAATCCAAAGTCTGTCAACATACCAATTAACTCTAGGTAAAAGACAAGTCACTGTGGTGAAGTGTTAACCAATAGACTACTTAAAGGGAAGTCATGAGTTCAAACCCCATGGGTAAAAAATACATCATTGTGTGATTTTTGTTTGTTTTGTTCTGAATGCTCCTACCTATAGCTGAGCATGCTATGGGCTCTCTAAGAAGTCTGGGACCACATATTCCAATCTCATCCATTTTACGAATGTTTCAATGTGAACACTGGTAGAATTACCTGATCAACACCGCAGATGATCTTTCAGTCCTGGCTAATGCCAGGATATATTACAGCAAGCATAAAAAACAGTCCTGTCAAACAGTCTCCATCCTAGGTGGGAATTCAGAGAATCATGATCATCATCCCCATTATCATGAAATCATGAATCATTACAGCATTATGAAAACTCCCCCAGGATCTGTGGATTTCATGCCCTGATCTTGTGACCTCAGTTTCCGTTTCCTCTACAGCTTCTGTGCCTGAGTGAATTCAAGTTGGGGTCTGTGGTGTCGGTGGCTCACTGGGGCAGTCATAGGAGTGACATGGTGATGACCTACTTAGCAAGGGTTCTCTGACTTGATCTGGCTCAATGACCGAGCACTACTATCATTAGTAGGGGACTTAGTAGGCAGTGTCCTTAGTAAGATGGAGCAGAACAGACACAGCTGAATTTCTCCAAATGATCCAGCACACGGCACACAAATCCGAGATACTTTAGTTGGCCACTTTCTGCTGGCTATTAATAGCGCGCCCCTTCCCTTCCACTCCCCACACCCTTTTCACCCCTCCCTTATCACTAGTGCGGGAGCACAAAGACGCGCTACACTGACGGACTTTGGTCGACCCTGCCTGGCTAAAAATAGCACACGCAGGCGACGCCGGCTCGCAACTAAAGGGTGGCAGAATGGCTGGGAAAATGCAGCCGTGAGCAGCAGTACAGGATGACCTCTGGTGGGTGGCCTCATGAAGGCTGGACACTTCTGACTCCTGTAGGTTTCCATAGCACTGGGACCTGACTGAATAATTTGGGGTTGGTGGAATGTTGCAGAGCTGGAATGAGAAGTAGGGGATCAATACCACAGGCAGGACAGAAGCTGCGACAGGGAAAAAAATAAATATCTGAGAAAAAAAAAGTCTGTGATATTTCACATGTTGTTACCTCAATTTACATTTTTTTTTTCCAAATGCTCATGACTGCAGTCGTATCAAAATTTTAGACCTTAACCCTTTTCCTACCAAGAAAATAGGCCACTGTACTAACTACTGACCAAGTAATGTTAGGAGAAAGAAAGGCCGGAGGGGGTATTGTCAGAAAACAAGATAATCATATTTTTCTTGTTTTTCAACAGATCTCCACCAAAAAAGGAAAGGAAATGACAAGAGTATACTCCCTTCGCCAGAAAAGGATTCACGTCAGCAATGCGGTCATTTTCTATTTATATACTCGAAACTGAAACTATGGTTCAGGCACGAAATCCTTGTGACGCGGTCCACAGAGAGAGAAAGCTGAGTCACGAGGATCTCGTGATGTGGTAAAGAATGTGTTAAACAGGCAAAGATATTGTTCTTGCATTTCCTAATGTTTAAATTCAGCCATTTATCAATTACCATTTTAGCCAAAAACCAAAAAAAAATGTACTCACTCCAATTCAAACTGGTTGGGTGTTACAATGTCGGCCTGTGTCACAATCTTGTCACGGTATACAGGCACCAGCTCTTGTGGAACGTACTGAAAAAGATAAAGACACAGGCATACACAACCATCATATACTGATACACAATATAGATATGATGTCATACAGATTATACTTAAAAATGACAGCACAAAGAGACTGATGGAGATAAAATGATAACGGATGTCTGTTAATCCCCCAGATGAGTAGGTATACTGGTCCTTTATCACCTGGCATGGGTCTTTGTGTGGGATACAAGCTGATCCTGAAGGCACATGTTCTTCCACATGTGCTGCATGGAAAGGGGTCTCGCAGCCTTGGGTTCCCAGCTGGTGATGTTGATGCCACAGCTCACAAAGGCTGGCCTTCAGAGTATCCTCGTATCCTTTTAGTCATCTTTCTTCTTCTCAGTATTCTTGCTTCAGTTCTCCATACAGAAGCATCTTTGAGATGCAAGTTGTCTTCCACATAGACAGCATGCCAGCAAGTTGGCATCTGATGAATAGAAACTGTTCATACATGGCAAGCCACACTTCTTCAGAACATGAAGGTTGGACACCTGATCTTGCCTCATGAGTTTGCAGATTTTGCGCAGACGTCTTTGGTGGAACTGTTCCAGTTGTTGTATGCCATTGGTAGGTAGTCCAGGTCTTGAAGCAGTAATAAGAGGGCACTCTAGACTATTACTCTGAACATAACAATCTTTGTGGTGAGCCTGAGGCCATGATCTTTCTACAATTACTGGTCAATCTTTCAAAGGTAGATGTGATATGCACATCTCTTCTGTCTTTCTCGCATGATGACATAACCCTGCATGTATCACTGCTTGGACCATGGCACATCCATGTGTTCTTGAATTTGTACTTCTGCTAGATGAGGGTTGATGGTGAGCTCATGCTGGGTACATAGTGACAGCAACATCAGTCGATCAGAGTTGCACTTTCCAGTACTATGGCATCCACACATATCTGGCCAAGTGGAGAAGTCCACTCCCATACAAATGTTGAAGTCTCCATGAATGACAAACTTCGGTCTGGCAATGAGATGGTTGAGTTCTTCATAAAAAGTTTTTTGACATCATCTGGATTAGTCATCGATGGGACATGAGTAGTAATGACTATATCAAAGCAGTCTTTTGTGAGCGGAAGATGCAAGATCATCAAGTTATCAATGTCACCACAAGGTAAGCTTTCAGCATCTTTACGAGCTTGATGAGCATGGCAAGTATGATCCTGACGTTCTCTGATCATCTTTGAGCTCATCAGCGTGATAGAAGGTGTAGAAGTTCCAGCTTCATCAAACTGAGTTTTGTCTGCAAATCTGATCTCACTCATCTTACAATGATCTAACATCCAGGTGATCAGTGCTGTATGTTGTTTGGGTTTATCATCTTTATCCTGATGATTGTTGCCGTTTATATTGTTTTAACCACAGAGATGGATTACCAGGCAGATGTGGCTATCTGCCATTTAGATAGATGACCAGGCAGATGTGGCTATCTGCCATTCAGATAGACGACGGCAGATGTGGCTATCTGCCAATTAGATGGATCACAGCAGATGTGGCTATCTGCCAGTTCCACACTAGACAAGTTTTGTTTAGGGATTCTTTTCATTATCCCCACCCTCTTCCCCATTCAGGGAGAGCAGTGCTGTTCCTGGGAGGGGCTGCTCTTTTGCTGTGGGAGTCACGGCTGTTTCAGTTACTCCCTTTTTCGCCTTTTAGTTTGGTCGGCCAGGGCTAGCACCAGATGTCAGATATCAGATGTCCGCCCTTGCCCCGTAGCTATGTTTCTGCATTCCTTAGTCTAGTGGCAAGGGAAACAGAGGATTAATACTGCGCTGTACAGTGATTAAGCCATTTTATCATCAACTTTGGCTTTGTGTAGAACGAAATTGTGCACACTTTGTCAATTCATTTTTTGGAATACTTATTGTTTATTTATCATTTGACCGAGTGCAGCTATAAATTATTCATTTGGTTATATAGTTTGAGTTTGTGCTTCACTTATAGAGTGTAAGTGAGTGTCATCATTTCTCACTGTAGGTGTGGGTGTGTGTGTGTGTGTGTGTGTTTGGTGTATTTCATCTGCCTTTCTATACTGGAATTATTTCATGTGAAACGGGAGACAGTACGTGAGTGAAAATATTTTTAAGTTGTTGTTTTCCTGTTGTTGTCGCTTTTGTTTTTGTTGCTGTTTTGTTTAATTTCTTTTGTCACTTTTATTTTTATTGTGTTTTTTTGTTTGTTTTTTGTTTGCTTTTTTGTTTGTTTTGTGTGTGTGTGTGTGTGTGTGTGTGTGTGTGTGTGTGTGTGTGTGTGTGTGTGTGTGTGTGTGTGAGTGTGTGTGTGTGTGTTGTGTTGTGTTGTGTGGTGCGTGCGTGCGTGCGTGCGTGCGTGCGTGCGTGGTGTGTGTGTGACTCAGTTTCGTCATTTTATTTTGATTTTTTTATACTAAAACTGTTTTTTTCCCTGTTATTCGTTGTTGTTCTTGTTCTTGTTGTTAGTGTGTGTATTTGCCGTATTTTAGTAGTTGTGTGTGTGTATCTGTGACGGAAGTGGTAATAAGAACTGGCAAATGGATGTCTGCTGGTTCTGTATTAAAAGACAGTGTTGAGGCTACGTAAGCCTGTATAGTCAGCCTCTGCTTTGTGTGAAAGAAGGCTGCTGTCTTAGTACTGTGAGAGAAATCTGTGCCATATCAAAGTGATGGGATACTTACTAAACAAGCTGATAACGATCCTTGCGGACGACCAAACGCTTATTCGTAAGTTTAGTGTTGTCCACACACATGCAGCTAACATCTCTGAAAATATGAATGTTGTAAAAGTGCAGGTGCATGAACAGTTTGTCATTTTTATTGGATTTTTTATTTAACATATGTGGTTTTCTTCTGTCAGTCATCTGATCTTTGCAAGAAAAACAGCTGTTATATCTAATTTTTTTCTGCATGCCTGATATCAGTTTCTGCATGAGTCATTCCTGCGTTTGGTTATTTGTTCATATTTCTCTTGGTGAAACTCAGACTTTGTAATTTAATGTTTTCACAACCTACCCATATACTGCAACGCTATAAAAAGTTAACTGGCCTTGCTACGAGTCTCGTATCACTGACACATGCGGTTCCCTTTTGACAGCTCAGTGCGTTGCACTCAGACACTACTCTGTGCAGAGCGCTCAACTGGCTAGCTGCCACTTGAGAGTCCACATTTGCTTATCATTTATCTCTCCCCTCCCATGCCCTCCCCTCCGCCGCCTCTCAAACTAAAATCTTGCTCCGGAACAGCTGTGGAGTATGTGAACACCCCATCTGCCTAAGATCTATGGTGGATGATTATCACCTCACAATCCCCTGCATGCAGTCATAGCCAGAGACAAACGGCAGCATCTTCTGTCTGTCTTGTCATCACAGGACTAGGTCTTATCTTTTCAGTGTAAATATAGTGAATTCTTGAATGGCATTTGTGCACTGATGGACAGAATTAATGACATTCTTTGCTGTAATTTCTACCTCTGTAATAGAATTGCTACACTGACCATTCTAGTACATTTTGAAACTTTAAAATGAGTACATCTTTCCTGCCTTTCTTATTCTGATTCAATGAGTAGAAGTTAACTGAATGTTTGAGAGTTGGGGGATGTTTTCCTATGTTACATTTAATAGTCCTTAGTTTTATACTTGTATATTTAACACAAAAATAATAAAGGTTAACAGATTCAAAAAATACTTACAAATTTTCCATTGTCACCCATCACAGGATCACACACTGAAAAAACAAATAAAAAACATGCGTAGGTCTAAAAATGACAAAGGATTCAATCTAAATTACACACTCTAAACCCAACACCAAGAGAATGCACTCACAATTCTGCCCTAAACTGACTTGTGTAACTATAAATTGACATCCAGGCACATGCACACACGAACACAACACACAACACACACACCATGACTATCAATTTACATCACACACATATTTTGCTATCAATTTACATCCACACACACAGACACACACAGACCACATATACACATACACACACACACACACACACACACACTCTCACTTGCACACACATGCACATACACTCACATGCACACACACACATATGACTATTAATTTACATCACACATATTTTGCTATCAATTTACATCCACACACACAGACCACATGTACACATACACACACACACATACTCACTTGCACACACACGCACAAGCGCGCGCACACACACACACATGCGTGCGCATGTGCACGCGCACAAGCACATAACACGCACACAAGCACAAAGACAAGCACAGACACATCACACACACCAACACACACACACACACACACACACACACACACACACACACACACACACACCACACAGACACATCACACACACACACACACACAGACACATCACACACACACACACACACACACACACACACACACACACACAGATACATCACACACACACACACACCGAGAAAGAGGGGGGAAGGGAGACAAGAAGAGACAGACAGAGAAAAAAGAAAGACAGAAAAAGCAAGATGGTCATGCCATTCTATCCATCCCCCATTGTACACAAAAAATTATTCAGAATATCCAGATTTTGTGCTTCTCAGAGTCATCGTAATCTTGAAGAAGCTTCAGCTGAATCTGACTTGCATCAACATCAAGAAAAATGACAGACTGTCACAACAGCAAAAGGAAGATTTAAATACTGATTACTGCCAGAATTTCTTGACAAAATGCTGTTCATACACCTGCCACACAATCATGCTGATTTTAGGCACTTCAGGGATCCATTTGACCTTGACCTTGGAGCATTACCTTCGAAACTTACGCTTTTGCCACAGCTCAACAGTACATATCTTTATATGTTTTTTTTCCCTTTATCACTGATTCATTTGTGTATATTTGAATATAGCATGACGAACATATCTTCATACATGCATATAAACACAATCAAATGTATATCATGCAAATGCATAGTCATACAGCAATAGCATACTCTCTCTCTCTCTCTCTCATTTTACACACACACACACACACACACACACACACACACACACACACACACACACACACACACACAATTGTGGGATGACCTCTATGTATTTGCTTTAACAAATATATAAAACTGCACGTAATAGGATCAGGTCTAATCTTGTTAACTTAAAACTTCTGTTATGTCCAAACAGTATACTGAGTATAGTCTTTCCAGTACAATAATGTTACTGAGGTGACAATGGCACACATGTTACAGTTTGAGTTGCTGCCAGAATGACCGTATCAGTGTGAATCTCAAAAACATGTGGTGTAAACCATCCTGTTCACTTTATTTGAAACAAAATCCATACATAACGAGTCACAGATGGACAGGCATACACAGACACACATACCCCCCCTGTTTAATGTAAAACAATCTCTCTCTCTCTCTTTCTCTAACCCTTTGACTCCCGCACCCTATCCACCAACTACAAAAACTTAACTCTTTGGTTCCCTCACCCTATCCACCAGCTTCCTACAGGAAGCTGGTGGATAGGGTGAGGGAATCAAAGGGTTAAGTTTTTGCTTTACTAGCATGGTTGACAATACAGGATGTTGATGGACAGGCTGTGGGAGTCAAAGGGCTAACAAAAGGAGAGATTGAAAGAAAAGGAAGACAGGGAGAAAGAAAGAGAGACAAAGATGGGGATCAGACAAGAGTTGTAATGATATATACTACAGAATCATATTTTTCTTACCAAATATCAGATCTGGGTTTGTCTTTTTCATTTCAGCAATAGTTTCGCCCACTTTTTCCAAGAATGAAACTTTTCCAATGTAACCTGGAACACAGATACGGGGATGAGACACTGATAATATAGTCATCGCAGTGCGTGTCTGTTAATAATAATAATAATAATTACAATATTTATATAGCGCAAAATCTTGATTAAAATCAAATCTAAGCGCTGAAAGCAGACACACCACGCACACGCACACACACCACGACACAACACACACACACACACACACACACCCACAACACACACCACACACACACGCATGGCTATAAATGGGGAGAAAGAATAAAAGCAATAAAAGCAAGAATAAAAGCAATGGAAAATTATAGAGAGCATAGCATATACAATTATATATTATAACCATGTGATTCCCCTCCGAGCGGAGACAGGCTGCAGAGGGGGGGGGGGGGGGGGGTTGAGTGAGGTTAGGATTTTATGTGGAGGAGAAAAGGTGAGTTTTGAGAGCGGACTTGAAGGAGACAAAAGTAGGTTGCTGACGGACTGAGAGAGGAAGTTTGTTCCAAAGGGGAGTGGACCAGAAACAGAGAAGGCTCGTGGACCATAGGTATTGAGCTTAGTGCGTGGAAAGCGAAAAGTCAGAGGATCGGAGGCAGAGCGGAGGGTACGTGAGGGAAGTCTGTTCAACTAAAGAGCAACTCAGTGGTCCTGCATGATTTCAATATTGAAAAAAAACAACAGGGGTTTATTGTAAGTAGGCACGAGTGAGGAAGACAGGGAAAAGGATGGGTAGAAAAGTCCGACAATACATCTGGATGATACATAATTCAAAATTCATAATTACTTAGCATTGTGCTACTGGTTTCTTCCCCCACCCTATCCACCAACTGCAAAACCTTAACCTTTTGATTCTCTTACCCTATCCACC
Source organism: Monoplex corrugatus (assembly GCA_030674185.1). Lineage (NCBI taxonomy): Eukaryota > Metazoa > Mollusca > Gastropoda > Littorinimorpha > Ranellidae > Monoplex > Monoplex corrugatus. The sequence continues at coordinate 40,181,157 of CM060311.1, forward strand.
AGTTTCCTGCAGGAAACTGGTAGATAGGGTGAGAGAATCAAAGGTGTAAGTTTTTGCTTTGCTAGCATGGTTGACATTGCAGGATGCTGGTGGATAAGGTACAGGAGTTAGAGGAAGTTGATGGAAAGGGTGAGAGAATCAAAGGTGTAAGTTTTTGCTTTGCTAGCCTGGTTGACATTGCAGGATGCTGGTGGAAAGAGTGCGGGAGTCAGAGGGTTAATTAGAGAAACGATTCATCTCATCAAACACAGGAAAATAAAACAGAATTTCTCAATGGTATAAACAACACCAAATGACGACAACAATGAAAGATTTAAAAACAATCAAACAGAGAAAACAAGAAGAAAGAAACAAGTGTATCCAGCCACCGTGTTGCAATGGTCAGCGTGAATAACGACTGGAGGGTTTGCGGTTCCAATCCCATCAATGCTGGCAATACCAATGTGAGATTTTTGGCCCCAGCTGGCTTCTCTCCAGAGATAGAACATGCTATGGGCCCCTTGGGAAGACTGGGGCAACATAGTCAAGCCTCATCCATTTTATGGATGTGTCATTGACAGTATTTCTTAAACTTCCTGACCAACACCACAGGTGTTTGTATCTCTCAAACTTGGCTGATGCCAAGATAATCATATCATGAAAAGAAGCAGAGAGTACAATCCTGTCACACAGTCTTCATCCAGAATAGGAATACATAGCATCATGATTATCTCCTACTCCTCCTCGTCATTACAGCATTGCGAAAAATTGTCCCAGCTTCTATAGCCATTAAATTGGTGCCAAAAAAGGGACACATTAAATAAAAAAGAAGGAAAAAGATAAGCACAAATGTAAGTGCCTAACTGCGATGATCTTTGAAAAAAAGAAAAACAAACAAACAACAACAAAAAACACCCGAAAGTATAACTATTCCTGTATCTTGATGAAAATTCACAAGGAGGCTAAAAATTTGTATGCTTTGAGAATTTCCTTAAAAAATGCATACACTGATGCATACAACTTATCAAATCAAAATCTAAAACAAGTGTGACTGCCTTTGCCAAGTGTAAGATTACAAACAAACAAACACCAGATACAAACATTAGGAGAAAAAGACTGAAACTTCCCTGGACCCACCGCAGTGAAGTTTCAGTCTTTTTCTCCTAATTTTTGTATCTGACGTTTGTTTGTGATTTTACACTTGACAAAGGCCAGTTGGCCGAAAATTTGCGCCTGTCTTGTCTTGTTGTATTGAGTACGCATTCTTATTCTTCTTTCATGTTTTTTCTGGTTCTTAACAAATCAAGTCATTGCTGCAAAGTACAATACAGTATTTTTATTGCATGCTGTCTCACCTGTGAGCACATGAGAAAACTGCAACAGGTTGTTCATGCGTAGTCCTTCAAACAGATTGCCAACATCTTCTGCATTCAGCACCTGCCCCTTCCACTTTCCATAGCCTGCACACACAAGTAACATGAATACTTCACTGTAAATAGAACACCACAGTGTAACAATTTACACTTCAATGCAGGCAAGCTGGCTCTTCTGACAGAAATTTCTAAACTCTGACGCCACTGATGGCTTTGATAGAACACTCTGAGCTTTGATGCCATGATAGAACCATGTACTTGAGATCTGGTGTCTGAAGTTCAATCTCAGTCTGCAACATAAAAACTGGCCTGTTCCCTGCCCATCCTAATGCACAAATCATTCCAGTGGTCTCAGCTTAGCATTTAGTTCTGCCCTCCACCTGTAATTTTAACCTTTTGACTCCCGCACCCTGTCTGCCAGTATGCTGCATTGTCAACCATGCTAGCAAAGCAAAAACTTAACCCTTTGACTCCCTCACCTTATTCACCAGCTTCCTGCAGGAAGCTGGTGGATAGGGTGAGGAAGTCAAAAGGTTAAGTTTTTGCACATAGTGGATAGGATATGGGAGTCAATAGGTTAAGAGCTTGCCAGAATAGAGTTTTGCACTGGATCAAGGAGTCAGTCAGATTATCACTGGTAGAGTATGATGAATCCCTCTTGAAGAAATTCTTATTCTAATTCTTATTCCTATTCAAACCTTTGCTTGTATACTCTATCACAGTTTATGCTGTGGAAACAGTGTGCATATGTGTGCTATACAGGTGAACATACTTCAAGAACAGCGCAATCACACACGTGCGTGCGTGCGTGCGTGCGTGTGTGTGTGTGTGTGTTATTGTGTATGTGTCTGTGTGTTATTGTGTGTGTGTGTGTGTGTGTGTATACGTGTGTGTGTGTGTGTGTGTGTGTGTGTGTATGTCTGAGTGTGTCACTGTGTGTCTGTGTTTGTCAGTAAAACTTTTATGTGAACCTGAAAATAAATGTTTCATGCTGTTTTGATGAAAAGTGTGTATGTGCATGTGTGATTAATTTTGTTTCCTTATTTTGTTTGTTTTTCTTTCTTTTCAGTTCTTTGCTTTTGTTTGTCTGCTGTTTTATGTTTGCTGCTCTTCTTTTTTTGTTTGCAATTCACTCCTGTCTGGTCTTCCTGCCTCCACCATTCACATCCTACAGCGCATTCAAAACAATGCTGTACGCCTTGTACTCAAAAAGAAAAAAGCTGACCACATATCTCCTCTCCTGGCACAACTTCACTGGCTCCCTGTATCAAAGCGCATACAGTACAAACTAGACACCATGTGCTACAAAAGCCTCAATAACGCAGCCCCCGATTACCTGTCAAGCCTACTTGAGATCTATGTTCCCTCACGTACCCTCCGCTCTGCCTCCGATCCTCTGACTTTTCGCTTTCCACGCACTAAGCTCAATACCTATGGTCCACGAGCCTTCTCTGTTTCTGGTCCACTCTCCTGGAACAAACTTCCTCTCTCAGTCCGTCAGCAACCTACTTTTGCCTCCTTCAAGTCCGCTCTCAAAACTCACCTTTTCTCCTCTGCATAAAATCCTAACCTCACTCAACCCCCCTCTGCAGCCTGTCTCCGCTCGGAGGGGAATCACTTTGTTTTAATATATAACTGTATATGATGTGCTCTCTGTGGTTTTCCATTGGTTTTATTCTTGCTTTTATTGCTTTTATTCTTTTCTCCCCATTTGTGGCCATGCATGTGTGTGGTGTGTGTGTGTGTGTGTGTGTGTGTGTGTGTGTGTGTGTGTGTGTGTGTGTGTGTGTGTGTTGTGTGTGGCGTGTGTGCGTGCGTGCGGTGCGTGCGTGCGTGCGTGTGTGCGTGTGTGTCTTTTCGGCGCTTGGATTTGATTTTGTCGAGATTTGCGCTATATAAATATTGTAATTATTATGTATGCATGTGCGTACGTATGTATGTATGTATGTATGTATGTATACGCTTAGATTTATGTATGTATGTATGTATGCATGTATACGCTCAGCTTAGATTTATGTATGTAAGTATGTAAGCATGTATGTATGCATGTATACGCTCATATGTATGTAGGTATGTATGCATGTATACGCTCAGCGCTTAGATTTGATTTTGTCAAGATTTTGCGCTATATAAATAAAATATATTATTATTATTATTATTATTATTATTATTTCACAGACCTCTGTGATTGGTTACAGCCAGACTGTGAAAAAGAATATCGGATTTTTTTCCTTGCTGTATGCGTTTCTCTCTCTCTCTCTCTCTCTCTCACTCTCTCTCTCTCTCTCTCTCTCTCTCAGTAATTTACTGTCAAAAAATTGTCCTGATACATTCCAGCTGTGCAGATGTAAAGCAAGGTGACACCAGTTGCTCTATATTTTGCCCTTTCACCTGTTTTTCCTTCTCCCCCCCCCCCCCACACACACACCTTAATTCTTCCCTTTGACTAAAATGTATCTGATGTTATATTATACTGTAAATGACAATGTGCATTGTCAAAAAAACAAAAACAAAAAATTAAGGAAAAAAAAAAGCAAAACGACAGAAACTTTGATAAATACAGCACAGTGTACGGATTCATTCATTTACGGGCCCATGTAACAGTATCAACAACAGATCTATTATTTTTAATCATGCAATACTGACACCGTACAATTACAGAAAATACAACATATGAGGTGACATTGTGCAAGCATACACATAATCATGAAAAGGAAAGAGAGAGAGAAAAAAAAAAAGGCTGAAGAATAATTGGATGGGCTGCTCTTTAATATCAAATCTTTTATCAGCTGTCTAAAAAAAAATTTTACAAAAAAGGCTGAAGAATAACTGGATGGGCTGCTTTTTAATATATCAAACCTTTTTTTCAGCTGTCTACATAGTCACAATTCATCAATTTTCAAGACTGTACCAAAAAGAAAACTTGAAGACTAATTAAGACTTTGACAGTGTACACATTCATGTCCAGGTTTTCATCCAAAACCGGTCTATGAATAACCATGTGCAAGTGTTACACATATGTGTGCAAATGTGTGTATACAGGCATGCATACACACGTGCACACACACATATAATACAGTGGTACACACACACACACACACACACACACATATATAGTGGTAACACACACACACAATATACATGTACACATACACCACACACACACACATACACACGATGCATGCTGCTGTTGAGTGCACGCACACACACACACACACACACACACACACACACACACACACACACACACACACACACACACACACACACACACACACACACACACACACAAAGCCCAAATCTGGTCAACAAAATTTGTACCTGTGTGATTTGAAAACTGGACTGAGTTAATGGTGCTGACATCAAACCCTTGCACCTGTAACAGATTAACACAGAAGGGTCTGTTTTTATTCAGGTAAACAGATACACTTGTCAGGGAAAGAAACAATTAAAAGGTGTATGTGTATGCGTACAAATGTGTGTGTGTGTGTGTGTGTGTGTGTGTGTGTGTGTGTGTGTGTGTGTGTGTGTGTGTGTGTGTGCGTGTGACCGATAGAAAGAGAGAGACAGAGAGAGACAGAGACAGAGGAGAGAGAGAGAGAGAAAAAGAGACTGAGAGAGAGAGAGAGAGAGAAAGAGACAGACAGACAGACAGACACAGACTGAGAGAGGGAGAGAGAGAGGGAGTGGGGGAGAGAGAGAGGGGGGTGGGGGCAGGAGAGAAACAGGATAAATACCTGCATTATGTGCTATACAACCATCTGTCTATTACAGATGTCCTACTCCTAATACTTTTGTCTAGTCAGAAACAATCAAACAACAAAGCTAACTGATTTAGAAGGACAGAAGGAACAATGAAAAATAAAGGAACGAAAAGGAAGGAAGGAAAGAAAAGAAAGAACAACAACAAAGAAGCGAAGAAGAAAGAAAAAGAAAGAAAGAAAGAAAGAAAAGAAAAAGAAGCGAAGAAGAAGAAAGAAGGAAGACAAAAACAAAAGATGCTAACTGCAAAAGTCAGCGACAACACAAAGGATTTTCTTATGGGGATCGCAACAGATGGATCTTGGGAAGATCATATTCTGGGAGGGTCACATAGGGCTGACTTTTCGCCGTTTTCCACTTGGTTTTTTTTGTTGTTTGTTTGTTTTTTTCACCATGTGTTCTGCTACCATGGGAGAAAAGTGGCAAAATGGTTCAGATGTTCACCTGCCAATAAGTGTAACTAAACTCAAGGTTCCAGGGTTTGTTCCCCGTAGAGGCCTCAACTTTTCTCCTGTTTGACTGAAAAATCAAACTGAACATCTAGTGCTTCAGAAGGGGATGAAAAACGAGTCGGACCCATGTGCCCTTGGTATAAAACATTGGACAGATAGGTCAATTTCCCAGGTCCCACCCCAAGAAGACCAATTAGCCGTCTTGCCCTCCTGAAGTCTTAGTTAAAAAAAAAGAAAAAAATGAATTTGAAGCAAGGGAGAGGGGATGGGTACTGCCCTCTTGGTGCTGGCCCCAGGAAAAGTTAAGGTCTCTGCCACCTCACTCGCCTATGACCTCAGGGTTATGGAACTATCTAGGTAGGACCTCGGGACCTGGCCAGCACATGGGTTTATGTGCAGGCTTAAGGCTTGTGCCGTGAACATTCTGGATCTTCTGCATCACATGGCACCTGTGACGTTAGTCATCATCATCAGGTGCCCTGCCGCATGGCGTTGGTGATCATGGACCTCCATCTGTCTAGAGCTATCTCTTGTTGCCCCAAGCATCTCCTCCACCCTCCTCATCTTCAGCCACTCTGCAAGTCCATCTAGCATTTTCTCCCTGGGTCTACCTGGTGCTCTCTTTCCCTCCAGCTTTCCAGTTGTGACCAGGTGCTCCAAATCCCCCTTCCTCATAAAATGGCCTATTTATAAATGTTGCCTGTCTTTTCCTAATCTTCCTTATGAATGATCTACTTGTGTCTGCCTCCATCAAGACTGTCTCGTTTGTTTTCTTTGCTGTCTATAGATGTTAGTGCATATATGGACTTCATTCCGAGCGCTGAGACATCATCTTGAGAAACTGAAACTGAAATTGTTTGTTTTGTTTTGTTTTTTCCTCTGCAGTATCTGCCTCAACTGTTTGTCTCAAATAATGGAGGCAGGTATATTCACTGCACTAAATGTAACACTCACTTCTCACATACTAAACCATATTTCATTCAAAGACTAAATATATACAAGAAACATTCAACTCATGAAAGTGATCATATGTGTCAAGGCCTACTGATGAATTTGATAATCACATTCATAAGAGTAGTTGGTGAATCAAACAGAACATAATACTAGTTACTACATAAAACACTATTCCAACTCTTTTCTGGGGATGGGGGCGAGGGGACAGCAGAGGGGGTTAAGTATATGACTCACTTATTTTCCCTTGCATAGAACTAGAAGGTTTTCTTTGAAGACGCAACACTACACTGTACATTATAGAAGGAAGTCTTAATTAATCATTAGGTTCTATGACAACTATACTGTACATCATAGAGGTCATTAATCATTAGGTTCTATGACAACTATATTGTACATCATAGAGGTCATTAATCATTAGGTTCTATGACAACTATATGTACATCATAGAGGTCATTAATCATTAGGTTCTATGACAACTAGACTGTACATCATAGAGGTCATTAATCATTAGGTTCTATGACAACTATATTGTACATCATAGAGGTCATTAATCATTAGGTTCTATGACAACTATACTGTACATCATAGAAGTCATTAATCATTAGGTTCTATGACAACTATATTGTACATCATAGAAGCCATTAATCATTAGGTTCTATGACAACTATATTGTACATCATAGAGGTCATTAATCATTAGGTTCTATGACAACTATATTGTACATCATAGAGGTCATTAATCATTAGGTTCTATGACAACTATACTGTACATCATAGAGTCATTAATCATTAGGTTCTATGACAACTATATTGTACATCATAGAAGCCATTAATCATTAGGTTCTATGACAACTATACTGTACATCATAGAGGTCATTAATCATTAGGTTCTATGACAACTATATTGTACATCATAGAGGTCATTAATCATTAGGTTCTATGACAACTATACTGTACATCATAGAGGTCATTAATCATTAGGTTCTATGACAACTATACTGTACATCATAGAGGTCATTAATCATTAGGTTCTATGACAACTGTACTGTACATCATAGAAGTCATTAATCATTAGGTTCTATGACAATTATACTGTACATCATAGAGGTCATTAATCATTAGGTTCTATGACAACTATACTGTACATCATAGAGGTCATTAATCATTAGGTTCTATGACAACTATGTTGTACATCATAGAGGTCATTAATCATTAGGTTCTATGACAACTATATTGTACATCATAGAGGTCATTAATCATTAGGTTCTATGACAACTATATTGTACATCATAGAGGTCATTAATCATTAGGTTCTATGACAACTATACTGTACATCATAGAGGTCATTAATCATTAGGTTCTATGACAACTATATGTACATCATAGAGGTCATTAATCATTAGGTTCTATGACAACTATATGTACATCATAGAGGTCATTAATCATTAGGTTCTATGACAACTATACTGTACATCATAGAGGTCATTAATCATTAGGTTCTATGACAACTATATGTACACCATAGAAGAAGTCATTAATCATTAGGTTCTATGACAACTACACTGTACACCATAGAAGGAAGTCATTAATCATTAGGTTCTATGACAACTACACTGTACACCATAGAAGTCATTAATCATTAGGTTCTATGACAACTACACTGTACACCATAGAAGTCATTAATCATTCGGTTCTATGACAACTATAACATAAGTCATATCTTAGTCATGACAATAATGTACACATGAAGTCATTAATCATTAGGTTCTATGACAACTAGACTGTACATCATAGAAGGTCATTAATCATTAGGTTCTATGACAACTATATGTACATCATAGAAGTCATTAATCATTAGGTTCTATGACAACTTACTGTACATCATAGAAGTCATTAATCATTAGGTTCTATGACAACTAGACTGTACACATAGAAGTCATTAATCATTAGGTTCTATGACAACTAGACTGTACATCATAGAAGTCATTAATCATTAGGTTCTATGACAACTAGACTGTACATCATAGAAGTCATTAATCATTAGGTTCTATGACAACTAGACTGTACATCATAGAAGTCATTAATCATTAGGTTCTATGACAACTATACTGTACATCATGGAAGTCATTAATCATTAGGTTCTATGACAACTATATTGTACATTATAGAAGGATGTCAATAATCATTAGGTTCTGACATGTTAAACGAAACACCACCGTAAAAGTGAAGACTGATCAAGCATATCACAGTTAAATTCTAAACTGGAATTGGCTGTAAAATATTTTCAAAGTAAATGTGCCCAGATATTTCACAACATGTTTTAAACCAAAACATCAGCACATGTTGTGCTGAGAGGTATTTTGTCCCCACAGAGTGAACTCCACTAATTAATGCATTAACATGATAACAGAAATAATCTGAGTTCCCTATGCCGGGTCACACCGTACCTGTCCCAACAGGCAGACACCCAGGTGAAGTTGTTGTTATCATGTGTTGGCCATTATCACTAGGGATCCTGACACTACATAACAGAATAAATGAGAGAAAGCAACAGACAGAAATGTTCAGAAAGGTGGATAAAGGGAGTGAGGTGAGAGACAGAGTTCAACAAGAAATGGAAGAAATGAATGAATGTTGTGTATGTGTGTGTGTGTGTGTGTGTATACTCTGATAGTGTTTATTCTGATAATGAGAAATAACACAGTTAACTGACTTTTGTGGTATGGGTTTGCCTGGTATGGCTCAATCTTCAGTCTGAAACATATGTATCTGAGCTGGTGTGTTTGCCTAGATGCATTGCAGAATAATGCATTTTTTGTTTGTGTGTGCATTGTATATTAGTTAATCTATACTGCACACAGACACTCCTTACTGAAATGCTTAATCTACAGGAACAAATTTCCTATACCATAAGTAATGGGTGACCACAATCTTATTGCTAGACCTTTTTTAAGACAATACAAACATTTATTTTCAACAAGAGATTCATGAAATATAACTTGTACATTGATTTAATAGACTCGTACAATATAAACACATTGATTTTCTAAATACTCATATACCACTAAAATCAAAAAATTTCTTAAGGTCAGCATGGGGATTTCATAAATGTGTAGCAGGAAATGATACAAATAAAAAATCATACAAGCATTTTATTTAGCAATAATTTTGAACATGAAGTCCATAACATAATCAGAGATACTGAGGAAAGTTACATCATAACACATAGAAATTATGAAGAAAAATTGAATAAAAATTATTTGATCATTATATTTACTAGCAATCATTTTGAATATATAAAGTCCATAAAGTAATCAGAGATAGTGAAGGATGTTACATTATAATACATATAAAAATGATGAAAAAAACGCATTACCCTGGTAAATGTATAGACCTAGCTCAGGTAACAATCCCGCCTTCTCTGATGAAGTACACTCAGTAAGTCAAAAGATAGAGGAGGTGGGCAATGCAGATCGGTATTATTATGGGAGGTAATTTTAATATAAGTTATAACCTTGGAATTTAAACAAGATGTTTATAACTTTAGAATGATGGTAAGTTATCCAAGATCAATAAAAAAAAAAAATCCAAAAAAAAAATTCACAGATTTACTGCATCTTTTAATTCAACAGGTATTTTGAGGTAATTACAACCAGGCAAAAAAAAAAAAAAAACATACATGAAAAAAGTTTAACTTCACCAAAGCACGGTAGATTATACTATCTTGTTTCTGAAATGCTGCTAGCAGCAATAAATGTTGCAGAAACAGGGTTCAGCAACATATCAGATCACTCTATAATAAGAAGGCAGGAAAAGAGGAAACATTCTTTGGAAATTTAACAATTCATTATAACATGATCAAAGCAACACAGAATGGTAAAAGAAGTGATTGAGAGCGTCAAAATAACACCAATAACAAACGAAACAATATTAGATTATGTTACCTTAAAAGTCTGGTACTATGTCAAATAAAAATTTGAAGTTTACTGCAAATCATCAGTAGTTTTTATGTTCTTACTACAAATTAGAATAAACACAATCTTGTATACAGCATTCAAGGGAAAAAAATAAAAAGACTGAATACAAAAAAGAAACAAAGCTGAAGAGAGAAACTGAGTCACTTTAAAACAACATAACTGAAGAAAACTTAGGACTGCTAGCCGGCAAAAAACAAGAGATATGACCTCTGAATGTCCAGGGTACAGCTGTGAGATCAAAAGCAAGTTGGTTAACAAAATGAGAGAAAATTAATTAACAAATAGTTCTGCAATTTAGAGAGTTACTCAAAGTACACAAATAAAGCAATGCCTTTCAAGAAAATGGCAAAAGTAGCAAGATATTTGGTAAAACTGATCTTCTGAATGAAATTCTAAAATTTCTCTGTAGTCACAGATGATACAGATCTAAGTACTGTAACTGCTCCCAAATTATGTTAAAAAAATTAAAAATAAGTGAAGGAAATCATATAGCAGAAAATGAATCCCTTCAAACACTAAAACAAATGAAACATTACATTTACAAGACTCCAGGCTCAGATGGAAACATAGCAGAAATCTATTTTTCATACAGTAGAATTCTACAAAGTTTTCTGGAAAAACATATTTGAACCTTTTGAGTATGGTCAATTAATATCACTTCCAACAACAGAAAATGTCTGTAACGCAAAGACAAGGAGAAATCACATGAATATGTCATAAGACGAAAAGCCTGTACATTACTGAAAAATGGATACCATGTCATATTGCCAGACACATCATCCAGCAGTTACAAAGCAGCTTCAGTGTGTACTGCAAAAAGGCTAAAGACAGTTTTGCAAGAAATTGTAAATGAACAACAGAAAGGTTTCTTGAAAGGAAGATTTATACACAGGCAAAAATACTAGAACATTTTATGACATTCTGTTATGAAGAAAATCACAACATACCAGGTTCATTGTTTATGACCAATTTTCACAAGGCTTTTGATACTAGTGTACAGCGTACCATGTTATTTTATATGCATATGTCTTGACTTCTTTGATTCTGGTCCAGACATAAAAAGGTTGGTAAAAATGTTTCATAAGGATCTTAAAATATGTTTAGTCAACAACATCCAGCATCATCAACAAAACCTCTTTTCCACTTCAAGTTCATAACAGACAGACAAACAAACCTGCAATGGAAAAGTAGAGCTCTGGTTTCCCACACATCCCCACACCACGCCACTTTGAATGGACAGTACTTGCCGGTTTTCATCATCCAACAAATCATCATTATTACCATTTTCCCTTTCAGTTTCATTACTATTGCTACCAACAGGATCAAGTGTATTCTCCATGGCATCCATTCCACTCATATTTCCTGCGTATACTTTTTTTTGTGAACAGCTAGAAGTGTCTGTCGCAGATAAAATGTCACCCTATCAGTTACACTGGATGTTATCTGCAAAGCACACAGTAACTGTAAGTGTAACACTGTTCTTATAACAATATTCAGAGGCTGAAGGTCACTCTTCACACCTGTCCAGGTTACCAGCACAATTAGTTATAGTTTGTCTAGTTAAAGCACTTCCTGGTCTCTGCTATTTTGATATGTTACTGTTGTTTTTACCTCTAGTTTCAACAGAGCAAAATATAAAACTGAACACTACACAGCTGGATTTCTGTTGCTGTTGTTGTTCTTGTTGTTGGTGGTGGTGGTGGTGGTGGTTTTATCTATTTCACTATATCAACTGCCTGTATCACGAATTCAATTTTAATTTCAATTAAAATTTAAATGTTTTACATAGGTCAGGTACTGTTGTGTTGTAATGTTCAGTGATTTTCACACAGCATTCTATAAAACAAGTCTGTGTGGCCATGTTCAGTGTCCTTTCATGACATGATTTTTTCATTATTACCAGACGACTGTAACTTAGTGTAAGCCCTATTCATCATTTTACTAATACTATCTATAATCCATGAGCTTGGCATTTTACCTTAAAACCCAGCTTGTTTCCACAGCCTCATAATGACCTTTCAGCACTACTCTGTATTCACAATAACAACAAAATAAAATTTATAATACATCAGTGTCTGTGCTTATAAAGTTATAGCCCTAAACATTTAGACACACACCCATACTCACACAGTCGCACCATCAAAGCATCTACAGCATAGTGGAGCCCCAGAGTGTTATTACTGTTAATAAGAAAGTAACATTTTAAACATAGACATTTACTTGTTTAGAACTTCAACTTCAGTGACAGTGTTTGGACTGAGGACTTTGGACTTTTTCTGGACAATTCTATGTATACATGTGCTCTACACAAATCAGTAAGCACTTACTAGGCACACTTTTCAACCCAGTGCAAAACCCTATGTGTAGGCAAGGTCTTGAAAGGGGGAAGTGGATGAGATCTAGGAAACACTGACACTACTAGAATGATTGTCCAGAGCATTTGATAAAATGGGAAGAGAACAAACCAACTGTTATTCTGCAGGGTGGGAGGGAACTCAAGGCATGCGATCTCGAGTTCATGGCCCTTTCAGAAGAACTGCTGCAAAACATTCAAAGAATGGCACTACTGATCTAAGTATTAGGCCTATTTATACTGTTATAAATATAACACTTTCACTGTCAAACTGGTTTGATAAAAATACCGGTAGCTTTACATTACAGTGGAAACCTGATATAACAGGGATGATGGGACCAAATCAAAATCCCTGTTATATCAGATCCCTGTTATATCAGATATCAAGGGAAATAAGGACTGATCAACTAACTCTTGATAAACAGTAGATCTAGGCCTAGATCTGGTCTGGTGTAAGTGTGCAGTAAGCTTACAAACTGAATGATGGCGCAGTCAGTCACTGACTCAGTGGCCTCAGGTCTACACGCTTGCGCGCGCATCACGCTCGCATTGCGAAGCGTTCTTTCAGTGTACAGTACACAGTATACCAAGGCTAGCCTAGATCAAGATCTAGGCCTACTGCGTGGCGTGCTGAGTCTAGGCCTAGGCCTTTCTGCTGCAGAGTCCGTCTCGGCATCCCTGCTATAACCGATCGAGCCCTCTTGTCTCCCTGTTATTGCCGATAAGTTTTAATAGAGACAAAGAGGAAGAAAAAATGGGGATTGAAAAAAGCCCTGTTATATCCGGATTCCTGTTATAACCGGTCCTGTTATAAATGGTTTCCACTGTATATAGTAAATGTCTCTTGTGCACAAAAATACATGTGACTAGGGATGACAGGGCTTTACAACCATATTTTCAACTCAAAACTTCTGTTACACTAACAGTGATTTGAGAGAGCACACAACAACTGAACAAGCTATCAATAAACCTTTACATATAATGATATATGTTTTAGTTACATCATTAATAACACAACAATCTTTATTGAAATACTCAGTGAAAATATTTCAACTTCGAACTTTCACTTTCTGACAGGCAATACAGATGAACAAATATATAATAGTTTATTTTAATATCTATATCAGTATATGTATATTGTATATATCTATCTATCTATACATCTATATATATGTACACACACATACATACATATATATAGATATATATCCATCCATCCATCCCACTCACTGAAATGAGCTGAGCCACCTCTGGCCCTCCTTCTCCCATAAAAAAATACAAACAATCAAAAAATAAATAAACAAATAAAGCAGCTCACACTGATCCCAAACTCATACCAAACAACTCAGCTTTCATACCCTTACATATATATAATGTCTACAACACTGTTTTTATGGTCATTATATCGATACTGTTTTCACAGTCACAATCAACAATGTCTAAATCATACTACAGTCACTATGCAAGTGAAAAACACACAAATAAAAACTAAACATTCATGAACTGAAAAATAACCATGAATAAATCATACCATTTTAGTTGACTACACAACATTAGGTTCCTGCTTAAACATCAGAATTTCATGTTTGACATCACTACAATTTTCATTCTAAATGCATGTACCAGAGCACATATCATATGTGTATATATATATGTATATATATATATATATATATATATATATATATATATATATATATATATTATATATATCATATAAATATATATAATATATATATATTGTGTGTGTGTGTGTGTGTATAAAAGCTTCAGTCCTGTAAGCAGTACACTTATATTATCCTCCATATGTTGCTGAGGCTGGCATCATAAATTTCCACTGGATGTGTACAATTTGCAATAATAATCAATATAAGCACAATTGTGTTGCTAAATTTAGACAAGCAGGACAATCAGACCATGGCTATGGCAACACACACACTCTCTCTCCATCTCTCTCTCTTTCTGTACAATATATCACAGTACTAGCAGTAGCATATTAGAACATTGTAGCACACTTGTGATGTTGTATTGATGTAGACTTTCTATGGGTGGGTGCCAAATGGAAAAAAGCATAACTCTGCTTGTGCCACTACTACCATCAAAAATAAAACTTCTCTCTCTCTCTCTCTGCTATTCTATTCTATTCTATTCCATTCTTAGTCTTAGCTGGATTAGCTGTAGTTCAAATTTTAACTTTCAAGCTTTTTAAAATTATCATCTTAATACTGTTGGCTAAATATTATATGTGCACGTCTACAATACTGGAACAAGACCTGGGACATGAGGGTGAAAAATTAAAAGTAATAAAAAAAGCAAGCAAAACACATTTTTGAAGAGTTCAGACATACCTTTAATAAACAGGAAAAAAAGTAAACAGAGTTCATTTAAAGACTTCACTAAAAATCAGCAAAATGTAGACCAAGTGACGGGTGTGATGTGCATTACATGGTTTCCACTTGGTACTGCTTTTTTAGATAAAATAACCAGGCTTCATGGAAAGGATGATGCCATCAATACAGACACCTAAAGTCATGTGTCCAGTATTAAACTTGAACAGAAGAACTTAACCATGTCCTGAATATAAAACTTATGTATAGGTGGAAACCGTAACCCACGCAACATTGCGGCTTAACAATTTTTCACTGACAATGGTAGAACTGTGATATGGAGGTATCTTGATTTGTTTTAGACAACATATTAAAAGCTTTCTTTCTATGACAATGATGAGCATTTGGGCATAGCCATATTTATGTAACTGGGAAATGTTGCGTGCATTACGTGGAATCCAAATGGGAAACCATTCTTGTATTCCATCGAGCAACATCAGAATAAATCACTGCTTTTACATTTTAGGTGCTCTTGATGCATTAGATTGTTCTCTACATTGTTAATTTTTGTTTGCAGGACTTTACAATATGCTGTATGCAATGACTTTGCTGGATTTTGAGCAATTTATTCAAATTGACTGGATTTTATAATTTCTTGCATTTCAGTGAATATTGAATTTTATTTGTTAGATGTCACACAGTGGAAATGCACTAATTCAGCTGCTTCATCCTTTCACTAATTCATTCTTTGAATTGGTCCATTCTGGGATTGCTGGAAGTCATAAGCAGGAGGGGGGGGGGGGGGGGGGGACTACTTCATCAGTTCATGTTGAGATTCCATTTTGGTCACATTTTCACAACTTGAGCTGTAAAGTCACTGCATTGGTATAGCTTTTAAACAGTAAAAAATATGGTGCCCGTGTTGGTTAATGGTCGGTGGCTGCAGGAGACTCAGGTTGTCATTGGCCACTTAAGCAATGTCATCAATATCTGGAAAGCTGAAGTGTCCACTTCTGTTTCGCACAAATTTCACCAGCGTCTCACCACCTTCTGACTTCAGAACCTGGAAATCGCACGTACACACACACACACACACACACACACACACACACACACACACACAGAGTTCTGAATAATTGCTTTGATTATTATATAATGTGGAAAAGGTGAACTAAAAGTTTCAACATTAAGAAGTGTAAGCGACATTGTATTGATCAGATCTTATGCCTATGTGCATTTTCAAAACCTACAACAGGTTATTTTTTTTTTAACTTATTGTCCTATTGGACAAAATTATGACCATGGTACTGCATTCAAAACATTTCCTTACCAGTTCATTGTAGAATAATGACTAGCAACATTAATACTAATATTAATTTTTGTAATGATAATAGTTACAGTAATGATAATAACAAGACAAGGGGTGAGAGTGGTTTCTCTGTAGCGCACAAACAAGAAGTATAATCCAATCCGTTGTTTTAACAAGTAATCTTTTAATAGTCACTGAAAAGTAAGTAAGGCATAAAAAGCACAATGTAGATCTGTATGCTGAGCCAGTTTCAGATAAGTCAGATCAAAAATGTGCGTAAGGAGGAAGCACAATTGTCATCTCAGTAGATCTGAATCGCTTCCACCGGCAAGATTTTAGATAGCTAATATATGGCTTTCCTTCTCCCATATTAATCTTCAAAGAAAGAATAGATCTAAATCTACAGTTCAGTGGCTGGGGAAAAAGAAACAAAATATTAAAGACTGTGATGTGCATACCTTGAAACAAAATCTGCAACAATGTTTCATCTCTGCAGTAACTCACGCTCACAAAGTGCCGACTTTTAAAAATTCTCTTTAGATTTCAACAGCTGTATGTCTTTAACTGGACCATGTAATTGGAATACCATAATTGTTTGCTTTCTGTCCAAAGACATCGACCTGTTGCGAAACTGTAATTGATAACAAAGATTCAGCAAGCGTGCGTTGCCGTGGAATCTAAAACCAGTGGCACTTAAAACTATTCCTGAAATTTCCTTTTTGCTGAGAATGTTCCTTTCCGAAACACAAACAGTAGGGCACACAATATTCTTAGTAGTCACAACACACGCAGTAAAGCTTGTATAAACAAAAAGTGTCAACGAAAATGCTCCATGTAACGTTTATTTGTTATGTGCGCTACAAGAGAAACAACAAATTACCGCTTTCGTTTCTGCAGAAACCCACGACTATGATTCGTTGTACACGTAAGATCATGAATGCATGCCGAGTTTTGCGAAATATAAGAGACTTGCCTGTACTCTGTAAACTTAAGAAAGTTTCCACATTTTCATGCACAGTTGAAATCGTATTGAAACGTTTGTGCGTTACTACAGAAACAATCGCAAATGCCCACATTTGATTCGCATTTAGAGAGAATCAATCATTATTTACTCTTTTACTGAGTTTTATCCAGTAAATCTTATCTATTTTTAATAAACAATAAAAGCAAAATTGTATCCTTACCTCAGTTTACTTGCCAAACACACACACCAAACTGGAGATGCCGACACTTGTGGTGACGTCAAGCAGATGTGACGTGCATTTCAAAGCATCGGGTGGAGACGAGTCAACCAATGTCCAGCTTGTGTTTGAGCATAAATGGGCCATGTGCCGCTTGTCACGTACACATTTTCTTTGTTCTCAAACACTTTAGATTCAGAGGATGGGGCCAAGATAATTGACTTTGATGATGAGCTAGAAGGATAGGTTGTGTGCGTTACACTAGGAAGCAAAACGTGCCACGCTGTAAGCACCTTCAGAGAAACTTGCATTCAGCTTCATATTTCAACAAACTGAATCGTGAGCAGGAAGAACGATCCCCAAAGATGCATTTTGGGTAATTTTGAATCAGTTGAAGCACAACTGTGTTGTGTGGGTAGAACGGAATGCAAGCGTTATCTGTGGAAACTAATGAAACGCACGATCGCCATATTTTTGGATGCACCAAACACAACTTATTGCATGAATTTTTGCAATGGCTTATTGTGGGTGGGATTAATGTTTTATTTGCTATCAGGACACACACAATTCATTTGTGTGTCGCTTGTTCTGATTAAGTTACACTGTTGTACAAGTTTCAACCCAAGCAATGTCCCACTTTCTGGCGCCTTTTTTGTCACAACCACAGACAAAATAAAAACAATAAAAAATCAGGCAAACACAAATGGTGATGAACAATGCTTTATTTTGTTGAAGAAACATGTCGCCAAAGCGACTGAAATAAAAAAAAACTCCACCAGCATATGCAGAGGCAGCTATAAGTATAACTGAAGCTGAAGTGAGGGCCCTATCATTCTATTGGGCGATTCCAGTATTGTAGACGTGCACATATATGTTTATATTTATAGCTACATGTAAGATCATATGACATATGACACTTAACTTTAAGCACACATTCTGAATAAACATTGAAAAAAGTGCTGAAATACAAGCATAAGACTGAACATCATAATTCTAAGTATGTGTGTGTGATGTGCGTGTGCACGCAAAAACAACATTTCTTCATGTTGACAGCTAATTGTTAACCCTTTGACTCCCACACCATATCCATCAACTGCAAAACCTTAACCCATTGACTCCCTCACCCTATCCACCAGCTTCCTCCCGGAAGTTACAACATAAACATAATAGCAAACTGTAATTTCCAAATTAAGATAAATTTGGATTAGGCTAGATGTAGGCCTTAGGCTATTGCAAAAAATGAATGTTTTTAAAGCCTATGCCCTATCTCATCTGATGAAATTCTAATGTCGAAATCATCACTGAATCAGCAACAAAGAAATAAACACACGATACAAAACGTAGGCATACGAGCCAACAATTCACAGCTGTTCACAAACTGAGAAAGGAGACCTCTAGAGGTCATGCTTTGGTACTTATTTATAGGCCGAAACGACGATACGACACATGTTACAGTCTAACTCTTAAGTCGACAGGTGTCAGTCAATGTCAATTGATTTGCGCCCAACGGCCAATGATCAATCATCAATGCATACCTGAAGAGGAAAAGTCGCGCTCTTGTTTCCTACGTATCCGTAAACAACTGAGCTTTGGATAGATAGAACTCGACAGTCTAGTTCATCCTCCTCCATCGTTTCCGTTGATACCTTGATAGATTTTCGTTCACAAGCGTTTGCGTTATGTAATGTACACTAACACTAACAGCGTTGTGTCCGCCGAAAGGATAACACATGCAACTTCCGATACGATTGTTAATTTAGAGTTTTTTCCCTTCGCACGCAACCAGTGGATCACATGACCATGTTTTGACGGGCTGCGATTTTCTATGGTGATCTTTCATTGTATAGAAAAGATTATCTATAAAATTGATGTATCTTTATAACTTGATTATGTTGTAAATCTTATCAACATGAACATCATTATTATATTGTAGCGTCTCACTCTTGTGAGTGATTAACTTCCCTTGTTTTGTTTAGATAGTTACTTCCCTTGTTTTGTTTACATGGTTACCACTTCCGTCCTGTTCAACGGATGGTCAAAAAGATCGCATTAAAAGTTGTGGGACCTATCTAAGGGTTTCCCGTGTTTTTTAATTGTAAGAACTGTTTGTTGCATTTCTACATTGGTGACCCCGACGCAGAACAACGCAAGAAATGGCTCAAGACTCTTCTGAAGCAAGTATTCTGGCCAACTTGGTGACTCAAATGCAGGCTCTTGCTAGTCAGCCAGCCAGTGAAGTGAATTCAGTGTCTGTAAAGCTTCCAGAATTCTGGATTAAATCTCCAGAAGTGTGGTTCGCGAGGGTTGAAGCCCAGTTTGGCACCAAAGCTATCACCAAGATCAAACAAAATATGACTATGTTGTCAGTGCACTCGACATAAACACTGCTGATGAAATGCAATCAATTCTCACCAATCCACCAGCTATGAACAAATATGACACTTTAAAAAGTGCTCTCATCAAGACCTTTGGAAAATCCCAGGCCCAGAAAGATGCTGAACTACTCAATCTTAATGGACTTGTGACAAACGCCTACTGCCCTCATGCGCAAGATCAACGCACTCAATGATGACCCACAGACACTGAAGCGTGCATTGTTCTTATCAAACCTTCCTGCAGACATTCGAAGCATCCTTGCAGGACATAACATTGCTGATATAGTAGAGCTTGCTGAAGCTGCGGACCGTATATGGGAAACACGCACCGCCAGTGTCCAGCAGATTTCAATGGTTCCATCTGACACACATGCTGGGACCATCAGCCCATCTGTGGAAGCTGTATCTGCAGCTAAAAGATTTCAGCGAAACCCCCGCTCACCTCAACAGGGCAATTCAAATCCAGCTTCACTATCAACAGCACAGTCTTCTGTGTGTTTCTACCATCTGAGATTTGGACCAGATGCCCGTCGCTGTCAGCCTGGCTGCAAGTTTGCATCTCTTCTGAAGAACAAACAAGACACATCATTGGCGGGAAACGGCAAAGCCGGTCGCTAAACGTGGTAGCGGCCGGCATCTCAAGCTCAAACACGTTCTCTGTTTTAGATCGTCGCACTGGCCGATCCTTCTTGATCGATACTGGTGCTGATGTGTCAGTGTATCCTGCCTCTGCAAAGGATCGCAAGACTAACCCACCCTCTACACCCCTTTCTGCTGCCAATGGAACTTCCATCAAAACCTGGGGCAAACGCAACATCACATTGGAAATCAGTTCAAAAAACCTCTATTCACATGAATTCTATCTTGCTGACGTAACTCGTCCCATTCTTGGTGCTGATTTTTTCATCACTCATTCACTCATCATTGATCTCAAGGGCAAACGTCTCCTGTCCTTGGACAATGTTTCTACTTCTCTCAAAAGTACAGATGCACCTTTGTCTGTGGCAGGCCTTTCACTTTTTCCCCACAACGCGTACTCTGATCTTCTTCAACAGTTTCCAGAGTTACTCACACCACATTTTGACTCCACTGTCAATAAACATGGTGTTGAGCATCACATCATCACCCATGGCCCACCAGTTCATGCTCATGCCCGAGTTTAAACCCAGAAAAAACTTGCAGCTGCCAAGGCTGAATTCCTGAAAATGGAAGAGATGGGTATTATTCGTCGGTCCAACTCACCTTGGTCATCACCCCTACATGTGGTTCCCAAGTCGAATGGCCATGGCGACCCTGCGGTGACTACAGACAACTCAACACTGCTACCAAAGATGATCGATATCCTTTGCCTCACATTCAGGATTTCAACAATCACCTGGCAGGATGCACCATTTTCTCCAAGATTGATCTCGTCAGGGGCTATCATCAGATTCCTATGGCACCATCTTCTATTGCTAAGACTGCCATCATCACACCCTTTGGCCTCTGGGAGTTTCTCCGCATGCCTTTCGGCCTCAAGAATGCAGCCCTAGGCTTTCCAGCGTCTTATGGATGGTATTCTACGGAACATTCCCTTCACTTTTGTCTACGTTGATGACATCCTTGTTGCAAGTCACTCACACGAAGAACATCTTGAACACCTGCGCAACTTTTCCAACTCCTTTGGCCAATGGACTGGTCATCAACAAAGGCAAGTGTTTTTTGGTGCCAGTGAGTTGGATTTTCTTGGGCATCGCGTCACTGCTCAAGGACTACGTCCACTCCCTGACGGGTAGCTGCCCTCTGTGACTGTGCTGCACCTGCTGATCGCACCAGCCTTCAACGGTTTCTAGGGATGATGAATTACTATCATCGTTTCATCCCACATGTTGCGGGCATCCTGGCTCCACTTCATTCCCAAGCAAGCGGTAAAGGACAAACCATTGAGTGGTCGGCAGAATGCCAAACTGCATTTGAAAAAGCCAAGGAAGCACTCAATGAGGCGGTACTGCTACATCACCCTCAAACAGACGCACCGACAAGTCTCACAGTAGATGCATCCAACACTGCTGTAGGTGCTCAACTTGAACAACATCAAGGCCAGTCCTGGGTACCGCTCGCCTTCTTCTCCAGAAAACTTTCTGAAATAGAAAAGAAGTATAGTGCCTTTGATCGTGAACTTCTTGCAGCCTACACTGCCATCAAGCATTTCAGACATTTTTTGGAGGGACGACCTTTTGCGCTGTACACTGATCACAAACCCTTGACGTCAGCTCTCAAGAGTCAAACTGACCGCTCCCCTCGGCAGACAAGACATCTTTCCTATATTGCTGAGTTCACCACTAACATCCAGTACATACAGGGCAAGTTCAATGTGGTAGCTGATGCCCTTTCACGTTTCAGCACCAACTCCATTTCTGAAGAACACTGTATCTCCTCCGTGGGTGACTTCAATCGTCTTGCTCAAGATCAGGTTCAGTCTGGTGAGATGGAAGCCTATCGCACAGCTACCTCTGGTCTCCATCTACAAGATGTTCAGCTTGGGACATCGACCCTGCTCTGTGATACATCCACTGGTGTCCAGAGGCCAGTGCTACCAAATTCCTGGACTCGCTCAGTCTTTGACCACATTCATGGACTCTCACATGCAGGTGCACGTCCCACTCAACGAGCCATCAGCCAACGTTTTGTGTGGCATGGTATGAAACGTGACATACGCAAGTGGTGCAAAGAATGTCATGCCTGCCAAACCTCCAAAATTCATCGACACACAAGAGCACCACTAGTAGAACGTCCACTACCAAATACCAGATTCTGCAGTTTGCATGTGGACCTTGTTGGGCCTTTGCCAGCCAGCCAGGGCATGACCTATCTCTTCACCATCATTGACCGTTTCACCAGATGGCCAGAAGCCATTCCTCTCCCAGATGCTCATGCTTCTACCTGTGCTACAGCTCTCGTCCAGCACTGGATCGCCAGGTTTGGGGTTCCAGAAGACATTATCTCAGACCGCGGCAGGCAGTTCACCTCAACTCTTTGGGCAGAGTGTAACAAGCTTTTGGGCATTGAGACACACACAACTACAGCCTATCACCCCAGGCGAATGGCATGGTTGAGCGCTTTCACCGTCAGCTCAAGGCAGCACTCAAAGCTCGCACTACTAGCCCTGACTGGGTTGCAGAACTGCCCATGGTTTTGTTGGGAATTCGTTCTTCTTGGCGAGTGGACCCTGACTGTTCTCCAGCTGAGCTGGTCTATGGCTCAACTCTTCGCCTTCCTGGTGAATTCCTTCAGCCGCTTGACGCACGGGCTGTTGAACCAGACTCTACATTTCTCAAACGTCTTCAACACACCATGCGCTCAGTACAACCTCCAGCACCAAAGTCCCATGGACAACAATCTGCCTACGTTCCAACAAACTTGGCCTCAACAGGTTATGTCTATGTTCGAACTGACTGTCACCGGCATCCACTTCAGCGACCTTATGAAGGCCCTTATCACATCATTGACATCAGTGATAAGTACTTTACCCTAGACATCAAAGGCCGCTCAGAGAAGGTTTCAACTGATCGTCTCAAAGCTGCTTTTGTGACATCGCTCACATCTTCAGATGACAAGAGACTGGGTTCATCTGCTGAGGCATCACCACCATCACTATTGCCACCAACCTCCACTGAGTCAATGACTGGCCATCATCATCCCCAGTCACACATCCAGAAACCTTGACCCGCTCTGGTCGCATTTCACGGTTACCAGCAAGATTCTGTTGACAGTCATTCTCATTCATTCCTTGACAATTCGCTACGTAGTTGTACTCCGCTGGAAGGGGTAATGTAGCGTCTCACTCTTGTGAGTGATTAACTTCCCTTGTTTTGTTTAGATAGTTACTTCCCTTGTTTTGTTTACATGGTTACCACTTCCGTCCTGTTCAACGGATGGTCAAAAAGATCGCATTAAAAGTTGTGGGACCTATCTAAGGGTTTCCCGTGTTTTTTAATTGTAAGAACTGTTTGTTGCATTTCTACAATATCATCATCATCATCATCATATCATCATTATTTTCATTATTATTATTGTTATTATTATATTATTATTATTTATTTATTTATTATTATTATTATTATTATCATTGTTAGAGTCTGATGGCCTGAGACCACAACTTGTCAAGTATAATTATGTGAGCATACTGTTACAATCCCAAGAGAAGGAAAGAAATGTTATCTCCCTTGCATAGCTAAGAACAATAAAATAAAAATAAAAAAATCAAGGGGACAAAATACACGTCTCGCGGGCCTCAGTAGCTCAGTTGGTTTGAGCGTTGGATTCACAAGCTAATGGTTGTGGATTCGAATCACAGGGTGCGCTACATTAAAACTGGCCCTCTCACTGTCCTATCATAACATCATCGTTGTTCTGGTGGAGTCAGTAGGCCTATAGGATTAGACAGGTCCCACTTCCCTGGGATGGTTATCTTCGTCGGCCATATCACCCGAGGTGGGTGCCGACGTAAGAATGCACTGTCTGGTCTAAAATACAAAAGGAAACAAAACAGAATTTTTTTAAGGAAACAACGCAAAGAAAAAGAAGAAGATGAAGACAGAAAGAAGAACAAGAAGAATAAGACAGAAAGAAGAAGAAGAAGAAGAAGACAGAAAGAAGAAGAAGAAGAAGAAGACAGAAAGAAGAAGGAGAAGAAGAAAACAGAAAGAAGACGAAAAAGAAGAAGGAAAGAGAGAGAGAGAGAGAGAGCTGATAATTGGGAGAAAGAAGAAGAAGAAGAAGAAGAAGAGAGAGAGAGAGAGAGAGAGAGAGAGAGAGACGGACAGACAGACAGACAGACAGAGAGACTGACAAACAGACAGACAGACAGACAGACAGGCAGGCAGAGAGCTGATGGCTAGGTATCAGTCCCAAAGACCCTCCCCGAGCGCCGTCAGTTCGTAATTTGGTCCAGCAGTGGGAAAGTCCCATGTTTTTGGAGTTCGTTATGAGTAGAACTCGTCAGACCTGCTACCTGAGATTAACTACAGGAGAGGGGCATCCAACAAAGACGCTATAAATAGAATGTCTTTGGCATCCACACACGTGTCTGTCTCTCCACCAACCCTCCCCCCCCCCTTTTTTTTTTTCTTTCGTGTTTTTTTTTTCTTTCGTGTTTTTTTTTTAACTTGTTTTTATTCATTTTTAAATACATAGCATTTACAAACATCTTGAAATGTACACATTGTATAATCAACAGATCTAACAAAATGTAGAAAAACAAGCATTCGCTGCAATACACACACACACACAAACACACACACACACACACACACACACACACACACTCATATATATATATATATATATATATAAATATATATATATACATACACAACACACACACACACACACACACACACACACATATATATATATATATACACACATATATATACACACATATACACACATGTGTATATATACGTACATACACGCATACACACATCAACATATACACATGTGTATATGTTGATGTGTGTATGCGTGTATGTACGTATATATATACATGTGTGTATATGTGTGTATATATATGTGTATATATATATGTATATATATATATATATACATATATATATATATATATATGCACACATATATACATACATTTTTTTTCATCAAAGATTCTATGTGCATGAATTTACAGCCATTTACAATTACAGTGGAAACCATTTATAACAGGACCGGTTATAACAGGAATCCAGATATAACAGGGCTTTTTTCAATCCCCATTTTTTCTTCCTCTTTGTCTCTATTAAAACTTATCCGCAATAACAGGGAGACAAGAGGGCTCGATCGGTTATAGCAAGGATGCCGAGACGGGCTCTGCAGCAGAAAGGCCTAGGCCTAGACTCAGCACGCCACGCAGTAGGCCTAGATCTAGATCTAGGCTAGCCTTGGTATACTGTGTACTGTACACTGAAATAACGCTTCGCAATGCGAGCGTGATGCGCGCGCAAGCATGTAGGCCCTAGGCCTGAGGCCACTGAGTCAGTGACTGACTGCGCCATCATTCACCCCCTTCCCACTATGAGCGAAATGACGGAGTGATCGTGTTTTTGGGCCTAAAAATTCAAAGTTCTCGATGAATCCTGTAGCATTCCCACTACCAGACCCTTTCACTCCTAGCCAGCTTTGAGTGATTGTGCACGGTCAGATCACTCCGTGGTCGAGATTTGTGTTCAAACATGTTTAAACACAAGTGGCACCTACTGCATCCATCGTGTCCAATTTGCATACCGCGGGAAAATTTTCGGTTGCGTGCGAGCCTTGCCAACCACAGTCTGAGGCGAGGCGAGGCGAGCGTGGCCCACAGGAAATGCTTGGGTCAGCTCCCCAAATAGATCACTCACACCGATCACCCAAATGCATTCCCACTATTTTGGAGTGAAAGGGCCCTTTGTCGCTTCACTCCTGAGTGCTCCACGATCACTCAGAACTTTCACGCACAACTTTCACTCCGACAGTGGGAACGCGGTTTACCATCTGATACGCACTTCTTCTGCCGTATGCTCCCATTAGTTGGTCGTGCATTGTTATCTCCCCTAGCTGGTGGTACTCGTCTTGATACTGGTCTCTAAGCATCCACTCTGGATAGGACAGTAGCATCCATTGCTATCATCAGCAGATGATCTGTTCCACTTGAAATTGAAAGGGTTACCTTGACCTAGTCTGTATACCACTGATGGTAGGTTATTTCTGTCCGTGTAGCCGTGTCTTACGTCAGCATTGGCTCCCCAACTTATTTCTGGTAGTCTTACCGTTTCTGTGTTTAGTTCCTGTCTTGCTGTGATCCACTCGTCTTCGTTGCTGTCTACTTCTACATCCCAGAACTTCACGAAGTTTTCAGGGTTACTAAATCTTTGTATGGTATCTTTATGAATCCTCATATAGATCTGGCTATTTGGAACCAGTGCTGGTATCATTGTACCGTTTGCGCTGATGGCCTTGCTTTCGAAGCTTTGTCCGTTGCTGAACACTATGCTGATTGCTTTGGGTCTCCAGGCAGTGTACTGTCTTGTATGCTTGAGCCATGTTGAACCCACCACATAGTTTTGTAGGTGACTAACAGGCACAGTGCAAAGACCGCTCCTATGGCCATATCCGTCTCGTCCAATGTAAATGGCAGGCGTGTCGTAGTTTTCCACTTCGAAGATAAAGTTTCTTCTGAACGTTTTGGTGACATAGTTGTTGGGACTAGTGTTAGCACTAGTAACGGTGCTATCAACTCCAGCCATAATAATCAACTGTTTGCAACCAAGGGATTCACCCTTCTTTTATAGATGTTTTTGGCCAATGGCTCTTTTTGTTTTAACTTTTAATTTTCAACAATAAACAACCAATCACTCGCATTCTTACTCTGTCTTCTTGGCCTTGACCATCTTCTGTTCCTCCTCGTCTTCCTCGTCTCGGCCTCGTTTTCGTTTTCTGTCTCCCCTGCCTTCAATGTAGACGTTGGTGACATTGCCGCTGCAAATGGACAGCCCGTCTGGCATATCCTCTTCATCCGTTTCTTCCACCAAAGTGGGTTCAGGTTGGTGTTGTGTGAGTAGTTCTTGTGGTGTGTCTGCGTAAAGTTCTTGTAGTGTTGTGGGTGTGTTGTAGATTGTTCGTGTGACATTGTTTTTTACCTCCCAATCTTTTTTGGTTTGCTGGTATTTTTCTTCGAACTCAGTGTCACTGATGTCATCCAGATCCCACATCACGTCTGCGGAAGCATCTATCTCTGCCTGTTCGTCATGCGTGTAGGTCTCCGTTGCTGGTGCTTTCTTGGGGCTGTCTTCAGGCTGTACCCCGTAAGGTGCGTTGTACCTTCTGGGTCCTGCGTGCTTGATCAGGAACTCCCTCAGATCGTGCTCGTTGAGCTGGCGTTTCAAGTTGCATGTGTACGTGGCCCCAAAGCGATGCATCAGGCTGCGGTTCTTCATTGGGATCTGTTCGGATGAACAGTACTTCCAGGGCATATGATTCGTTGCCATGATGACAGGGTTCTTTTCATAGTTTGCAAGTTTTTGAATTTTATGTTCACCTTTGTGACCTCGCCACCCATCACCTGCTTATACTGCTGTGCTGTTTCGGCCGTTATCATTGGCTCGTCATGAAACAGTGCTCTTTTGTTGGAGCAATCTCCAAAAGGGAAGGACTGATTGTTATCAACCCTTCCCCACAGCACAGCAGTACAAATCAGGTTGGCTAGCAAGGTCTTGCCGGTGTTGCTTGGCCCGTACAAAATCAGAGTGTTTATCTTTTTTTGTGAGCAGTTCAGTATGCTCATGATATCACAGGCCATGTCTTTTGGCTGGATGCTGTTGTTTTGACAAATCTTTTCTAGTTCCAAAACACCCTCACGCAACTCTGTTTCGTTTGGCTTTTTGTCCTGGTTGTTTTCACATTTCTTATCTAGCAGTTTTCCATAGGCTGTTCTTAGTGTCTCGGACTGAATCAGGTCAGTCACCGAACGCAGCATAGAGTCAAAGTTGCTGGTGTTCATCCATCTTAACTTGATTTGGATATCCATTTTGTCATTCCACTCTTCTGTATTTGAGACGTTGTGTAGAAGACACGTCTCGTACAGATTTGCTGGAGTTAGTTTGATCATTTGGAAACTTTGAGATCTTTTGTTTGCAAGTTCTGTCTTGCTCTGTGGTGTTTGTCCACATAGTCTGGAATCCTCTGTCTTCGGTAATCATGAGGATGTAACTTTTTTTGAGGTAGGCAAAAAAGGCCTTCCACGTTGTTTTGAGCTGTTGCGTACCGTTGGCAGCAACCTCGTCTCCCCAGAATTTTCTGACGTGCTTGTTGAAATCCCGGGTCCAATTTCCGGGATTTTTGCACGTTGTGCATCCTATGTGCAAATGAAACTGATCTCTGATACTGCCTTGTTGCAGGACCGCTATGTAGCGTCCCTTAACAAGTAGTTTTGCTTCTTTCAAGAACGTTCTTATGACATCCTTGTTGGGCCTTTGCCCTTGAAAGTCAAGGATGGTGGTTCTGTGGTACTGGATAAACTGATTTGATGTATCGTCTAGTCTACTCTGCGCCATCTTGAAACGAGTCGCTTGTGTTCCGGAAGTTGGAATGACTGCTCCTGTTTTTGCTGGCGGTTATATAGTGTTTAAACGGAAGTGATGTCATAGCGTCACTTGGAAGTGACGTCATTATATGCAAATTATATGCAAATACCAAAAACATGTTTGGACGCATGCGCAGTAAGCATGGGCGGGGCTAAACTAAATAAAGAAAAGCACGTGGCTGAGGGTAGTAAACAAACACGCTAACAGTGACGAACAAAACAGACACTTCTTAGTAACTGAGAAGAAATTGAAGCAAATTCCGTCCACACAGCTCCCCAGAACTCGAACGTTTTCCTACGTAACACATGACGTGTATGAGGAAATGGGTTTTGTAAGTTCATTTTAGGGGGTGAAGGTAGTCAACTTATGCTTTCCGTTGACTTTTCTTACAGGAAAAGCATGATGTAGTTTTAGAGAAATTATAGCTTGGTCCCCCTTCAATGGGAATCAGTACACCCCACACTGTCTCCGCATCCTGGTTGTCTCCTGCCTGGGGCATAACCAAAGTTTGGACAGGGGGACATCAGTTTGTGTTCAAGACTATTTATCAAATAGTATGAACACTTGATCAGAAGCCTTTGTATTTCTCGACAGTTTGCCATACACACACGCTGCATTATTACTGTTGAGAGCCCCTGACTTCGTGCGCAGATCTAAATTGCAGATTGATAACCTCATCCCTTCATCCCTAAACAGTTGATTACACTCCGGGCTGGCACGCGGTAACTGGGGCCTTGACTAGGAGATCCGGTAGATCTATGTAAGTTACTTGAACCTTGCTGAGAATGAGAACAAAAGATGAGAAGGAAAGGATGGTGCTAATGGAAACTGCATGACTGCTATCCCATGCTTGGCCTCTCTCAGGGTGTGAAAGAAATAGCGCCAGAAATCTGTGGTCAGACCTATTATTGTCTGTAAGCAAATTTGCGCGCTCATTCTTTCTGGGTTCTACTGAAAACGCACACGTCTAGTTTGAGAGAGTTTGTCTTTGACGAAATAATGAATTTTAATTTATTATTGCTGGATATAAACGAAGAAAAGAAGGAGGCTGTAAGACAACTGTTTGAAAGCTGTGGTTGGGAGTGGAAATGTGAAGTGCTATCACAAGTTACAATCAGTGAAGCTGACAGTGTCAGTGAGAGTAGTTCTGTGTGTGTTGCCAACATCTCCTGTGTAGATACCACAGCCCCTTGTATACCTACTTCAGTGGCTACACTGTCCTCAGCAAGTTATAGATTTACGCTGGCGACAGATGTAGTGTGTTCCTCATCTGGTGCTAGTGTCAGTGTAGGTGATAGATCTAGTGTTAGTTTACAGCATGCAGTTAGTCAGGGCAGATGCCAGTTTTGTTTTTGTGAGCCGTGTATTACTGCAAACTGTCAGAGGTGGCTGGGTAATGGACAAGTCAGCACATGTTAGGAATTCTGGACTTAGGAAACAGATATATAGAAAATTTTGGAACATACTAAATTCTAGGAATGCGTGGAGACATCTACAATATTTTCGAAAGAAATGGGTGACTATGGGGCGTGATGGTGTAGATGAATGTGTGGTGACAGCCCTTCGTGAGATAATGCCAGACAGTGTGCTGTCGCTTGTAAGACTTGTATCCTAACCCATCTGGTAAGCCGTACATGGGACATAAGTGGTGGTGACTACAGGTCAGTGTTGTGTTCGTATTGTGCTCCGATGTGTGTGTGTGTGTGTGTGTGTGTGTGTGTGTGTGTGTGTGTGTGTGTGTCTGTGTGTGTATGAGTACGGTGTATGTGCGCACAGCTTGTGTGTGCATATAGATCTATTGCATGTGCTTGATTTCTTTTCATACACTACACAATTTTAATTAAGCTGATCGTTTAATTCCCTGGACGTCTATATTGTAGGCCTTTCAGGTGTGTGTGTGTGTGTGTGTGTGTTGCGACAACATGCCTTCGTTGTTTTCTTTCCACGTGCTTTTCTATTTTTGGATGGCGCGCCTGTCAGATGTCTCGTCATGTTTTGTAGCCCCGCCTCTAAGTTCGTCCAATTCAGATTTTAATTTCCTAATAAATTCATATACGCACATTTTTCGATAAAAATATAACAACAGTTTAAAAGCAGGGATTGAGATTGTACTGTGTGACAAATATGAGCCAGGTAGCTCTCCGACAGCGTCCGAAATCTGTAATTAACTCGGAGCAGACAGCTGGTGTTGCTTCGGCAAACGTTTGAATTCAAGTGACTTCCGATCTACTTCCCGCCTTATATAGTCCTGCTGCTTACTGCACACTTACACCAGACCAGATTTAGGCCTAGATCTACTGTTTATCAAGAGTTAGTTGATCAGTCCTTATTTCCCTTGATATCTGATATAACAGGGATCTGATAGGCCTATAACAGGGATTTTGATTTGGTCCCATCATCCCTGTTATATCAGGTTTCCACTGTATATGTAAGGCAAACATTCAAATATAAAGACGCAGGTCATATAGAAATCACGCATATATGTATCTCATAAAGAAGCCAAATGTCACATCAAACTTCATTTGAAAGTCACATCAAACTTCATCTGCTACCAGGGACAAATATGGCAACCATTTTTCTTTAAAAGCGTGTGAATTCCAGCTCAGTTTTGCATTATATTCTTCTATTTGATAATTTGATAATTTTTGGTAAGATATCTAGTAAAAGAGATGGTGTTTGGTAGATTTTTTTCGAGTTTACTATTGTAAATATATATTTTTCCTAAGATTATTATTAGGTCAAGTATTGGATCTGTGTGCATGTTTTCGTCAGCGCCAAATAAAATTAAGGTTTCAGTCAGTCATGCTAAAGTGTGCGTCAAAATGCCCCATGACTGACTAGTCAGTCATCGTCATTTCATGATTTTTCACATCTCCAATTTTAGACAGAGGTTCCCCCATTTGCTCCAATCAGAAAGTTTGGTGTATCAGCTTCAAATATTCATGAGGTTTGAAGTGGTATCTCAATGGGCATTGGTCAAAGAACTCGGTTAAGTGACCCACCCAACTGTCACTTTCATTCGACTTTTCAAGATGGCAGACGACGAATCACAACCAGGCCCAAGCTCGGGAAAAAGAAAGCGTACACCCAAGGATTTTCGGATTTTCACTGGAAAGATCCTAATGTAGTTTTAGAAATGATGGAAGATACAGAATTTCTCAAGATGTATGGCGAAGCATCGTCAGATAATTCTCTGGACGAGGAAGATGAAGGCGATGAAGTGCGGCGTGTCGGTGCCGACGTCAACATCGCTCAGATTGTGCGAGCGAACGCTGACAGAGAAGAAAGAGCAGAACTAGAAACAGAATTTGAGGATATAGATGACCTAGACCACCAGCAAGGTGACGGACAGTCCAGTGAATCAAGTGAAATGAGGGAAAATGAAGAAGAGATACAAGAACCGACGTCGGAGAGCACCGACAATGACAACTCGGCGAGCTACGCCCAACACACGAACACACGCCTTCACGTGGTCAACGATTGTTGATAGCTCAGCAGTCCGAGCGAGAGGACGGGGCAGAGACTGACGTCATAACCTATTGTCTTGTGCTGTGGCCAACTTCGCTGACTGACGGTTTAGGTTACCGAAAATAATAAAATATATCGAAAATATGGAAATCGCTGCAACATAATTTCTTTTTGCTGAATGTTAGTCTACATGGTTTGCAGAATCTTAAAATCAACCCTAGGACACATAGGTCACTATCCTACTACCTGAAAATTGGGTCACATTACGCAATACCTTGTACAAATGACCGACTTTAGAAATATTTATGGAAATATATAGAAGTTGCACCTCGTTGGAAAGGTCTTGAAAAATTACGTTCAAATCTGTCATCAAAACAGATGTATAGCAAATATTACAGCAGAGAACGGCTTGTTTTTGTGTGCCAGTCATGAATCAGCATGCGTAAGGTCTGTTTGTCCTAGTATTCCTCTGTTGCCTCCTCCAGCAATGTCACAAAAGAATTTGTACAAGTAACACCACGGCAGTTACCATAAACAGTGGATCAGGCCTGTCAATGTTTCTTACAGCTACATCTCCCTGAATCACAATGTGTCCTACAGCTGCATCTGATGATTTGAAGAAATGAGTCTGGAGCAGGAGGCAGATCAGCCATGCAAGGCTCAGGGGTCGTCATTTACACGCCATCCCCAGTCCTCTGGATTCAGGTTGAGGTCCCGGTGCATCCATTGCTAGACTTGAAGGTGTGCCTGCATACTATGATATTTGCAGGCATCACTGGTTGGTGGTAGATTATGGACTTGTACAAAGCTGGTGCTTAAAGCCACTTTCTCTGTAAACTTCTAATAGTGTAGTTCATCCAGTGCATTGATGCGGTTTCCGTTATTTATGGAGATGATGACTTTCTCACCTACAGACACCACCTCTTCCACTGTGGCTGTGCATTTGGAAAACACGCCAGCATCTTCGTGAAAGACGTTATCTGCCTTCA
Organism: Monoplex corrugatus; assembly: GCA_030674185.1. Lineage (NCBI taxonomy): Eukaryota > Metazoa > Mollusca > Gastropoda > Littorinimorpha > Ranellidae > Monoplex > Monoplex corrugatus. The sequence continues at coordinate 40,214,747 of CM060311.1, forward strand.
GCTTCCTTTGTGTGGCTGTGCCTTTTCCCACTCCAAACAACACTGAGGTTGTATCACATCCTGTGATGGCAAGCACAAACAGTAATGTCTGGCAAATCTCCTCTCCAAGGGCCTGCTGTGGTCACTAAATATCCCGTACTCGCTGGGGGTTTTTTCTCTTAGACTTTGAATCTGATCTGAAGATGATAGTTCTCAGATCTGGGCTAATATGGTGGCAGAGCAAAACCAGGAGATCGGTGTTTTCTCCAATGACCACAAGAGGATGATAAGTTGCACGTCTGATGGAAGCCTCAACAATCAGGAAATCTGCATCATTTTGGCTGTGAAATGTTGGATGTCCATTTGCCAGAAGCATATCACTAAGCACAATGATAAATCTCTTGCTTGTTCGCATGGTTTGCCGGAAATTATCCCTTTTCTGATGATAAAACCATGTCAGCATTGAAATTGACTGTAGTTCCAACAACACCTCCTTTTCCAATCTGTCCAATACTTCTTTGGTAACTGATAGCGTCTCACCTTGAATCAAGTTGATAACATTCACGCTTTGTCGTGTGTAACTCGTCAGATTCGTACTGCTGAGCGTCTGTTTGAGCCATGGCATCCCTTCTGATAAATGTTCCTCTGATATAGCTGTAATCATAGCATTCAGAGCAGCATCAACCAGAATGTGACCTCTGAAAGCCCTTGCCATTGCTTTTCCAGTCAGCATGTGTCCAACAGTATTGGGGGCATACACAACCTTAAGCACTTGCTGAAGTCCAGAACCCCACTTGATCCTGCCTATACAGCCATGGAAATTCATTTGAGTGTGAAAGCCTCCCAGATGGAGAACAATTGATTTCAGGTCGCTATCTTCAGGCTCTTTCTAGACGATCAGCTGGGACTTCTACCAAAGTGTTTGGTCAAACGTCAGCACAGGATTGATTCCAAGACATCTGGCTTCAGCATACACAAACTGCAAAGTAGAGTAAATGCACCTCATACTACTTGGATTGAGATCAATCATCAGAAGGCAGAACATAGATGACCACCCAGGATGTTCTCCTCAGCTCAATGACTTCATGAAACCTGATCACCTTGGTCTTGGTGAACGCAAAGGTCAGGATAACTTCCACAGAAGGCCCTGTGTTGATTGGGGATCCTCACAATAGAAATCATGCAACGGAGTGTATCTGAAACAATCAAAGTCCTGTCTATGAAGGTTGTAAAAATGGATGTTGATCTTCCTAACTGCTGTGACATCTTCAAGTGTTCCAGATATTCTTCGAATTGCTTGTTGCCTTCTAGTACCTGGGGTAATGACAGCAATTGTACCCATACCATGGAATGTACTAAACCCATCAAGAGTGCACACATTGTGATCAACATTATCAGCAACATATTGTATAATGTGACCTTTTGTTATGCCGGGAATGTCTGTTCCCTGGGTCAGTGCTGCAGATACTTTAAACTTCTTTACTTTAGAATGCAATATACAGAATCCAAGCTGGAACAAGATGTTAGTTAAAAACTGAGATGCAAACTGGTGGTACATTTGAACAGCTAGGCCAACTTGCAAAGGAGCCATGAGTATTTTGGGTCTTGCAGCTTGTATGATGGCTTGGTCTATGGCGGCTATTTTCAGATCGTTCTCAATTCCACAGAAGATTGTCTTCAGGAACAACTGGTGAGTCAGGGACAAAATTTAAGTTCCCTGAGACAGACTTGGTCTTATCCGATCCTGGCTACACATCCTTGATAGCAAAACTCCTTTTATATCACTTTCAATCGATTTTGTGGCAGTTTCGTATTAGGTTCAGTTTTTGTTGTTGTTGTTGGTTTTTTTTTTTTTTTGTTGTTGTTCTTCTTTGCATCTGAATCTTCTGTCTGTGGGGTGTCAAAGTGCTGTCTGTTCTAAGAGTTACCACAGAAATCTTTTTGCCTCTGCTTGATATTAATATATCTAACCCAAAATGTTCAATAAGTTTGTTTTTCATATGTTTTGTAGTGTATGCACGAACTCCATCCCCGCAAAACTCCTGCACTTTTGATACAAGATCAGACAATGTGGCTTGTTCATCATCATTCTCGTCCAAATATTGGCAGACTTTTAGAAAAACTTCCTGCCTAGCCTGTTGAGGATCTTCATAGAAAGTAGCTGGTTTTGTTTTCTTTGCATCGGTAAATCTATCAGAACTACTTCTGTATGTTCTAAAGTTGACACTGAAGGCATCATGGTACACAGCATCCCATGCAATGAGGTCTTCCCAACATGTTGACTGAATTCTGTCAGATACTGTTTTTGCCCAGCTGTCATCTCATTCCTTGGCAAACACCTAGGATAGCTGCCTGAAATCCCTCGTGTGGTTTGGTTTTCACTGGGAAGGCTTCATGTCCTTTTCTGTGAGTATTGACATCAGCAGTGGTGCCACAAAACAGTGAATCCTTGGATCATGGGCAGGCTGAAAGGATCATCTGGATGGCCTTGGGTCATCTCTATAGGCGCTTTGTTTCTTCTCTAGATATTATATCTTTATTGCTTTGGCATTTGTATAGTCAATCCGGCATTTTCTATGTAATTTCTGTCCTTCAACAGTCACAATGTTAACATCACGCTGTGTGCTGCACCGACTGACAATCTTACATCCAGTCTCACCTAATTTCACTGTTGGTTGACCATTGTCAAGGGATTCTTTGCAAATGACGCAGTTTGCTGTACATTCGGCTGCAAAATAAGACGAACGAAAGCTGTTACATCACACAGAATACAGAATATTTTATTGCCCTGTTGATATACAAAAGCTGTTACATCACACAAAATACAGAATATTTTATTGCCCTGTTGATAAACAAAAGCTGTTACATCACACGGAATACAGAACACTTTATTGCCCTGTTGATAAACAAGAAAGGGCAGTTTAATGGGAGGCGTGGAGATGGAGTGCATTTTAAATGTTCAGTGAAATACAGTGATACAGACTTTACAATATGTTATACATTACACACACACCACACACACACATGCGCACACACACACACACACACACATACCACCACCACCACACCATACCACACCACAAACACACACACACGCGCACACACACACACACACACGCACACACACACATGTACGTTTAAACAAGTATCCATCATCCAGAATAATAATCAAAGTTTTTCTTTTCCGTTTTTTTTTTTTTAATTGACAAGGAAAAAAGATGCTGGGAAACTGAATTGATACCATAATTATCTAACTGATTAAGAAACATAGCTTCTCACATTTCAAATTCAAATTGATAAAGAAAACCAACAACAAAACAGACGATCAACAGCAAAGTAATTAGTCAAAATCATAAAAAGCATGCGTACTTAACATTTTTATCATTATTATATCATTGATGCACACAGATAACTACATAAAAGTATTGTATGGCGAGCTAGGTCACGTAACCTTTGTGTTACAGAATAAAAAATATTCAAGAAAACACAATACTCTTAACTCCTATCTGGTTTTCTTGTACGGGGAGATCTGCCCTGGGATTTTGACTTGCCTGCTTTGCCATAGTTTTTCAGGCATTGGACGCTTCCATTGGAGAGCAAATTTGACAATGGAAGGGTCCACACTTCATTAGCATGCATTATCAGTTTTAACACACACACACACACACACACACACACACGTGCTACGGATCATCCCTATAATGCCGCATGTCATTCAAGTTCAAGAAACAAATTATTGAGAACTTCAGTATTGATCCCAATTAAAAAAAATCATAATAAACATAAAATAAGCCTTTGCTTACCTGCAAATATTTGCTGCCAAACTTGCATTCAAACGGCCAAAACACTATTCCAAACGTGAAAAATGCAACCCGCTCGTAGATCAAAGTATGTCCGTGGACCGCGCTTCTACCATAGTATCGGTATATCGCGGTAAACGTAACATGAAGATGAGAGTTACGCTTTTCTCAGTAGCGGATGTAGCCGTTTATACGTCAACTTCAAGTGGCACCCCGGCCGCGATCTGTATGGTACGCCAGAGCGGTCACATCGCATACACATCACAACGCTCGTAAATCTAATTAGTTAGTTGTGACAATATACCAAACTTTTGTGTGTCCTAGGGTATTTTTCTTGTTTTTGGTTATTTTTTCCTTGCCTGTGAGAAGAAGAAAAATTCTGTTGCAGAGATTCCCATTGAAAAATTATATTTGGTAGACTAGTTAGGTTGTGTGCGCGTGTAATCTGCCCAGTGTGAAGTGGGCGTGGCAGTGTGTGTGTGTGTGTGTGTGTGTGTGTGTGTGTGTGTGTGTGTGTGTGTGTGTGTGTGTGTGTGAGATACAAATACTAGTAATAGGTACTGATTGTACTTAGGTGTATGTGTGGTGTGTGTGTGTGCATTTCTCTCTCTCTCTCTCTCTCTCTCTCGTGTGTTTTGTGTGTGTGTGTGTGTGAGAGAGAGAGAGAGAGAGAGTGTGTGTGTGTGTGTGTTTGTGTGTGTGTGTGTGTGTGTTTCATGCTTACATCTAGGACTTTTAGGTGTTACAACAGGCATGCTGTGACACAAAATCACAAAATGCAAGGGAAAAAAATAATTTTCAACTTCATAGGGCATGTGCTATAAAAACATTAGATAAAATAAAGTTACAACTATCATAAATGAAAAGTGTTCAATTCCCTTTCAGAAAACCATAGGTTTTATATACTTTCCTTCAGTAGTTTTTATGCTAGAATTTTTTGTTAATTATTACCCTCCACAGCCAAAAAAACCTTGGCCAATAGTTTCACCGAGCAAAAAATATTCATGGCATTGAAAAGGTTCTTACGTTTGCACAAGTCGCGCAACTTGACTTCAACACGTCTCCTATCCTTTCCCAGAATCTGTTGACATGTGGACACTTCCAAAATATGTGATCAATGCTGTCTTTCGTTTCCAAGCAAAAGTCACAGTGGAAGCTATCCACAAGTCCCATTTCTCTTAAAATGATATTAGTTCCTAGAATTCTATGCACAATGCGTATTTGAAACCATTTTAGTTTACATTCTTGAATTTTGTGAATTATCATAAACACTTTTTTCCATGGGACGTTTGTTTCCAGTTTTTCTGACCATTTAGAACAGGAATTTAGAAGTGTGTCATCTGTTGTCAGAATATCATAGTATAGCCGCGCTCTTTTTCATATTGAGTGAATTGTTTTCAGTGCAGCAGGAATATCACGTGCACAGCCACTTGGTATGTTCAGTTTTGTTTCTTTTATACATGTATATTTCTCAATCGATGCTCTGCATCCGTTATAAAAACGAAAATTCACATTCACACTGTATTTTCTATTAAAGTCATCATGTGTCATAAATGATCCGTTATCATTTAAAAAATGTGCAATGCAATAAACGCCCCATTCAATCCAATCAACAGATTTTATTACATCATTTCCGATTTTAATTTTTTCATTAAATAAAATTGGTTCTGAAAGTAAGTCTGTCGGTGACACTAATTTTATACTTCTGCAGAAATTGTTATATGCTTTAAAAATGTGTTTCCAGAATACATTATCATTAGCTTGGTGTAATCCATAGCTAGAACCATATTTTTCTATTTCACTTAGAAAAGGATAGACTTCACTAGAAATTTTTTCCATTTGTGTTCTGTCGTTTAAAACTTTCTCAACCAGGACAGTTTTAAGGCTGTAATAAATGTCTCAATATCTGGCATATTCAAACCTCCATTTTGTATATTAGAGTTGTTTTTCTTTTGATTTTGTCGCGTTTGCCTTGCCAGATAAAAGAAAAACACATATTCTGAAGATTTTTTACAAATTCATCAGGTGGATCTGGGAACAGAATCCACAGGTGAATTAGTTTGGATAAGATAAGAGATTTTAATACTGCAACCCTTCTAGAGGTGTTATACTTCTTTTCACCCAGACGTTAAACAGAGCTCTCGCTTCCGACATTTTTTCTGAATAATTTATTTCTTCACATCTGTTTAAGTCATTTGTAAACCAAAACCTAAACTTTTGAATCTTTTGGGATTCCAGTGTATATTTAGATGCTGCATATATCTGATATTTGATCCTTTTTTATTCCCTAACCATACTGCCTGCGTTTTGTCAGCATTCATAAAAAGTCCTGAAGCGCTTCCGAATTTTGAAACAAGGTGTATAGATTTCTCAAAAGATAATTTGTCTCCATTGTTGATTAATTGAGTGTCATCAGCAAATTGAGATATTTTATGCTCTTCATTGTTCACCACAATGCCTTTCACATAACTATCTTCTCTTATCATGATTGCTAATATCTCCGCACATAATACAAACAAATAAGGAAAAAGGGGGTCACCTTGTCTACAGCCTATTTCCATAGAGAACAATTTGTAGTTTGGCCGTTAACAATTACTGTTGATTTTATGTTTTTGTGAAACGTTTCTATCCATTTGCAAATATTTTTACCAAATCCATATGCCTTTAGAACTTTGAATAGAAAATGTTCTTTCGTGTTCTTTTCTCCCTTTTTTTTCGCTTTTGTTTTTGTTTTTGTCTTCTTCTTCTTCTTCTTCTTCTTCTTCTTCTTCTTCTTCTTCTTCTCCTCCTCCTCCTCCTCCTCGTCCTTCTTCTTCTTCTTCTTTTTTTCTTCTTCTTCTTCTTCTTTTTCTTCTTCTTCTTCTTTCCTCCTCCTCCTCCTCCTCCTCCTTTCTTCTTCTTCTTCTTCTTCTTCTTCTTCTTCTTCTTCTTCTTCTTCTTCTTCTTCTTCTTCTTCTTCTTCTTCTTCTTCTTCTTCTTCTTCTTCTTCTTTTCTTCTTCTTCTTCTTTCCTCCTCCTCCTCCTCCTCTCTTCTCCTCTCTTCTTCTTCTTCTTCTTCTTCTTCTTCTTCTTCTTTCTTCTTTCTTCTTCTTCTTCTTCTTCTTCTTCTTCTTCTTCTTCTTCTTCTTCTTCTTCTTCTTCCCTCTCCTCTCTCTTCTTCTTCTTCTTCTTTTTCTTCTTCTTTCCCTCCTCCTCCTCTCTTCTTCTTCTTCGCATTCTTCTTCTTCTGATTGTTGTTATTATTATTACTATTATTATTTTGTCAGGTGGTATGACGCTGCACAGTATGCATACTCTGTCTACAGTTGTTAGGCAATGTATGCTGTGTGTGTGTGTGTGTGTGTGTGTGTATGTATGTATGTGTGTGTGTGTGTGTGAGTGTGTGTGAGTGTGTGTGTGTGTGTGTGTGTGTGTATACGGTGTGCGTGCGTGTGCGTGCGTGCGTGCGTGCGTGGTGCGTGCGTGTGTGTGTGTATTTCCAAACTTCAGCCACCGACATGACTTACAGGATCTTTAACGTGCGCATGCTGTATCCTGCATACGTATATACATGAAAGGGGTTTAAGCACTGGCAGGTCCGCACACATGTTGACTTGGGAGATTGGAAAAATCTCCTCCGTTTACTTACCAGATGCTTGTGTTGATTAAACCCAGGACCTTTCTATTTAAAATCACACATTTACCCACTTGACTGTCATGCCCGTTGTTAAAAAGAGTACTACTTGGAATATTTTCATATCAACCATTCCCTTTTTCTATTTTGAAGTCTTCTGTAAGAACCCTTTATTTGACTTTCCAACCCTTTTTCTATTATTATTATTATTATTATTTGCGTTTCTTTTTTCCAGAGAAAAGTTGGATGTTGGATTTTTTTCCTGGTATTTTTAATTTATTTTATTTTCGTCTTTTTTACAGTTCATCTTCTAGAATTCCAAAAGACTGCATTATATACATGCACCAAGAGAAACAATTTGGTGATAACCATTTTCTCAGAGACGTTTAATACTGCCACTGATACGTTTATTTTCATTTATTTTAATCGTGTTAAACTCTAATATTTTCTGTCATGGTGTTTATCACTACCAAGCCACATTGCTTGTACTTTCTGTCTATTTAGTATTAATCAGAAATCCCGTCAGAAATATGCAAAATTATTAAATATTCATAGTGCTGCGTTAATGTCCGTATCTTTCAGGGTGAGAGTAGTGTCATCATCATTTGTGTCATCTGCAAATTGTTTTATTTAGTTTAGTTTCCTGGTGAATATCATTTTCTGTTTCATTGCTTATTGTAACCCCTTTGATAATATTAACATTTTTATTTCTTATAGCAAATAACTCCACCACTAGTATAAATAATGAGGGAGACGGTGGACATCCCTCACGTCTACCCCTTTTCAATTTACACGGTTTAAAAACCCCACCATAATGATTTATTGCACTATTTGTATTTACCAGCAGGGTTCTTATCCATTCTCCTCAAAAGCGAGGATCGAATCCATAAGCTTGAAACTATTTTGAGATTTCTGAAATGGTAATCATAGTTAAGGTAAACTTTTCTCCAAGTAATATTCCTGGAAGATTATAACAATGATCACCTGCTATCAGTTTTGATATTACTGTATTGTGTCTCAGAGCAAGTGTGTTGGCTAAAGTTATGTAAAGGTACGTCATTTGTTCAATATTCTCTTGGTAACCATTTTTCGCTTTGTGTAAGAAAGCAGCAATGCCTGTTCTAGTGTGTTTTCAATGTACATAATTCTTTTGAAAGAAGAAAAAAAACGAGCCAATCAGTATTGCTTTAGTATGCATTTTATTTATGTATAGAATTCTATGGATTATCGCTCCTGGGGACCAAATCATTTTCCATGTCTTTTAGTGCTGCTGCTATCTCTCCATTATTCGTTTATTTACCTATTCATTTTCTGTTTGTTGTTTACAGTCTTGTTTATCTAGTTCATCTTATGATGGAGTTTGTGATGCATGTGTCATTCCCTGTTAGGCTCCTTTTGGTTTTTTTCTGTGTGATGTGCAAAATTTGACCTGTTCATTTAGTACATATATTTTTTTTTTCAATTATAATGGCCCTGTCTCCTGTTTGTTGTTGTGTATTATATTGGTGGTTGCATCACTTTCCTTTAAGTTTCGGAAATAGGAATTGTTATGTTCTATGACTTTCAGTTGGATTTCTCTTGTTTCCTTTTGTGTTTGCAAGTGCATTTGGTTCTAGTACAGTTTTCCTTTTAAACTTTTCTGATCGTTTCCGGCGTGTTTTTGTTTTGTTGTTGTTGTTGTTGTTGTTTTTGTTTTGTGTTGTATTTTGTGTGGTGTTTTTTTTTTTATGAATCAGATTATTTTGTGGTTATTGGAGTTCAATTCTTCTTGAGTTGTTTGCTCTGATTATATAGCGTTTTTATCTTACGTTAATATCGTTTGTAGTAGATAAGTTAGATGTGCTTTTAAATGAAGCTACGTTATTGATTGTATGGATGTATTGTATGTGTTGTAGTGAGTTGTTATATTTCCTAGTCCCTCCTACTTCGCCATTAAGTTTTTAAAGGTGATTGTTTTGTATTGACCGGAGCTCTGAGAGAGAGAGAGAGAGAGAGAGAGAGAGAGAGAGAGAGAGAGACAGACAGACAGACAGACAGACAGACAGAGAGAAGAGATAGAGAGAGAGACAGAGAGACACAGAGAGAGACAAGAGAGAGAACTCAGAACTCAGAATTGTTTATTGTACATCGGCCTTAGGCCACAATACAAACGCATGGATGAAATGGGGGAAGGATTCGGGTTTGACAATTCCATACATATTTCATATTAACACACACATATATATTCCAGTACAATACGTAAACATGTAGGCTACATGTACACAAATATACATAAAAAGAATATACATCTGCACAATAATCACCGCAACTATGTTAAAGAATCAAAAGATCTCTACGTTTTGTATTGCATCGCAGATATTTAATCGTAATATCAGAATTATGATTTACATTACGTCTTTTAGTTCAAACAACTATACATCAGTTAGATAGACAAAAAAATCATCTGATCAACAGTTAGATCATCAAAGAGAAACAACTGGCATTAACTCTCAGCCAAATCACTTAGTTAAAGTAGTAAATAATCAAACAAAGCCTCCTATGTATCAATCGTCCGATCAAATTAATCGATGACCAATAAATTCCTTAGTAAAGTATAAATCAATGAATTTACTTATCAAAATGATAATCGTCCATCAGTTATCAATGGAGTACTTAGCAAGCAAAATGATAATCACCGGCCAGCTCAATCAACCAAAGACTCATCCACATTGTGAAATCTAATCTATCAATTGATTAAGCATCTAACCTATCAATTAATTAACCAGTGAATGTATCAATCAATCATCTAATCAATCAATCAATAATCCATCAACCAAACCAACCAATCAATCACTAATCTATTAGTAATCAATCAATCCATCATTCATCAGTTAGTCGATCATTCCAACAAATCAAAATATCATCCAATTTACTGCCAAAATCCATACAGTTTACAAACCCGACATTCCGCAAGTAATATCCATTACTCACTGACATAGTTCATTTATCAACAAGCCATCAATCAACAATCAAACATTCACCCAATCAGCAAACAACTGGTCAGTTTGGTAATAAGTCACCCGATGAAATAATGGCTTCATTAAACAATCAATCTGTCATCCAAATGATCATTCACAAGTCGGATTTTCGTCAAAATAATCACAAAAGGAATTAACAGTTAATCAACCAAATGAACAAATCGTGGACCCTATGTCACCTTTTAATCGTGGGAAGACTCAGAATTTGAGATCACTCGACATGTACCTTACTAAAGTCACAATAAATCATACAATATGAAGAGGAAGGGAGGTGGAGTGAGGTCGCATTAATAATTAAATCTATGATTGAACAGTTCTATAATCATGTCTCAGGACTTGAGAGCACTCCTTGAGTTTTCAATAACTGGTATGAACATGATGACATACAATAACACATACGTTAATGTCCAAACCCTTGACTCTAATAATACAATATTGAATGGTTACGATCCATAGCAACTCTAAAACAATAGGTATCCATGTTGGAAATATATTTTTCTTTTTCAAAAATTGTTTTGAAAGATCTGTAGTTCCCGTACCTCTCGCGATCTCTGATTGCTCCAGTCCATCCTTGGATATACAAGTCAACAAGTCTTTGTCTGAAGATGTTTAAAAATGCTTTTACATCTGCTACTCCTTGCTGCATCCATACCATGTTAAATCCAGTCTCGCATAAGATTTTCCTTATATCTGATACCCAACAATCATTTCCATTTATGTTAAGTTCTAGTAGCAAACAGTAAGCTTTGTGCGGTAATCTTTCTACATCCATTTGCAACAGTTTAAACCAATATCTTAAGCATGAAATACTAGACTTTATATATAGAGGGCATCTTCCCAGATCAGCATATACCATCGTGTTTGGTGTCCTTACAGGTACACCCAAAAATCTTTTGCATGCCATTAAATGTACCTTTTCAATTGCTGCAGTCTGTTTAATCCCCAGACTTCAGATGCATGTAATAGTATGGGCTGTATCTTCGCATCAAATATTTTAAAGAAAATCCCTATTGTCATTTCCTTGTATTTCTGAAAAGCCATGTTGAGCTGTACAACTGCTTTCTTTCCTTTCGTTGCTAAATGTGTAGTGCCTTTTCTGACACTTACCATTGTTGTAAAATTAAAGCCTAAATAACAATAGCTGTTCACCACCTCTAATCTATTTCCATCAAAGAACCATTTCTCCTGCTTTCGCAGGAAACCCCCTTTCCTAAACACCATAATCTTTGTTTTATCAATATTTACAGTTAATTTCATGTTGTTACAGCACGAATATAGAACATCCAATTGATTCTGTAAACCATTAGGTGTAGTTGAAAACAACATCACATCATCTGCAAAAAGTAAAATAAATAATTCCATAATACCTGGTAGTAACTGAATACCATGTTTGCCTTTGTCGGCCATGTGATTTGCTAATTGATTGATGAATACGGAAAATAATGTTGGGCTCAGAACACAACCCTGTCTGACACCAACCGGACATTCAAACATTTCTGAGAGATCGTTGTTCACACGGATACACGAAAATAGTGACTTGTACATAGCCATAATTGCAGCAAGAAATTTCCCTTTTGCTCCCACGTGTACAATACATTGCAGAAGTTTGTCATGTCTGACAGAATCAAATGCTTTCTTAAAATCGACAAAAGCAACATATAATTTTCTGCCTTTCTTGCAAAGACATTTCTGAATGATGGCATGCAAAGTGAATATATGATCAATGGTTGAATATTTATTACGAAATCCTGCCTGACTTTCTGAGATCAAATTATTATTTTCTAACCAGGTGTACAATCTCGTGTTCAATATTGAAGTATAACATTTTGATATTATGCTTAATAGAGAGATACCTCTATAGTTGTCCGCAATTTCAGGATCCCCTTTCTTGTAAATAGGAATAATAATGGCTTTTGCCCACTCTTTAGGATATATCCCTTGGCTAAATATTCTATTAAATAATTTTGAGAGAAACATCTGAATATCTTTATCGCTGTTTTTTAACATTTTAGCTGAAACATTGTCTATTCCGCTTGCTTTCCCCGTTTTAAGCTTATCAATAGCTCGTTTAATCTCATCCTTAGATATGTCTCTGTTTAGCACGTGCTCTGATTCCTCATTTAAATCAATCTTAATATTACAATGTACATCATCGTTTTCTCCATTAGTTTGAAAAACGCTTTTGAAATGATTGAACCACACATCAGTACTGATATTATTCCTGATTTTGTCTTTCTTTCCACAACCCATGCTTCTCAGCGTTTTCCAAAATTGTGATGAATTATTCATTTCCTTTGTTAATGATTCCGCTTTTTGTTTTCTAAAGGCCTTCTTTTGTATTTAGTAATCGTCGGTATTTTTTCCTTGCTTCCACATACAAAATCCTATCTTCTTCCTTTCTATTTTTCCTGAAATAATTGAGTTTCTGCCTACTTTCTTTTTTTGCTTGCTGGCACTCCTTATCAAACCATTCGGATCTTTTGTTCTGGTTGAGCTTAAACGTTTTGTACATACATGCGCTAGCATCTCTCAGACATTGTACAAAGATATCCAAAGCACTATCTACATCGCTATGTAAAGTAATGGTGGCCAACTTCAGTCTCTTTTGAATATCTGAGTTTTTCAACATTTTGTGAAAATCGGCTTTTAGTTCTTGTTTCCAAATAAATTTATTACAAAATTCGTTATTTTCTGAATGTACTGCACCAAAATCACTTTCGGCAATACCATTTGTGACTTCAGCGGTCAAAACCACTGGTAGGTGATCAGAATCTGTCATGTTCTTCACATCAATAACGCAGCCCCCGATTACCTGTCAAGCCTACTTGAGATCTATGTTCCCTCACGTACCCTCCGCTCTGCCTCTGATCCTCTGACTCTTCGCTTTCCACGCACTAAGCTCAATACCTATGGTCCACGAGCCTTCTCTGTTTCTGGTCCACTCTCCTGGAACAAACTTCCTCTCTCAGTCCGTCAGCAACCTACTTTTGTCTCCTTCAAGTCCGCTCTCAAAACTCACCTTTTCTCTCCTGCATAAAATCCTAACCTCACTCAACCCTCCCCTCTGCAGCCTGTCTCCGCTCGGAGGGAATCACATGGTTATAATATATAATTGTATGCTATGCTCTCTATAATTTTCCATTGTTTTATTCTTGCTTTTATTGCTTTTATTCTTTCTCCCCATTTATAGCCATGCGTGTGTGTGTGTGTGTGTGTGTGTGTGTGTGTGTGTGTGTGTCTGTATGTGTGCGTGCGTGTGTGTGCGAGCGTGCGTGCCTGCGTGTGTGTCTGCTTCAGCGCTTAGATTTGATTTTATCAAGATTTTGCGCTATATAAATATTGTAATTATTATTATTAATTATTATCAAGTGACTTAATATGTATGGATGAAAACAAATCGGTAGATACAATGAAATAATCAACGGTGCTAGTTCCAGAGGAACCAATTAACGTACAACTGTCATCAAAGTTTGATTCGCACAGCCCATTCAATATAATACATTCAAACATATTGCATATCTCAATTAGTTGATTACCAAAAGTATTAATACATTTATCCTGCGAATTCCTTGGAAATATGTTATTGGCTGTGACATTCACATCAAAGTCGCTGCTGTCACCCTAACACTATAGTTTTCACGCGCTGTTCTTGCGTTGAGATCACCATTTAACATAATGAAGAAATCATTACATAATTCATATAAGTCTAGAATGCACTGTTCTAGTACTTCCATACCATATATGCCTTGCTAACTATTCCAGTAAACGGAATCACATGGAGGGATATATGTACAAATCAATAGTATGTCTTTGTCTACGGAAAACAGGTCTTTGGCAATTTTAACCAATACCGTATTTTCGTGTTCTGTTTGAATTTGCTCAATAAAATGCGAAAAGGACTTTCTTATCATTACAATTACTCCCCCAGAATATCTCCCTTGGTGAGATAACTTTCTGGCTTTTGATGTGAATATTACAAAATCGTTGAAAAGTGCTGATTCAAATTTAGTCGCAACAAATGTTTCAGTCAAACAAATCAGATCATGTGCGAGAAGAAAACTAATAAAAATCTGTGTTCTCTAATTTATCTAACAATCCATTTACATTGTAATTGATAAATTTGACGTTAGATTTATTTATGACATTATCATGAGAGTTGGTCTCTGACCCTGGCACTGGTCCAGTCTTCCAGTTTAGAGGGGAATGATCATGAGATCCAGACGACAGAATACATTGGTCTTGTATTGTGGCCCGGCCGATTACCTATTTTTTTGGCATCTGAGGCATCACCCA
>CM060311.1:40234448-40236948 GCA_030674185.1 Monoplex corrugatus
TTCTTTCATTCATCTTTCTTTCTTTCTTTCACTATTTCTTTCTTTCTTTTCACACTTTTTTTCTTTCATCTTTCTTTCTTTCTTTAGTTTTCTTTCTTTCACTCTTTCTTTTTTTCTTTCTTTCTTTCACCCTTTCTTTTTCAAATTTCCAGTGTTTTTCGGATGCCTGTATGCACGTTGTTTTGCCCACAGCAAGACGGCATGTTGCTGCACAGTCTGCATGAATGTTTTCATGTTCCCGTCAGTCACAGGACACTGACAATGATTCACAGGACCTTTAACGTTGCTGATTTGATGTTCTCCGTGCGTAAACACACGGAAGGAGTTCTGGCACTGGTAAGCCTGCACCCATGCTGACCTGGGAGATCGGAAGAAAAAAAACACCACCACCACCACCACCACCACCACCACCAACAACAACAACAACAAACAACAGTTGAACTAGTTGATCAGGCTCAGGGCCTACTAGGCTTTAGGCACGCTTTCAGCTTACCTCATAATTATGATTACTACGACCGTCTAATATCAGGCGTGAGTTGTAAGTTGTGTTACGCGAGACCAACAACGTTAACTTACCATCTGTCTGTGCTCTCTCTGTGCGAATGACTTATGATAATCGACCCCAATCCAATTTTTGTAATGCAGCCTGCTTCCCTTTCCCGAGCTGTTCTGTTTACCTCTCGCAGAGCTCATATCCAGTCTCGACGATAGAGCGTGACGTTATTTAATGATTCTGGACGGACAGAGCGTGACGTTATTTGATGATTCTGGAAGAAAAGGGCTGGAAACGGCAGGGATGCCTCCTGACTGTCTTGTTCAGTGCCAAAGATATACATGTATATATAGAGGGAGAGGCAAATCGCTGTTTTGCAGACTATATCTCGCTGTGGTGGCAGTTATGTGGCCCAGAGATGCAGTAGGTTCTGGATTACACAAAACAGTGTTTTCA
The DNA here is from genome assembly GCA_030674185.1 of Monoplex corrugatus. Classification (NCBI taxonomy): domain Eukaryota; kingdom Metazoa; phylum Mollusca; class Gastropoda; order Littorinimorpha; family Ranellidae; genus Monoplex; species Monoplex corrugatus. Next base: position 40,235,398 of record CM060311.1, read on the forward strand.
TCAATGACTGTCGATTGGTGTCGGGAGCTTGCGAGGTGAGTGTCCCGAGAGTGGCGAGGCATTGGTGCTCCGGATCCCATCCTCACCCTCGTGGTGGTATTTCTTGTTAACACAAAGCAGTGTTTTCATCACTTTGGAAACGTGTTGCCTCCCTGCAGAGACTGATTGTTGAAGACCGTGATCACCAATGACAGTTGCGGAATGACCCATCTCTGAGCATGCGTCTCTGTTCATTATCAATAATCAGCGGGACAGAGGTTAGAAGCGCTCCATAAGTCATTGTCAACGTCTTGCATGGCCCATGGATTTGCTTGTAACGCCTGCTTCCTATGTACACACACTCTCCCAAACTACTCCAGTTTCTATTACGAAGCCTGCCCCCTCATCACCCTCAGCCCCCCCCCCCCCCCCCCCTTACACAGACTTTCCCAAACTATTCCAGTTTCTATTATGAAGCTGTAGGCGTATGTTGGAACCCAGGAAAACCTGTCTTTTGTATTTGTGATATCATCACTGGCTGCAGCAACAACAGCACGGCAGCACACCAGCACCAGCACCACACCCGCACCAGCAAATCAGAATGACCATCGTGGTCATCATTATAGAATACAATGACTTAACGTTGAAAAAAAATAGTGTAGGTGTGCATGGTCACAATTGTTATTAATTAAATGTCAGAAAATTGTTCTTCTACCACATTTTTAGGCAGAAATTTCATATAGATATAGGATACCAAAAACCATGACAACCACAATAACAACATCAAAAACACCACTACCAACAACAAAAGAATATAAGTAAACGCACACTCCAACGCACGCACGCACGCACACACACAGACACAGACACACACACACACACACACACACACACACCACACACAGACACACACACACACACACACACACACACACACACACACACACACACACACACACACACATACACACACACACACAAACGTGCACGCGCCCAAAAACACAGACACAAACAATACAAATAAAACATCAACAAACAACAATAGCCACGAAGACGATCAAGCTTTCTGAGTACGTGTCTGCTGATTCAATTAAGTGATTCCGTATTCTTCGCACAGGTCAGCACGGTAAACAGAACCAGCCCATGGTTGATTGATACCACTGAATACACTAAGTCTTCCATGAAAAACGAACGTAAGACAAATGACCACTTGTTCTTATCAGTATGGTTGCTTAATTCCCGGAGATTGTGTTTTTGCACGCCTGGTCTGCGTGCATGAAGTTTTATTCGGCTGTTGTCCCGAAGCCAATCTGGAAGGATAAAAATGTCTCTCATGTGTCAGAAAATAGCTCAGGTCAGCGCATTTTATTTTGAGCCTAAATGCAGAAGATGTACTTTGACAAAAAACCTGAATCATGAGACTGCCAGTATCACAAAATCTGAACGAGAAATACAACAAAATCATACAAAGACACTTGTGATAAAACATTGATTAATCCTTTGACTCCCGCACCCTATTCACCAACTGCAAAAACTTAACCCTTTGAAGCTGGTGGATAGGGTGAGGGAGTC
>CM060311.1:40241948-40244448 GCA_030674185.1 Monoplex corrugatus
GATTAGGAAAAGACAGGCAACATTTATAGGCCATTTTATGAGGTAAGGGGAATTGGAACACCTGGTCACAACGGGAAATCTGGAGGGAAGGAGAGCACTGGGTAGACCCAAGGAGAAGATACTGGACGGACTTGCAGAGTGGCTGAAGACAGGGAGGGTGGAAGAGATGCTTGAGGCAACAAGAGATAGAGACAGATGGAAGTCCATAATCGCCAACGCCATGCAGCAAGGCACCTGATGATGATGATGAATTGGTAGAGCCATGGACTCGACATCTGATATCTTGAGTTCAGTCCCAGCCTCAACACTAAACACTGGCCTGTTGGCTGCCCCCATCTTTATGTTTCCATCATTCTGGGTGGTGTCAGCTTAGTGTTTGATAGATCAATTCTCCCCTGTCCCCTGCCCCCGTTTCAAGACTTTGCTAACGCACAGGGTTTTGTGCAGGCTCAGGAAATCTGTCAGATAATTGCTCGCAGATTTTAGGTGGAGCGCATATGGAGTTATCCGAGCGCGGTGAATCCCTCTTGAAATAACTCCAACAACTCCGATCAGAATCCGTTGATGGCACAATGGACAACTAGGAAGAGACAGCAACAAATCGCTGTACCTGGCGACAGGTTGTACGTGCAGGCCTCACCAGTGCAGACCTTTTTTTTTCAGTGATTAGATAGAACAGAAAGAAGGAAAAGTGCAGCAAGGACCTCCCAGCTACGGCCATCAGACCTCATGTGGGTCAGCTGTGCCAAGGACTGCCCCTCGAGAATCGGCCTGCTCAGCCTCAACCAACGCTGTTGGAGAAGAGTGGCAAAATGGTTCAGACGTTCGCCTGCCAATAACTAAACTCGAGGTTCCAGGGTTCGCTCTCCGTAGAGGCCTTGACTTTTCTCCTCACTTTGACCGGGAAATCGAACTGAACATCTAGTCCTTCGGAAGGGGACGAAAAACGAGTCGGACCCGTGTGCCTTCTAAAGACCCCGCGGCAATTGAAAATCGTGAAGAGCAGGGCATTGCCCGGTTGCCTTGGTATAAAACAATGGAGAGATAGGTTGATTTCTCAGGTCTCACCCCTTGAAGACCAATTAGCCTTCAGGCCTTTCAGAGTTTTGGTTTAAAAAAAGTGAATATGAATATGAATTTGAAGCGAAGAAAGGCCGATGGGCGCCGCCCTCGTGGCACCGGTCCCGGAAAAAGTTGAAATCTCTGCCACCTCACTCCCCTACGACCCCAGGGTATGGAACTATCTAGGTAGGACCTCAGGACATGGCCAGCTCAAGGATTTATGTGCAGGCTTAAGGCTTGTACCGTGATCATTCTGGATCTTCTCCATCATATGGCACCCATGACGTTAGTGCATGTGGAATTCATTCCGAGCGCGGAGACGTCATCTTGAGAAATTGAAATTGAAAATTGAAATTGAAATTGAAACGCTGTTCCACATCCAACTGAGTCCTTGACCGGGCACATCCACTGTCTAATCGGACAGACGAAGCCCTCATCAAACTTTTTTTAGCACTGCGGTCAGGCCAAAAGCATTCTCTAAAGATTTGTCTCTTAACAAATAACTTTAATGTCAGTGTTTTTGTTGTTGTTAGTGGTGGTGATTTTGTGCGTGCGTGTGTGTGTGTGTGTGTGTGTTTGTGTGTGTGTGTGTGTGTGTGGTGCGTGCGTGTGTGCGTGTGTGCGTGCGTGAGTGTGTGTGTGTGTGTGTGCGTGCGTGCGTGCGTGCGTGCGTGTGTGCGTGCGTGAGTGTGTGTGTGTGTGTGTGTATGTGTGTGTGTGTGTGTGTTTCGCTTCGAACAAAATTCTTGGGATAAGAATAAAATTGAGATCCTACCGCCGCTACTCCGTTTCGTATAAAAACAAAACAAAACCAAAAAATGCATGTATTGGTAATCGACAGATCGAATCAAAATCTAGCAATCTAATGGACCCTTTGAAGATCTTTTCTCCTAAATTAGAAGACAGGGGCTTAAAGGATTGACGTGGTGTGGCCATATGCCGGCATCAAAACGACATCATTCTGGGAACGATGAGATGAATGAGAAACGTTAGAAGACCAAAGGGGAAAATGGTCAAACAAACATCAAGGCATGAACTGGGCCCCTGAGATGGACTTTGACTTTGACAGAGCAAAGAACGGAACGGCCAATTTGTGCAGAACTCGTTGCCGTTTCATCTGGCATCCCAGTGGCCAGGCTTGGAGAGAGAAAAAAAAATCCCATGGCATAAACACACACACACACACACAGGCACACACACGTACACACACACACACACACACACGCACGCACGCACGCACACACACACACACAGGCACACACACATATACATACACATACATACGCACACACGCACGCGCGCGCGCGCGCGCAAACACACACACACACACACATGGTTTGAAACACACACACACGCATGCACACAAACAAACACACAAACACATACATATGGTTCGACACACACATGCATGCACTCGCGCGCGCGCGCGCACACACAC
>CM060311.1:40249448-40251948 GCA_030674185.1 Monoplex corrugatus
CTTCAAATCCATACTCAAATATATTCACGTTTTTCTTTTTTAACCAAGACTTCAGAAAAGCAAGAAGGCTAATTGGTCTTCAAGGGGTGGGACCTGGGAAATCAACCTATCTCTCCAATGTATTATACCAAGGCAACTGGGCAATGCCCTGCTCTTCACCATTTTCAACAGCCGTGGGATCTTTAACGTGCACAGCCAGAAGGCACACAGGTCCGACTCATTTTTCGTCCCCTTCCGAAGGACTAGACGTTCAGTTCGATTTTCCACTCAAACTAAGGAGAAAAGTCGAGGCCTCTACGGGGAGCGAACCCTGGAACCTGGAGTTTAGTTATTGGCAGGCGGACGTCTGAACCATTCTGCCACTTCCTAAGTCACCTGTTTGACATGACTTGCACTGCCAGACAAAGGTGCTCCAGTGGAATCCCTATTCACGTCTTTCACTTTTCTTTTATTCATGTCTTGAAGCATGACGTTCTTAGGAAGATACGACGGTGGTTTCCCATTGCCTTCCATCGGCTTTTGTACGGACTTTTCCCTTGCTTTTGTCGTTCCCACGACTACCCACAAGGTGGTGGGGGCTGTAGGCAGGTTTTTATGGCGCCTCCCTTCGCCGGGATGATCCCTTCTTCGAGCATATGAAGCATTTATTGACACATCTGTGCCATCAGATGTACTCCTCGCTCTCCACCATCGCCATCATTTGACTTTGGACTGCTAAGCAGCAAAGCTCCATAACGAGAGGTCCTTTCCCCTATCCGCCACTGGGTGGGGTGTGGTAGCCCACACTATGCTATAGTGATCCCTAAAATAAATAAATAGATTCAATAAATGAAGAAATCAAACGCCACGAAAGGAAAATCAAGACACAACAAAACGAATCAAACCAAACTTGGTAAAATCAAACTAAACTGAGCCAAACAAACCAAACCAAACCAAACCAAACCAAACCAAACTAAACCAAAACCAAACCAAACCAAACCAAACCAAACCGAACCAAACCAAACCAAACCGAACCAGGCCCAAAAACATGAAACTGGATACAGTTATTTATGTAGTCATTAGACACAGCAACAGCTACAGAGCAACGAGCCAAAAAATGAAAGCCACGTCCAGTAGAAGTTTAACGAAATTTACTGACACTCAACACACACACACACACACACACACACACACACACACACACACACACACACACACACACAACACACACACATACACAACACATACACACAACATACACAAACAAACAAACCACACACAACACACACAAACAAACACACACACATACACACACACAAACACACACACACACACACACAACACAACACACATACAACACACACAAACATACACAAACAAACACACACACACACACACACACACACACACACACACACTCACACGACGCAATAAAGGCACCACCACATGTCATGTCATATTCATGAGTCTTTTCAGCCATAACGCTGTCACAGGCAGCACAATGGGACTGACTCTCCAATGAGGAAAAAAAATCCAACAGATACCGAAATAATGTTATTATTTCCGTTTTTTTACGTAAACAAATTCATTGAAAATATCTGTGAAAAAAGTTTTTAAAACTTCTCGTTTTTTCTCGCATGCGTGTATCACCATCATCATCATCAAGTGCCCTGCTGCATGGTGTTGGCGATTATGGCCCTCCATATGTATCTATCCTTTGTCTCAGCAAGCACATCTTCCACCCTCTCTGTCCTCAGTCACCCTGCAAGTCCGTCCAGTATTTTCTTCCTGGGTCTACCTGGTGTTCTCTTTCTCTCCTGCTTTCCTGTTGTGACCAGGTGCTCTAATTCCCCATTCCTCATAAAATAGTCTATGAATGTTGCTTGTCTTTTCCTAATCTTCCTTATGAATGATCTTCTTGTGCCTGCCTCCATCAAGACTGTCTCGTTTGTTTTCTTTGCTGTCCATGGAACTCTCAACATTCTTCTTAGAAACCACATCTCGGCTGCCGCAATCTTGTTCTGGCTTTTCGTGTTGACTGTCCATGACTCACAACCGTATAACATTATCGGTTCTATATAACATTCTACATAATATATACAAAATCATGGCCAGCCAAAGCAAGGACAAAAAAAAAAGAGGATGCCTGTATGCACGTTTGGTTTTTGTTTGTTTGTTTGTTTTTACCCCAAACTTTGCAGGCGGTAATGTTGCTGCATAGTCTGCATAGTCCGACTGTGGTGGACGTGTATGCTGGCCGTGGTCATGTTTCCACAAGTCGCTGGTGACTGACATGATTTACTGGATGGTATACATGCAAAGTTGATGTTCTGCCTACACGTATACACACGAAAGAGGGCTCCAGACACTAACAGGTCTGCACACGTGCTGACCAGAGAGAAAGGAAGACTGCTCGTCCCCTTTACCTACCAGACGGGAGGTACCCAGGCAGACTTTCCCTCTTGACTGCAACGCCGACGGAATGCAAAACTGTGGAGTTTTGTCTATCTGTTTATCTAGC
>CM060311.1:40264448-40274448 GCA_030674185.1 Monoplex corrugatus
GTTTTTATCTGTTGATGAAGAAGGAAACAAACAGGCAGTTTTATCTGTTGATGAAGAAGGAAACAAACAGGCAGTTTTTATCTGTTGATGAAGAAGGAAAAAACAGGCAGTTTTATCTGTTGATGAAGAAGGAAATAAACAGGCAGTTTTATCTGTTGATGAAGAAGGAAACAAACAGGCAGTTTTATCTGTTAAGTGAGCCAGATAACGCAGGAGGTCATGCGTGTGGGCAGAGATTCTGTCCTCCGTCTTTTAGTATTCATGTAGTTTGTACCCTGACGATGTTTTTATCATTGTCATTGAACGTTTGAGTGAACGACGAGTGTGTGCGCTTTTGATTTGATTTATACACCAAGTCTGTCATTACTATTTCCAGTGTATAGCATGGTTATTCAGTTTCATTGATTTTGTTTCCATGCGCTGTGATCATTGAATATGTGACGTTGTAAACCTGACAAAGACGTAATCTCCTCCTGATCTGTGGATAGTGGAATATTTTTTCGTCTTTTTATAACAATTTGTATTTAAAAAACAAAACAAACAAAAAATAAAAACAAAAGTCAAATGCAGGTAATAATTTTAACATATACTTGAATACAAAAATATTAGGCAGATGGGGAGAGTACATTAATTAAAGACCTTTTTGAGGATGACAGAAACGAAGAACACATTATTAAAAAAAAGAACTTTGAAGGACCACCCATAATGAAATATGAAGTTAGAGCGGCACTGAAAAAGATGAAACCGGGAAAAGCCCCAGGACCAGACGCCATTACTATAGAGATGATTGAAGCCCTGAAGGAATTTGGCATAGAAAAAATAACAGTCCTAAATGAAATCTACGACACTGGAAAAACCCCCCAAAGATATGTCAAAATCAATGTTCATTGCACTTCCAAAGAAGACAGGGGCCATAGAATGCGAACTCCATCGCACAATCAGTTTGATGAACCATGTAACAAAAATCCTGTTAAGAATAATCATGATGAGGACAAAGAATAGAATCAAAAGAGAAATAGCAGAAGAACAGTGTGGATTTGTGGAAGGGAAAGGAACTATTAATGCCATATACATCCTAAAAACTATCATAGAGAGGTCAAATGAGATGAATAAGGATTTGTATTTATGCTTTGTTGACTACACCAAGGCTTTCGATCAGGTAAGAAATGATGAATTGATCAACCAACTGGAGAGAGTCAATGTTGATGGAAAAGATCTACGAATATTCAGAAATATGTACTGGGAACAAACAGCTGCAATGAGAATATAAAACAATGTAAGCTCTTTCCAAAATATCAAAAGAGGAATCAGACAGGGTTGTGTTTTGTCACCAGATCTGTTTTCACTTTACAGCGAAAACATGAGAAACCTAGAAGAAGACCCTGAATTAAAGGTTGGAGGGAAAATGATAAACAACATTCGATACGCAGATGACACCGTGCTAATTGCAGAAAGTGAAAGAGACCTACAAAACCTTGTGAATATACTAGAAATAGAAAGCAAAGGTAAGGGGCTAGAACTAAACAGCACGAAGACTGAAGTCATGGTGATCAGTAAAAAACATGAAATTCCCTCATGCAAAATAACAGCAAATGGCACAACCTTGGCACAGGTTGATAAATTCAAATACCTGGGAACGATCACTTCATCAGACGGCAGATGCACATCAAAAATAGCCGGCAGAATCGGCCAAGCCAAAACAGCAATCAAGAAGATGACAAGCATTCTTACCAACAAATGCCTGTCAATTAACATCAGGAAGAGAGTTCTTGAATGTTATATAAAACCAATAAAGTTGTACGGATGCGAGGCGTGGACAGTCAACAAACAACGCCAGAGCAAGATTGAGGCAGCCGAGATGTGGTTTCTAAGAAGAATGTTGAGAGTTCTATGGACAGCAAAGAAAACAAACGAGACAGTCTTGATGGAGGCAGGCACAAATAGATCACTCATAAGGAAGATTAGGAAAAGACAGGCAACATTTACAGGCCATTTTATGAGGAAGGGGGATTTGGAGCACCTGGTCACAACGGGAAAGCTGGAGGGAAAGACAGCACCGGGTAGACCCAGGGAGAAAATGCTGGACGGACTTGCAGAGTGGCTGGGGACAGGAGGGTGGGGGAGATGCTAGGGGCAACGAGAGATAGAGACAGATGGAAGTCCATGATCGCCAACGCCATGCGGCAGGGCACCTGATGATGATGACTTGAATACACAATATCGTTGAAACATCATGCAGATGTACACAAATTACAAAATTACATTAAGCACACTTGAGACAGATGATTTGAGCAAAGATATTGATTCAGATGACCAAATCAAACATTTCCAGTCAATGCTTTATAAAAAAAAAAAGAAAAGAACAATCAGTTCGAAATTTATTGTAGTTCGTACTTATTAGTGACTCATGGTTTTCGATATCGTTCACAGTTTTTAAATATCTCCTGAACAAATCAATTTGTGGTGTACAGTCTTTGTGATTGCATTTACAAATATAGAACTTGGCTTGTAGCAAAAATCATGTCGAATATGATGTTATTCAAAATGTCTGTTGTGTCTAAATAATATAACCTTTTCGCTACTTGTCAGTGCAATGTTGCTCACTCTGCATCAAATGGTTGTTCAGTTGAGTTTCAGTTTCAGTTTCTCAAGACGACGTCTCCGCGAACAGAATGAATTCCTATGCCCTAAAGTCACAGGTGCCATGTTATGGTGATCATGGCACAAGCCTTAAACCTGCACATAAACCCATGAGCTGGCCAGGTCCTTGTTGAGTGGAATCACATTGCAATATATAATTGTATCACATTGCAATATATAATTGTATATAATATGCTCTCTATAATTTTCCATTGTTTTTATTCTTTCTCCCCATTTATAGCCGTGTTGTGTGTGTGTGTGTGTGTGTGTGTGTGTGTGTGTGTGTTGTGTGTGTGTGTGTGTGTGTGTGTGTGCGTGGGTGCGTGTGTGTGCGTGCGTGCGTGCGTGTGTGTGCGTGCGTGCGTGTGTGTGTGTTTCAGCGCTTAGATTTGATTTTATCAAGATTTTGCGCTATATAAATATTGTAATTATAATTATTATTAATGTGCGCATACAACAAAGCTCAGTGCGTGCAGTATTATTGTACGTCTTTGCCAATCTGTATAAAATGAGTTGTGCGTCTGCAGTCAGGGAGTGGGGTGTGGTGCGAGGTGCGTGTTGTGTTGCATTGTCATGTGTATGTCGTGTTCAGTGCGTGCGTGGCGCGGTTGTGTGTGTGTGTGTGCATGCGCGCGTGGGTGTATGTATGCGTGTGTGTTTTGGTCATATATGAGCACGCACATCTATCTGTATATTTGAATTGTCATGTTTGATATCCATTTAAGTGTGTGTAATACAAAAATGCAGTTTATATTCATAGTGTACGAATTCTTGCCTGAACTTGAATAAAAAAAAAGAAGAAAAAATCTCGATCTCAGTCAGGGAGAAAAAGGGGATCAGAAAGAGCGAAGGTCATGCTGTGTTTCATCTGTCACTGTTACTAGATCCTATCATCAAGATCGGCCTGGACGCTCATGATTGATGTCACGAGCCGTAAGATACTTATGCAGATGAGGCACTCATTTTGTCAATAACAAGGGCCGACAGGATGTCGTTTTGTCGTCTTATCTGAAACAGCAACATCTATGGTCTGTGTCAGGTAATGTGAAACAACAACAACAACAATAGCAACAACAACAGGAGCAGCAATAACAATAACAACAACAAACAACAATAATAAAAAAACAAAAACAACAACCAACAACAACAACAACAACAACAGCAACAAACGACCAACAACAGCAACACCAAAAACAACAACCAACAAACAACAACAACGAACAACAACAGCAACAAACAACAACATCAACAACCAACAACAACAACAACAACAACAACGAACAACAACAGCAACAAACAACAACAAAACAACAATAGCAACAACAACAGGAGCAGCAATAACAACAACAACAACAATAATAATAAAAAACAACAACCAACAACAACAACAACGAACAACAACAGCAACAAACGACCAAAACAGCAACACCAAACACAACAATGCCAACAACAACAGAAACAACAAACACAACAACAACGACAACAAACAACAACAACAACAACAGCAGTAGCAACCAACAACAACAAACAAACTGCAGCAGTAGCAGCAGCAGCAATAATGACAACAACAATAACAATGTGGATATCCTCAAAGAAAGAAAGAAATGGATCTCAGAAAAAACAACAACTATAGATTTCTGAGGTTCCATAGAGAGTTTAGAACCACTTGATGTATTCTGTTTGTGCTGTCTGCATGTGTACATGTACATTTGTGTGTGTGTGTGTGTGTGTGTGTGTGTGTGTGTGTGTGTGTGTGTGTGTGTGTGTGTTTGTGTGTGTGTGTGTGTGTGTGCCTGTGTGTCTGTGTTTTGTGTTTCAGTGTGTTATATATATATATATATATATATATATATATTTTATATTATATGTGTGTGTGTGTGTGTGTGTGTGTGTGTGTGTGTGTGTGTGTGTGTGTGTGTGTGTACGTACATTTGATTTGGGTTTTTGTTTTGTTTCATTTTGCTTCTTCATTATGCTTATGATAGAGTTGTGCATAAAACTTGACTTGAATTTGTCCACCCGTCTTCTTGGAGTTCGAGTTGCTATGAGTTGTTGTGTTTGTGCGTAGCAGGGCAAGGGGTGATCTTGGGAGGATTTCGTTTTTGTATTTTTGTTTGTTTGTTTTTTTTGTTTTTTTTTGTTTTGTTTTTTGTTTTTTGTTTTTGTTCAGGCCTCAGCATGGTCTTAGAGAAGGGCAGAGCATTTCTGTTTGTTTGTTTTGATTGTTGTTGTTGTTTGATGTTGTTTGTCGTTTGTTGTTGCTGGTAGTGTTGTTTTGCTGCTACTGTCTGTTGTTCTTTCTTACTTGTTTGGTTGTTTGGATTGTTAACGCTGACAACATAATGGCCAAAAACCATCATGGATACGTCATGACGTGTGGTGCTTAGCTTTCGTCTCCAACACACACACACACACCACACACACACACACACACACACACACGAGTTGTGTTGTGTACGTCATGGTATTTCATTATTAACGACTGTTGGATGTGGCCGTTCGTTCCTTTTGCTGGTTGTCGCACTGCTCTGGGTAATGGCTGAATAATGCACAGCGGTCCTGTTCCATTGTTTAAACATTGTGGTTTGGTTTGGGTTGGGTTTTCCTGTCGTGGTGTTTGATTTCCGTGTGAAAACGTTCTGATTCTATTCTGGTTGTCGTTGTTGTTGTTGTTGTTGTTGTTGTAGTAGGACACAACAGTACATCAGTGATGTGCATGTGTTGTGTGTGTAAGAGAGGGAGAGAGAGGAGAGAGAGGAGAGAGAGGAGAGAGAGAGAGGGAGAGAGGGAGAGAGAGAGAGAGAGAGAGAGAGAGAGAGAAGGAGGAAGGGAGATAGACAGGAAAACAGATAGATATAGATAGATAGATAGATAGATAAAATAGATAGATAGATAGATAGATAGAGAGAGAGAGAAGAGATGAGAGAGAGAGAGAGAGAGCGGGAGAGACAGAGAGACACAGAGAAAGAGAGAAAGAAACATAGAGAGAGAAAGAAAGAGAGGCAGAGAGACAGAGACTGAGACACACACACAGAGAGAGAGAGACAGAGAGAGAGAGAGAGAGACAGAGAGAGAGAGAGAGAAACAAAGAGAGAGACAGAGAGCGCTTGACTCCAGTTGCATTAAACAGAATGCAGATCGTGCTGTGCATGAGCTGGTACTGATATCACCCACAGGGCTTCAGACAGTTTTACCGATAAGGCATCTGGTATTCTGTCAATCACAAATGCAGAAAGACCACATCTTTTTGTCACATGAAGTGATAATGTCTGTGCGGGCCACGTTCAATATCTATTCAGTGCTGGATAAAATGAAAACAAATCTCTGCTGATTCCAAAGGTGCAGGCCCCCAGATATTTCACTAATGAATGAGACCATTTCTTCCAGTCATGCTGTCTGTAGTGGAGCTTAACAAAGAAGTAGTTATTATGTGTTAAAGCTGTTTGGTCCTTCTAATCGCTGGGGCAGATTGTCGATAACATCAGGTGGACTACTTGTGGTTCACATGGGCGTTGAGTCGGTTGTGGCCAGTCTGGAACCTCACTCAGGGGAAGTGTTCTGAGCTTACAGTTTTTGTGTAATGTATCTGCCTCTATGCTAGCTGAATGGGTAGCGCAAACTAAGTGTATGTTAGATTTGAGAAGTTACACAACATGGGAGATAATTCATACGTGACTCTCAAGAATTATGTCTTTTAGTTGATATTATAAAAAATTCTCCCTGCTTCTCTCTTATTTCCTAAGCAAGACCGTTTGCTCTTCTCTGGACGGAAGGTGGCAGTCTCTTCCTGTCTGTGACTTAAGGAATGATCTGATGATGCTCCTCTTCGTGCTGCAGCTGATACTGTTGTCTGCTTGGTCTTCCTGGGCTCCTCTGAGATTTGACATTTGCACAGCCCTCGACTTTTCTCCTCAGTTTGACTGGAAAATCCAACTGAACGTCTAGTCCTTCGGAAGGGGACAAAAAAACAAACAAAAAACAAAAAACAAACAAACAAAACAAACAAAACAAAACAAACAAAAAAAATGAATCGGATCCGTGTGCCTTCTGGATGCGCACGCTAAAGATCCCACGGCAGTTGAAAATTGTGAAGAGCAGGGCATTGCCCTGCTGCCTTGGTATAACACATTAGAGAGAAATAGGCTGATTTCCCAGGTCCCACCCCTTGAAGACTAATGAGCCTTCTTGCCTTTCTGAAGTCTTGGTAAAAAAATAAATGTGAATATGAATATGAAATTGAAGCGAGGGAAAGGGGATGGGCGCCGCCCTCGTGGTGCTGGCCCCTGGAAAAGTTGAGGTCTCTACCACCTCACTCCCCTACCACCCCAGGATTATGGAACTATTTAGATCATCGTCCCTATAGTATCATGAAAAAAAATCCCAGACTCTATGGATCTTCATGCCCCGTTCTAATTGGGACTTCAGTTTCTGAAGGTGTGGAGGTGTGATGGAGAGCCGAAATGACTGGTGAGAGGCGGTAGTGACACAGGAGTGCGTGGGTGAAATGGGACCAAATGACAAGAAAAAGTTCTAATTGCCATATCAACTCTCTGACTCCGACACCCTGTTCACCACTCATCCTGCATTGTCAACCGTGCTAACAAAGCAAAAACTTAACCCTTAGACTTCCTCACCCCGTTCACCAGCTTCCTGCCTTACGAATATCTTTATCGTATCTTAGTTACAGCACAGTCTACCCTTTACCTTAGCCGCTTTCCATGTTTCAGCTCATTATGGAACATCACATTGGATTAATGTGTGGACCTGGTGCCCCTCCCCACCTTCCTTTTCCCCCTCCTGTGTCTCTTTATCTTGTTATTGTATGTTTTTTCGTTTGTATTTCTGTGTCTGTTTTCAAATAGAATATAACAAGCATGCTTTGACATGGATTGTTCCTGGTATACAAATGGAATCATCATCATCATCATCGTCGTCGTCGTCATCGTCTCGTTGTTGTTGTTTGTTATTATTATTATTATCATGATCACGATCATCAACATCGTTATTATTATTATCATTATTGTTATCATCATCATCATCATCATCATCATCATCATCGTCATAATTCTTCTTCTTATTATTATTGTTATCGTTATTTTTATCATTGTTGTTGTTGCTATTACTATTATCATGTCGTCGTCATCATCATCATCATCATCATCATCTCATCTCAATCATCATCATCATCATCAATCATCATCATCATCATCATCATCATATCATCATCAATCATCATCAATCATCATCAATCATCATCATCATCATCATCAATCATCATCATCATCATCATCATCATCATCATCGTCTCATCTCGATCATCATCGTTATTATTATTTATATTATTATTATTGTTGTTGTTGTTGTTATTTGTCAAGCTCGCTAAGGCTTGAACTAGAGTGGAAAGACAGAGAACAGACCTATCAGCTCTAACACCCCCTTTCACGAACTAAATAAGGAAATCCTTGGACAAAGTACAGTTACAGATATTTATTACTGACAGACAAGACATGACGCATCATTTGTACAGATCACGAACATGGATATAGCATTGCTAGAGGTGGCACCCCAAAACCAACATTGTATACATTTCAAATCATCAACAACAACAACAAAAGAAACAACAACAACAACAAAAACACCAGAATTCACCTAGAACATAATCAACACACATACATGTACTCACAGAAAATAAACGACAGCAATGAACACATGAGTTAACCACATACATAAGTTCTGTTTGCCACAGTCCTTTGCCACGTGTATAGTGACCCTAATGAGGAGGAACATATAACCTTCAACACAGTCTCACCAAGGGTGAACAATCGCGGTCCATACGAAATCCCGATGCTAGGGTTCCCAGTTTCTATCGAGTCTCTCGACGCTTGGAATGGCGAACAGGCGCTATGAAAACAAACGCTGAAACGAAGCGAAGATCCTCGGAACAAAACGAGTCCTGCGAAGGCGACGCCAAGGAAACGAGCTGAGTTGAACAGCTGAGCCGTAGGCTCGTGGCGTGGCAGTTACCTCCGATCCTGCCGGAAGTTGCTGTTGTAGATGCATCCTCTAGCCGCACCTGCCTCGGACGCTCGTCACGTTACCGCAGCCACGGACACGTACACCTCATCGTAGAGCCTGGACCAACACGGACAGGAACGACGACTGGCGCAGGACACTGGTGATCTTCTCCCCTCACCCTGGCGAAACTATGGAAACAACCTTTCCTACTGACCTGTAGGTACATAAACAGCTCTGATTAGACACGGCAGCAAAACTCATTCACTTGCCCACACATATCGAACGAGCCAAGATACCCATAACTAACCTGACTGCCCAAACCACACATGAACTGCACCAAAGGGGAACAGGCGTCGATTCACTCCTGTTTACATGCCTGACAAAAACACAGACGCTCTAGACTTCCATACAACAACGTCGAACAAAAATTCGAATGACTGTCCTCGGCACCCAACCGCATACGGACTGTAGCAGAGGGGAACAGACGTCAATTCACTCCTGGTTTCATATCCGCCAAACAGAGACACTCTAGACTTACACAGAACAACGTCGAACTTCAATTACGAATGACTGTCCTCTACACCCAAACCGCATACTGACTGTAGCGGAGGGAAACAGACGTCGATTCACTCTTGGTTACATATCAAACAACATAGACCTCTTCCCACTTCTAGGACACAAAATCCATCTGCAAGTGGAACCTCTGACCAGAAACTGGCCCTATCCACCCCAACTGCAAACCGTCTGTAGCAGAGGGGCACCAAACACCAGCTGACTCCTAACACCCCAAACTCTATATATTTTTTAAGCCAGCAAACAAGGTCACAAAACCCTGTTCACAGAAACCAGCATGAAAAACACAAAAATTTACTAACACCAGACCCACGTACACTATAACTTAGGCCATAAGCAGGGGTTGGGCGAAACATCGATTCACAGCCAAGGTACAAAAATCACGTAAAAACACAGGCACAGGCACAGATAAACCATAACTGGACAGGTGATTTTTGACCCAGTTGGCCAAGACTCCACACACATAATATCATTATCACCATTATTGTTATCATCGTTATCATCATCATCATCATCATCATCATCATCATCATCATCATCATCATCATCACTTTTTCTTAACGACCCAATCTTCCCTTTTCTCTCATTTACAGCACAGTCTTCCCTTTACTTTGGCCACTTCTCACCGTCCGTACTCCTACATGTTATCTCTTTCTCCTATCTCCATGCCAGCCCATACAGTTTTGTGCACGCTGAAGGAGTCTGCCAGATGACTGGTGACAGACAAGGGCGGAACGCATATGAAATTGTTTGAGTGCAATAAATCCCTCTC
>CM060311.1:40279448-40281948 GCA_030674185.1 Monoplex corrugatus
CTTAACACTTTCATACATACTCATAACACATTTAAACAGTTTTCCATTAACGCCATTTTTTAACAAAATAGGCCATAATAAACTTCTGTTGATTGAATCAAAGGCTTTCTCAAAATCAATAAAGGCAACATAAAGTTTGCGATTTAATGTAAATTGCTTCTGAACAAGTGCCATCAGTGTAAACATATGATCTATAGTAGAATAATCTCTCTTGAAACCAGCCTGAAATTCCTCAGTTATATTATTTGCCTCGACCCATTTTTGCAGTCTACTGTTAATTATTGTGCTATACACTTTACTGGTTATGTCACAAATAGATATGCCTCTATAGTTATTAGGATCATTAACATTACCTTTTTTATAGAGAGGAATAACAATGGATTCGGACCAGTTCTTTGGGAAGATGCCGTTATCAAACAAAAAGTTATAGAATGTCACTAGAAAACCAACAACATGATCGCATCCAACAGCATTTTTCAACAATTCACCGATGACTCCATCTAGACCAGCTGATTTGCCATTTTTTAATTTTCTTAGAGCTACTAGTACCTCATGTGTGGAGATTGGTTCATTTAAATGCTGTATTTCTTCATTCGCTTCATTTTCTATTTCTTCTAAATTATCAACATTATTCGAAGCATCTTTCTGCAGCAAGTCTTTGAAATGCCTAAACCATGTTTCAATACATACTGTATTTCTAGGCTGTTTTCTTTTCGAAGAAATCATACTGATGGTGCTCCAAAAGCCTTTCTGGTCATTCATTGAGTTTACTAGCTTGTCTATCAAAGCCATATTGTACTGCTCTTCCTTAAACTTTTTAAACTTATTGTATTCACGTCTTGCACGGCAATAATTATATCTATCATTTGCAAGTAAAGTGCGTCTAAAAATCTGCAATGAATTTCGAACTTTCTTCTTTAGAGTAACACATTCCTTGTCAAACCAGGGATTCGCTTTTTTACGCCTACCAATAATAACACTTTTTTTCATACACTGAGCTGCGTCTTTTATACAAGAATTAAACAATTCTAGAGCAACATTTATATCAGAGTACACCATGTCTCTAGCTGTCTCTAATCTTTGGTTTAGTTCCCCTGATCTTAAGTTATGAGTGTATGTTCCTTGAAAATCTTCATCCCAAACAAACTTATCTAATGAATGCGAAAAATCCTCTTTTTGTTCCAATACGCAGTTGCTATCTTTCATGTGAAGCCTAAACTCTACAGGCATGTGGGTGGATTCTATCCGATCTGCAACGTTAAGATGACAACAATCAGCTATCCTGCTATATAAATCACAAGACATGATAAAATAATCATTAACACTGCACCCAGAATCAGAAATAAACGTGTAACGTCCATGAGAATCCCCATGGCACTCACCATTTAAAACATGTAGATCAAAAACACTGCACATGTTCAGTAATAGTTTGCCATAATTATTTAGTTTGTCATCCTCAGAGTGCCTATTTGTATACACTGGCTGACTGTTCAATCCCAAGACAGAATCATTATCATGATCTTTACATACATGGGAAATATTTGCGATTCTACTATTCAGGTCTCCACATATCAAAATGAAAACATCATCAGACTCAATCAAAAAGTCACACAGAAAATCTTCTAGCAAAGAAATGCCATTATCACAATCAAAAAATGAATAATAAGGAGAACCTTCTGGAGGACGATACGTGCATACAAACAACACATCTTTCTCTGTACCAAACAAAAATTTGTTTATAAGAAAAACACACGTGTTATGAACATTGGTTTCAATTTCCTTTACATATTTACATAGATTTCTTTTAATAAGACACACAACACCTCCAGATCGTCTCCCCTGCATAGACAACTTCTGAGCAGGTTTATAGAACATTTCAAAATTAGTGAAGCAATTGTTATGAAAAGTATCAAGAAATGTTTCAAAAATGCAAACAAGATCAAATGATTGAATGTAATTAACAAATTCATTGTTATGTAACTTTGACAATAAGCCATCAACATTCCAACTAAGAAATGAAAAGGAGCAATTTATAATACTTTGTACAAGGGACTGAACCCCATGATCAACCACACTGTCAGTGTCACTCCTAACATTTGCCACACTTGGCCTATCTAAGCATGTTTGGCTTGACACATAGCCAGGTGAAGCGACCACCAAGTTAGCAACATCGAGTGCGCTGCCAACATAGTTTGCACGTGAAGGTGACGGTTCACTATAACTGTCGACCTGAACCGGGAAAACCGGTGCTAGGGCAATTTGTCTACCCTCAGCAAAAACTGTCACAGGCCGGCCACACCCCTATCTTAATTCTACCAGATTATTCTTATCATCTAAATAGTACTTCTTGCCATCAACAATCAAATGATCATGTACAAGCATTGCTCTTTTGCCCTCTTCACGAGCCTTTTTAAGATATGGTGTTAACAGTTTCCTGACATTTCTTACTCTCACAGTAAAGTCTTCACTAATGAATAGGGTTGTTCCTTGCAGCTTCTTT
>CM060311.1:40289448-40306948 GCA_030674185.1 Monoplex corrugatus
AATCCCACGCTCAAACCAACTGAGCTACTGAGGCCAGCCCGAAGACGAAACTACGTAATTCTTCCAGAGGAAGTAAAGGAGGCAGTTTACATCGCAGCAAGGAACCCACCCTCAACCGTGACCGGGCCGACACAACCTGCCATCGGTGTACTCACTTATTCAGTCGCACTGTCGTGAGTTCGCTCACGGCGGTGCGCACTGAAGCCAGTTCTCAACCCAGCAGTTGCGCTGAAGAAGTCGGCTGGATCGCCGATGAAAGCTACGCAGTAAGTAGCTTTTTTGTCACTGAGAGACAGGTTCAGTAGGTAGTCATTATACGTAATTCTTCACTGATAAATGACGGTAGATGGTGTTGCTCCCACTGTTCTCTGACCTTGATGTTTCTGAAATCATGTTACGTCTGTTTTGCTGACAATCCTTCTCAAACAACTAGTCTGATAGGTGATTATTATGTACTAGAAGAACGTGCATCCATTTATAGCAAAGAGGATGGGGGTAATTGTGTTCAAGCCAGGGCACAGACCTTTTCATCCATCAGTTTGGCAACCACACACCAATCGTACTTCACTTCGTCTTTGCTGTTCTCCACGCACATGTCGATAGCATAAAACCAGGACCAGTTGTTTCACAGATAGTCAGTCTTGGACTCCTCAAAGACTAGTAAAAGACACAGAAAGAAAGGTAGCAAAAGAAAAAGGAAGAACATTAAACATCGAAACATGGAACGTCTGAACGTTGAACGAAACTGGGAAACTTCACCTCCTTCTCAATGAATTGGATAATGAGAAGGCTAACATGGTATTCTTGTGTGAAACCAGATAGGGAAACAATGGTCACTTTATTTACAACGATCACACTATACTATTCAGCAGTCACGAAAATGGAAAAGAAACCGGCGTAGCAATTAACCTGGGCAAAAGCACGGACAAAAGCTTACTAAATTACAATGCTGTATCAGATAGAATCTAGGTAGTGCACTTGGACACAAAGCATGTAAAGACTGCTCTCATTTACGTGTATGTACCAACATCACACCATCCACAGGAGGTGAGTGAGGAGTTCTACAACAGACTCCAATTTCTACAACCGACTCAAATCTGTCAAAGATTCTGTGAAATCCAGAAATTCATGCATAATCATAGAAGGTTTCAAGGCAAAAGTGGGAGAAGGTATCTCCAAAGAACATGGTTTGTGCCCTTTTGGACTTAATGAAAGGAAGGAGACAAGGGTGCGCATGTCTTGTCTTGTTGAATTAAATACGCGTTTTTATTCTTTTTTCGTGTTTTTTTTTCTGGTTCCTGTTTGCTTGAACGCGGGCAGTCACACTTGTTTTAGATTAAGGGAGAAACTGTTAACGTTTTGTCAGCCCAACCAGTTTGAAAATTCTAAACATTTGGTAAAAAACCACCACGACGAAGGTTCACATGGATTTTCCGAAATGAGCAATATATCGCGGGGAGGATAGATCGTGAGAAGGATATTTGGGTTGTGTCATCTACAACAGGAAGATGAGTTGGGAATGTTTATAAAAAGTGTTTCTCTACTTAGAAGTCACACACACACAACAAGATAGGAGAGTGACGAGAAGAAATGCACTAACCACACTAGACATGATTCTCATAAGCAGTCCACACATGGATTAATAACTACGACATATTTATTTAATCAAGCAACTTCAGCATAAACGTGATTCACCGTTCCTACTGTCCTGGGTCCTAATATTCTTAAAATCTTAAGATGCACTCAAATTATCAGAACTTGCATATCACTAGAATGCTGAACACTTTCTTATGTCCTATTCTATTCCTTCTCTCTTTGCTTTGTGGAAAATCAAACATACTACCTACTTCTATCCCTACCCTAACAAAAGTATAAAATGAGACGTGGGATTACATACCTCTCAGATAGGTTGGAAGCTGAAACGTCTCTCGCTCCCTGACTCAATGGCTGACTCAAGGTTCTCTCTCTCTAGGTTCTCTGCCTATAGTGATTGACTTTCTGGCTTTTATACAGTGCGTTTCTGTTGTTTCTGTCACAAACCTTCCCACCTGTCTTTCATTGGACATCGAAGTTTGAATACCTAAGCAATCTTTGGCTTAGTGGCCCTGGTTGTTATTCAACTTTCTGGACTTTTCGCTTGGACGTTGGTATTTGCCGAAACCTTTTGTGTACTAGATAACCTACCCTCTATAGTTGGATAAGAACAATGTGAGCGTTAGATCCTGTTCGGTGGAAAATGTTGAGTAACCAGTTTAATCATGGATTGCGTGATCTTCATTACGCAAACCTTACGTACCCGTGTCTTCCCTAGAGGTCGGTGGAAAATGTTGAGTAACCAGTCCAATCATGGATGGCGTGATCTTCATTACGCAAACCTTACGTACCCGTGTCTTCCCTAGAGGTCGGTGGAAAATGTTGAGTAACCAGTTTAATCATGGATGGCGTGATCTTCATTACGCAAACCTTACGTACCCGTCTAACAATACGGTCCGGACACCTTTTCCCCCCTAGAGGGGAGGGGACTGTGATAAATTGATAAATACATAAACCAAACTGACTATATACTGGTAAACAACGTGTGGTCTTCAAGTTTTTCGGACAGTAAAACAAACACTGGCGCCGACTGTGACATGAATCACATCCTACTGACAGATAAAATGAAAATTAAAAGTTTCAAGAAAAAAGAAAGCTCCATCTCTCTGATCCAATGAGACATTGGAAAGCTAGAAGATGAATCCAAAAAGTCAAAATTTCTAATAACAACAGAAAATCAGTTTGAAACACGACTACATACACAAGAAGAAAAACAACCAGACGAGCTATGGGAGAAATGAAAACCATAAGGAAAGAAAGTATCTAAACTTTTTGACTCCCGCACCCTATCCACCAACTAGCAAAAAAAAATTAACTCTTTGACTCCCTCACCCTATCCATTAGCTTCCTGTAGGAATCTGGTAGATAGGGCGAGTGAGTCAATGAGTTAAGTTTTTGCTTTGCTAACACTGTTGACAATGCAGGATTCTGGGGACAGGGTGCAGGAGTCAAAGGTTAAACTATCATCGGAAAACAACCCCTAAAACAGGCAAAACCATAGATCAGCAAAACAACGATAATGTTTGCTGAAGAAAAGAAGATGGGCAAGGAGACAGGGAGACAGCCAAAGATAGAAAAGGCTAAGCAACCAAGTCAGGCAGCAAATCAAACTCAATAAGAAAAATAGATAGAAGACAAATGTTTAAAATTGGCAGAATTTGACAAAGCGAACAAATCAAAGGCCTTCTCCGGTAAGATAAATGTCAGTCACACGCAAAGGTTTTGCACCAAAACAGCTGACCATCAAATCCTCATTAGGAGAAGCACTGACAGACCATGAGGGAATAATGTTGCAATGGACAAAGTACGACGCACAACTGTTCAGTTGTAAAAACACAGATAACAGACACTGTTGCAGACAAAGGAGAAAATTTGCTCCACCTCCCATTCTACAACGAAGTCGAGACAGTGATACAAAAACTAAGAAACGTGAAATCCGCAGGACTAGACTGTTTTACCAGCTGAGCTGATCAAGGGCAAAGTGATCCAGATCAACTCATCCATGCCCTTGCTGCAAAATGTGGAATATGTGCAAAAGGCCAGAAGAGTGGAAACAACAGGAAGTAGCGATGCTCCACAAAGCAGGCGACACACAAGAATGTGGAAACTACAGAACGACAGCACTGAAAAGCCAGACAAGTAAAGTGTTGCTGCACATAATCTTAAACAGACTAAAAGCAAACATTGAAGCCGAGCTAACGGAAGAACAAGCGGGTTTGAGACCAGGAAGAGGAACCAGAAACATGCTTTGCATCCTATGGTATTCATGGAAAATATCATGGAGGCTCAAGAGAAGGGGTAAATCATTTTTCATTGACTACAACAAGGCCTTCGGCAATGTCAACCATCAAAACCTGTTTGGCACTCTTCAGACAATGGCTTTCTAACACACCTCATTGCTCTCATAAAAATGTTTACGAAGATCAGATGCCAGAATCAGATGGGACAACAAACATCCTGAACCATCTAACATCAAGAAAGGATGGTGCCAAGGATGTATCCTGTCACCACATTTGTTCAGCACATACACAGAACAGGTTATGAGGGATTCCAACATGAAATAATACGACATAAAAGATGGACAGTAGAAAATCAAACTTCTGGAACGTTGACGACACAGCACTCTGTGCAAACGATGGCCAGGAGATATCCATAATAAATGTCCTGAACAAGGTCGGATAGAGAAGAACCTTAACGGAATGCAAAAAAAAAATATAAATAAAAAAAAAAAAAACAACGAAAAAAAAAACAGATTGGCGTGGGTTTCGCCAAATCCATTTACATAAGTCAAGATAAAAGAAAGTCAGAAAGACGTGAAAGAAGTCAGTCAATTCAAGTATTTAGGATCGATCAAATCCAATGATGCAGATTGTTCCACCGACATCAACACCAGAATTGGCAGGCAAAAAAGTGGATGATAAACCCTAGAAACATCTGAAAGACACAATGATAGACACAAAACTAAAAAATGAGAATTATGAGATGTTTGATCTGGATCATCATGACTTATGGAGCTGAAAGACGGACTGTCAAAAAGAAAGACATAAAGAAAATAATTCACTGAAATGTGGTTGCATAGACGACTCTCAAGAGTGAGGTGGAAGTGACTAGAGCATACTCAACGTCTGAATGCCCACAAAGAACTTGTTCTGCTCATCCTTAAAAAGAAATTGACCTTCTTTGGACATGCGTGAGAAACGAAAAATGCACTCTCATGAAAAATGTCATCCAAGGAAAAGTCAAAGGCAAAAGACGAAGAGGAAGACCACAAGTAAACTACCTAGAGACATCAAGGAGTGGACAGGTCGTAGCAGTCCAGAGATTTTCGACCTGGTTGAGGAAAGACAAACGTGGAGGACAGACACCCAGACAGCAGTGTGGGTAGCCAACATTCCAAGGAGTGATGCTGTAGAGTGACTGAGTGTGTGATTGTACTTGAATCTTGTTGACAGTAATATTCTATAAATAACAAGTATAAAAACATAACACGAATATAAACATATAGTATAAACATACATTGCAACAATGATGTACAATACACCCAGCAGAGTCAAACGGCAAGACGGAAATGCACCATAATGTAACGTAACTGACCGACTTTATTTTTGTCTTCTAGTTTTGATTTTCGCAGCAGACACGTCACAAAATCGAAGTAAAATCTGGAACAGAAAAGGGGAGGTGTGAGCAAAGCCAATGTCTTTTTCACACCATGCTCTGGGAGCGGCCGTCCGCATCGATAACTTTGGATGACTGCAGTCTTAACATCTCCCTGGCTTTGGACAATTGACAACAAAACTTGAGCTTAAGACAGTTTGACCCACCTGGGGAGGTTTGAAAGGGCCCTTCTAGGTCAGATCTACCGAGACAAATTGTTAATATTTTGATGATAATACTGCTTTGTGTTTGAAGAGTTTGAAGTTTGAAGTTTGTTCACGAGTAACTTTTTTGTACTTGGATATTTCCATATGAGCTCCATCCATATTTGCCAGGAACTTTCTGGGAAACTCCTTGAGCCTGCGCACAATCATTTGCGCTGGCAAGCTATCGAGATGGGGAGGGAAGCAGGACCTACAAAACACTGATAACGCCAGGATAAGAAGAGCATTAAAATGGACAACAAACGTGTCAATGTTCATTTTCCAGTTTGTATAACACTGGGACAATTTTTCACCATGGCATAGTGATGAAGGATGTGGAATTGAATTCGAGACATAAGAAAAAAAAGCCAGCCAGTTTGTGTAAAACAAAACTAAACGAAACAATGGCCCATCTCATGTCGAACCCATGTCAACTGCGTTATCAGCTGTGGTGCTCTAACCAGCTGAGCTACCGCAGTGACGATCCTCACGTTATCAGCACCCCCCGTGGGGATGCCGGGGGCTCTTTCAGTATAAATAGTACACCCGCCTTCTGGAAAGTCTATTCTAGAAATTTCCTCGTTTTTGTCATTCTCTTTGTTCCTTTCTACCTCCTTTGCTTTCTGTTGTTTCTTCCTATTATATTCTACCTTGCTGGTCCATTCATCTCTATGTGTTCGATAAAATCTTACGTGCTTTCTCTTAGGATTGATAACTGGGAACATGTGTTGAGTGCATTTTTGATTCTAAGGAAATGAGGTATGCGGAAGCAATTTTAGGTAAAATAGGCCCGTTTTTATATGTTTTTGTGCCCTTAGTTATGTTTAAATTTGTATTCAGGTATGTTTTTTTTAAATTCCCTGCGCGATAAATTGGACCGAGTGTTCAATGCCAGGGGCATCTCCTTTGATTATGTGCGCGAATGCTTTGATATGTGTACTTAATTTTTCTTTTCCCCCTTTTTTTTACCTGTTGAAGTATTGTATATGTTTTGAAACGGTTATAGCTCTGATATGGCTTTACACAGTCGGCTGGACATTAAACAGAAATAACAATAATAACGTTATCAGCATAGCGCTTAAACAACCTAAGCTAGTGGAGGAACCATTATCATTTTTAAACCCAGATCAACGGGAAAGTTGCCATGCCGTCTGGTGATTGCCATTTTTGTTGTTGTTAAGAGCAGCTCTTGACGAACTGATCCTGAAACAGCCAATGCAGAAATAGCCATAATCTAGAAACGCCATGTGGTGTCTTCTTTTGCCGCCTTTGCTTTCCATCTGCTGTCTCTCTCCTGAGTGACTCAAAAGTTTGCTATACCTTTTGGTAATGTTGCACACAGCCCTCTGTGTTTTCAACGAGCTCTCTTCAGCTATAGAGTTTCGATGTCAACAAAGTGACAACGGTCACTTCATCTGGTCCTTGCAATGTATCCTGGTGTTTCAGTCTTGTTTACTTTTGCACAGACTGTTGCACTGCCTTAGCCACTGTCCCTTTCGTGGGCTTCGTAAAGGTGCCATTTATGCCAATGATGGAACAATGATTCTGTGCAAGTGCCATTTATGTCCATGGTGGAACAGTGACTTTGTGCAAGTGCCATTTATGTCCATGATGGAACAGTGCCAATTATGCCAATGATGGAAGAATGATTCTGTACAAGTGCCATTTATGTCCATGATGGAACAGTGCCAATTATGCCAATGATGAAACAATGATTCTGTACAAGTGCCATTTATGTCCATGATGGAACGTTAACTTTGTACAAGTGCCATTTATGTCCATGATGGACCTGTGACTGTGTGCAAGTGCCATTTATGTCCATGATGGAACAGTGACTGTGTACAAGTGCCATTTATGTCCATGATGGAACTGTGACTGTGTGCAAGTGCCATTTATGTCCATGATGGAACAGTGACTGTGTATAAGTGCCATTTATGTCCATGATGGAACAGTGACTGTGTACAAGTGCCATTTATGTCCATGATGGAACTGTGACTTTGTGCAAGTGCCATTTATGTCCATGATGGAACTGTGACTTTGTGCAAGTGCCATTTATGTCCATGATGGAACAGTAACTTTGTGCAAGTGCTATAAATGTCCATGGTGGAACAGTGACTTTGTGCAAGTGCTATAAATGTCCATGATGGAACAGTGATTTTGTGCAAGTGGTATAAATGTCCATGATGGAACTGTGACTTTGTGCAAGTGCCATTTATGTCCATGATGGAACTGTGACTGTGTGCAAGTGCCATTTATGTCCATGATGGAACAGTGACTGTGTATAAGTGCCATTTATGTCCATGATGGAACAGTGACTGTGTACAAGTGCCATTTATGTCCATGATGGAACTGTGACTTTGTGCAAGTGCCATTTATGTCCATGATGGAACTGTGACTTTGTGCAAGTGCCATTTATGTCCATGATGGAACAGTAACTTTGTGCAAGTGCTATAAATGTCCATGGTGGAACAGTGACTTTGTGCAAGTGCTATAAATGTCCATGATGGAACAGTGATTTTGTGCAAGTGGTATAAATGTCCATGATGGAACTGTGACTTTGTGCAAGTGCTATTTATGCCAATAATGGAACAGTGACTATGTGCAAGTGCCATTTATGCCAATGATGGAACAGTGACTGTGTGCAAGTGCTATTTATGTCAATGATGGAACAGTGACTGTGCAAGTGCTATTTATGCCAATGATGGAACAGTGACTGTGCAAGTGCTATTTATGCCAATGATGGAACCGTGACTGTGCAAGTGCCATTTATGTCAATGATGGAACAGTGACTGTGCAAGTGCTATTTATGCCAATGATGGAACAGTGACTATTTGCAATTGCCATTTATGCCCATGATGGAACAGTGACTATTTGCAAGTGCCATTTATGCCCATGATGGAACAGTGACTATTTGCAAGTGCTATTTATGCCAATGATGGAACCGTGACTGTGCAAGTGCCATTTATGCCCATGATGGAACAGTGACTATTTGCAAGTGCCATTTATGCCAATGATGGAACAGTGACTGTGCAAGTGCCATTTATGCCAATGATGGAACCGTGACTGTGCAAGTGCCATTTATGCCAATGATGGAACAGTGACTGTGCAAATGCTATTTATGTCCACGATGGAACAGTGACTATTTGCAAGTGCCATTTATGCCCATGATGGAACAGTGACTATTTGCAAGTGCCATTTATGCCCATGATGGAACAGTGACTATGTACAAGTGCCATTTATGCCCATGATGGAACAGTGGCTATGTGCAAGTGCCATTTATGCCCATGATGGAACAGTGACTATGTACAAGTGCCATTTATGCCCATGATGGAACACAGGCGTTGTTAGTGGAAACATTTGAACAAGAAAGACCTGCTTTCTGCTCAAAGCTCAACGCCCATAGCCGTAGAGGAGACAGTGGTGAGAACTGTCAGGTCTGTATGCTACTAATACTTTTGTTTCAGTCACAGTGAGTACTTTTTATCGATTTGTGTGTGTGTTCTGTTTTGTTGACTGGGGACTATTTTATACTAAACACAAGGGATGCGTGCGTTGGTGTATGTGTGTGTGTGTGCATGTGTGTGTGTGTGTGTGTGTGTGTGTGTGTGCATGTGTGTGTGTGTGTGTGTGTGTGTGCGCGCGTCTGTGTGTGTATGTGTCTGTATGTGTCTGTGTATCTGTGTCTGTGTGTGTGTGTCTGTGTGTGTGTGTATTTATGTATGTATGTATGTATGTATGTATGTATGTATATGTACGTATGTATGTATGTGTGTGTGTGCGTATGTGTGTGTTTGTGTGCTTGTGTGTGTGCACGTGCGTGCGTGCGCGCGTATGTGTGTTTGTGTGTGTGTGCGTGCGTATGTGTGGTTGTGTGTGTGTGTGTGTTTGCGTGTGTGTGTGTGTGTGTGTGTGTGTGTGTGTGTGTGTGTGTGTGGTGTGTGTGTGTGTGTGTGTGTGTGTGCGTGTGTGTGTGTGTGTGTGTGTTCTTGCGCGTGCATGTGTGAAAGAGTGTATTAATCCGGCAATCTTTCTTTTTGGCACCACTACCACCTATTTGCAGTTTTATGCTAGGGTCTGTTGTTACTCTTGATGAACTGTAGTGATGCTGTATTGATGTATTGGTGTGTGTGTATTTGACTATGTCTATTCTCCATTAAGATATTGACATGGCAATCCTTTCCCTCTGATTCATAGTTTTGTATATATTTTGATGTAAAGTACAGCGAACATTCTGTAGTATAAATCGTTTGCACTACAAAACTATATTGATGATGATGATGATCATGATCATGATCATCATCATCATCTTCATCACCATCATTATAGTTGTTATGGATGTTATCACTATTATTATTATCATCATTAGTATCATTTTAAAAAGAATTGATAGGCCTACTAAATATATACAACAGGTACAGGTAGCATGATAATATGAATCTAGAGAAAGGTAAAGTATTCTACGATTCGTTCTGGCAACTACCTTCACCACCACCACCACCACCACCACCCCACACACTCACCTTTACCCATACCTCACCGAAACGTAGTCACTGATGGTGTAGCGTAAATGACCGACATTTCTTTCTCTCTCTCTCTCTCCTTCGTTTCAGGTCTCACTGCGGGACACGTCACCGACCTGAAGTAACACCTCGAGGGACGAAGGTGCCAACAGAGCCAATGTCTTTTTCACACCTTTCTCTGAGAGCCGTCGTCTGCATCAATAACCTTGGCCGGTTGCAGTCTCAACAACCCTTCGCAGCTTTGGCCAACCGTGTACAGAAATAGAGCTGGCCCGGACAACAATGGTTGGTGACAGACAATGGGGATGTTTTGATACTGAAAAGGGGTCCCCATGCCAGATTGGCCTCCAGACTTAAACTCATTCATTCATTTATGGCCACAAATAGGTCTGAATGGGGGCAAGCTAGTGGCAAGCAAGGGAACAGAAGCTTATGAAAATGAAAGACGAAGCAGCCAAGTGGAAAAAGCGTGCAGTTCGATTGAGTGTTCAGTATGCGGCCGCCTGTGTGTATCAGACTTCGGCCTGAGATCCCACATGAGGGTACACAAATAAAGTGCTAGGTTGGACTTTTATCACCACGATAGTCGACCGTATATATATATATATATATATATGCCTCTTCCCCAGCGATAACGGCAGTCTGTTTCTTTGCCTTAGTTCGTAAGGTATTGTCAAATTTTCTTGTTTATTTTTCGCTGCTGTATGTATCCATTTTTTATTTGTCCTGTTGTGTTCATGTTTTGGTTTTGTTTGTTTGTTATTTGATTGTTTGTTTCACAATGTTCGGATTTCTTACTGTTAACATTACTCATTTTGCTTCATGGAAATTACAAAAATAATCTTAGTTTGTATATGTTTTAATTTTCAATTTTTATTTTGTTCTCGTTTACTTTGTTATATATATATATAGACAGATTTATTTCGTTTCATTTTGATTCATTTCTTTTCTCTTTTCACTGCCTCCTTCATCTTTCTTCAGCACTTGTGTGTCACCACCCCCACGTCAGTCTAACACACCCCAAACCCACAGGAACAAGGGTCACCATGAGAACAGGACACGAAGGGCTTCAAAATCTGGGACATTTTTTCACCATGACATGATGATGAAGGATGCCAATGACAGAGATGATGTTATGGAGTCTCATCTTTTACTGAAACTACGTGACAGGGCTTTTCACTTCACTTCACTTCATTTCACTTACTTCACTTTACTTCACCTCACATCATTCTACAGCATCAATCTTTGGAATGGTGGCTGCCTGCACTGCTGTGCTGTCAAGAATCTTTGTCCTCCGCATGTCTTTCCTCAACTAGGTTGAAAATCTCTGGACTACTACGACCTGTCCACTCCTTGATGTTTCCTAGGTAATTTTTTGGGTGACATATTGCCTGCTAACCTCAGCGACCGTGTCAACCTTCGACGCGGACAAGGCAGAACCCTGACTCTGAAGGCTGATGTTACGAATGATCTTGACCTCGGCGTTTCCCAGCAATTGTCATGAACATGAACAGCATCCAATTTTCACAATTGATTGGTTCGCTCTAATTTGCTGAGCGTTAAATATGTATATATATATATATATATATATATATATATATATATATATATATATATATATATATATATATATATATATATATATATATATATATAGAGGTAATTTTTGTGCGGTCTTCCCGTTTCTCTTTTGCCCTCGACTGTTCCTTGGATGATATCTTTCATGACAGTGCATGTTTTGTTTCTACACACATGTCCAAAGAAGGTCAGTTTTTAAAGGATGACCTGCACACGTTTTTTTCCCCCGGGTTTTCAACTCGTCAGGTATGCTCTTGTCACATCTCTTGTCTGTCCAGTTCACCTTTAATCAACAGTCGTCTCTAGAGCCACATTTCAGTCGACTTTATTTTCTTTATGTTTTTTTCTTTTTCTTTTTGAGAGTCCATCCTTCAGTTTCGTATGTCATGATGGTCCAGATCAAACACCTCATTGTTTTTATTTTTATTTTTGAGTCTATCGTGTTTTCTTTTTTATTCCTTGTGTTTGTGAGTAGAGTGGAGTGGAGCGGAGCGGAGTAGAATAGAATAGAATGGAATAGAATAGAATAGAATAGAGTGGAGTGGAGTGGTGTGGAGCAGAGTAGAATAGAATAGAATAGAGTGGAGTGGAGTGGAGCGGAGCGGAGTAGAATAGAATAGAATGGAATAGAATAGAATAGAGTGGAGTGGAGTGGTGTAGAGCAGAGTAGAATAGAATAGAATAGAGTGGAGTGGAGTGGAGCGGAGCGGAGTAGAATAGAATAGAATGGAATAGAATAGAATAGAGTGGAGTGGAGTGGTGTGGAGCGGAGCGGAGTAGAGTAGAATAGAGTGGAGTCGAGTGGAGTAGAGTGGAGTAGAGTAGAGTCGAGTGGAGTAGAGTAGAGTAGAATACGGTATACGATGCGATGCTATAGTCTGTCCAGACCTACTGGGCACATACAAAAAAGTGCTGTGATGGGCAAATCTGGCGTGTGACGCTTGAGCAATGTCACCGTTGTCTCTCCAGAGAAATGTCAAGACTGCCACCATCTTGGGTAACTTTCTCCCTCAAGATGCTATTGTTTTCACAAACACCACCCTTGTTTTGTTTGTTTGTTTGTTTGTTTTTGCTGATTGTCGTTTTGCTCTTTCTCTCATGTTCATTTCGTTTAGGCAATGTTCACAAATAAACCTGTTAAGAAAACAAATGAAGAAAATTTAATCTCACGGTAATTCATAAATGAATCAACAAAGTATACAATCAAGCAAAAACAAACAAACAAACAAACAAACAAAAGCCCCTAACCAACCAAACAAACCAAAAACAAAAACAAAAAACAAAAAACAAAACAGAACAAAAAAAAGCATCCAGCAAATCGTCAGTTGTTACTAAACTATTCAAACTTCAACCATGTTCTCAGCCAGCCACCAGCTAACCAAGCAGGCAGCCAAGCACCAACCAACCAACCAACCAACCAACCAACCAACCAACCAACCAACTAACCAACCAACCAACCAACCAACCAACCAACCAACCAACCAATCAACCAATCAACCAACCAACCAACCAACCAACCAACCAACCAACCAGCCAACCAACCAACCAACCAACCAACCAACCAACCAACCAACCAATCAACCAGCCAACCACTCAACCAAAAATCCCACACACACACAATGTGATATGGGGGTGTGCAGGTAAGTGAGGCCTTTATTACCAAAACAGTCGGCTCCGTATTCTGTCTTTCCCAGCATAAAACCTCGGTGGGGGTGGGGTGGGGTGGGGGGTGGGGGGGGGGGACTGCAAGGATATGTGTCTACAAGACAAGGTAGCATCTGGTGTCCAGTGCCTATGAAATTTGCTCTTCCTGACAAAAGAATGTTTACATAAGGGAGGTAAACTCGGGGTTTCTGAAGCCACTGGCTGAAGACCAGACCACATAGAAGCAGCATGAAAGTAACCAGTAATAACAGGCAGCCTGTTTGCTAGGAACGTTTCTTTTCTCGCAAATTCCAAATCCCCCACCCCCCACCCCCCGCTAAGGTTTGCAGGGAGACAATGTGTGTATCAAACAGTTTACTCTTTGCATGGAGCGTACGGGAAGCGAAGAGTAAAGAAAAAAACTGGAAAGAGAAACAAAATGGCTATGTGGAAGGGACAAGCTCTGTACTTCTGTGTGTATACGAACATTGAACAGAATTAACAGTTTGGAAAATGCTTTAATTAAAACAACTTCGTCACACACAGACTTCTTCTTCTTCTTTCTTTCATCTGCCGCTGGTGCCCTTCGGCGTCGCGGGGAGACACAGACGTCTGTCTGCAGCAAGGCGGGAGGCTTGATAGAGTGACAGGTCATGGGCTCGCAGGGTGTCAGCCACGGAGTCGCTCCATCGTCTCCGTGGTCTACCTCTGGCTTTCCAGCCAGTGTATCTGGTGGTGTATGCCCGTAGGGCCGGTTGGTCGGGCGGCATTCTGGTGAGGTGACCAAACCACCTGATCCTTTGTTGTTCGACATGGTGGAGAATTGGTGTTAGTCCGACCATGTTTCTGATCACCTCATTCTTGATCTTGTCGCGTCTGGTCTTGTTGACAGCTTTTCTCAGGCAGCGCATTTCACATGTGACCAATTTTCTCTCTAAGGCTTTTGTTAGGGCCCATGTCTGACACTGGTATGTGAGTGTTGGAACGAAGATGGCGTTGATGAGTTTTGCCTTGGTGCTCACTGGGATGCTGGGATATTTCAGAAGGGGGGCGAGTTGGTAACTGACTGCGTTCGCTTTCTGGCATCTTGTTTCTATCTCTCTGTCCAATTTTCCATCTTCAGTGAAGAGGCTGCCAAGGTATTTAAATTCTTTGGTCTGTTTCAGCTGGGTGCCGTTGATGTTGATGTCCAGCTTTCCTGGATTTCTGCTGACAGACATAACTTCTGTTTTGTTGATACTGATCTTCATATCATACTTCTCGCAGCTTGTGTTGAGTTGGTCTGTGTGTTCTTGAAGAGCTGCTTTGTTCTGATTCATCAAGGACTGGTCGTCAGCAAATAATAGTTCGTTCAGGGCCTCCAGATCTGGATTGGCTTCCTTTGTAATCTGGTCCATGTAGATCACGAAGAGAAGGGGAGAGAGTACGCAGCCTTGCCTGACCCCTGATGTAACCGGGAACCAGTCCGATGTTCCACTGGCTGTTCGGACTGCGCTCCTACTGTTGGCATAGATTGCTCTGATGTTATCAAGCAACTGCCCCTTCACATCGTACTGCTCCAGGATCTTCCAGAGCTTGTCTCTGTTGACTCGGTCAAAAGCTTTTTCTTGATCAACGAATACTGTATGCAGGTCTTGGTTGTATTCGATGGCTCTTTCACACAGCTGTCGGAGTGCGAAAATGGCATCTGTGCACCCTCTTCCTTTCCGAAAGCCAAACTGGGCATTGCTCAGTAGGTGTTCTGCTTTGGCTCTTGTGCGCTGTTCCAGAATCTTTGCATACATTTTCCCTACATGGCTGAGAAGTGAAATGCCTCTGTATGTGCTGCAGTCTTTCTTGCTGCCCTTCTTCTTCCAAATTGGCACCACTATTGCATTTTGCCAGTCCATTGGTACTTTCCTCTCTTCCCATGCTTTCTGGAAGATGATGGTGAGCCACTTAACTCCCGTTTCTCCGCATGCAAGGATGGCTTCAGTTGTTATGCCATCATTGCCTGCTGCTTTGCCCTTTGGGCTGGTCTTAATTGCTTTTCGTGTTTCTGCTTCAAGGATTTGGGGCTCTAACTGGTCTTTATAGCGTGGTGAGAACTGGGAGCTGGAAGCCTGGACTCCAGATGGGTTTAAAAGGTCTTTAAAATAGTCTTCCCATCTTTTCAGAATTTCCTCTTCTTTGTGTAGTGCCTCTCCATTTGCATCATTCACTACTGTTGTTGGGTTGAATGGCTCATCTCTTACTCTCATCGTCTTCACACTTTTGAAAAATTCTCTTGGGGAGTTCTTGCAAATTTCACTTAACTTCTCTCCATAGGTCGCCCAAGATTTTTCTTTGGAGGCTTTCACAACACGTTTACTATGTCTTCTTGCGATTCTGTACTTGACGTAGTCCTCTTCTATCTTGGTCTTGACCCAAGCTTTATATAGCTGCTTCTTTTTCTTGATGGCTTCCTTCACCTCTTGGTTCCACCAGGCTGTAGCTTTCCTGTTTTTACCTCTACATTTCTTTGTCCCGCAAACTTCCCTTAAGGTGTTCAAGAGAGCTGGCTTGAAGGTGTCCCAGGCTTGTTCCATGATGAGGGGGGTTGTATCAATGGGGTCAAGTTTCACCTTGATAGCACTTTCAATCTGTTCTTGCACTTCTTTCTCTTCCAGTTTGAGGAGGTTGATCTTTTCAGGCTGGTTCTTCCTAGCAGTTGTTATTTTTTCCTTCTGAGTACTGGAGGCCAGAATGACAGGCCTGTGGTCAGTGTCAAGGTTGGCATTGGGGATGGCTTTTGAGTCTTTGATGGCGTAACGTGTTCTAGATCTTGCAAGTATGAAGTCGATTTGAGACGAGATGCTGAGGTCGTTCCATTTGTACCAGGTGTAAATTTGGGAGGCTCGATGTTGGAAAAAGGTGTTGGTGATGATCAGATCATGCTCTGCACATAGTTCCAGCACGTGGTTCCCGTTGTAATTGCAAGGTGTTCTGTGGTCACTGTGGGGTCCAAGATGTTTTGTCCACGGGTTTCTTCTCTCACCAACTCTGCCGTTGAAATCCCCATGACATACAGGTCCTCTTTGTCAGGGGTGCTGTTGATGAGGTCGGAGAGCTCTTGATAGAATGAGTCTTTCTCCTCTTCTGAGTACGAATCGTTACACGGTGCATATGCTTGGATATAGTAGACGATTTTGTTGGACTTTCTTACACCGATTTTAATCAATCTTTCTGATATGTATTCTGTACTCATGAGATTCTTTGCTATGTCTGGGTGTAGGATGAATCCCACACCATGCGTTGCTCTCTGGTCTTTCCTGACACCACTCCAGATGAGAACAAAGTTTGAATGGATTTCTTTCGTTCCTTCTCCTTTCTTCCTAGTGTCTGAAATGCCCAGGATGGAGATCTTTCTTTTGGTCATGAATTCCACAATTTCTGGTTCCTTGTCTGTTAGGCCGCAGATGTTCCATGTTCCAGTGTAGTCGCTATTCCTATCTCGATGTCCGTTTCCATTGCGAGGTCTTTTTCCGTTGGTATCCGTCCGTTTGTATCTCCTTTTAGTTTTCTTAGCGGTTGAAGAATCCACTGTCGGCTTGCTAGGCCAGTCACAGCTTCACCAGAGCCCCGTTAGCCAGCTTGACCTGTTTCCGTCTCCCACGACGTGGACGAGGGGTTGGACTTTGGGAGACAGACACACACAGACACTTGTATAAATGATTATGTGTTCCACCCAACTCTTCTTGAACCTGGGCAAAAGCCATATGCGTGTGAGAAGCTCAACAAACCTGTGGAAATTCTATTATTTCTTATCACTTTTGTCATACTAAATTTGGAATTTGGAATTTGTCTAAGAGGGGTCTCGTCTTACTCTTGTTAGTTGTACAGATAATCATGCGTTCCACATAGCTCTTGGCGAACCCGAACACAGTTCATGTATGTGCGTGGATGAGGTAGCCTACAATTAAACCAGAGGAAAGATCAGCCATTTGTTGTTGCTTATTGTGTGTTAAATTCGGTGGGCTTGTTTATTTCTGAACTTTTTTTCTGAACATTTCATAATTGCCGTTTGAACCAGAAACACAGAAATCAGAAGTCGTATAGGCAAGACATAGAAAAGTATGGATGGCTAAAAAGGAAACAGCCAGAAACTGCCATGGAGCCTTCTCGACTCCAGTGAAGTGACAGGGTACTGTTTTGTACAGATTTTATTTTATTTTATACTGTATTTAGTCTACCTTAATGAGTTTTTAGATAGCTGAATCTGGAAATATGTTTGATAATAAAATCACTATCATGATGCGCTAAAAGACAACAACAAACAAACAAACAAAA
>CM060311.1:40314448-40331948 GCA_030674185.1 Monoplex corrugatus
TTGTGTGTGTGCTTTGTGCCCTGGAGATTTGGTCAATGTTGGTGATCGCTTTGGTGAATGACGAGAATGCTTGCTTTGGTTTTGATTCTTGATTCAAGATTAGGCGCCCTACAAATATCAAAGTCATTGTTATTACCAATTCCACATGCGCTCCAACCAGTCTGGCGTAATCCTTGATCCTACCCACTTTATGCGTTAGCAGGGTCTTGAAATGGAGAGGTGTGAGCGGGACCTATAAAGCACTACATTATCACCATCAGAACGATTGGAGTATTATTATGGCCAGCGAATAGGACAGAGCCAGAGAGAGCGAGCGAGAGAGAGAGAGAGAGAGAGAGAGAGAGAGAGAGAGACAGACAGACACAAAGACAGACACACAGACAGACACACAGACAGACAGAGACAGAACCAGACAGACAGACAGACAGAAACAGGGGAGACGGAGAGAGACAGAGAAATTGAAAGACAGAGAGAAAGACAAAGACAGAGAGACAAAGAGTGAGAAACAGACAGAAAGAGTAAGAAAGAAAGAGAAATAGAGAAGGGGAGAGAGAGAGGGGGAGAGAGAAAAAGAGAGAGAGAGAGATAGACAGATAGATAGATACAGAGAGAGAAAGAGAAAGAGACAGACAGAGAGAAGAGAGAACAGACAGACAGAAACAGGGAGAGACGGGGAGAGACAGAGAAATTGAAAGACAGAGAGAGATAGAAACAGAGACACCAAGAGAGAGTAAGAGAGAGAGAGAGAGAGAGAGAGAGAGAGAGAGAGAGAGAGAGAGAGAGAGAAAGAGACAGACAGACAGACAGACAGACACGAGAGAGAGAGAGAGAGAGAGATAGAGAGAGAGAGGGGGGGAATAAAAACTCGGCAGAGAAGTATACCAGACTGACTGCATTATTCAGCGTGATGAACAGAACGGTATAATGGACGCCTTTTTCACTGCATATATTGTTAAGAGAAGCTATGCGTTAGTTCCTGATATCAGGAGTAAGCATTAGAACAACAACAACAAAAACAGCAACAACAACAAAAACAAAACAGCAACAATAAGCTGAATCATCATCATCATCATCATCATCAT
The DNA here is from genome assembly GCA_030674185.1 of Monoplex corrugatus. NCBI lineage: Eukaryota > Metazoa > Mollusca > Gastropoda > Littorinimorpha > Ranellidae > Monoplex > Monoplex corrugatus. Next base: position 40,315,531 of record CM060311.1, read on the forward strand.
ATCATCATCATCATCATCATTATTACGTCGTCGTCGTCGTCGTCATCATCATCATCATCATTCAGATTTGAACAAGAAAAAGAAGGGAAAAAAAAGAAGGCGAGGAAGAGGAAAGAAGTAGAAAAGAAGAAGAAGAACTACAACAACAACAACGGCAACAACAACAACAACAACAAGAGGAGGAGGAGGAAGAAGAACAAGAAGAAAAACAAACAGAAGAACAAGAATAAGAACAAGAAAACAAGAACAAGAACAAAAACAAGAACACAAAGAACAAGAAGAGGAAGAAGAACGAAAAGACGAGGAAGAAGAATGAAGAAACATTACATATTGCCATTTGACCGAATGAAGGACAGTCTTGGCGTATGTAGTTTAACAAGAAAAAAGACATCGATCCAGTGAAACGAAATCAGGCAATAAGAATTATGTGTTAACCATGGCAGTGATAGTAATGGTAATAATAATTATAGCAGCACTAAGAAGAATATGAATGAAAAATAATATTGAATATTTCAAATAATCTTATAAAAACACACTGCATACATACTTTTTTAAATTTTTTTATATATATATATTGTTTTTAACAAGATACAAACGATACATAATAACTTGTATCAAAGATTTTTTAAGTTTTTGTATTCATATGCAGAATCGATAGAATACATGTATTATTCAGCGCGTGTCTTGTGTGTGTGTGTGTGTGCGTGTGTGTGTGTGCGCGCGTGTGTTTGTGTGTGTGTGCTATTGTGTGTGTGTGTGTGTGTGTGTGTTGTGTGTGTGCGTGTGATTGTGTGTGTGTGTGTGTGCGTGTGATTGTGTGTGTGTGATTGTGTGTGTGTGTGCAATTCTTTGTATTGCTAAGCAAAAGCGCGCAAGCATCTGTATATACAACTATGTGTGTGTGTGTATGTGTGTGTGTGTGTGTGTGTGTGTGTGTGGTGTGGTGTGTGTGTGAGTGTGAGTGTGAGTGTGTGTGTGTACGCACACACCTGTCTGTATATGCAATACATTGCATAACTGAGCATAAGCGTGCACGCCTACGTGTATGTTTGTAAGTACGCGTATTCTTTGTGGTATGTCTTTTATGCGGGTGTGAAATATACGTATATAGGTATGCGTTTGTGCGTGAATATACACGTGCTCGTGAGTGTACAGGCGTATTCGTGTATATGCGCACGAGCGCGGATGTACATATCTATGTATCTACGTATTTCACTTGAGAAAATACACAAAACCAACACTGCCTGAACGGTAACGGAGAAGAGTCACGTCGTCATTGTATACACTGTCCAGATAAGCTGACTGCTAGTGTAACCATGTCTTGATAAGCCCACTGTTAGCATGCTCAGTAAACGTCTGTGTGTAGTAGACGTGTTTCGTTTCGTTTCTTTGGTAGGTTAGTTTTTTCTCTCTTTTTTTTTCTCTTTTGTTTTTTTTTTTTTTTTTGTTTGCTTTATGCTCTTTCACTCTTACACGGGCACAGTAGTCAGGTGGAAAAATGTCAGATTTCAGATCGGAATGGTTTGGGGTTCAATCCTCCTGAACAGCTACGCCTGATGGAGATAGGATGAAGTTTGGAGTCTGGAGGATTGTTTTAAAGGTTATTTATTGAATTCAAACAATTCCATATACGCTCCACCCCAATAGTGCCAGCCGTTATCTGGCCTACTCCCTGAGCCTGTGCAAAACCCTGTATGTTGGCAAAGTCTCATGAAATGGGGAGAGAGAGACAGGAGACTGATCTGCGAAATACCAACACTACTAGAATGATGGATACATTAAAACGGGCAACGAAAAGGTTTGTTTTTAACCCTTTGATGCGCACTATCCACCAACGGCAAACTTACTCTTTGATCCCACTGTCCACAGCTTCTGCAGGAAGCTGGTGGACAGAGTGAGGGAGTCAAAGAGTTAAGTTTTTGCTTTGCTGGCATGGTTGACAATGCAAGATGCTGGTGGACAGGGCGCAGGAATCAAAGGGTTACTATTACGGGCTGGAATTGAAGGCGATAAATCAGATGTTTAGTCGCACAGCTCTATGAACAGAGCCAAAAGCTGGCATAAGAGAGCTGGACATTTGGATAAAGAATGGAGATGTTTCCGGTCTCCAAGATCAGCATGTGTGCAGACCTGCCAGTGTCTAAATCCTCCTCGTGTAGATATATTGTACAGAATTTGAACTATGCAGTGTCTAAACCCTCCAAGTGTAGATATATATGTACAGAATATGAACTATGCAGTGTCTAAACCCTCCTCGTGTAGATATATGTGTACAGAATATGAACTATGCAGTGTCTAAACCCTCCTCGTGTAGATATATGTGTACAGAATATGAACTATGCAGTGTCTAAACCCTCCTCGTGTAGATATATGTGTACAGAATATGAACTATGCAGTGTCTAAACCCTCCTCGTGTAGATATATATGTACAGAATATGAACTATGCAGTGTCTAAACCCTCCTCGTATAGATATATGTGTACAGAATATGAACTATGCAGTGTCTAAACCCTCCTCGTGTAGATATATATGTACAGAATATGAACTATGCAGTGTCTAAACCCTCCTCGTATAGATATATGTGTACAGAATATGAACTATGCAGTGTCTAAACCCTCCTCGTGTAGATATATATGTACAGAATATGAACTATGCAGTGTCTAAACCCTCCTCGTATAGATATATGTGTACAGAATATGAACTATGCAGTGTCTAAACCCTCCTCGTGTAGATATATATGTACAGAATATGAACTATGCAGTGTCTAAACCCTCCTCGTGTAGATATATGTGTACATAATATGAACTATGCAGTGTCTAAACCCTCCAAGTGTAGATATATGTGTACATAATATGAACTATGCAGTGTCTAAACCCTCCTCGTGTAGATATATGTGTACAGAATATGAACTATGCAGTGTCTAAACCCTCCTCGTGTAGATATATGTGTACAGAATATGAACTATGCAGTGTCTATACTCTCCTCGTGTAGATATATGTGTACAGAATATGAACTATGCTCATTGAAGATCCTGTAAGTCATGTCAGTGATGACTTATGGAAACACTCAAACACCCAGCATGAAAGTGACGCTCTTAGCTGTTACTTTCTACCGTTCGAAAACATGACGCTTTTAGCTGTTACTTTCTACCGTTCGAAAACAAAGTATCAATACTATTATTATTATATTTATCCTCTCTGTCTCTGTCTCTGTCTCTCTCTGTCTCTCTCTCTCTCTCCCTCTCTCATTCTCTCTCTCTTTCTCTCTCATTCTCCCCCCTCTCTCTCTCTCTGTGTGTCTCTCATTCTCTCTCTGTCTCTCTGTCTGTCTCTCTCTGTCTGTTAGTATCTCTGTCTCTGTCTATCTATCTGTCTGTCTGTCTGTTTCTCTGTCTCTGTTTGTTCTCTCTCTCTATGTTTCTCTGTGTGTTTCTCTCTCTGTTTCTCTCTGTTTCTCTCTGTCTCTGTCTCTGTCTCTCTCTCTCTCTCTCTCTCTCTCTCTCTCTCTCTCTCTTTCTCTCTTTCCCGTATTCACACCCTACTCATCTGTCCTCCTTCCCCCGTTTGAGAATGGGTTGTTGTCTTTCACAATAAAACGGCGTCAGTGTCATTATCAATGTCAGTGTCAGTCACTATCCGTCGGTCTCTGTCTGTCTGTCTGTGTATGTCTGTCTCTCTTTCTCTGTTTGTCTGTCTATCTGTCTGTTTGTCTGTCTGTCGAGTGCTCCCGAAGATAAAGAATGATATATTCCTCTCTCTCTCTGTCTCTCTCTCTCTCTCTGTCTGTCTGTCTCTGATTCTCTCTGTCTCTGTCTGTCTGTCTGTCTGTGTGTGTGTGTCTCTCTCTCTCCCCCTTTCTCTTTTTCTCTGTTAGTGTAATAAAATCGATATCTAGAAATCGATAGGTCTGTACCCATGGTTCAAAAGATTCCTCCGACAAAAATGGGTGTTTTCCCCTTGAAACTCAATGCGCCTGCCATAGAAAAACAACAACAACAACATTAACGACAACGACAACAACAACAACAACAACAGCGCGTTTTATCGTCGGAGTTCCAGCACGTAATTCATCCCTGAGTGACATAACAGACAAGCGATAGTGAGGGCTAGCTGGACGTTGGCTTTCCCCCAAGCTCACATTTCCATGGCGTTATTTCAATCACACCCAGGAATTATTTCCCCTGATGGGCGCCATTGACGTTATTCGGTGAGACTGAAACACTAGAAAAATGTGTGTGTGTGGGTGTGATATATTCACGGTCATAATAAATCTTACACCGGCATATTACACACACACGCGCGCGCGCGCGCCCGTGCGCGTGCGCGCACACACATGTATACGCGCATGCGCGTGCACACACACACGTACACAACCACACATACACATACACACACACGTGTACATACATACTAACATAAACACATTCACATAATTATACACAACGCCCGCAAACATAGATAAACACACACACACACACACACACACACACACACACACACACACACACACACACACACACACACACACACACACACACACATCAAGACACACACATGCACACACATTCACTCGCGCGCTCACACACACACAAACACACGTACACACGAACACACACACACCTAAACACACACACACGCGCAGTGTCACGCGCGCTCACATACACACACACACACACACACACACACACACACACACACACACACACAAACACACACGCACACACACACACACACACACACACAAGCATACGAACATACGCACGAACACATACATGTACACAAACATACAGACACACACACGCACACTCTCTCTCTCTCTCTCACACACACACACACACACACACACACACACACACACACACACACACACACACACACACACACACATATACACATACACTATATTTTCCAGCCTGCACATCAGTAATCTGACCAAAATCTACACTCACCACAATAACAGCCACTAGTTATTTACCGGCTGTCACATTCCTTGCTTGTTTGTTTGAAGCAGTTAAAAAAAAGACGATTGGTATGCCTGTAAGTGTTAGTCTTGGCATAAAAGAGAGAATGCAAAAATACATGAATACATGAATTACAAACTTATAAACAAATAACTAAACAGATAGATGAATAGCACCTGTAAGTGTTAGTCTTGGCATAAAAGAGAGAATGCGAAAATACATGAATACAGGAATTACAAACTTATAAAGAAATAGGGGTGTAGGGGGCTCTGGATAGAGGTAGTACCTTTGATGTCTGGCTGCTGCACTCTACCTGGTAGGGTGGACGGGCATCACTGGTCCTCGTCCATCCTCTAAATCTCTCACATGCTGGCTCCAAGCGCCACACCCCGGGACCTCGCCTCAGCAGGCGTGCCAAACCATGTGAGGGGGTGATGTTATCACTGCATCACTGGGCGAATAACCTCCACGATGCAGGTTACCGGCCAAGGCGGACGAAGTTCCGCAAGGAACTCAACGGCTATGTGTTCAAGACCAAGGCGAACCACCTAGATGGAGGACGTCGGCTGTGGGTCTGGCATGGAGAGGGATGGGCTCCGCCATGCGACATTGCCCAAGACACACTAAATGAAGATTACAACCGCAACTCAATCCATACCGGCCCGGTCGTCGCCCGGAACAAGGACCGCGCCTTCCGTCGCTGGCCATCAGGGCGGAGGTGAAAAGTATGTGACTGGTGGACCAAAATCCCTACGTACAAGAAAAAATGTTACTATCGGCACCTGGAATGTGAGATCGCTGAGAGCAGCAGGAAAAGTTGCAGAACTAACGCATGAAATGAAGAGATACCGATGGAACGTCCTTGGGCTCTGTGAGGTACGATGGAAAAACCTCGGAGAAACGTCTACCCCAGAAGGCCACAAACTCTACTTCAGTGGCAATGAAGACAAACATGAACATGGAGTTGGATTCCTCATTCACAAAGACACTGTGAATGCCATCATGGGATGCCGACCAGTCTCTAGCAGACTCATTACTATTCGGCTTAAGGCTTCACCTTTTAATATCACCGTCATCCAAGCTTATGCCCCAACAACTGACTACGATGACGAGGCTGTCGAAGATTTCTATGATCAACTGCAGGAAATCGTAGATCAGACGCCAAAGAAAGACATCATTATAGTGCAGGGCGACTGGAATGCGAAGATTGGAGAGGATGAACACAATAACTGGAAAGGGATATGTGGCCAATACTGCAACCCTGAGACCAACGAAAGAGGTTTGAGGCTCCTAGAATTCGCCAGTTACAACGACCTGAAGGTGGTGAACACGTTCGGTCCACACAAACCATCTAGACGCTGGACATGGCACAGCCCAGGAGAAAAATACCACAGTCAGATCGACTACATCATGGTTAAAAGACGCTTCCATTCAAGTGTTAACATCGCAAAGACCAGGAGCTTTCCAGGAGCCGACATTGGAAGCGATCATGAGCTTGTAATGATGACCTTCAAACTCCGCCTCCAGAGGATGAAGAAACAGGGCAACATAAGAATTAAGTTCAATCTTGAGAAGCTCAAAGACCCCAACATAGTTGAAAACTTCCAAGCAACGATAGGAGGGAAGTTTGCTCCTCTCCTCGTCCTTGACAATGTGGACACCGAAGTAGACACTCTGATCAACAACTTCAACACTGTCGTGACCGAAGCAGCCAACGACATCCTTGGAAAACACCGACCAACAAAGATGCCCTGGGTCACGGAAGAAGTACTAAAGCTGAGCGACAAACGCAGAGAACTAAAGCAAAAGAAGAGTACGGATGAAGGTGCTAAACTATACAGAAAAGCCAACCAACAAGTTAAAGAAGGCATGAGGAAAGCAAAGGAAACATGGATTGAAGAACAATGCCAAGATATCGAAGCAAACCTGCAGAAAAATAACAGCAAAAAAGCCTACCAGCTTGTGAAAGGACTAACAAGCTCAAAACAAGGCAGAACCACTACCATACAGAACAAAGCAGGGAAATGTCTCACAGAAGATCAAGAGATTCTGCAGAGGTGGACAGAGTACTGCTCCGAATTATACACACACACAACAGGAGATCCCAAGGTGCTAGACGTTCCTCCACCAACCAACAACGACAGCTATCCCATCGTGCGAGAAGAAGTTGAAGCTGCAGTAAAATCATTGAAGAAAGGCAAGTCGGCAGGAATGGACAACATTCCCTCAGAACTGGTCCAGGCAGGAGGAGAGGCCATGATAGATATGTTACTCATCATCTGCAATAAGATCTGGCGGACAGGTGAGTGGCCAACACCTTGGACCCAGTCCCTGATCATCACTCTCCCGAAGAAAGGCAACCTACAACTATGCCAAAACTACCGTACCATTAGCCTGATCAGCCATCCAAGTAAGGTCATGCTAAAAATCCTTCTGAGTAGACTGAAGCCACAAGCTGAGGAGATAATAAAAGAAGAGCAGGCAGGTTTCAGACCAGGAAGAAGTATCACAGAGCAAATTTTCAACCTCAGATTGCTCTGTAAGAAATACCTGCAACACCAGCAAGGCCTTTACCACGTCTTCGTGGACTTCAAGAAGGCATTCGACAGAGTTTGGCACGCAGCCTTGTGGGCAACCATGAGGCTGTACAACATCAATGCCAATCTGATCAGAACCATAGAATGCCTCTACGAAAAGGCGACCAGTGCAGTCTACCATGACAACAACATAGGCGAATGGTTCCGAACCACAGTTGGAGTACGCCAAGGATGCCTGCTCTCCCCCACTCTCTTCAACATCTTCTTAGAGAGAATAATGGCTGACGCACTTGAAGACCACGAGGGAACAGTCAGCATCGGAGGTAGAACAATCACAAACTTGCGTTTTGCCGACGACATTGACGGACTAGCTGGGCAAGAGCAAGAGCTAGTCAGCTTGATAAAACATCTTGATGAGGCCTCCACAGCATATGGCATGCAGATCAGTGCAGAGAAAACCCAGTTGATGACAAATAATACCAATGGCATCAGCACTGACATTACCATAGACAACAAGAAACTTGAGACCGTCCATAGATTTAAATATCTGGGAGCTATAGTATCAGATGAAGGATCAAAGCCCGAGGTACTTTCCAGGATTGCCCAGACCACAGCTGCAATGACCAAGCTAAAAGTCATCTGGAACGACAAGAATATCGCAATCAGCTCCAAGATCAGACTGATGCGTTCCCTGGTCATGTCAATATTTTTGTATGCATGCGAAACATGGACCATAACAGCAGACATTGAAAGAAGGATACAGGCAATGGAGATGAGATGCTTCCGCAAACTCCTTGGTATCTCGTACAAAGATCATATAACCAATAAGGAAGTGAAAACCCGAATCGAAAACGCCATTGGGCCGTATGAAGACCTCCTGACCTCAGTGAAAAGACGCAAACTGAGGTGGTACGGGCACGTCACACGATCATCTGGACTGGCCAAGACCGTCTTGCAGGGAACAGTTCAGGGAGGGAGACGAAGAGGCAGACAGAGAAAAAGATGGGAAGACAATATCAGAGAGTGGACTGGCCTTGAATGGAATATCATTCTGCGGAAAGCTGAGGACCATGAGGAGTGGAGGAAGTTGGTTGCAAAATCTTCAGTGGTGCCCCAACGGTCAACCAGACTACGGGACTGATGATGATGATGATGAAAGAAATAACTCAACAGATAGATGAATAGCAGTCAGAAACACAAGAAAATAGAAAGAGAACGTGTGTTTACTTATACAAACAACACAGACGCAATTTTAGACCAAAATGGACTTTGTCAAGCGTACACAAATTACGGTAGGAAAACAACAAACAAACAAACGAACAAACAAACAAACAAACAAACTCGAAAACGACAAAATAGCTCAACTGATTTCTGTGATGTTTCATTAAGGATTGCGCTGGAAAAGATGAATAAATGATTGAATAAACAAACAAACATAGATAAACAAATAAATAAATGAATACGTCAATGTAGACAGACAGACTTATAGATAGGTAGATAGATAGATAGATAAATAGATAGATAGATAGAAAAATAGACAGACAGACAGATAGTTTGATAGACAGATAGATGGATAGATAGATAGACAGATAGATGGATAGATAGATAGATAGATAGATAGATAGATAGCTAGATAAATAGATAGACAGAGAGAGAGAAAGAGAGATATAGATAGATATAAAGAGAGAGATAGAGAGAGAAATAGATAAATGACTGGATGCACCAATTAATAAATGAATAAACAAACAAACAAAGAAACAACGAAACAAATGAATAACAATGAAAAAATATGCAAACAAGTCAATGAATAAGCAAAAACCTAAACGTACAAATGATTCGGTAAATTTATCTCAACAATTACACGATGAAGAATGGTGATGAGGTAAATCGGCCAATGTTATCAAGCGATGGTACATTTTCTACAGCTGTACAACCTACCATTTTGTAGGAAACAATCTTAATTAGCAGGACAAATTAAATGGATGATAGATGAATGGATAGATAAATAAATAAATGGACAAATTAGTAAATAAATAAACAAACAAACAAATAAATAAATAAATAGATAAGTGTGTGTATATAATTGAATGAATGAATTAATGAATATATAGATATTTAAATGTTGTTGATGTTGTTGTTATAGGACACAACAGTACATCAGTAGTGTGCATGTGTGTGTGTAAGAGAAGGGGAGAGAGAGAGAGACAGAGAGAGGAAGGAGGAAGGGAGATAGACAGGTAAACAGATGGATATAGACAGACAGACAGATAGATAGATAGATAGATAGATAGATAAATAGATAGATACATAGATAAATATATACATAGATAGATAGTCAGACTGAAGGAATAAATAAATAAATAAACGAATAAGCAAACAAATGAATGAACGAACAAATAACTAAACGTGCAAATAATTTAGTAAATGTCTCCACAATTGCACAATGAAGAAGGGTAATGTAGTACATCGGCCAATGTTATCAACTGATGGGCTATGCCTGGTCTGTGCTCATGATTTGTTTCTACAACCGTACAATTTACCATTTTACGGAAAAAATCCTATTTAGAATGACAAAAATATATCAATGAATAAACAAACAAATAAATAAACGAATGAATAAAGAAAGAAAGAAAGAAAGAAAACGAAAGAAAGAGAGAATATACACAGATAAGTAAAAAAATGAATAAATGAATGAATGTATATATACATACATGTATATATATATATATATTATTATGTATACATATATGTATATAGATAGATAGATGTATATATACATACATGTATAAATAAGTATATATATACATATGTATTATGTATACATATATGTATATAGATAGATCGATAGATAGATACACAGATAGATAGATACACAGATAGATAGATAGATAGATAGATATATAGATAGATAGATAGATAGATAGATAGATAGATAGATAGATACACAGATAGATAGATACACAGATAGATACACAGATAGATAGATGCACAGACAAACAGATAAGGCATGTCCCTGTTTCAGTACCACTCTGAAAGATATGTGAACAAAGCACATTCGTATAGCTTGACTCTCTTACGCAGCTCTTCTGCACTCCAGTATTCCTTAGAAGAGAAACACGGATAACAGAACAGCATTTCACAATGATACTGACTGCACGGAAATAGTTTATATCTACAATTGTGGGAACATTGAACCCAACCAGACAATCGGGTCTGAAGGTTCGAAATCACGCTGAGCTTTAGAAGAGAAAAGAAAAATGAAAGCCTTTGCATATAATACACTTAATTATACGACACTGGCATCATACTTCAGCACATATAATTTTAAAAGGTTTTTATATTCCAATCCTGAAATTTAGCATAATTATGGAAAAGGAGGTGTTTGTACAAAAACATAAGTCTCTGATGGCTGTAGAAAATAATGGGTGAGCTACTATCTGAACAGCAACAGTTTTGCGTTTTACGTGTATATGGCTGCTTGCTTTGTGTGTCTGTCAATCCGTCCGTTCGTCTGTGTGTATGTGTGTGTGTGTGTGTGTGTGTGTGTGTATGTGTGTGTGTGTGTGTGTGTGTGTGTGTGTGTGTGTGTGCGCGCGCGCGTGCGTGTGTGTGTTTGAGTTGTTTGTTTTTGTGTGTATATTTAGTTTTTTTGTCTAACAAGATATCGTGAGGCTAAATCCTTTCTTTAACTGGGATAATCCGTCTTCAAGCCAGCTGTTTCCACGAAATGTGTTTTCTTGTTTAGAAGTGGTTGTGTGTGCGTTTTAGAGAGAGCGGTGTGATAGATTAGAATAGGATATGTGAGTGGGCGTGCGTGTGTGTGTGTGTGTGTTTTCTGTGTGTGTGTGTGTGTGTGTGTGTGTGTTTGTGTGTGTGTGTGTGTTTGAGTTGTTTGTGTGTGTGTTGTGTGTGTGTTTGAGTTGTTTGTGTGTGTGTTGTGTGTGTGTGTTGTGTTGTGTTGTGTGTGTGTTTTGTGTGTGTGTGTGTGTGTGTGTGTGTTTGTGTGTGCGTGTGTTATGTGTGTGTGTGTGTTGTAGTGTGTGTTGTGTGCGTGTGTGTGTATGTGTGTGTGTGTGTGTGTGTGTGTGTGTGTGTGTGTGTGTGTGTTGTGTGTGTGTGTGTTTCTGTGTGTGTGTGTACGTGCGTGTGTGAGTGGTATGTGCATGTGTGTGTGAGTTGTTTGTGTGTGTGTTGTGTGTGTGTGTGGTGTGTGTGTGTGTGTGTGTGTGTGTGTGTGTGTGTTTGTGTGTGTGTGTGTGTGGTGTGTGTGTGTGAGGGCTTAGGGCATGTTTAGGGAGAAAACTATGACAGGGGAAATGATGTGTGTGTGTTTGATTATCTCAGTATACATCTTTACGATGCTTCTAGGGAAAGAGAGCACCAGGTAGACCCAGGGAAAAGATATTGGACGGACTTGCAGAGTGGCTGAAGACAAAGAGGTGCTTGAGGCAACAAGAGATAGAAACAGATGGAAGGCCATGATCGCCAACGCCGTGTGGCAAGGCACATGATGATGATGATGATGATGCTTCTACAAAAAACTATATCGCTTTTGAAACAAATGAAAAGGGCACACACACACGCACGCGCGCACGCACACACACACACGCGTGCGCAAACGCATACACACATACATACACACACACACACACACACACACATATATATATATATATATAAATATATATATATGTACATACATGCATACATACATACATACATACATATAAATATACATATACATATGTATGTACACACACACATATAGAGACAGATAGATAGATAGATAGATAGATAGATAGATAGATAGATGGATGGATGGATAGATAGATAGATAGAGATAGATAGATAGATAGATAGATAGATAGATAGATGGATAGATAGATGTACACACACCTATATATTTATAGATATATATGTCTGTATATTTATATAGAGATAGATAGATAGATAGATAGATAGATAGATAGATAGATAGATAGATAGATAGATAGATAGATAGATAGATCATGTCGGCCTCTTTACATCTCAGGAGATGATAGTCTGCACCAGGAGGCGTTGTGGTCATGACGTGCACTTTCTGCTGTGGCTGTGCAGGCCGATTCTTGAGTGGCAGTCTCTAACGATGTCGATGCTGTGTTACCAGCTAAGCTGGAGTGACCTCTCCAGGTGCAGGCCTGGGCAAGTGAATATGGAGGACGAGCTGTTGCCCATGCAGCAGATCCCCCCTCTCCTCGCCACTAGTAGATTCCAGGGGAAAGACGGAGGCCTGTACGCCAGGTACCTGGGGCGACGCAGGAGTTGCCAGAACGAGGTTGTAGACAACGGCGAACTGCCTTAGGGACTCCGACTCCGGATTTTTCCTCAGGGTTGACTCCCGAAGCCTTTCCTATGAGTGGGTATGGCCGCGGAGGTTTGAAATCAGAGTTTTCCTTCTTTTAGATGAGCTGTCTTCCCAGACTGATGAGCCCCATCTACCCAAAGCACTGGTTTTCAGGCGCCAGTAACCCGCCTTCACCCCTTCTCCTATCAGTAGTAGCAGTTCCGCCGGGCTTATATCTAAGCCACGCGAGCAGGCTAGGAGCTGGACTTAGTTGTCAGAGGCTATTGGAGACGTGCGCCGTGAGGGGCATTTTATAGACAATGGGAGCTTGTCCCCATTGCCACCCCTCGGCTATGACAACCTTGGACACTATATAGATAGATAGATAGATATGCAATAAAAACTCTTGCACAGAACAGCATCTTACCCATCATCATCAAGTGCCCTGCATCATGGCGTTGGCGATCATGGCCCTTCATACGTATCTATCCCTTGTTGCCGCAAGAACATCTTCCACCCTCTCTGTCCTCAGCGACTCTGTAAGTACGTCCAATATTTTCTCCCTGGGTCTACCTGGTGCTCTTTTTCCCTCCAGCTTTTCTGTTGTGACCACGTGCTCCAATTCCCCTTTCCTCATAAAATGGCCTGTAAATGTTGCCTGTCTTTTCCTAATCTTCCTTATGAATGATCTTCTTGTGTCTGCCTCCACCAAGACCGTCTCGTTTGTTTTCTTTGCTGTCCATGGAACTCTCAACATTCTTCTTAGAAACCATATCCCGGCTGCCTCAATCTTGTTCTGGCTTTGCGTATTCTACCCATAATGTGAAGTTTAAATGGACAATGACAATCTCTGCATGTGCCTCTTCTTTTGATCATGACAGTTGCTTATGTCTCGTGTTCCTTTTTCATGTGTATCTGGTTCTAATGGTCTTAGTGAAGTATTCAGAAAAGATAAACAAATAAAACCGCCAAACTTGATATGAACTAGGCGACAACAAATAACAAAACTCAATGGTTTTATTGGATGCGTTCACGTATATTGCTTTTGCTCAGGTTCAGGAAGAACCGGATGAAACACATAATCATTTATTTAACTATTGTGCGTGACAAAGCCCTCCTAGACAAAGTCCAAACTCCAACTTCCCTTCTGACAACATAGTTGCCTCCCTTATCGTCAATCCTTATCATTACTCACAAGCATATTTTGATTTCATTTTAGTCCTATTCTTCCACTGGACGAAGCAGCAGGGAAGTTTTGGTCTTTCACATTTACTTTTTGTGTTTGGTGTTTATTCGTTTGTGATCATACATTTACGCTTGACAAAGGCCAGTTGGCCGAAAATTTGTGCTTGTCTTGTCTGGTTGTATTGAATACGCGTTCTGATTCTTTTTTCGTGTTATTTTTCTTCTGGTTCCTGTTTGCTTGAACGCGGGCAGTCGCGCTTTTTAGGATTTCCATTTATTGTTAGCATACGCACAGAAAAGTCAGGAACTTGCCTCTTTTACATGGTTTTTGTCTCTCCTCCAAATTTTTTTTTCTTCTTCTTTTACTCTCTGTTCACCGCAGGTTCTATACGAAGAGTAAACTGTTTGATATACACATTGTCTCCTGGCAGACCATGGGGCCCTTTGGAATCCTCGAGAGAAGACACGCAAAACGCTACAAGCAAAGACTACTGCCTGCTACCTGTTACTTGTATGTTGCTGGTATCACTGAATTTCTGGCCTCAAGCTTGTTAGTTCTAGAACCATAGCTTTACATCCCCCCCCCCCCCCCTGTAAGCACCCTTTTGTCAGGAAGAGGACATTTTAGACGGGCTGGGCCCCCATATGTTACATTCTATTTGGATGCACATCTCAGCTGGCCTCAAGGTCTTGATTTTGGCAGTAAGCGTTGTGTGTGTGGAGGAAAAACGGTGTTTAAAGATACTGTGTGCGCGTACCCTATATTGCGTTCTGCGTCAGTGGGTCCTTTGTCTGGGCGGTTGGATGGTTGGGTAGTTGGGTGGTTTGGTTGTTGGATAGTTGGATGATTGGATGGTTGGATGGTTGGGTGGTTGGATGGCTGGGTGATTGGGTGGCTGGGTGGCTGGGTGATTGGATGGCTGAGTGGTTGGGTGGTTTGGTAGATGGATAGTTGGATAGTTGGGTGATTGTGTGGTTGGATGGATGGGTGTTAGATGGCTGGGTGATTGGATGGTTGGGTGGATGGGTGTTAGATGGCTGGGTGATTAGATGGTTGGGTGGATGGGTGTTAAATGGCTGGGTGATTGGATGGTTGGGTGGATGGGTGTTAGATGGCTGGGTGATTGGATGGTTGGGTGGATGGGTGTTAGATGGCTGGGTGATTGGGTGGTTTGGTGGATGGATAGTTGGATAGTTGGGTGATTGGGTAGTTAGATGGCTGGGTGATTGAACGGTTGAGTTGTTAGGTGGTTTGGTGGATGGATAGTTTGGAGATTGCATGGTTTGGTGGTTGGGTGGTTGGATGGCTGGGTGGTTGAGTGGTTGGATGGTTGAGTGGTTGGGTGATTGGATAGTTGAGTGTTTTGCCGATTGGATGGTTAGCTGGCTGGATGTTTAGGTGGTTTGATGGCTGGGTGATTGAGTGGTTGGATGGGTGGGTGTCTGTGTGGTTGGGTGGTTGGAATGTAGAGTGGTTGCGTGGTCGGGTAGTTGGATGGTTGGATGGCTGGTTGTTGAGGTGGTTTGATAGCTTGGTGGTCGGTGGTTGGATAGCCTAGTGGATGGATAGTTGTTATTTTTTAAAAGATTTTTATGGACCTCAGTGGCATGCACATACATGGAGCATCTTCTTTTTTTCTCTACTTTTTCATTTTTGGTCTCCTTTTTTAAATGAAGCACATGCCTTTCTGCACCAGTCTTTATTCAAAATTTTCACTTTTATTTTGTTTCTTTTCATTCAGATTTCCTTGTTTTATTTCCCAAGCCATTTATTTCCACAATATATATGATTCATTGATTTTATGTTCATGTTTTATGTGTATTGTATGTAAGTATGTATGTATATATGTATGTATGTATGTATGTTATGATGTATGTATGTATGTATGTATGTATGTGTGTATGATCATTGTGTGTTGTGCGTGTGTATATGTGTGTGTGTGCTGTATGTGTGTGTGTGTGGTGCGTGCGTGTGTGTGTGTATGTGTGTGTGTGTGTGTGTCTGATTAGTGTGTGTGTGTGTGCGTGTGTGTGTTTTGTGTGTGTGTGTGTGTGTTGTGTGTGTGTGTGCATAAGTGTGTGTGTGTCTGGTTGCGTGTGTGTGTGTGTGTATGTGTGTGTGTGTGTGTTGTGTGCGTGCGCGTTCTGCGCACTCGTGCCTCTTCTATTATGTCAACAATTTTAAAATATCTCTTGCAAAATCTGCTTCATTCGCCTTGGTGTGCTTAGATTTCATGTGTGACCTTGTGTATGTTATTAGGTCAATATGAACAATAGCTGACGTGTTCCTTCTCAACCTCCTCCTCCATCTCTCTCTGTCTCCTTTCTCCTCTCTCTTCTCCCTTCTCTTCTCTCTTGTCTCTCCTTCTCTCTCTGTGTCTCTCCTTCTCTCTCTTGTCTCCCTTCTCTTCTGT
>CM060311.1:40341948-40356948 GCA_030674185.1 Monoplex corrugatus
TTCATAAGGTCAGTCTCTTGGTTTCGTAGCGCATGATCTACATATCTTAATTTTCTTTCATTTACGAATGATATAAGTTTTCTTGCTGTTCTCAATTCGTTTAGTATGCTTTCTATTTTTTTTTCTACTTCCCCAAAACCGCTGTGGTCCAGGAGCTGATCTTTTGGATAGAACAATGAATTGTTGATTCTTCTGCAACATGTACTGAATGTACGGATAAGAACTCATATAAACAAAGATATTTTCCCCAATAAATGTTCGTACATGTATCCAGCCTGACAGGAAAAGTACAATTGATGTGTAGGGAAAGCAACAAATATATAACGGATTATGTCGTTAAATGGTGATGCGGGTTTTTTTTCTTACGGAGATAGACAAACCACCACACATACACACACGCGCCCGCCACACACACACACACACACACACACACACACACACAACACACACACACACCAACACACACACACATACACACACACACACACACACACATACAGACAGAGAGAGAAAGAGAGAAAGACAGAGAAGGAGACAGAGAAGAGAGAGAGAGAGAGCAGAGAGACACAGAGAGAGAGAACAGAAGAGAGAGACAGAACAGAAGAGAAGAGAAGAGAGAGAGACAGAGATAGAAAAAAGAAGAGACGAAGAGACAGAAAGAGAAAGAGACAGACAGAGAAAGAGAGACAGAGAGATAAGAGAGAGAGATAGAGGAGAGAGAGAGAGAGACAAAACAGAGAAGAGACAGAGGACAGAGAGATCGATCGCGACGACTCGGTATAATGGAGACGATTCATGACAAGACAAAACCAGAAAAACAAGACAAGACAAGAGAGGTCAAGGGGAAAAAAAGAAAAAGAAAAAAAAAAAAAAGTATGAGCTCGGTAGCCTTGCCGCTTTACCTTCCCTAACCTGAACAGAGTCAAGAGCTCATACACAGGTGGATGAACTGGAGGCTGCACACACAAAGTTTGGGGGTTTTTTTCTCATACTTTGTTTGCACCTGTGCATTCCAACTGGGAGTCATGAAGTCTCACCGCCACGCCAACCAGGAATTTATTACAAAACTTGAAAGACCAAAGACCAAGCAATCCAGTCACAAGAACAGGTGGGGAAATGAATTGGTTAGAAAGCTGGTAGACAGAGCGAGGAAACTGAATTGGTTAGAAAGCTGGTAGAGAGAGTAGGAATGAATAGTTGAAAGCTGGTAGAAGAGTGAGGAAAGAATTTGGTTAAAAGCTGTGACAGAGTGAGGAAATCGAATTGGTTAGAAAGCTGGTAGACAGAGTGAGGAAATGAATTGGTTAGAAAGCTGGTAGACAGAGTGAGGAAACGAATTAGTTAGAAAGCTGGTAGACAGAGTAAGGAAAGAATGGTTAGAAAGCTGGGTTTGACAGAGTGAGGAAATGCAATTGGTTAGAAAGCTGGTAGACAGAGTGAGGAAATGCATTGGTTAGAAAGCTGGTAGAAGAGCAGGAAATGAATTGGTTAGAAAGCTGGTAGAAGAGTCGAGAAATGAATTGGTTAGAAAGCTGGTAGAAGAGCGAGGAAATGAATTGGTTAGAAAGCTGGTAGATCAGAGTGAGGAAATGAATTGGTTAGAAAGCTGGTAGACAGAGCGAGGAAATGAATTGGTTAGAAAGCTGGTAGAGAGAGCGAGGAAATGAATTAGTTAGAAAGCTGGTAACGACAGAATGAATGGTAGAAGCGGTAGAAGAGTAAGAGATGAATTGGTTAGAAAGCTGGTAGATAGAGTGGGAAATGAATTGGTTAGAAAGCTGGTAGACAGAGCGAGGAAATGAATTGGTTAGAAAGCTGGTAGACAGAGCGAGGAAATGAATTGGTTAGAAAGCTGGTAGACAGAGCGAGGAAATGAATTAGGTTAGAAAGCTGGGTTAGACAGAGTGAGGAAATGAATTGGTTAGAAAGCTGGTAGATAGAGGGGAAATGAATTGGTTAGAAAGCTGGTATAGCAGAGTGAGAAATGAATTGGTTAGAAAGCTGGTAACAGAGCGAGGAAATGAATTGGTTAGAAAGCTGGTAGAGAGAGTGAGGAAATGAATTGGTTAGAAAGCTGGTAGAAGAGCGAGGAATTAATGGATTAGAAGCTGGGGGTAGGTTAATGGATGAAGGGTTAGGTAAGAGGGGTAGGGAGGATGAATTGGTTAGAAGCAGGTGGATAGGGTGAGGACTGAATGGATAAGGAAATGGTTGAAGGGTGAGGATGAATGGTTAGGAAGCAGGTGGATAGGGAGGGACTGAATGGGTTAAGAAGAGGTGGGTAGGGTGAGGGACTGAATGGTTAGAAGCAGGTGGATAGGTAGGGACTGAATGGGTTAGGAAGCAGGTGGATAGGTGAGGGATCTGAATGGGTTAAGAAGCAGGTGGGTAGGGTGAGGGACTGAATGGGTTAGGAAGCAGGTGGATAGGGTGAGGGATGAATGGGTTAAGAAGCAGGTGGGTAGGGTGAGGAATGAATGGGTGGGAAGTTGGTGGATAGGGTGAGGAATGAATGGGTTAGGAAGCTGGTGGATAGGATGACGGAATGAATGGTTCAGAAAGCTGGTGGACAGGGTGAGGGAATAAATCGGTCGGGAAGCTGGTGGATAGGGTCAGGATTGAAAGGGTTAGAAAGCTGGTGGATAGGGTAAGGAATGGAAGGGTTAGAAAACTGATGGATAGGGTGAGAGAATTGATGGGTAAGGAAGCTGGTGGATAGGGTGAGGGAATGAATAGGTTGGAAAGCTGGTGGATTGAGTTAGGGATTGAAAGGGTTAGAAAGCAGGTAGACAGGGTGAGGGAATGCATGGGTTAGGAAGTTGGTGGATCGGTCAAGGTAATGAAAAAGGTTGGGAAACTGGTGCAAAGCTGGTGGATAATGTAAGGGAAAGGTTAGGAAACTGGCGCAAGCTGACTAATGTGAGGCAATGAAGGGCTCAGGAGCTGGTGAATGGGGTGAGGGTGTGACAGCATGAGGCAGCTGGTGGAAACTGGTGGATAATTAAGGTGAACAGATTAAACAGATTAGGAAACTAGTGGATGGGAAGGGAATGAGGCAGAACCTCACGATGAGTGGAGTAGACTCCGACAGTTCACAGACTGCATGAGGTGTTACAATTTTGACGGGCAAAAGAACATTTTCGAGTAAACAGGATTGACGTCAGGCCCAGGCCACCCCCACGAATCTGAGCTACTGTAGTACAGGCACCAGAGAATTGCGATTTTTTTCTTGTTTTTTATCAGTCCAAGTACTTCCTTTAGCCGATTTCATTCCCTCGCTCTATTCATCAGCTTCTTGCAGGAAGTTATTGGAATGTGGTGAATAAGGCAAGGGATTGAAAAGGTTAGAGTTAGGAAGCGGATGGATAGGGTGAGGGAACGAAAGGGAAGCTGGTGGATAGGGTGAGGGATAGAAAAAGTTAGGGTTAGGAACCTGATGGACTAGGTGAGAAAATGGAAGGGCTGGGAAGCTGGTGGATAGGATGAGGAAGTGAAAAAGTTAGGAAGCTGGTGGATAGGGTGAGGGAGTGAAAGAGTTGGGAAGCTGTGGATAGGTGGGAGTGAAAGGTTTAGAAAGCTAGTGGGTAGGGTGCGCGTGTTTGTATATGTGAGGTTTTGTTGTTTTTCGTTGCTGTTGCCATCATTATTAGCAACGTTAATAGGACATTTTATGAGGCAAGATAAATTAGAGTATCTGGTCACAACAGTTAAAGGAAAAGGGCACCAGGTGGACCTAGGGAGTAAATAACGGACGGATATGCGAAATGGATGAAGACAGAGTGGACGGGAGAAGTTCTTGCGGTGACAAAAGATAGATTCATATGGAGGGCTATGATCACCAACTACATGAGGCAAGGCACCTGATGATAATGTATGATGCCATCATTATTGCTTTTCACCAGTAGCAGCATTGTCATGGTCATCCGTTATGATTATTATTATTATTATCAGCAGTAGTATATAGTATGTAGTAGTAGAAGTAGTAGTAGTAGTAATAGTAGTAGTCGTCGTCGTCGTAGTAGTAGTATTGTTATTGTTAACAATTATGATCAACACTACCATCATTATTGTTATCATCTCATCATCAGTAGTCGTAGTATTATCTAGTATTAACATTACTGTTATTAATGTTTGTGTTGTTGCTGCTGTTGTTATTATCATCATAATGATTATTAACGAAAAATTACTAAGGGGCACAGTTAAATTACATTAAAGATTTTGCTTTATGAGTTTGAAGCTGTTTGCCGACTTGGAGAAGACAATTCAGGCCTTTGACACCGAGTGCCAAAGGAAACGGCTTCACTCATCCGACATCCAGCAAAAACGTGAAACTTGAAACTTGAAAACACTTCATCACTCGAGGATAGTAACATTAGGTTACCACCGGACCTCTCTCGCAGCTACTCTTACACAAAAGCCAACGAGTGTGTGTAGGGCCTACTGAATAGCTCAACACCCTGGTGGGCCCCTAGGAACCATTCTCACCAGTGGTGAAATGACACAAGCTTTTGCTTGGATTGGTCACGTCACCCGACACGACCCTCTGCTCAAGACCATCCGTCAGGATGCTCTGGAAGGAGGTCAGTGCCGAGGTCGACAGTAGAACTGCTGACTGGAAAATATTCCGTAACATCTACCATGTCCCCATCCTCCTCAGCCAAAGACCCTGATGATGATGATGGATGATGCTGATGCTGATGGATGATGTGCTGATGGATGATGATGATGATATGATGATGATGATGATGATGATGAGATGATGTGATGATGATGATGATGATGATGATGATGATGATGCTGCTGACGGATGATGATGATGATGATATAATGATGGATATGAGTGATGATGATGATGATGGTGATGTGGATGTGATGGTGGTGGTGGTGGTGATTGTGATGGTGATGAATGATGACGGATGATGACAGATGATGATGACGGATGATGGTGGATGATAATAATGATGATGACAACGACGACGACGACGATGACGATGATGATGACGATGATGGTGGTGGTGGTGGTGGTGTGATGATGATGATGATGATGATGATGACGACGACGACGACGATGACGACGTCGATGGTGATGATGACGACGATGATGATGATGATGACGATGATGATGATGATGATGATAATGGTGACAGACCTTCTGCAGGTACTTTCTGTCTGCTCATAGGAAATGAAGTCGGCATCTCTTTTCCCATGATTCAGTGCTGTACCGTGCATATTGAGCAATCCATAGCAAACTTTTCTGTTCAAAGATAACGATACAAATAATTCTTGTATAGCACTATTTCTAAAACTTATTTGGACGTACTGCACATTAAGCATTTGGTTTTACCCTTTGACTTTCGTATCTTATCTACCAGCTGCAAAAACTTAACCCTTTGACGCCCTGACAGGAAGCTGGTGGATAGGATGAGGGAGTCAGAGGGTTAATTATTTTGCTTTGCTAGCATGGTTGAGAATGCAGGAAGCTGGTGGATAGGGTGAGGGAGTCAGAGGGTTAATCATTTTGCTTTGCTAGCATGGTTGACAATGCAGGAAGCTGGTGGATAGGGTGAGGGAGTCAAAGGGTTAATTGTTTTGCTTTGCTAGCATGGTTGACAATGCAGGAAGCTGGTGGATAGAGTGCCGGAGTGAAAGGGTTAACTGTGTAGGATCTTCATGGCTTACATATGTCTTTGTGTTAAAAATGTGTTGATTTCTTTTTTTATTTTTTATTTTATTTTTATTTTTTTTTACTTATCCAGGATTTAGACTTTTTCTCTAGAGGCTAAGGTCCCTGCAATCTTCCCGCACGAAACAAGCCACTTTGAAGGTGAAGTGTTTATTACGTCTTTGTTAACAGCACGGTCAGAGATCTATCCCCCCCCCACCCCCACCCCACCATGCTTCGAGCTATTGTCTTGATTGTTTGTGGGGTCGGGTGAGGTGAGATGTGAAAGGCATGTGTTGTGAAATAGGAACCAGAAAAGAAACCGTAACACTTCAACAGTGTTACAGTAATACACCTCAAAACGAAATCACAATGACGATGAGATACAGACGGATACGGTAGAAAGGAAATCATGTACTACGTCTGATGGTCAACTAATTTATGTTTCAAACCACAGTGAACAAACATCAGCCATCATCCTCTAATCGCGTGACCAGTGTAGTCGTTGGGGGTGGGGGTGGGGGGTGGGGTTAGTGGATGGGTGGAATGATGGGACATAGCAACTGACAGGCTCATCCGTATCTGTCTGTATCTGGTATGCAGCAACAAGCAGTTCAGGTGTGGCTGGTCAGGTCTTTGATGTTTGCCAACTAGTTCGTCCTGGTTTTTTATTTTTTTATTTTTTTTTCTCATTAATGACTGACTGGGATTCGATTCTGCACGTTTTACAGTTCGGGATTCGATTCTGCACGTTTTGCAGTTCGGGATTCGATTCTGCGCGTTTTGCAGTTCGGGATTCGATTCTGCGCGTTTTGCAGTTCGGGATTCAATTCTGCGCATTTTGCAGTTCGGGATTCGATTCTGCACGTTTTGCAGTTCGGGATTCGATTTTGCACATTTTGAATTTCGGGATTCAATTTTGCACATTTTGAAGTTCGGATTCGATTTTGCACATTTTGAAATCTGTGCTTCCCAGACAGGTGCTTGCTCCATTTCATCCCATTCCCCTGAAGCTTTTCTTCCTTAAAAAAAATGTTTCAAAAGGGTTATAGCATATCTGTCATTCACCTTCAACCCATGCACGCTTGTTGAATTCAACAACCCACCTAAGCAGGGACGACAAAACAAAAACAAGAATCAGAAATAAAAAACACGAAAAAAAGAATCAGAACGCGTATTTAACACAATCAGACAACACAGGCACAAATTTTCGGCCAACTGGGCTTTGTCAAGCGTAAACGTAAGATCACAAACAAACACCAAATACAAAAATTAGGACAAAAAAAAAAAGACTGAAACTTCCCCGCTGCTTCGTCCAGTAGGGAAAAAAGAACTAAAATGAATAAAATGACATCATAATGTGTTTGTGAGTAAATGTGATGTCACAGCGGAGGTGAGATAAATTCTGCAATTTGAAAAGTGGTCATGCCATGTTAATATTGTTTTGTCCTGAAGAGGGTCCAGGACTAACATTAAATGATGCACTAGCTAAGAGTAGTTTTTGGAGTGTAAAGTATCCTACTATGAAATAATGCATAAAGAGAAAAAATATAAGCATATGATCGACTGAATGGGAAAATATATAATCAAGAGGTATGGCTGATTGTAAACGGATCGTGCCTAGTGCAAAATTTGCGCCTGTCTTGTCTGGTTGTATTAAATAAGCGTTCTAATTCTTTCTTTTTTTTTTCGTGTGTTTTTTCTGGTTCCTGTTTGCTTGAACGCGGGCAGTCACACTTGTTTAGGAAAACAAAAACAAAAACAAAGACGAACAGAAACAAAAACAAACGAAGCACCCAGTTGTGCTCCTAGCACAGTTTGATCTGCTATCGATCAATCTATCAGCAAGCGCCTTTCACCCAGAAGCGTGTTGGTTGGGAAAGCGCGCCGCTGTGTAAGCAGCCCCTGGAATCAATAGAAAATCACACAGGCGTGACACACACACACACTTCACCCCTTACACCGCTCGTTCCAGACACGTAGAGTCATGAAATACTTCTAAAGGTCTCAGGTGTTCGGCAAACCAGAACGTTTTCACAACTGGTGTTTTCTAACGGTAAAAAGCAGCGTAATCGGACTTTGCTTTGATTCTTAGATTCTAAGCGGATTGAAGATGTTTTCGTTCTTTTTTTTTTTTTCTTCTGAAACGTGGGTTTTGTTTCTAGATGTTTGTTTTTCTCTCTCTCTATGTGCATGTGGTCAAGTAAGTCGACAGAATTCTACGAACATGAATTTGTTTACTTAACTATTCTTTTTTCTCTCCTGTGCTGGTTCTTGACCTCTGTGTGTGTGTATGAGGTGGGTAGGAAAACGTAGAACATGTGGTGGAATTGATCAGCTGAATGACTCCAGCTGTTCTTCGCACAGTCGTCTATTCAACGCTTATTAAATTGTTATACCAAGCGACTAAGCTGGTTAGAATTTGTTCTGTGTGCGGTCTTCGTTTTCTTTACAAGAATGACCACTGAATGCCGCTCAGTTGGCTGTGCTGATGAACTTGGAGAGTCCCTTTGATGACATGAGGAACCACGGTAAGATATGGCAGACCTAATTGTTTTTTTCAGTGATTTAGTCAAAGATGTCTTTACCAACTTTAGTTTCTTCAAACAAACGAACCCCTTGAATCCTAAGCTATCAACAGAAGTGATTTTTTGTGTGTAGGCTATCAAAGGAATTAATTTTGTTCTTTGTCTCCAAATAACCCATCACCGGCTTTGGTAAAGTATTGGTATTATTACGTCAATGAAAGCGAAAGAAAATAGGTGATACGAGATACTTGCATTGTTTTTTTTTATTTTCGTCAATTCACACGTGTAACGTTATTTGTTTGGACTGTGTACCTACTACTATATAGTGCACAGACAGTTAAAACAATGTTCTGTGTGGAGACATAGGGACAGTTACTCACCATTTAAATCAAGTAGTGTCAGTGGCAGATGTCTTGAATAACTTCTATTTTCTGTTTCGTGTGTTTTTGGTTCTGACTGCAGACGGTCTCCTTTCTTTGTGTGCGCGTGCACACACACATACACATACACACGCGCGCGCGCGCGCACACACACACACACACACACACACTGCCCGCGCGCACACGAGAAAGAGAGAGAGAGAGAGAGAGAGAGAGAGAGATAGAAGACAGACAGAGACAGAGAGTCAGACAGACAGACATATAGACAGCCAGACAGACAGAGACAGAGAGACAGACAGACAGACATATATAGATAGATAGATAGATAGATAGATAGATAGATAGACGGACAGATAGATGGATAGATAGACATACATACGTACATACACACATACATACATACATATATACTTACATACATACATACATACTTAATACTACATACATACATACATACATATCATACATACATACATACATACATACATACATACATACATACATACATTATGAACATGTGTTTCTACACGTGCAAATTAAGACAAAATTTATACGATAAAGGAGTGTGTGTGTGTGTGTGTGTGTGTGTGTGTGTGTGTGTGTGTGTGTGTGCACGTGCGTGCGTAGCTCCTGCGTGCATGTTGTATGTGTCTGTGTGTTTGTGAGTCTGTGTGTGTGTTTGTGTTGTGTGTGTGTGACCGATTGTAAATATCTGCTTACTTCAGCAACTGCATTCCAACTTGGGGGAAACTTGATCGTTTAAAAGCAAAACAAGAAACAGACAGTGTTAAAATACACAGACGCACAAAGACAACAAGACAGAAAGAAAGAAAGAAAGAGAGAGAGAAGAAAGAAAGAAAGAAAGAAAGAAGAGAAAAAAGAAAGAAAGAAAGAAAGAAAAAACAAAGAAAAAAAAGAAAGAAAGAAAAAAGGAAGGAAACAAAGAAAATAAGAAAGAAAGAAAGAAAGAAAGAATGAAACAAAGAAAAGAAAGAAAAGAAAAGACAAGAAAGAAAGAAAAGAAAAGAAAGAACATAGGACATTAAGTATTGGGACATTATATTGTAGACAGTTCACTTCTCTCAGGAGAATTAGCGAACGATGCCTTGAACAACTTGCCCGTCTTCCTATGTGTTGACCCGTGAGTCGTAGGCTTCAGTGTACAGTTATATAATTTTGTTCTGCGCCAGTTCCTGTACAGTTTTCAGTACGAAAGTACCGGTGCACATGGCCCCAATCACGTAATCCGCTACCGCACAGTTTAACTGCCGGAGACTTCCCTGTCATGCCGACAGACCGACCGACAATCATTGCCACAGACACAGTAGGGGCATGGAAAACAAACAAGCAAACAAACAAACAAAACAAACAAACAAATAAATGAACAAACGAACAAAAAAAAGAAATTAAACTGAGACCAACCAATCACCCTCACACCCAACACTCAACCACCAACCAGCCAACAACCAACAACCAACCAACAACAAGCAAACAACTAACCAACAAGCCAAACAAATGAATAACCAACCAACCAACCAACCACCACAACAACCAAACAAGCAAACAACTAACCAACAAGCCAAACAACAAATGAATAACCAACCAACCAAACCAACCAACCAGCCAAGCAATAACCAACAACAACCAACCAACCAACCAACCAACCACCAAACAAACAAATAAATTCAACCAACCAAACCAACAACCAACAATCAACAACAAAACCAACAACCAACAAACAACAACAAACAAACAAGCAAAAAGAAGAAATGAAACTCAGCGCAAACAAACAAACAAACACACAGAAACAAACAACTAACAAACAAACAAACAAACAACAAACTTACAAACAAACAAACGAGCGAGGAAGCAGAAATGAAACTGAGCGGGAAAGACAACGTTACGTTTGACATTCAGTCAAGCTGTTTTATTCGGCCTGTTTGACGTAGTAGTACAGTTCCCGTCTGCCAACCTGTCTGCGCGGGTTCGAGCCTGCCTCGAGTGGTCTCCAGTCTATCCAGAACTTCGTCAATGGGTGTCTGACCTTGTTCAGGGATTGTCTGTTTAGCAAAGCAACGAGGGGTGGGTGGGAGGGGATGGGTGCGAACATCAACTTTACGCCGCTCTATCAAGAAAAGTTGGTCTCTACCACCTCACTCTTGTATGACCTGAGGAAATTTTGGACGAACATCTGTGTGTTATTGATGTTGTTTCCACAATGTATTGTCGAGTCACAAAAACAATTATTTTATGTTTTGAAACAGTTATAGCTGTGATATGGCTTTGTGGGCTGTATGGAGTTGGCTGGGCTTTAAACAAAAATAGTAATAACAGTAACTTTTTTAGGGGGGGGGGGGGGGTCACTTGAACTTTTGAGCCGCTTCATAGGCACTGACATATACCACCGCTGCTCATTCTGACTTCTCAGCACACTCACCGTTAACCCCACGTTCATTCAGTCGAAATCCCAATGCCAGGAAACGGCTAGGAGTCAGCAGAGTCTCAAAAACAACTTAGTTGCGAATGGGGATGTAAAATTAACCCTTTGACTCCCGCATTCTACACCCCAACTGTAAAATCGTAACCCTTTGACTCCCTAACCCTATCCATCAGCTTCCAACAGGAAGCTGGTGGATGGGGTAAGGGAGTCAAAGAGTTAAGTTTTTGTTTTGCTAGCATAGTCGACAATGGGGATGCTTGTGGACGGGGTGCGGGAGTCAAAGGGTTAAACAGATTATCTCCACGATGTGGCTGTCCTTACAGGATTCGACAATTAATCGGACTATCATACATCGTATGCAGATAGTTCATATAGCTGCATTGTCCTCTTTGTGTTTATCCCTTTGTTATTTTTTTTCCTTGAAGAAAACACAGTGAACAAAACTCACCCAGTGTATTCTAGGCCATCGTGTTGCGATATCTTGTCACAAGACAGTGTCCGTGTGGAATTCGGTCTTCTTACTGCGTTGAGTGCGTATCGCTGCAGAATGATTTCGCACATGAATGCAACAAGATGTGTAGTACACAATGCAAAAAAGGATGACACGACATGACACGACTGAACAAAACATAACACCATTTAACACGAGACACACATAACAACCACCATTCTTCTATACGGATTTCAGAGCTGTGCCTTCTATGTGATAGAACTGATCAGCAATCCATTCGTGAGCCCAGGACTATTGTCAAGCCCTTGTGACTGACTGAAAGCGGCAGACTTGAACGTTTTCAATACAACGAGGAATTCACTGACTTGGCTACCGTTTGAGTCAATGAGAGAGAGAGAGAGAGAGAGAGAGAGAGAGAGAGAGAGAGAGAGAGAGAGAGAGAAAGAGAGAGAGAGAGGTTGCACTGAGATACCAGTACAACACAGTATGTGAGTATTAAGAACAGGGTTGAGACAACTGGAGTGTACTATAATATCAAGCAAACCGGAATGAACTCAGTGTTCCAGGTACAGCGTCGTGTGTGAGATCTTCAGACTTACGCTCGTCCTCCAGACTTATGCTACAGTCTTCAGACATGCGGAATATACTGAAGCAATCATACGGAATGAAATACGCGCAGAAGCACTTATACGGCGGAGTATGTGATTCTTGAGACGTTAAAAACAAGTAGTGACCACATATGGAATGCATTGAAATTTGGGACTAAAATCGCTCATGTGGATGAACGTAAAAAATATACTGAATGCAGAAACTAAAATACTAAGCGAAACATGCTTTACACTTTATACATTCTGAAGTGAAATGCATTTAGAGCCGTCACTACAGCGTGGTGCATGAATCTTGTGAAGTGTGAAAATTGTGACAGAAACATCTTCCAAGAGTGTCTTTGGAATACAATGCTAGGTTCCTTTCTGGATTACGAGCGACGATCTGCAGGTGAACAGTGTTCTGTTGTCAATCGTCCGTGTCTTTGGGCGTGTGGACGTGCGTTGCAGTGAAAGGTGAGTTGCTTCAATGTAATGTGTACTTTCGTATTCCTTGTAAAATGTTTGATCTGTTCTCCTTTCTCTTGAAACTAGCACTCGGAAAACTCCATATGCACTCCACCCAAATCTGACAGCAGTTATCTGACAGACTTTCCAAGCCTGCACAAAACGCTATCCGCTGGCAAGGTCTTTCTCTTGATTTCTTGTCGACTGCCTTCTGTTTAAAACTCTGCCTTAGACAGACTCACAGTCTTTTGTCTGTTCTGATTTGTTGAGTTTAAAGTCCTACCACTCTCGGAGTGTATGAGGACTAGCTATAAGAAAGTTGCTTAAAGAAGCCTTAAAACATTTTTGGGTTGCACTGTGAGATACCGATGCTATTGTCGGAGTTTCTGGATCTATGTTTGTTTGAGCCATGGATTCAAGATTTTATGTTTCGAGTACAAACAATCCTAACCCCGCAACATAGGCTTAAAAGTTGGCTTGTTCGCTCATCATCATCGTGTGCCCTCTCACACAATCTATCCCTGTCACGCAAGTGCATCTCCACACTCTCTGTTTTCATCCACCCTGCAAGTCCATCCAATATTTTCTCCCTGGGTCTACTGGTGTTCTCTTTCCATCCAACTTTCTTGTTGTTACCAGGTGCTCCAATTCCCCTTTCCTCATAAAATTCGTTTGTTTTCTTGGCTGTCCATGGAACTCTCAACATTCTTCTTACAGAAACCACATTTCAGCCCGTCTTGAATTAGTGCTCCAATCATTTTGATGGAGTTAGTGTGTCATAGTTCCCGCTTCCCTCCCCATTTCAACATCTTGCCGGCGCATGAGGTTCTGCGCAGGCTCGCGGAGTCTATCAGATAATTGCTGGCAGCTTTGGGTCGAGCGCACATGGAATTGTCCGAATATCATGTATACTTCTGAAATTAAATGTTCTGTGTCTAGACCGTCATGTCTGGCCACTTTCGAGGCCGTTCGAACACCCCCCTGTGGTTGTTGTACAGCAACGTTTGGAGTTTCCAACTGCTGCACGAAATTCCAAAATTCAAAGAACTTTTCATTGATTATGATAATTAAATGCCTGATTAGGCTTTATGTAAACAAAAAGAAAATGCGCATTTTAACACCCGTATTAGAAATATTTGAGAAAGAGGGGACGTAAATAGGCCGCAAAACCTAGGCCATGAAACAGTCCTTATCTCTCTATTACTTACTACTACTACTACTACTTAACTACTACTACTACTACTACTTACTACTCTAACTGTCGAGACTATAGCAAGGGGAACAGAGCTTGCCGGTTATGCGAGTTGGTGGCAGGGCGGGTTGCCCAATAGAGAGATGAAGGCCCAGAGTAACGCAAGACAGGGGTCTTCCATCTCTCTTGGTCCAGTATCTGGGTGGACCTGGATGATGCGTTTTGTGTGGCTATGTCACGGGTTTGTCATCTTCCCATCTTGCCATTCGGTTTGTAAACAAGTTAACTGATAATGGGTCCGAATGGGTCATGCAGCGCATGGACAGCACCCCCTCCCCGATGTGGTCTTGGTACTGGCATTTTGGGATAAAACGATCAACCAAAGTCCTGTCTGTAATATGCCATTAAACCTTTGACTGCCGCGCCCTATCCACCAACTGTAAAAACTTAACCCTTTAACTCCGAAACCTTATCCATCAGATTCCTCCATGAAGCTGGTGGGTAGGTTGAGGTTGCCAAAGGGTTAAGTTGTTGCTCTGCTAGCATGGATGGCAATAGGATGCTGATGGACAGGGAGCGGGAGTCGAAGGGTTAAAGAACGTAGAAGAGACCACGGTAAGAAATGAACTATGCCTAGCAAAGTGTATGGGAAAATCCACTACAGTAGATCTGTAAAAAAAATATCGTATGCTCACACGCACACACATCCACACACAAAACACTCACGCACACAAGCGCACAGACAAAGACACACAGGCACACAGATATACAGACAAACACAGACATAGACACACAGTCACACAGATGCACAGACACAGACATACAGACACACAGATAAACAGGCACTTGGACACGCCACACCCACACAGACACCCGACACACCACACATACATACACACAGACACCAATACACAGAGGCACAGACGGACAGAGACACAGACACAGAGACAGACAGACAGACAGATAGACAGACAGACAGACAGACACACACACACACACACACACACACCCCACACACACACACACACACACACACACACACACACAAAGAGGCTACTCTGCACTGTGTCGACACGCGCGGCGGAAGACAGGAAGAAAAAAAAAAAGTTTGAATAAAACCACAAAGTACAAATGTTTTCTTCTTTTAAACCCTACTTTCTCCTTTTTCGTTCTTTCTTTCGTTCGTTGTTTTTTTTTTTTTTCCTTTCTTTCATTCTTTCTTTCTTTTATTCGTTTTCGAATAAAAGCATTAATGAAGTACAAAATACAAAAGTTTCTTCTTTTAAACCCTGCTT
>CM060311.1:40361948-40384448 GCA_030674185.1 Monoplex corrugatus
TTTGTTTATTTACGAAGATAGATACAGAAAACACGAACTAAATAGAACCCCAGATAGAAAACATACATGCTAATTAGTAATCCAAGACCTTACCGTCGCATTTGGCTTATGCGCAGGTATACGGTTAATACCATAATATTACATTTTGGATCTTATCCATTGTATGTCATCTATGGTGCGCATATGGAATTGATTCTGAGACTGAAACAGCTTACAAGCCTGGGCATGGTGATGTTATTATTGTTATTGTTATTTTCGTTTAAAGCCCAGCCGACTACACGGAGCCACATCAGGGCTATAACCGTTTCAAAACATACAATATATCAACAGGGGAAAACAAAGGAAAAGAAATTTAAGTACGCATCAATGCAATCACGCACGTAATCTGAGGAGATGCCCCTGGCGTTGACCATTCCGTTCAATTCATCACACAGGGGATTAAAAAAAAACCTGAATACAAATTTAAACATAACTAAGAACACTAAAACACATATAAAAACGGACCTAGATTGTCTAAAATTGCTTTGGCACATCACATTTCCCTACAGCCCAAAATGCACTTAATACATGTACCCAACTGTCAACCTTAAGAGTAAAGACGTAAGACTTTCTTGAACACATACAGGTGAATGGTACAGCAAGGCAGAAAATGAGAGGAAGAAATGACAGATAGCAAAGGGGGAAGAAAGCAACACAGAAACTGACAGAAAAGAGGACATTTCTAGCACAGAAATTCCGGAAGATGGGGACACTATCTATACTGAAAGAGTCCCCGGTATCCCCACGGGGGGAGCATGGTAATGTGGAGAAACTATTGTTGTCTACTCGTATATAGCAGACTTTCTCTTTCCGCCACACACAAGGGGTCAAGGAACAGTATGAAGCCAATACAGCTTGAAGTCAGTAAAGGCGAGGTTTGGGATTTCATAATCCACCGAGCACTGACATTGCTTACAGGATCTTTAACGTGCGAACGCGATGTTCTACATACATATACATGTACACACAAAGCAGGACGAGGAACTGGGAGATCAGGACACGTAACCACCTATGAGATCGGGAAAAATCACCTCCCTTTACCGGCCAGACGTTACCGTTGAAAGCAGAAAGCGTTATAAACCACGGCTGGTTCTCATTTCCACCTTTTTACCGTTGAAAGTATATCGTGTTTCTGACAGCGATACGTGCAGAGCGTCTTGGTAACAACTGCAACAATCAGACTCGCATCATTTTCCCAATACATTCGCGGAAGTGTGAGACGCACTTAAAAGAAAATTGCAAATGGTGTTTGAAGAATGAAATATTCAACAGACTCGATTGATTTCTGTTTCTGTTCCCATTTTGAGCGTTTTAAAAGGCTAAAAACCGGAGAGGACACATTTGTTTGATCTCCAGATGTTGGTATAAAACACAATGGATACCTTTGTCTGATATTGCCAAGGTCTCTTAAGTGGTCTCTGAAAGTGTCTCTGCTACCGTCCCTGACTGGCTGGGTTGATGAGAAGACAAAAGAAAAGCGGACGGTTTTTGTGTGTTAGTTACTTGAGTGGATAAACATTAAGATAGAAAGAAATATAAAATAGTAACCTTGAAATAAGTAAAAAAACTGATGAACGGATACATGGATTAATGAATGAATACGTGGATGCATGGATGGATGGATGGATGGATGTTTGTATGTAGATAGGTAGATAGGTAAGTAGGTACATACCTTATGTGTGTATGTATGTCTGTACGTATTTATGTACGTATGTATGTATATATGTATGTACGTATGTACGTACGTATGGATGTGTATCTGTATGTGTATGTATGTATGTACGCATGTGTGTATGTACGCACGCACGCACGCGAGCACGCGCGTACGCACGTACGCACGTACATAAATACGCACGTATGTACGTATTTATGTCTGTATGTATGTACATATGTACGTTTGTATGTATGTATGTATGTATGTATGTATGTATGATGTGCATGTATGTATATATGTATGTATGTATAATA
Organism: Monoplex corrugatus; assembly: GCA_030674185.1. NCBI lineage: Eukaryota > Metazoa > Mollusca > Gastropoda > Littorinimorpha > Ranellidae > Monoplex > Monoplex corrugatus. The sequence goes on from CM060311.1 coordinate 40,363,956, forward strand.
CTATGTATATGTGTGCTGAAGCCGTTATACACGTGTTACACTATACTATTTATACTGAAAAAGCCACCGCATCCCCACAGAAAGACAGAGGGATGGATGGGTGTACATGTACGTATACATCTTAAAACATACACACACACACACACCACCACCACGCACATACACACACCACACACCAAAACACACACAACACACACACACACACACATGTAAAACACACACGCACACACATACATACACACATGTGTGTGTGAGTGTGTGTTTGTGTGTGTGTTGTGTGTGTGTGTGTGTGTGTGTGTGTGTGTGTGTGTGTGTATGTGTGTGTGTGTGTGTATTTTGTGTGTGTATTTGTGTGTGTGTTTTTGTGTGTGTGTGTGTGTATGTTTTGTGTGTGTGTATGTTTTGTGTGTGGTACGTCGCGTGCGTGCGCGTGTGTGTATACATGCGTGCATGTATGCAGCCCTGCATGTAGGCAAGACCATTTCGAGTTTTGTGCCAAGACCTGTCAAGTCTTTCGACGGTCGAAAGAACATTTCGTCAGAGATTACCGCCCGTGACAGGTATTTTTCAGTCCATGAACGTCTGACAGACAAAGACGTCAAAACTTGATGGCTCCTCAAAGGCAGAGGCAGAAAAAGAGCCGATTGAATACACCCTGTGAGGCACCCACACGAAAAAACACCCTGAAGCTAAATCACATAATGAGGCATACACAATTTTATGGGTGAAGGAGACGGCTGTTCCGTACATTCCGTAAAGGTTGCCTGTTTGCCAGACGTTTTTCTTCTTCTGCTCTACGTTTATCTGGAGAATCTGTGATGTTCTTTCATCTTCGTTGATGATTTGCTTTCTCGCGTATAGACAGGGTATATACACACACACACGGACGAAATGTGTTTGGGGCTTGATACATAAACACTGATGATGCCTGCCAAAGACAAGGATATGGAGTATGCATCAAGTAACCGCTAGAGTGATTCCAAAACAAGTGTGACTGCCCGTTTTCAAGCAAACAGGGACCAGAAAAAAGAAAAACACGAAAAAAAGAATCAGAACGCGTATTTAAATTAATACAGCCGGACAAGACAGGCCTAAATTTTGCCAAGCGTAGACGCAAGATCACAGACGAACAATACAAAAATTAGGAGAAAAAGGCTGAAACTTCCCAGCTGTTTTTGTCCAGTAGGAGAAAAGGACTATGAAAAAAAAAAAAAAAAAAAGCAGCAGGGAAGTGTCTTATAAATAAATCTAATTCTTGGCTCTCTTTAAAAAGAGCCAAACATCAGCTCAAATATTGGCTTCTTCTGAATAGCTTGTGCTGAAACTCTCCTCCAAATTGCTATATGCCGATCGTTAGGAGTACAAACTGTAGCTAGGATTGCCAGGGCGACTAAACATGTCAGTGTTACTGGTAGTAATGGCATTATTAATTAAGACTGTAGTACTAAATTCGTTGGATTTGTCCAGAAGAATAAAAAACACAGTATTGAGAGAGAGAGAGGAGAGAGAAGGAGAGAGAGAGAAGAGAGACAAAGAGACGAGACAGAGAGACAGAGAGAGACAAAAAGAGAGACGAGAGGAGAGAGGGTCTTGTCTCTTCTCTCTCTCTCTCTCTCTCTCTCTCTCTCTCTCTCTCTCTGCTCGCTCGCTCGCTCTCACTCTCGCTCTTACTCTCTTACTCTCAGTACCTGTTTCGCAATCTGTCTACTCTCTCCCTCCCCTCTCCTCTCCTCCTCTCTCCTGATTTCTATAAGACACGCTATTTTTTTCTCAGTTGTTTCCTCTCTCTGCCATTAATTAATCAATATCTCCATGCTGTTTGTGATTTGACCATGTCGATAGAGTAAGAACAGCAAGTTTGCAAAACATGATGGCTTTTATCAGATAAGTTTCACCATCAGAATTTAAAACATCATTGTCATTGTGGTTGACATTTTCTCTCTCTGTTTGTCTGTCTGTCTGTCTGTCTGTCTGTCTTTGTTTCTGTCTCTGTCTGTCTCTTCTCTCTCTCTCTTTCTCTCTCTCTCTCTCTCTTCTCTCTCTCTCTCTCTCTCTCTCTCTCTCTCTCTCTTTCTCTCTCTCCCTTCCACTTTCCTTTATCTGTGTTTCTCTTTATTTGAGCAACAGCAGATTTTTTGGCAAATTGATCAAACACTCTTATGCATTTTTCCTTGCCTTTGGATAAAAAAGATCATTCAAGTGATCTCTCTCTCTCTGTCTCTCTCTCTCTCTCTCTTCTCTCTCTCTCTCTCTTTCTTCTCTCTCTCTGTCTCTCCCCGAAACCGCTTTCAGTCAGTTATGGTAAATGGGTCTAGGCCCTAACCGGTTAAGCTTGCGTGTGGGGTCTTCCAATGCTCTGTACTTAGGTCGGCCCTCTTCACACTTTACAGCTCGCCACTTGCCGCTATTATCAGTCAACACAGCATCAGCTCTCATTTTTATGCTGATGACTCCCAGCTCTACAACAATGTGTCTCCTGAAAAATCTTTCAACTCTTCTTTTTGGGGTTTCTGACTGATATGTTGATATCCCCCATGCACAATATCATCAAAATGGCACAACTTGAGACAGGTTAATAAGTTTAAATATCAGGGAACGGCCATCTGCCAGACGGCAGTTGCACATCAGAAACAGCCAGCAAAATCGGCCAAGCCAAAACAGCATTCAAGAAGATGAAAAGCATTCTTACCAACAAATGCCTATCAATTAACATCAGGAAGAGAGTTCTTGAATGTTATATAGAACCGATAATGTTATACGGATGTTAGGCGTGGTCAGTCAACACACAAAGCCAGAAAAAGATTGAGGCAGCCGAAATGTGGTTTCTAAAAAGAATGTTCAGAGTTCCATGGACACAAAGAAAACATACGAGACAGTCTTGACTGATGCAGATGCAAGATTATTTAGAAAGAAGAGTAGGAAAAGACAAGCAATATTTATAGGCCATTTTATGAGGAAAGGGGAATTAGAGCACCTGGTCAGAACAGGAAAGCTGGAGGGAAAGAACACCAGGTAGACCCAGGGAGAAAATATTGGACAGACTTTCAGGGTGGCTGAAGACAGAGAGGGTGGAAGATGTACTTGCAGCAACAAGGGATAGATTCACACGGAGGGTCATGATCGCCAACGCCATGCAGCAGGGCACATTATGATGGTGATGTTGATATCCAGAATTGGATGATACAGATAAGATAAGTTAAATGGACATAAGACTGAAGAATTGCTCACTGGCATAAAGAACTAGCTTTCCCCTGTGAAAGTTTGTGCTAGTCAACTAGGGAACAACACTATTGTACTTTCTGATTCACTCAATAGCCTTGGCGTTGTTCCTAATCTTCAACTCACCATGCAGAAATGTATCACCCAAACCTGTCGTTTGTGTAACTGTCAACTGCGATGTTTCAGTTCTGTTTGCCGTTATCTTTCAACTTCAACAGCATCTAAACTCGCGACTGTTCTTCTCTCGTATCGATTATTGTGATTTTCTACTGTCTGGCTCGCCTGATGCTTCTGTTGCATGCCTCCACTTATTCGACAGTCTACAGCCTTATCTTGCCCTTGTAAAAAGAGACAAGCTTTTATATCACACCCTTGTTTTATTTCCCCGCTCTTTTTACCTGTATCTCAAAGAATTTCAAACAAAATCAATATATAATGCTAAAAGTGTTATCAATGGTATTGCACCTAATTATCTTTCTGACCACCCTGCGCCAGACCTCTCCATTTTGCTTCTGATTTACAAATTCCTCAATACAGAAGTTCTACAATCGGTTACCGCCCTTACTATGTGTCTGGTCCATACAACGGAAGGAGGTTCTCCAGTCTATTCAACAGTCACATACTCTGTCTCCTTTCCTGTCTAAGCTGAAGACAACCTTTTTTTTCAGCAGCGATTTCCCTCTGTACGTGCCCACCTTTTGTCCTATTCGTCTCCGATTCTGCCCTCCCTCTTGTATGTGTTTTGTACCCTGGGTTTTTGGTCACTGTCAGTGAATGCTTTGGTGAATGGTGGTAATCGTGCTTTGTTGGATTCATATATGAAGATTTGGCGATGCATTCATGCATAAATGTCGTTATCGTGACTACTATCATCAATAGCAAGGTCTACAGTAAGACAGATCCACTGGGACCTGATGCTAATAATCATCCTTGAGTAATAAAGTGCTTTCAACTCTCTCTCTTTCTCTCTCTCTCTCTCTCTCTCTCTCTTTCGCTTGTCTGTCTGTCTCTGTCCGTCTCTCTGTCTCTGTCTCTCGTCTCTTCTGTCTTCCTCTCTGTCTCTGCCTGTCTGTCTGTCTGTCTGTCTCTCTTTCTCTCTCTCTCTCTCTTCTCTCTTCTTCTCTCTCTCTCTCTCTCTCTCTCTCTCTCTCTCTGAGATTGCATGTTATTTCCTTATTAACTTTTTTTGAGCATTCCATTTTTTTCTCGGATAAATCAATACACGCTGTTTTGTCTACACTCTGCAAGCAGTATGTTGCTGCACAGTCTGCATTTACGTCTTTGGCGGATGTGCATTCTGGATGTTTTCATGTTTCCATGCACCACCGGACATGACTCACAAGACCTTTAACGTGCATATTTAATATTTTGCGTGTGTATACACGTGAGACATTTTAGGCACTAACAGATATGCACACACACTGACCTGGGAAATTGGGAAAAACCTCCACCCTTTACTCACCAGGCAGGAAGTACAAAAGCAGGATCGAACCCGAACCCTTCGATCGAAATCTGTCATTTCACCCACTCATCGTTCCCGAGTAAGAACGTGACAAAAGAAGAAATAATATTGGTATACGTAGGACGAAAATGGCACGCAGTTTTCACATAGAGTGGGGTTTTTTTTTCATTTCTTCCTCAGTTGAAAGTATATGTGACCTCCCATCACGAAATCAGTCTTAACTCGCAGACAGTCGAACAGCACTAGGAGCTGAAAAGGTGACTGAGGGTCTATCTGGGGTGTTTTGATTTTTTCTCAAAATTGATTTCTGTAACTACAATCTATCCCTCAGAATTTTTCTTCTTGAAAAAATATCATTCATCAATTTAAAATGGTATTTCAATGCACTGATCGCAGCAGAAAGAACGCAATTTCCAACCAGAAGTACCTATTTTTGTCTCTTATTATGAACCAGAACCTGTATAGTACTCCCACATGTAATATACTGATCAGAAAGCTCTTTGGTGCACCTTTCAGATAATGACAGCTAAAATCAGAAACAAACTGGGTAAAAGCCACCAAATAAAGAAATTTAAGGAAAATGTGTTGGAGAGAACATAAAATTTTTAGAGGCCGTTTTCTCAAAATGGCCGTCATACAACTTAATGAATTGAAACATACATAACTTCTACATTTTTTTAGTACAAGCTTTATTCAAGTACCAAAATAATCAGCAGAATGTACACTTTCCAGCGATTTGTATATCTCAAATTGCCTAAAATGCTAGTTAAGACTGATTTCGTGCTGGCAGGTCACATATAGACAACCACAACAAAAACAATTGCGAGAAAGCTATCTGCCTGTATACCTCTCTACACGCTTTCCAGTATCGTAGTGGGAAAGTTTGTTAACCCTTTGACTCCAGCACCCTGTCCACCAGCATCCTGCATTGTCAATCATGCTAGCAAAGCAAAAAAACTTAACCCTTCGACTCCCTCACCCTCTCCACTAGCTTCCTGCAGGAAGCTGGTGGAGAGGGTGAGGGAGTCAAAGGGTTAAGTTTTGGCAGTGGGTGGATAGGGTGCAGGAGTCAAAGGGTTAAAGTGCAGATCTCTGTTAGTATCAATACCTATGGCCATACAAACTGTCTTCCCAGAGTGACAAAAAACCTGTTCCACAGACGAGCGCTGTCTGTCGCTTGAAACTGATTAGTCATTATAGAATCAAGCCTGGTGACTTCTTCCTAAAAAACAAACAAACGAAACCCCCCCCCCAAAAAAAAAAAAAAAAACACAACACACACACTAAGCTAACCACTAGACAATCACAAACAAGCACTCCACTGTTGTCGATTGAGTGTTGGGTAACTAGCCAGTCAACTTGACTGCACGTGCTGTTCGCATGGTTTCCACTGCCTCTCGCCAGAAACTGATCGAAGTTTGCACTGGGGTCATTTTCCAACAGGAAGACAACCTTCTGTCTTGGGGGCACAAACTTGTCACACTTTGTGTTTACTTTCCATGTGGTTACAATGGGTTATTTTTGTGCTTTTAATTTTTTTCCTTCACTTTTTTTTTGTTTTTTTTTTAGTTTGTGTGTCCTATTATTGCTTGAGCGAGCAAATGAGAGACTGGTTAGCTGTTTGGATGGCTGGCTGATCGATAAACTATTAAAAATGGCTGATTGGCTAGTTGGTTGGTTGTTTGTTTGGCTGATTTATTGGTTGGTTGGTCAATTCATTAGTTGGTTGGCTGATTCATCGGTTGATTAGCGGATTGATACATGTGCTTCTCACTGACTGATTTATTGGTTGATTAATTGCTTGACTGATTACAAGTTGTCTGTGGGTGTATTCGGTTCATTTATATGTTTTTAGTTTCATGTACTGAGTAGTTTTTTGTTTAAAAAGATTATTGCATTGCCCTCACAATACTGGCCACAAGAAACGTTGAGGTCTCTTACCTCACTTCCTGAGAACCACAAGGGTTTTGGACAACCTGTACTTTTACCTATTAATGTTTAGAAAATAGGTCATAAGACAACTTTTATTCTTATCTATTAACGTTTGGGAAATGGGCCATAAGATGGCTTTTATTTTTACCTGTTAACGTTTAGAAAATGGGTCATAACACAATTCTTATTTTTACCTGCTAATGTTTAGAAAATGGGTCATAAGACGACATGTACTTTTTCCTGTTAACATTTAGAAAACGGGAATTCTTTCTAGCTAGTCAGAAAATACTCCTTCCCCCTTCTCTCTCTCTCTCTCTCTCTCTCTCTCTCTCTCTCTCTCGCTTGCTCGCTTTAAAAAAATTTACCTGTTAACGTTTAGAAAACGGGTCATGACAACTTCTACGTTTACCTGTTAACATTTATAAAACAGCAGGGTCATAATTAGTTATACCTCTTAGTTCAGAACAAACCCTTCTGTTTATAAGACAACGAAATAGCATTTTGAAGACTGCTATTCACATCTCAGATTTTTTTTTTAACTTCATCTGACATTTTCTGTTATATGCCTCCAACGTCATTTCTACAGTTGGTCAATGGCTTTTCTTTGTATGTTGCTGTTGGTGTTTTCTTTCTTTCTCATTTCTCATGCCATATTAATGGCTACATCGTCTTCAGCTAAAGCTGGAGGTAAAGAGAGCACCAGTTAGACCCAGGGAAAAATATTGGACGGACTTGCAGAGTGGTTGAAGACTGAGAGGGTGGAAGATGTGCTTGCGGCAACAAGAAGAAACAGATGGAAGGCCATGATCGCAACGCATGTGGGAGGCACTGCATGATGATGTCTTCAGTTGTTCGATCCGTCGTTGGACATAAACCTTCCTCATAGCACGCCACTGCTGCCGGTTAACTGCTGTTCTGGTCCATTGTTTGTCGAACTTTTCTAGATCGTCTCGCCATCTGGCTACATAATCTGGGACAATGTTTTAACAATGAGATCATGCCTATGACGAAGAGGATGATAATCACGATGGTATGGACTTCTGTTTTCGATTGACATTGGGTAATCTTACCTACTTTCATAATATATTCTGGCCTCAACCAGGCCTGAGATATACAGACACCTGCTTTGTAGGACCTGGAAATTTAGCAACACTCTTAATGATATCCGTAAATGGTTGAGACCAAACAGTGTGGTCCCAGTCTTACCAATTAACTCATAGCACACTCAGTTCTTGACACCCCCTCCCCCCATGGGGATGCTGGGGGCTCTTTCAGTATAAATAGAATCCCCACCTTCTGGAAATTCTGTGCTAGAAATTTACTCTTTTCTGTCACTCTCTTTTGTTTCCGTCTTCCTCCTTTGCTTTCTGTCATTTCTTCCTATCATGCTCTGCCTTGCTGGTCCATTCTCATGTATGTGTTCAATAAAGTCTTACGTACTTTTTCTTGTTGATATGGGTACATGTATTAAATGCATTTTTGGCTCTATGAAGGTGAGATATGCGGAAGCAATTTTAGGTAATTTAGGCCTGTTTTTATATATGTTTGGTGTCCTTACGCACACTTGAATGTGTATTCAGGTGTGTTTATCAAATCCCCTGTGCGATAGATTGGACGGAGTGGTCAACGCCTTGGGCATGTCTTCAGATTGTGCGCGCGAATGCACTGATGTGTGTACTTTATTTTCTTTTCATTTTTTATTCTGTCGAAGGTTTGTATGTTTTGAAACAGTTATAGCCCTGATATGGCTCTTCGCAGTCGGCTGGCTTTAAACAACAATAACAACATAACAGTTTTTGTCAAGAACAGCTTGGGGCATACGCAGAATAATTTCAGAATGATTTTGACATGACTAATGGGATTCAAACAAAACACAAGTGCTACATGTCACAAGCAAAGACACTGAAAATAATCATGACATCACAATTAACAAAGTTCCAGGCGATAGTCCATTGCGCTAGCCACTGCACTACAACCAAAGATGTCTGTTAATTTTTCTTTCTTTTTTTTTGTGTCGTCTCTAGAAGCACACGTTTGAAAACTATAACGAGACAAAAAATAGTGAGAGAAAAACAAGGTAGTCAAATTATTTTTAAAACTAAATGAAGAGTTCAGTAATTGTGTTTGAGAAAAAAGGCAGTCAAGACATATATGCAGTGTATGTTAAAACAGAATTATAACGGTAAACAAAACTACTACACACCAGTGAGAGAGAGAGAGAGAGAGAGAGAGAGAGAGAACAAGACAGACAGACAGACAGACAGAGACAGAGAGACAGAGACAGAGAGAGAGCAAGAGAGAGAGAAGGGACAGACAGTCAGACAGACAGAGACAGAAGGACAGAGAGAAACAGAGAAAGATATATATATATATATATATATATTATATATATATAAGAGAGAGAGAGAGAGAGAGAGAGAGAGAGAGAGACAGACAGACATATACAGAGAGGACAGAGACGAGACAGAGACAGAGAGGACAGAGAGAGAGAGAGAGAGAGAGAGAGAGAGAGAGAGAGAGAGAGAGAGAGAGAGAGAGAGAGAGGAAGGAGAAGCGGGGCGAAATATTTTCTGACATGCTAAAGAAAACTCCCTGTTCTATACACCAGGGGCTTGAACTTGGGCAAGAATTTCTCTTCCAACATAAACATTCTTGGCCTGTGCACAGTTTGACAATTCACTGGCTGGTCATCTTATCATCATGAAATCAAACCTTTGAACCCTTTTCCTCCAGGCTAAACACAATAAAACAATCACCCTATTGTGCAGATTGATAGCTCACCAGCCATCACGCCAGCCAACTCATTGTATGTGGTGTTAACGTGGGATTCGTTGTTGTTGTTGTTTTTCACTAGTTCTTGCCTGACAATGGTCAATGTCAGCATGGAATCGAATCTGGAAGCCTCTTCCTCTAGGACAGTTACTGTTGTTTTTGTTTAAAGCCAGCCGACTGCGCACAGCCATATCAGGGCTCTGACCGTTGCAACACATACAAAACTTCAACAGGGAAAAAAAGAAAGAAAAGACCATTAAGTACACCAGCAATGCATTCGCGCACAAATATAATCTACGGATATGCCCCTGGCATTGATCACTCCGTCCAATTTATCGCACAAGGGATTTAAGAAAAGACACCTGAGTACAAATTTAAGCATACCTAAGGACACCAAAACAGATAAAAACAGGCATAAATTATCTTAAATTGCTTCCGCATATCTCACCTCCCCAGAGCCAAAAATGCACGTAATACACCTACTCAATTATCAATCCTAAGAAAACGTACATAAGACTTTATCGAACACATACAGGTGAATGAACTAGCAAGGCAGAAAATGATAGGTAGAAATGACAGAAAGCAAAGGAACAAGGCAGAAACAAAGAGAGGGACAGAAAAGAGGAAATTCTGGCACAGAATTTCCAGAAGGTGGGAATACTGTTTATACTGAAAGAGCCCTCGGCATCCCCACAGGGGGGGGGGGGAGATCCTCTACGACAATAATCTATAATAACCACTAAACCATCGTAACTACCACTCCACTTTGTCCATTGATACCAAATCAGCTAGTTAGTTAAAAACAACTTAGCTGCACATACTTTTCGTTGTTTCTCTTTTGAAAATGATCAAAGTCATCATGAAATAAAACCTGGGAACCTTCTCCTTCGAAAACAGACAGCGTTAAAGTAACCACCGCAACAATCACTCCAATGTGTCGATTGATGGCTTGATAGCGAGCCAGCCAGCTCGGTTGCACGTGCTGTTAGCATGGTTTTCATTGTTTCTCGCCTGAAACATTGAAATGTGCACTGGGGTCGTTTTTCCAACAGGGAGACAATTTCGTGTCTGGCGGGCATAGATTTGTCACGATTTGTGTTTGGTTTCCATGGTGGTTATCTGTTGTTTCTTGTCACTTCTCCATCACTTTCCTTTGGTTTCGGTTTTTAATTTATTTGGCCTTGCTGATCAGTTTACTGATTAGATGACAGGTTGGTTGGTTGGTTGGGTGGGTGGGTGGGTGGGTTGGCTGGTTGGTTGGTTGGTTGTTGGTTGGTAATCTATTGGTTGTTTGTTGTTGGAATCATTGATTGGTTGTTTTCAATTGATTGACACATTGATTGGATTGATTACTTAAGTGATTGATAAATCGGCTATCATGATTACTTAATGGATTAATTGATTGGCATCATGAATTGGATTAGACTGATTGATTGATCAACTGAATGGAAGATTGAGTGGTTTCATCACTTGTGGTTCTTTGTTTATGCGTTTGTCTTCTGTATGCGCTGTACTTTGTCTTCTAGTTCTTGTCCTGAAAGCGTGTTTGTAATTTTGTTTGTTTCTTTGTTTGCTTTTAGGGTGGTTAGGGTGAAAGGGTTTCTTTGCCAGTTGATCAGGGGGATAGTATCACCATGACCATCACTATCACCATCATCATTGTCATCGTCATCATCATCATCATCATCATCATCACCATCATCATTGTCATCGTCATCATCATCATCATCATCATCATCCCCATCATCATCATTTTCGCCTTTACTATTATTATCGCTGCTGCTATCATTTTCGTGATTATTACATACTTACCTTTGTGTTTGTTGTGTGTTTGCTACTGATGGTGTTAGTGTTGGGTAGTGTTTGTTCATTATGTATTTGTTTGTTTTACCTTTACATTATATTTGTTTCCATTCATCCAATGTTTTAAGGATGGAACTGGTTGATCTCTATGCATTTGTTTATGATCATGTCTACGTACGTATATGGTTAGCATCTGTGTGTGCATTTATTTATGTACATGCGTGAGTGGATTTATTCTGGGATATGTTGTGTGTGTTGTGTGTGTGTGCTGTGTGTGTGTGTGTGTGTGTGTGTGTTTGTCTGTGTGTGTGTAATATATGTACACACACACAATATATATATATATATATATATTGTGTGTGTGTGTGTGTGTGTGTGTGTGTGTGTGTGTGTGTGTGTGACATCAGCCTGTCTACATGCTATTACCTTCTGTTTCTGGTAAATCTGTGATAACGTTTAGTATTACACATGAGGTTGGAGAATAGCGCTTTACATAAATGATTGATTCATTTATCATTATTGTTGTTGTTGTTGTTGTTATCATTATTATCATTATTATTATTATTAATATCATCATTGTTATTATTACTTTATTATTATTATTATTATCAATATTGTTGTTGTTGTTTTTATTAATACTATGATTATTGTTATCATCATCATCATCATCATTGTTATTATCATTAGTATAGTAGTAGTAGTAGTAGTAGTAGTAGTAGTAGTAGTAGTAGTAGTAGTAGTAGTAAACATAGTAGTAGTAGTAAACGTAGTAGTAGTATTGTTGTTCTTAGTATTATCATTATTATTGTTACCATCATTATTATTTCATCATTGTTATTGTTATTACTATTATTATTGTTGCTACTATCATTATTATTATCATTACTATCAGTACCACAATTATCAATATCATCACTGAAGGAAAATCAAAGGAGTAAACTTGACAGAAATCCGGAGCTGAAATCCCTAAGGCGGTTTGCTGCTGTTCTCAGCCTTGTTCTGACAAGCCCTGTGACATCGCTGATGCCAGGTTCACTGACTCTTGCTTTTTCTTTGGACTTCAGCAGCAGTGTGGACAGGGGAGACCTGCTTCTTGAGGAAGAGCTGGTCTTCCGTACACACTGCCCAGGTCTGCACACTGTTAACAAGAAACACCACGAGTGTGTGGAAGGGACCTTGAACACCAGTGCCTTACAACTCTACGGACAATCACCTCCCAAGCTCCCGATTCCACTTGATAGTCATTTAATCAAGCAAAGGAGGGTTGTCCAAGCGTTGAATGATCCATTCGGACCCAGTCATCACTTATCCTGTTCACAAACCGAATGACAAGGTGGGGAGAAGGCAAACCGTAGGACATAGCCACACAATGTGCACCAGCTAGGTCCAGCCCAGCTTCCGGACCAAGAGAGAATGGAAGACCCCTCTCTCGCCCCACTCTGGACTTCGTCTCTCTTTCGGGCAGTCCGCCCTGCTACCAACTCGCATAACCGCCAGCTCCTTCACCCTTGCTATAGTCTCGGCAGTTAGCGGCCAGAAGCTCCCAACGTTGTCTGTCTTCAACTACAGAAGTTGTTTGAACGACCGTGAAAGTGGCCAGGCATGATGCTCCAGACACGGCCGATTTTGCTGTTCAGCAAGGTCTGACATGCCCCGAACGGGATCCCAATTTGCCGTTTTTCCTTTCTTTTGGACTTCATCAGTGGTGTGGAGAGGTGAGATCTTCATTAGCAGGGTGGAGAGGTGAGACCTGTTCCAGCAGGGTGGAGAGGTGAGACCTGTTCCAGCAGTGTAGAGAGGTGAGACCTGATCCAGCAGGGTGGAGAGGTGAGACCTGTTCCAGCAGGGTGGAGAGATGAGACCTGTTCCAGCAGTGTGGAGAGGTGAGACCTGTTCCAGCAGGGTGGAGAGGTGAGACCTGTTCCAGCAGTGTGGAGAGGTGAGACCTGTTCCAGCAGTGTGGAGAGGTGAGATCTTCATTAGCAGGGTGGAGAGGTGAGACCTGTTCCAGCAGGGTGGAGAGGTGAGACCTGTTCCAGCAGGGTGGAGAGGTGAGACCTGTTCCAGCAGTGTGGAGAGGTGAGATCTTCATTAGCAGGGTGGAGAGGTGAGACCTGTTCCAGCAGGGTGGAGAGGTGAGACCTGTTCCAGCAGGGTGGAGAGGTGAGACCTGTTCCAGCAGTGTGGAGAGATGGGACCTGCTCCATCAGTGTGGAGAGGTGAGACCTGTTCCAGCAGTGTGGAGAGGTGAGACCTGTTCCAGCAGGGTGGAGAGGTGAGACCTGTTCCAGCAATGTGGAGAGGTGAGACCTGTTCCAGCAGGGTGGAGAGGTGAGACCTGTTCCAGCAGGGTGGAGAGGTGAGACCTGTTCCAGCAGTGTGGAGAGGTGAGACCTGTTCCAGCAGGGTGGAGAGGTGAGACCTGTTCCAGCAGTGTGGAGAGGTGAGACCTGTTCCAGCAGTGTGGAGAAGTGAGACCTGTTCCAGCAGGGTGGAGAGGTGAGACCTGTTCCAGCAGGGTGGAGAGGTGAGACCTGATCCAGCAGTGTAGAGAGGTGAGACCTGATCCAGCAGTGTGGAGAGGTGAGACCTGATCCAGCAGTGTGGAGAAGTGAGACCTGTTCCAGCAGTGTGGAGAGGTGAGACCTGATCCAGCAGTGTGGAGAAGTGAGACCTGTTCCAGCAGTGTGGAGAGGTGAGACCTGATCCAGCAGTGTGGAGAAGTGAGACCTGTTCCAGCAGTGTGGAGAGGTGAGACCTGTTCCAGCAGTGTGGAGAGGTGAGACCTGTTCCAGCAGTGTGGAGAGGTGAGACCTGTTCCAGCAGTGTGGAGAAGTGAGACCTGTTCCAGCAGTGTGGAGAGGTGAGACCTGTTCCAGCAGTGTGGAGAGGTGAGACCTGTTCCAGCAGTGTGGAGAGGTGAGACCTGTTCCAGCAGTGTGGAGAGGTGAGACCTGTTCCAGCAGTGTGGAGAAGTGAGACCTGTTCCAGCAGTGTGGAGAGGTGAGACCTGATCCAGCAGTGTGGAGAAGTGAGACCTGTTCCAGCAGTGTGGAGAGGTGAGACCTGTTCCAGCAGGGTGGAGAGGTGAGACCTGTTCCAGCAGTGTGGAGAGGTGAGACCTGTTCCAGCAGTGTGGAGAGGTGAGATCTTCATTAGCAGGGTGGAGAGGTGAGACCTGTTCCAGCAGTGTGGAGAGGTGAGACCTGTTCCAGCAGTGTGGAGAGGTGAGACCTGATCCAGCAGGGTGGAGAGGTGAGACCTGATCCAGCAGTGTGGAGAGGTGAGACCTGTTCCAGCAGTGTGGAGAGGTGAGACCTGTCCAGCAGGGTGGAGAGGTGAGACCTGTTCCAGCAGTGTGGAGAGGTGAGACTGTTCCAGCAGTGTGAGAGAGGTGAGACCTGTTCCAGCAGTGTGGAGAGGTGAGACCTGTTCCAGTAGGGTGAGAGGTGAGACCTGTTCCAGCAGTGTGGAGAGGTGAGACCTGTTCGTAAGCAAAAGAAGGTCTTCCATACACTCTGGCCAGACTTGCACACTGGAATGTCAAATCAAGAGCTTGTACCTCAGACCTACACCAACGTGCAGTTCTACGTTCTGTCGAGATCGATGAATGCTCTTTGATTTGAGTATGAACATTGTAATCTGTGGACGGTGTGTGTAAACTCAGTCAACTACCAGTTAGCATTCCTTTTGAATTACCCGAGCATACGTATGGAAACTATTGCTAGACCGATCAATGCAAGCTTCGTTCCCATCCTCACCGTCAGTGCCAGACCTGGACCCTGAACAAAGCTCTGGAGCGAAAACATACAACTTCTGAGACGAGATGAGATGTCTCCAGATCGCAGCTGGCAAAACGAGAAGGGATCGGGTCAGAAACGATGACATTAGACAAACGGCTGGTGCTACATCTATCATATCAACCTGCATATAGCACACCAACGCATAAAGTTACCCCCCCTGCCCCTCCGTGGGAATGCCGGGAGTTCTGTCAATATAAATAGTATCCCCATCTTCTGGAAATTCTGTGCTAGAAATTTCTTTTCTGTCACCCTTTTTGTTTGTGCCTTCCTCCTTTGCTTCCTGTCATTTCTTCTTATCAGTTTCTGCCTTGCTGGTCCATTCACCTGTATGTGTTTCGATAAAGTCCTACGAACTTTCTCTTAAGATTGATAATTGGGTACATGTATTAAGTGCACTTTTGGCCCTGGGATAAAGAGATATGCGGAAACAATATAGGTGAACTAGGCCTGTTTTTATATATGCTTTAGTGTCCTTAGTTATGTTTAAATTTGTATTGAGGTACGTTTTTCTTAAATCACCTGTGTGATAATTGGACGGAGTGGTTAACGCCAGGGGCATCTCCTTAGATTGTATGAGCGAATGCATTGATATGTGTACCTAATTTTCTTTTCCTTTTCTTTTTTTTAACCTTTTGAAGTATCGTCTACGTTTTCACATGGTTATAGACCTGATCTGGCTTTACACAGTCACCTGGGCTTTAAAGAAAAATAACAATAACAATAGGGCATAAAGTGGTTTGGTCTTAACCAGTCAACCAGCCAGCCCGCAAGCCTACAGCATCAGGCACTCAGGCTTCAGAACCTGAGGGAAACCACGTCGGCTGTGGATTGACAAGGGTCTCACACGCATTCTGCATGCACAGCATAGTCATCTAAAAACACGTATGTGAATAGACGTTTGAAGGAATAACGAACGAACGAACTCACACACATGACGCTTCTTCAAGCATCCTGTCCTGCGGCGGATCGACGGCTTCATATCACCGCGACACCTTCGCGGTAAACGTGGCTGGACGAGAGAAGACAAGAGAAGAAAGAATGGATGGCGGATAGTGTGGCGGGATCAATTTGTTCAGTTTTGTCTCTCTGATCGAAAAGAGAGATAGATGCCTGCGGGCATCGTGGCATTATCTAGGGATGATGTTTACATTTCTAGTTGCTCCCCGATATCCACACAAAATGACAAGTGTTTTGATATTATGATGATAATAAAAAAAAATAATGAGAAACCTAACCAGTAGCCGTGGTGTAGTGGTCAGTGCAACGAAATACCGACTGGAAGGTTGTGTGGGTTCGCATCCCCTATCAGTCCTTTCAAAACATTATTCAGTGATTTTTCGACTCCAGCCAATTCCGTACCCGGATTTGAGCGTTGCTATGGGCTCATCGAGAAGACTGGGACCACATAGTCTAGTCTTATCCCCCTTCAAGGATGCGTCATCGAGGGTGTTACTCAAATCGTCTGACCAGCACTACGGGGGTGGGTGGGGGGGTGGGGGTGGGGAGGTGACCGACACTGCGGAGGGGGTGGGGTGTATCTCTCGAGCCTGGTTGACGCCAGGATATGTTATGGTCATAAGCGTAGAGTACAGTCCTGTCACGTTGTCTCAGTCCTAGTGGAACTCCATAGCATCATGATTATCATCCTTATCGTCATCATCATCATTGCACTATGAAAATTGTGACAGCTTCTGTGGCCATTAAGGTGGCGTAGAAAATGGGACAAAAAAAAGTGAGCACAAGTGAAATGTCCCTAAATGCTATAATATTAAAAAAAAGAAAAACATAAAGTAGGCTATTTGTACAGAGCATCATCTCAAAAGAGCCCAAAGCGCTTCACGAAAGCGCACAGAGACAAAAGCAGACACACGTAAAGCAAACACCAGTATGTGCCAACCCCTACCCCTAGGATGAAAAATAGATGAACCATAATAACACAGTGTTTGTGCAGCAATAAAAACGAATTATGATAACATATCCATATTTTTATGTCAACCGGTCCTTTTATCTCTCTCTCTTTCTCTCTCTCTCTCTCTCTCTCTCACGCACGCACGCACGCACGCACGACACACACACACACACACACACACTTAACATCAGCATACACCTCCAGTCATTTAAATGCACACATGCACACACGCACACACGCACACACCCACTCATGCACAAATGCATGCTCGCACCGTCCACACTCACACACACACACACACACACACACACACACACACACACACACACACACACACACCACACACACACACACACACACACACACACACACACACACACACCACACACACACACACACACACAATTATACGCACACACACATGACAAGCGTACACACGAATTACAGTTGAAAAAAAAATGTCTTCAGAACTACTTTGAGGAAATGACTGGAACTGAATATCTAATGTGAAATGGGAGTTCGTTCCGTACTCCTGGACCTTGGTAAGCAAATATACGCTAACCAAAAAAATAAACTAAAATAAAATAAAATAATGAATTAAAATAAATGAAATGAAATGAAATAAGATAAAATGAAATAAAATGATATAAATTAAAATAAAATAAAATGAAATAAATAAATAAAACAAAATAAAACAAAATAAAATAAAATGAAATAAAAAAAAAAGAAGGAAAAGAAAGTTTAAAGATGGAACACAAAACTCTCTTGAATCCAAAGAGAAGCGTGTGTAAGTGTTTGTTGGGGTGGGTTGGCGTGACATGATGAATTGATTGGTGGTTGGGAGAAGGGGAGTGAATATGCTTACTTTTACTTTTTTTCCGGTCCAGTGTACCGGGAGATGGATCACAGAGCTGAAGCTAAAGGTCTGTAGGTAGGCTTCTTCTTTTTCTTTTCCTCACAACAGACTAGATCTCCTGCGTGAACTCACTCCTTTTTTTTTCTTAAAAAAATCTTTAGGACCATCGCACTCATGGAGGTCACCTTTGTGTTCGCCATTTTTTTTTTTCGTTCCGTTTTCTACGCCACCTTAGTGGCCACAGAAGCTGGCACAGTTTTGCAATGTGATGATAATGTCGATGAGGATGATAATCATGATGCTATGGAATTCCATCTAGGTTTGAAACTGCGTGACGGAGCTGTAGTCTACGCTTACTATCATAACATATCCTGGCGTCAACAAGGCCCGAGAGATACAGACACATGCGGTGCTGGTCAGAAGATTTGAGCAACACCCTCAATGACGCATCCGTGAAGTGGAATAGACTCGACTGTGTGGTCCCAGTCTTCCCAATGAGCCCATAGCACGCCCAACTCTGGGTGAGACCCGGTTAGAGCCGAAAAATCGCAGAACGATTTTTGAAAGGACTGGTGGGGATTCGAATCCACAACCTTCCAGTCGGTAATCTGATGCGCTAACCACTACACCACGGTGACTGGTGAGCACTCCCTCCTTATCTAAGCATGTAAATCTATACAAATCTATCAATCTAAGAGAAGGAGCAGATTTTCGCGTGTAGACCGTTCTTTATACCCGCATGAACGGCTGTCATACTCCATCTCAGAAGAACTAAGCAGAGATATTGGAATACATACAGATGAATGATCTGTTAAGAATCTGTAAAGAAGTAAAGAATCTTGTAAAGAAAAGATAGCATGACACGAAAGAGGATTCTCTAAGTACTTGAAAGCAAACTAGATAGCTCCTGTTGCTCCAGAACAGGAGAGGGGTGGTGGTGGTGATTGAATCACTAGATAGCCCGTTGCTCGACGGAGGGTGGTGTGATCTGATTCAAACTAGATAGCTCCTGTTGCTCCAGAACAGGAGGGTGTGGTGGTGGTGGTGATCTGAATTTCTACTTCCGTAGAAACTCCATTGCGAGTTGTAGCTGGACAGAAGCCTGCTGTGGTGTCATGAAGATATGGAACGTGTCTGCTATTCCATCTATTCAGTGCCAGCGTAGTCTTTTGTTTTTCCCTGGTGTTGAAGACTGAGCGTCTGGTTTTGTTAAGTTGGAAGGTCTTCTGGATGACTGGTGTTTCTGACCATTTGATCGGATGTGTTGTGTGATCTAATGGTTGTTTCCAATCGTCGCTTTGTTTCTGTTCTTGTCTTTTCTGTTCTGGCTGTCTTCTGCTGGGTTGATTTTATTGGTAATGCCCCGTAAGTGTGTAGTGTCTACATGTGTGTGTGTGGGGGTGTGTGTGTGTGTGTGTGTGTGTGTGTGTGTGTGTGTGGTGTGTGTGTGTGTGTGTGTGTGTGTGGTGTGTATGTATGTGTGTGTGTGTATGTGTTTATATATATATAGTATGTTATATATATAATATATGTGTGTGTGTGTGTGTGTGTGTGTGTGTGTGTGTGTGGTGTGTGGTGCGTATGTATAAATGTGCATATATACATATACATATATATACATATATGTATATATATGTGTGTATATATATCATATATATGTACATATATATATAGTTATATATGTGTGTGTGTGTGTGTGTGCGTGTGTGTGTGTGTGTGGTGTGCGTGGCGTGTGTGTGTGAGTGTGCGCGTGTGCGTGTATGTAACTGTATAGGCCTACTTGTGTTTCCATTTAACTCCTGTGAAGACAACAGGGACTGGACTGGGAAAATAAACTAAATAAACGAACAAAAACAGACGCGTTTTTTACACTAGAAATTGCCCCTCGTATTGTTCTTTTTGGGTTTAAAAAGGATCAAGGAACTTTTGTCAGGTTGTCAGTGCATATAGTACACATTTCTGAATTAATGATTTGTTATTTTATGTGTTCGAGTTCTCCCACTTGACGGATAAATATATCGAGTTAGCATTTTAGAACTGGTCAGAATTCGTCATACCGTATGCTTGAGATCTCCCAAATTGAGGAAATATTGATATGATAATTTAGACATTCTTAGTGAGTTAACCTTTAAGAAAGTTTCGTATTGCGCATCTTATTATATACTGGAGTCCTCCAAATCGATTACTATTGAAATAGCATTTTACAGCATCTTCACCATTTCTGACATGGCAGCTTTTGAGTTATCCTATCAGACTTACACAAATGTCGGCTCATTGAATTAAGATCTTGGCAACAGTCTCTCAGTGGGTTTTTTTTTTTTTTTTCATTTTTGATGTTTTGATTCAGGCAAGAAATGTTGCTTTCGTCGTTGCAACTTGGAAAACTGTTAAAAAAAACAACAAAGGAGAGAAAAATCAGATGGCAAGTCATACTAATGCCGTGCATTCGACAATTTCAATTCGATTCAATTCAATTCAATTCAATTCAGTTCAATTCAACAACCATCTATTGTCAGATGAACTAATGTTGTAATGACAATAATATCAACAAGGCAATTCATATTATAAGTGAAAGGATAACGTAAAAAGACAATTATATATAAGGGAAAACGATGGGACAAAGAAACAGTTATGACTTTTAGTTATATTAATGTATGTTAATGGTGCCTGATGAAACTTGATATGACATACATGTAATAATGTAGTTATAATACTGTTTTAACTATGTATGTATGTA
>CM060311.1:40391948-40401948 GCA_030674185.1 Monoplex corrugatus
CTTTCTTTCTCACTCTCTCTCTTTCATTCTGCAGAGAAGCATATGGAATATTACAGTATTACAAAATCAATCTGGAACATTTAACTAGGCTTCACGAAGGTTCAGAAATAAAGGCAGGACTTGTGCTTTTGGTGTAATGAAAAACTGAAACAAATACCACGCGTTGACAATGACTGGAGTTTATGAGCGTTGTAGCTTGCAATAACAGATGAATTGAATGATATAGTGTGTGGTTTGTTGGCTGTTTTTGCTTCATCTTCCTTCCCATTTTTCTTTTCTTTCTGTCTTTTTTTCTTTTTTGTTTCTTTCGTTTTCCTTCTTTTTTCTTTCGTTTTTCCTTTCTCTCTCTCTTTCTTTCTTTCTCTTCTTTCTTATCTTTCTTTCTTTCTTTCTTTTTCTTTCTTTCTATTTCTTTCTTTCTTACGTTCTTTCTTTCTTTCATTTTTTCTTTCGTTCTATCTCTTTCTTTTTTTTTCTTTTCTTTCTTCTTCTTTTTTTTGCATAATAGGAAAGGCAGCAATTGCGTAATCACGAGTGTTCTTGTATGTGTGTGTGTGTGTGTGTGTGTGTGTGTGTGTGTGTGTGTGTGTGTGTGTGTGTGTGTGTGTATGTGTGTGTGTGTGTGTTTGCGTGTGAGTATGTGTGTGTGTTTGTGTGTGACTGTGCGTTTGTGTGTGTGTGTGTGTGTGTGGTTTTCTTTTGTGTCTGTGTATGTGTATGTGTGTGTATGTGCGTGTGTGTGTATGTGTGTGTTTGTGTGTGTATTTGTGTGTGTGTATATATGTCTCTCTCTCTCTTCCTCCCTCTCTCTCTCTCTCTCTCTCTCTCTCTGTGTGTCTGTGAGTGTTCGTGTGTGTTTTTTATGTGTTTGTATGTTCATGGGTATGTGTGCGTTCATGAGTTTGTATATGTGCGTTCGTGTGTGTGAGTGTTCTTGTATGTGTGTGTGTGTGTGTGTGTGTGTGTGTGTGTGTGTGTGTGTGTGTGTGTGTGTGTGAGTGTGTGTGTGTATGGGAGTGTGTGTGTATGTGTGTGTGTGTGAGTGTATGTGTGTGGTCATGTGTGTGAATGTATGTGTGCGTGGTGGTGGTCTTTGATTTAATGTCTATTCACTAAAGTGATTTTAGACAACAACAAAAAAACAAAAACAAAAAAAAACAAAAAACAAAAAAAAAAGGGGGGGGGGTGATAAGAGGAGTGAAGAGAATATTTGAAAATTGTCAATTTTGAACTTGAGAAAAGATGATCCAGAAAACAACTGTTTTGAAGAGGGGAAGGTAAAACTAACAAATAATGTTACCATAATTAACGATTTAAACAAACTAACAAACAAAATTGATAAATATCTGGAAGAAACGAAGAAAAAAATAAAACTAATAATTGACTAACCATAACAGTGAACAAGTGAAATAACATTTTAAAGGTAATTCGCTATAGGACTTTTTGACAGGCTAACAAAAAATTCATACAGTAATGATGATGAGGCAAATATATCAGAAACTGTACTCATAGATAGTGTTGGAATATGTCGTTTTACCTTAACGCAAGAAAGAATATGACTATGTGTTATCTTCTTTCCACACAGACATACTATGTTCTTGGTGTATTTTGTTTTGAATGCATCAAGTTTCCATCTATACATAAGGGATTGTATAATTCTGCTGGCATGAAGCTGCTTAAGTATTTTGCTAATTTCAAAGTTCATGTGACATTTATCATACTTTTTCTGTTTTAATTGGAACTGCTTCCAGACGTAGTTGTCTACTAAAGTGTAATTCTCGTGCAACGAGAGAGAAAGCTGGATATTGTTTGAATCTGGTGAGTTATTAGCTCCCCGTTTGGCAGCCCTGTCAACTTTATCATTATAACGAAAAGAACTATGAGAAGGTATCCAGCAGAAAGTAATATCAGTGCCTCTTAAAGATAAATTATGAATCAAGTGACTAATTTCCAGAATCATTTCTGATCTTGTTTGTAATTTTGATAATTCAAGAGCCTGAAGTACTGATTTTGAATCCACGCAAAAAAGTGTTTGAAAAATTGTCCTAGGAAAACTTATCATAAAGTTTAAAGCCATTAATATTGCAAAAAGTTCAGCTGTAAAGATAGATTTATCAAGTCCTATGTAGAAAGATTTTTCAATTTTGAGAGCAGGTATTAAAAACGCTGAGCCTGCTTTTCTTTCAATTACTGATCCATCAGTGTAAATTTTCAAATGATCGGAATATAAGTCGTCTATATGACATTTAACCTGACTTGCCAGTAAGTTTACATTGTCTCCTTTTTTTAAGTTAGTGTGATGTACGTCAAATTGTGCTCTTTGGAGTTCCCAACTGGGTACTGGCGAAAAGGAAGGTCTTATAGATACAGGATCTACGTGTAGATCAATTCCTGAACCTTTCATGACGTCAGATGTGTATGTTGCAAGAGTGACCTGTGAAGATATTGATTTAGCTCTTTTTGGAAAGTCGATATCTGATCTCAGTTTAATTTCTGTTTCAGAGATGTTTTCTACAGTGGTGTGTCTTAACAAAAATTTAGTAGAAGCGACTTTCCTTTGCTCATCAAGTGGCAACAGTTTGATTTCAGTATATGTGCGAAGACAGGAAGCATGCATTGGAAGACCCAGTGCAAGTTTGAAACCTTTACAATCTATGCTCTGCAGTTTTTTCATTAAGTGTTTCGGTGCACTGAAGAAGATTTCTTGGGCATAGGTTAATTTAGATCTAACAAGCGATTTACAAAGATGAACAAGTGTTGATGAATCTTGACCCCATGCCTGTTTGCGAACTATTTTTAAGAAATTTAAACTTTTTTGAGCTTTGGTTAATAAGTATTCAATATGCTGATTCCAAGATAATTTTGCCGTAAGAAAAACTCCTAAGAATTTAATTGACTCATTAAACTGAAGAAGAGTATCTCCCAGTTTGAAAGTGGGAAGATTTACTGGGTTAGCTCCATTATTAAATAAAACTATTTTCGATTTTTCCAGGGATAGATGTAACCCATTTTCTACCATGTATCGTGCTATTTTATCAAGTTCTAATTGGTAGCATTTGCGTGTATAATTAATACAGCGCAAAGGAGTTTTCCTTTTCATATTTACCTGCATCCACATGCATAAATCGTCAGCATATTGAGCTAAAACTACATGCTTAGATACTTTACTGGGTAAGTCATGCATTAATATCATGAAAAGAAGGGGAGCTATAACGGATCCCTGAGGGATACCCATTTGAAGAATTCGTTTCGTGGAATATACATTTTCAATCCTCGTTTGAAATACTCTGTTTTCTAAGAAACACTTAACATAGTCAAAAATGTGACCTGTCAGCCCAATACTTTTAAATTTAAATAACAATCTGGAGTGCCACACTTGATCGTATGCTTTCGTTATATCAAAAAATGTAGCTAAAACACATTGACGTCTTGCAAATTGTTGTTTTATGTTAGTAGTTAGCTTTGTTAGGATTTCTACTGGTGACCTGCCTTTTCGAAATCCTGCCTGATTTACTGGTATTATTTTATTCTTTTCACAATAGTGCATCAGTCTCTTTAAGATTATTTTCTCCATTAGTTTACATACGTGTGATGTTAATGCAATTGGCCTGTAGTTTTTCAGATCGGTATTACATTTACCTGATTTTAGTACAGGAACCACTATCGTTTCTTTCCAGTTGTTGGGCATTTTCCCACTATTCCAGCATTTTTGAAATATGTCATGTAGCAAAATTATAAAATTTTCTGGTAAATTTTTCAGCATCTCATTGGAAATTGCATCTAGTCCAACTGACGTTTTTTTACTTGGAAGGGACTGAATGGCATCTTTTAATTCTTGAAGTGTGAGTGATGCATTCATGTAGTGAGTATTATCAGAGGCAGGATCCTTATATACATCTTTCTTTTCTTCTCGTTCCCTATAGTCTCTACTAGAGACAGGAAGTCCTTCTACACGACAGGTCTCAGCAAACACGTCTGCAAAAGCTTCTGCTTTTTCCAGTGAGCTAGGAAAAGGGTTATTTTCTAGCTTTACTGGAATTGATGGCAACTTAATCCCGTTTTTCATTAATTTTAGTTTTTCCCAAATCTTTATCATGTCTTTGTGGTCATTTACTTCACATTTACAAAAAGACGTCCAGTGTTGTTCTTTGGCTTGCTCTATGATTCTGTTACACTTAATGTTGGCACTTTTCATCGCTGTATGATTTTCAGGTGACCTGTTTGCTAAATAGATTTTGTATTTTTCTTTCTTTTCGTTCACTGCCTTTTGACAATCCTCATTCCACCAGACATTTCCATGATGTTTTCCTATTTTCGACACTGTAAGTTTTGGAATTGAAATGTTAGCAGCTCTTAACAGTGAGTTACAGAAAACTTCGTACATGTCGTTTATGTTCATTGCTTCAGATAGATCTGTTCTTGTCTTTTCAAGGATTGCCTTAAAACTGATCCAGTCTGCGTTTTTATAATTAAACTTGGGTAAACTATCTTGTGGCATGGCGTCTATTTTAGTAGTATGGTTTAGGGTAAGACGTATGGGGATGTGATCTGATCCCAACAAGTCATCCTCTGTTTGCCATGTGGCGTTTGGGGCTAGGGATGGTGAGATTAAAGTAAGGTCGATAGCTGTGGGTCTGTGGGTTGGTATATCGGGGATCCGGGTAACGTGTCCGTTGTTAAGTAAATATAAATTGGAATCTACAATATTTTCGATCAACCTGTTGCTTGTTATGTTTGTGCAATACTTTTCCCAAAATGGGGCATGTGCATTAAAATCACCTCCAATTATCCACTTGTCATCCTGATCTTGAAAGTGTCTTAACCATTCAGTGTTCACAGAATCTGGGCCTCTTGGTAAGTATACAGAGGCCATATTCACAACTAACGATGTGTGCGTGTATGTGTGCACGTGTGAGTGTGTGATGAGTGAATGGCTGGATGATTGAGTGGGTGGATGGTGGATGGATGGGTGGATGGGTGGATGATTGCATGGATGAATGTTAATGGATGAATTGATGGGTGTATAGATGGGTGGATGACTGAATGCATGGATGGATGGATGGATGGATGGATGGATGGATGGATGGATGGATGGATGGATGGATGGACTGGACAAAGCAGCAGGGAAGTGTTTCTTTTTCTCCTAATTTTTGTTTTTGGTATTTGTTCGTTTGTCATCTTATGTCTTCGCTTGACAAAAGGCCAGTTGGCTGAAAATTTGCGCCTCTCTTGTCTGGTTGTATTATATACACATTCTGATTCTTTTTTTTTTCATCTTTTTTTTTAAAGGTTTCAGTCTTGTGGCTATGATATAGGTTGTGCCTTTAACATTGAGGTCTGGACCACTCCTCGGCTCCAAAATACCTCACGTTTATTTGACTACCTTACGTCAAGGGTCAATGTTTACCTTTAACAACAAAATCTGCAACTTCACCTGAGTCATCATCATTATCACGTGCCCTGCCGCATGGCGTTGGCGAACATAGCCCTCCTTACGAATCTCTTTTGTCGCTGCAAGTATATCTCCCACCCTCTCTATCCTCAGCCACTCTGCAAGTCTGTCCAATATTTCACCTCAGTATACAACCTTGCAATTTTGTGGGACTGCCTCTGTCAGTGAGGTTTCAACGACTTTATTCTCTCACAGCCTGCACCTATAACGGTGAGGTCTAGAGTGCTTCGTTCTGGCAACAACCTTAGGGTTATGGGACAGCCTTCTAGAGTCCAGTGCTGACTTTTGTGCAGGGCAGATCGATGGTACCCTGTCTGTCTCCCTTTGTCCTTTTTGAATAAGTGTGCCATAATATAAACAAAAGAAGCCATCGACTACGTGACGTTTTGGAATCACAATAGAAGGCTTACCGCCGATTTCGCAAGGCCCGTTTCCAGTCCTGTCCTGCAGGTTTCTGTTTTGTTAGTTTGTCTGTCTGTGCCTGCCTTTTCTAATTCTGTTCATCTGTCTTGTCTGTCTCTTGTTATTTTGTCTACCTGTATATGAGAGAGAGAGAGAGAGGTGTGTGTGTGTGTGTGTGTGTGTGTGTGTGTGTGTGCGTGTGTGCGTATGCGTGTGTGTGTGTGTGTGTATGTGTGTGCATGCATGCACGTGTGTGTGTGTGTGTGCGCGCGCGCACGCACGCACTGTAAATCAAACCCAAACATGCTAAAGTGAAGACATTTTTTGTTTGTTTTTGTTTATTTGTTTTTCGTACCCAAGCACTACCCCCAATAGGCTTGGCAAGCTAGCTTTATGTCTTCCTCTCTTTTATACAAGAAACTACTACGAAAAAACACCATCTATTTTTGATCATTTTAAGACCCTGGCCTTCTAAGCAATATGCGACACTCCAGCTCTTAGGAATGGTAAAGGTAGAGCAGTATAGAGGAGAATGGAGTCTACTCGTAGAAAGCTTTACCTGACGGTAGCAAGATTTCCTATGTTTTTAAAGAGTTCCCTGTTTTCTCGGATAGGCGTATACACGTTGTTGTTGTTTTTTTCTCTCACACTGTGTAGGTAGTATGTCGCTGCACAGTCTACATACCCCGTCTTCGATGGGGCGTGCATGATGATTTTTTTTTCATGTTTCAATAAGCAGGCTAGGCATTGACGAGGCGTAAATGATCTTTAACGTGCGTAGTTGATATTCTTCGTACGAATTTACGCGAAAGAGTTTTTTTGGCATCGGCAGGCCTGCACACTTGTTGACTTGGAACATCGTAACATTTCCACCCTTTACCCACCACACGGGAGGTACCCAGGCAGGATCGAACCTAGGATTTTCGAATTGGAAGTCTGATGTCTTACCCACTTGACTATCGCGCCTCAGTCGTTACAAGGTTTATAATGCCTCACTGTACAACGTCTTTACAATTGAAATACAACCTCCATCTTTAGCACTGAGGACTCTGATCTATCGTATTCCAATTATCTCACTTTTACAGAACAACGTTTACCTTTAAAGGTAGTATCTAAATGCTACAAAATTGTTCCATCATGACTTTTCTGTTTTGAGAAGATCTCACAGTTTCGGACAACCTTTACTTTGAGCAGTGAGGTATCGACTTCTTCAAGCCTAATCTAGCCTGGGACAAACCTTGACTTTCAGCAATCAAGCCTCTGCAGGCATATCACAAAACGATTGTGGGACGACAAATCTTTACCTCTAGAAGTGAAGTCTCAGCCACTTCATTGTCAAGTAATTTAATGTTGTTGGACAATATGTACCTTTAGATTTGAGGCCTCGACCACTGTTTCGTGGCCTTGCGACTGTCAGGTTGTTGGTTTAACTTTTGATTTTAGCTGTAGTTCTTGATGACATCATTTCCCCTAAACGACCTTGCTTATAGTTACGAAACAGGCTTTACCTTCAGAAAAAACAAGTCTCAATCAGTTAATGGCCTGGCGACACTTATGTTTTGTGACAACTTACGGTTGTGGACCAGCCTTAACCTTTAGTAACAAAGGTCTCTACAACTTCACCCCAAAACAACTTTATGGTTGTGGGTCATCCCTCACCTCCCAGCAGTGAAAGTCTCGACTACTTTAATTCACAAGTGGCATAAGGTCATGAAACAACTTTTGCCTTCAGAAATGAGTATTGACCCACTTTTTTTGCTTAACCCTTTGACTCCTGCACCCGATCCACCAACAGAAACTTAACCCTTTGACTCCATCACCCTACTCACTAGCTTCCTCACTTCTCCATGGGGTTCCTTCAGGAAGCTGGTGGATAGGGTGAGGAAGTCGAAGGGTTACATTTTTGCTTTGCTAGCATGGTTGACAATACTGGATGCTGGAGGACAGGGTGCGGGAGTCATAAGGTTAAGGCTTTGTTCATTCTACCGCTGTGCGCTTATTCAACAGGACAAAGTGAAAGGAGATGGCGATATCGATGTGCCCTTAACTGTCCTGTCCGTGTTTCTCTGTATCGCTCTACTGCCACCACTACTTTGCTTCTCTAGTACCACTATTCCTCCTTTTCCATAAGGCCTCAAGACAGCCTTTACCTTTAGCGATGAGGTCTCGACCACTCTACTTCCACAACGATCTTATGGTTCATACACGGAACAACCTTTCCCTTCAGAAATGAGGTCTGGATCACTTTGTGGCTTAATGATCGCAATGTTATGGGGCAACTTTACGGTTGTGGATTTTACCCTCTACCTTCAGTAACAAGGTCTTTGCAAGTTCACCACAGGACAACTTTACAATTGTACGGCAACTTCTATCCTAAACTGCGAAGTTTCGACCACTATATTCCGTAACCTACTTCGTTATGGTACAACCTTGACCGTTCTCCAAGGACGACATTCACCACTCTTCAAAGGCATTATGTTTATGAGACAAGCTATAAAATCCACAAACTGTTCTGCTTGGCGTAGAGGTGGAGCTTTTATCTTCTAGTCAGATAGCTCACATGTGCACAAGCCCGATACTGGATCGAGAAAATCCTTGTGTCTGTGTGCAGCCTATGGTCCACCCAGCTGTGAATGGGTACCGCCCCCCCCCCTTCTGAATGATTACTCCCCCCTGAATGGGTACTCCACCCTGAATGGGTATTCCCCCTACCCCCCAAGGTTCAGAGACAGGGAAGGTAAAGCATCGAGGGAGAGGCAATAGGCACTGCCATCATAATACTGGCCTTGAAAGAAAAACGTTGAGGGCTCCGATACCTCACTTCTGAACAATCGTTATTTTACATTCTAGTGTTTGTCTTTGTGCAGGGCAGATCGATGTCGCCATCAATATTCCGTTTGTTTTCCTGCTGAATAAGTGTGCAGCGGAATAACCAAAGCGGACCATCGACTGTTGTGGCGTTTTGGCATCACGTTCTTAAAGGTTTACTGACTTTGTAAGGCCATTTCTCTGTCTCTCTCTGTGTCTCTTTCTCTCTCTCCCTTTCTGTTTCTCTCTCTCTCTCTTTCTCTCTCTCTCTGTCTCTCTCCAAAACCGCGCATCTATCTGTTAGTCAGTCTGTCTGTTTGTCTCCTGTCTGTATTGCCTATGCCTGTCTGTCTTTATCGTTCTGTGTGTTTGTCTGTGCATTTGTATTTCTCTGTGCACTCTGGTACAGCAATCACTGCCGTTGCTGTTTCTACTACTCCTTTGACTTAAACTATCCATGTAAAAATTTTTCTAGTATTTCTTTCTGCTGCCTGTATCTCTCTCTGTCTCTGTCTCTGTTCTGTCTCTGTCTCTCTCTTTCTGTCTCTCTATCACGCTCACTCTTTTTCTCTGTGCAGGGAAGCATATGGAATGTTACAGTATTACAAGATCATTCTGGAACATTTACTGAGGCTTCACAAGTAAAGAAAACAATAGCCGGAAACGGATTTGGTATTGTCTGTTTGAACCAAGGCGTTGGTCTTGACACACAGCTTATTGCTGAATCGAAATATCACTTCATTGATAATCTAAAGAGAGAGAGAAAAAAAGCTCTCAGATATGGAAAACAACGTAAAATACACTTGGTTCTATTCCATTGGTGTATATCAACCTGAAAGAAATATCTCGAGCATTACGAAAAATGTTGAAAGATGCTTTCGCAAAAATCAGTTCCAGGGTTTGTGGATATAAAAATAATGCTAAGCAGTGTTTTTCAGTTGAAAATGTATCCTGTCCTTTGCACAAAATAATGTTTACGGCAGGGAAGATGAAGTACATTTCCTTTTCCAATGTGTTGCTTACACTGTTATACAAGTATGGCATGATTTTGCAATATTCTCATCAAACGGATATAAACGGAGCCTTTTCTTTATTGAAAGCAGATGTGACAGTATCATACTTTTCCTGGCAAAATTTGTCTTTGCCGTTTTGAAATATAGAAAACTTAAGCATGGTCAACAATACACATTCTTTTCTTTGATGATAATTTTAAATGATTATTATGAACAGTGAATTGTTGTTTAAATATTTCGTCAGAAACACTGCACTATTCGGTATCTTAATGGATTTAAGTTTTATACATAACTAAATCATAATGGTTTCATGCCATTGCCTGTG
>CM060311.1:40411948-40421948 GCA_030674185.1 Monoplex corrugatus
AATTCCCGGGGACAATCCAGTTCTCCTAGTGGGTAAAAAGTAAAGATTTTCCCAGTCTTCCAGGTCACTATGTGTGCCTGTACTTTAAACCACCTCAGTACGAGAATGTATACACATGCAGCAGATCAGATACGCACGTTAAAATTTATATGCACGTTAAAATTTCTCTTAGTCCCCGTCAGCGAGCCCGTAACCCCAGCATGTAACTTATACCGTTGAAAAATAATCATTATCATTATCATTATCATTGTCGTTATCGTTGTCATCATCGTTGTAATGATATATCTGTACGTGTCTGTCTGTTTGTTTGTCTGTCTGTAGCCTGTCTGTTGCTATATTTTGTTTTTCTTTTCCTCTTCTCCTTCTTTCTTTCTTTTTCTTTTGTTTTGTCTTCTTCTTCTTCTCTTTCTTTTCTCCTCTCAGTCTCTCTGTGTCTGCCAGCCTACCTTCTCCTTCTCTCAATCTCAGTGAAACAGGTCAGAGCGTTGAACTGCCCAGGTGCATGCAGTGCGTCCTTCTACGACCTTTGCCACTCTCTCTCTCTCCCTCTCTCTCTCTCTGCCTGTCTCTCTCTGTATGTCTGTCTCATTCTCTCTCTCTCTGTCTCTCTCTCTTTGTCTCTCATTCTCTCTCTGTCTCTGTCTGTCTCTCATTCTCTCTCTCTCTCTGTCTCTGTCTGTCTGTCTCTCATTCTTTCTCTCTGTCAGTCTGTCTCTCTCTTTCCCTCTCCTCTCTCTCTCTTCTCTCTCTCTCTCTCCTCTCTCACTCTTCTCTCTCTCTCTCTTTCTGTCTGTCTCCTCTCTCTCTCTTTTCTCTCTGTCTCTGTCTCTCTTTCTCTTTCTCTCTCTCTCTCTCTCTCTCTCTCTCTCTCTCTCTCCCTCTCTCCTCTCTCTCTCTCTCTCTCTCTCTCTCCTATTTACTCATACACACTCATGCACACCCCTGTAGACACACACACGAGCACACAGTCTCGCTCTATCGATGTGTCTCTGATACACGCACGTGCACGCACCCACATCTGATTATCTATCTATCTATCTATCTATCTATCTATCTATCTATCTATCTATCTGTCTGTCTGTCTATCTATGTATCTATCTGTCTATCTATCTATCTATCTATCTATCTATCTGTCTATCTATCTATCTATCTATCTGTATATCTGTCTATCTATCTATCTGTCTATCTGTCTATCTATCTATCTGTCTATCTGTCTATCTATCTATCTATCTATCTATCTGTCTATCTATCTATCTATATTTATATGTGTGTGTATACAGATAGACAGACAGATAGATAGATAGATAGATAGATAGATAGATAGATAGACAGATAGATAGATAAATAGATAGGTAGATGGATAGGTAGGTAGATAGATAGATAGATAGACAGACAGATAGACCGATAGACCGATAGACCGATAGATAGATAGATAGATAGATAGATAGATAGATAGATAGATAGATAGATAGATAGATAGATATACGCGCGCACTCGCTCATGCAGTCACACACACACACACACACACACACACACACACACACACACACACACACACACACACATACACACACACACGCACGCACAGAGAGAGAGAGAGAGGCACGCACGAAAGTGTACACATACACACATAGATATAGCACACACACACACACACACACACACACACACACACACACACACACACCACTACTTGCACACACACACACACACATACACCACTACTTATACACACACACACACACACACACTACACACACACACACACTACACTACGCAAACACACACACACTACGCACACACACACACACACACACACACACACACACACACACACACACACACACACACACACACACACACACACACACACACATACACAGAGGGACGTTCACGCACGCAGAGCTCGGCATCAGTAACAACAGCAACAACAGCAGCACTAACATTAACTGCGGTAGCAGTAGCATAGCAGTAGCTGGGTGGGCCGCTGTTCGGCTTTCGAGAGGACGGTTGCTTTACTGTTGCTATTGCCTCTTCCGCAGTCGCCGCCGCCGCCGCCGCTGCTGCTGCTGTTGCTGTTGCTGTTGCTGTTGCTGTGTGTACCGTGTGTTGTGCGTGCGTGGGTCGCTGGTCTGGCGTCGATAACAATGGACAGTGCAGCAAACAAAAGAAGCCGCTGCAGAGTGGGAGAATCTATCGCTCTGTAGGACAGTCAGTTTTACATGCTGGACTGTTGCTGGTGTGACTGGGTTGGCTGTAAGGTCCGCTTCCGCATGTACTGTCCCTGCGAAGTCAGTCTGCGACTGCAAAGAAGTTTCTGACAGTGATTGTACTTTGTTAAGTGTGTTGTCAGTCAGTCACTAAGGAAGTTGTGACAGTTTATGACTGTGTGAAATGTAATGTTTGCAGTCAGTCACTAAGGAAGTGTGTACTGTGCATGTCAAATTGTGACTGTGTGTCAGTCGTTAAGACAGTAAGTGACAATTTCCGTGACTGTGTGAACATTAATACCTATCGGTCAGTTATTGAGAAGGTGTGTGACAATGTGACTGTACTTGTGTCAGTGTCTGTCTGTCAGTCATTGAGCAAGTGTGTGACAATGTGACTGTACTTGTGTCAGTGTCTCTCTGTCAGTCATTGAGCAAGTGTGTGACAATGTGACTGTACTTGTGTCAGTGACTGTCAGTCAGTCATTGAGCAAGTGTGTGACAATGTGTCTGTCTGCAGTCATTGATGAAGTATGTGACAATGTGACTGTACTTGTGTCAGTGTCTGTCTGTCAGTCATTGAGGCAATCTGTGACAATGTGACAGTACTTGTGTCAGTGTCTGTCTGTCAGTCATTGAGGAAGTATGTGACAATGTGACTGTACTTGTGTCAGTGTCTGTCTGTCAGTCATTGAGCAAGTGTGTGACAATGTGACTGTACTTGTGTCAGTGTCTCTCTGTCAGTCATTGAGCAAGTGTGTGACAATGTGACTGTACTTGTGTCAGTGACTGTCAGTCAGTCATTGAGCAAGTGTGTGACAATGTGTCTGTCTGCAGTCATTGATGAAGTATGTGACAATGTGACTGTACTTGTGTCAGTGTCTGTCTGTCAGTCATTGAGGCAATCTGTGACAATGTGACAGTACTTGTGTCAGTGTCTGTCTGTCAGTCATTGAGGAAGTATGTGACAATGTGACTGTGCTTGTGTCAATGTCTGTTTGTCATTGAGGCAATCTGTGACAATGTGACTGTGCTTGTGTCAGTGTCTGTCTGTCAGTCATTGAGCAAGTGTGTGACAATGTGACTGTACTTGTGTCAGTGTCTGTCTCTCAGTCATTGAGGACGTCTGTGAAGTCAATTAGTGTATCTTTTAGCCAGTCTTGAGGAAGTGTGTGACTGAAGTGATTAACTCCGCTCTTTGTGTGACTGTCGATTTTCAGGAAGCAAGCCTGTGTGATCAAAGTGGTAGATTTCTGTTTTGCTTTCAGTCTGTGATTATGTGATCGAAACCACTTTTGTCTGTGGTCAATCGTACGGAATCAAACAGAGCAATAAACGAAACAAACATTAGGAAATGTACACGGATTCTAAGTGACGGAGTGACTTGTTCCTTTACGAGTGACCTTGTTTTTTTCTTCATTCACAACCCATGCTATGAAAGGTTGTTTCTGAGAAACGGACTCCACTAATTCTTCTGTCAGTCCATCACAATTCCGTAAAACATAGTTTCAGTCAATCGTTAAACCAGAATCACATTTAAAAGCAAAGCCTAACTAAGTAGGTGACTCAAACGGTCGACAATACCAGTTCTCCTTTCAACTGAAGCATGAGGAAGTCTGATTGTCAGTAACTGACTCCGTTGCTGCTCTTAGTCGATTCCGAAGACGTTACATAAAGACGTCCTGAGGGAACTATGTGACAACATGACGGACTGTAGCGTTGCCCTGAGCAGCTGTGTGACTGGGTGAGTGACTGTGGGGTGTATCTCAGTCTGTGCAAAGTGTGAAAGAGACCTTGACGTCACACGGCATTTCTCTTACTTCAGACTTTCCAGCTCGCGTGCTAACCGTCAGCTTTTTTTCTCTTCTCGACATCCACTGTGGCACAAGCTGACAGATAAAAAAAATAAATAAAAAGAAAACGAAAAACAAAAACAAAAACAAAAAAAAACCAACAACAAACAAACAAGCAGAAGATAAAAAACAAAGAAACGAAATGGTACAAAATGATGGACCTAATTATTCTTCCAGTCAGTCCCTGGGAAGTCTGAGACTTCATTGACTAACGTTACTTCGTCTGTGAGTGTCACAGCCAATCCTTCATGGTCAGTGGTCGTCTTGCACCTGTCACGGCAGTCTGTGTTCTGTGGATGAAAGTCCAAGAGTGTGTACCACCGTGCGTTGCATTGCGCCAACATGTGAATGTGGGTTTTAAATCTAGCTCCAGTGAGCCTCACAGTTATTGTGAATATCCGTAAAAAAGACTCGAGACTTTTTTGACATTTTGTGAAGGCTATTGTAAAAAGATCAGTTTTATCACGATTACATCACTAAACGAGCTTTGAACTTTGTGTGAAGAAACTTACTATAGATTTATACAAATTGTCAGTAACAACATTAGCTCGTATGGCAAAAAATGGTTGCTGAATTGAGTTTGTTACTGATTAGGCTAGGCTAAATACCAGCAAAGCAGCTTTGATAGATTACGTACTTTCGAGTTTGATGCTGTGCGCATAGGCTGGCGAATTCAAACGTTTACGGAAGATTGTGTGGTTTTTTTTTTTTGTAAGTGTTGTCTAAAGCATCACTTCGGGTGGACGATTAAGAAAAGCCAGTTCTGTTTTTTACTCAACCAGGATGATGAAGCCTGTGTAGTGATGGCGACACATGCCCAGTGCACGGTGTGCCAGGTAAGTCAGTTATATTACTATTTATTTCTATTGTGTATGATGAAATGATCGGTTTTTGTTTGTTTGTTTGTTGTTTATGTTTTGGGTCTGTTTTAGAAGTGGGTATCGTTAAGCCAAGAATTATTGTTATTCCGTTTATGGCCTTTCGTTGTCATTTCAATGTCTTTGATTGAATTGTATTGTGTTGCGTTGTATTGTATCGTGTAGTGTTGCAACGTATTGTGTTATGTAGTTTGTGTTGTGTAATAATGCAGCGTGTTATGTCGTACACGTGATGTGTTGCATTGCATTATGTTATGGAATGTTGTACTGTACATGTATTGTGTTATGGTGTATTTTACTGTTTCGTGTTGTTTTGCACTGTACTGGGATTACGCTCGTATATTGCATTACATTGTATTGTGGTGTATTGTATTGTATTGTATTGTATTCATGGCATTGTATCGTATCATATCGTATCGTATCGTGTTGCGCTGTATTATATCGTATCGTGTTTTCTTTTTAAACTATTGTAGCGTATTGTACTCTTTTGTGTCGGATTGCATTGCATTGTCTTGCATTGCGTGATACCGTATCTTATCATAACGTTTCTTACAAGTATCGATGTATCGTATCGTATCATATCGTTGTGTGTTGTATCTTATCATATAATCTTATTGTACTGTACCGTGATGTCCATAAAGAAGTTCGGGTCGCTGTCTGCGCCAAGGGGACGTCGCCAAGGTGACGCATTGGAACGTGTTTTAAAGATTGCATCTGTTCTCGACCAACGGACAGAGAATACTTTGAAGATGATGTCTGTTTTGAAGAAATATATCTGTTCTCAAGAAATGGACAGAGTAGTTTAAAAATCATATCTGTTTTAAAGATTGCATCTGTTCTCAAGCAGATTGGCAGAGTAGTTTAAAGATTATGTCTGTTCCTGTTTTAAAGGTTATATTTGATCTCAGCAAATTGACAGAGTAGTTTAAGAATGTTATCTCTTTCAAAAATTATAGCCGTTCTCAACCAATTGACAGGGTACTTTAACCCTTTGACTCTCGCACCCTGTCCACCAGCTTCCTGCTTTGTCAACCATGCGAGCAAAGCAAAAACTTAACCCTCTTGCTCCTTCATCCTGTCCACCAGCTTCCTGCAGGAAGTTGATGGACAGGTGAGGGAGTCAGAGGATTAAGTTTTTGCAGATGGTGGATAGGGTGCGGGAGTCAAAGGGTTAAAGAGTATACCTGTTCTCACCAACTTTACAGAATAGTTTAAAGATTATATCAGTTCTCAACCAGTTGACAGAGCAGTTTAAATATCATATGTGTTTTAAAATTATATCTGTTCTCAACCAATAGACAAAGTCATTTCAAGATTGAATCTGTTCTCAACTAACTGACAGACCACTATAAAGATTACATCTGTTTTACAGATTATATCTGTTCTCAACCAATAGACAGAGTAGTTTAAAGATTAATAATCTGTTTAAAATAGTTATTATATCTGTTTTAAAGATTACGTCTGTTTTCAACCAACAGACAGAGTAATTTTAAAGATTATATCTTTTTTAAAGATTATATTGTTTCAAAGATTATACTGTTCTCAACTGATTGGCAGAGTAATTTAAGATAAGTTTATTCCCTGTTTTAAAGATTACATCTGTTTTCAACCAACAGACAGAGTAATTTTAAAGATTATATCTGTTTTGAAGATATATCTATTCTCAACCAATCGACAGAGTAGTTTAAAGATTATATCTGTTTTGAAGATTATATCTATTCTCAACCAATCGACAGAGTAGTTTAAAGATTATATCTGTTTTAAATTATACTATTTCAAATAAGAGTAGTTTAAGATATATATATATATATATATATATATATATATATATGTTAAAGATTATATCCGTTCTCAACAATTGACTGAATAGTTGAAAGATTATATATATTTAAAGATTATATCTGTTCTCAACCAACTGACAGAAGAGTTAAAAAAATTATCTCTGCTCTCAGCCAATGGATAGAGTAGTCTGTGACAGAATTTTATCAGGGACAACTCCTTTGTCGCCGTAGGTGTTTAACCTGCGCTAGATGCGTGCACGTTGCACGGTAGGGAACCTCGGTTTATCTTCTGGTCAGAAATACTAGTATACCTAGTATACAGATCATCACTCTACGTCGAGTGTTGATGGGGAGATGGAGAGGAAAAGGGTTAATGGGCGCGGGGGTGGAGAGATAAATCCTTGTCCGATTACAGCCAAAAGCAGTTTCAGTTTCAGTTTCTCAAGATAACGTCTCTGAGCTCGGAGTGAATTCTATCATATGCACTGACGCCACTGGTGCCATGTGATGGAGAGGATCCAAAATGATCATGGCACAAGCCTTAACCCTTTGATTTCCGCACCCTGCCCACCACCAGCGAAAAAAATGTAAGCCTTTGACTCCCCCAGCTTTTTGTTGGAAGCTGGTGGATAGGCTGAGTGAGTCAAAGGGTTAAGGTTTGCTCTGCTGCATGGTTATCAGTGCAGGATGCTGGTTCACAAGGTTCGGGAGTCAAAGGGTTAAGCTATTTTCTAAGAAGTTTTGTTTTGATGTCACGTGTCATGGCTGACGATTTTTTGTTGTTGTTTTTTTTGTTTGTTTGTTTGTTGTTGTTGTTTTTGTTGTTGTTGTTGTGTTTTGTTTTTTGCTGTCATGGTTGACGACAAAGCACAATGCCGATGGATAAGCAGAAGGAGTCGAAGGGTTAAGTATGAACATAAGCCCATGAGCTGGATAGGTTCCGATGTCTTACCCAGCCAGCCTATGGGAGAGAAAAATAAACCATGGCCTGTCAGAGAGTGGAACTCATGACCTCCCTTATCAGCAGGGTTCTCTTTTTAACCAGCTGAGCTAACGGGGCCCTGGGAAGAGTTGGGGGTGGGGTGGGGATGGGGAGAGGCGGGGAGGGGGCAAGTCAAACAAAAACAGGCAAACGTTACTGTTTATCTATAAACTCTAAAATGACAGAGAAAGTGTCATTGACTTCTGTCCAATATCGATTATCCAAATTACCTTATTTCCTTGGAAATTCCTCTCCGATTGAACTCAAATCCCGGATTTCTTTCTTGTTTCGATTTCCCAAGAGGGTGCTTTAACCTTTTGACTTCATGCACCCCATCCACCAATTGCAAAAAAATTACACTTTGATTCCCTCACCCTATCCCACCAGCTTCAGTCCTGCAGGAAGCTGGTGGATAGGGTGAGGGAATCAAAGAGTTAAGTTTTTTGCTTTGCTAGCATGGTTGACAATGCAGGATGCTGGTGGTCAGGGTGCGGGAGTTAAACAAAGGGTTAAACATTCTGTCGCTGCTTTAATTCAATTTTTACATTTATTAAGTGGCAAAATAGGAATGTCGATCATGATACGGTCTATCATAGGATTGTCGACCACAATCTGGTCTAATCAGTTTTGTGTATGTCTCAGAAGAAGCTTTAACAAATGTGCCACTGCTCCAATTCTTTTTTGTTTGTTTGTTTTTTGGTTGTTTGTTTTTACATATTGTACGTAGTAGTAGGATTGTCTGATGGTAGTCTGTTCAGTCAGTTTTGGTCTGTATCAGAAGACTTCACAGCACTCCATTTTATTTATTATTTATTTATTTATTTATTTATTTATTTATTTATTATTTATTTATTTATTTTTATTTATTTTGTTATTTATTTATTTATTCATTTATTTATTTATTTATTTATCATTTTATTTTATCTATTTCTACAATTTATTTATTTATTTATCATTTATTTATTTATTTATTTATTATATTTCATTTATCATTTTATTATTTTATTTATTCATTTATGTTTGTTGGTTTGTTTGTTGGTTTGTTTGTTCGTTTGTTTGTTTGTTTGTTTGTCTATAGTGTGTCATAGTAGGATTGTCTGATCGTATTATGTTCAGTCAGTTTGGGGTCTGTCTAGAGAGTTTATCCACCGCGCCATCAGTCCAATATTCATAAACAATCTATTGTGTGTAAATAATAGGATTGTTTGATTGTAATCTGTTCACTCAGGTTGTGGGTAAAGTACAGATTTTTTTTCCCAGTCTGTTACCGAAAAAAAGAATAAGAACGCGTATTTAATACAATAAGACAAGACTGTTTTTAAATTGAAGTAATTACACAGCGGATAAAACTTCTAAGATATACTCGAAAACTCAATAAAACAAATTACGATCAGATAATTCAATTGTTACATTGAATAAACTAAAGAAATCGCCTGTTACACTTGATAAACTAAAGAAATCGCCTGTCTTCTCTTGTATTAAATACGCCTTCGTATTCTGTTTTCGTTTATTTTCTTCTTCTGGTTTCTGTTCGCTTGAACGGCGGGCAGTCACACTTGTTTTGGACTCTGTCGCGGCTCCATTTTTTTTAGACATTATTTGTAATGATTACGATCTGTTCAATCAATTTTGTGTATTTCTTAGAAGCGTTATCCACTACGCCACCATGCCATTTCTTTGGGATTGTTTCTTTTTCTTTTTTTCTTTTTTTGTTTCTTTGTTTGTTTGATTGTTTTTTGTTGTTGTTTATCAAGAGTAATAACATTATTGTCTGGTAGTAATTTGTTCAGTGAGTTAAGGGCATGTTTTAGGAGCCTCAGTAACTGCGTCACCAGGCGATTTCTTTATTTATTGTTAAGTGTAATAATAGAATGATGTGATCGTCATTTTGTTCATTGAGTTTTGGGTATATCTTAGAAGATGTATCCGTTGTGTTATCACTTAATTTAAAAAAAAAATGTATGTCAGGATAGGACTGTCTGATCATGATCAATCAGTTTCGGATGTTCTTAGAAGCGTTGACCCCTGCACTGCCACGCCATTTGTGTGTGTGTGTGTGTGTGTGTGTGTGTGTGTGTGTGTGTGTGTGTGTGTATGTGGTGTGTTGTGTGTGTGTTATATATATATATATTATTATGTGTGTGTGTGTGTGTGTGTGTGTGTGTGTGTGTGTGTGTGTGTGTGTGTGTGTGTTGTTTCATTTATTAAGTGTGATGATAGAACCAGTCGCCGTGGTGTAGTGGTTAGCAATCGACTATCGACTGGAAGGTTGTGAGTCCGAATCACCATCAGTCCTTTA
>CM060311.1:40446948-40454448 GCA_030674185.1 Monoplex corrugatus
GAGAGAGTACGTTAGACTTTATCGAACGCACATACAGGTGAATGGACCAGCAAGGCGGTAAATGACAGGAAGAAATGACAGAAACAAAGGAGGAAGAAAGAAACAAAGAAAGTGACAGAAAAGAGGACATTTCTAGCAAAGAATTTCCATTTCCAGAAAGTGGGGATGCTATTTGCACTGAAAGAGTCCCCGGCATCCCCACGAGGGAAGCCAAAACATCTGAATAATGTGGAGACAGAGCTGCTGCTTTTGATATTTGCCTGTACAGGTGGTGTAAACATACAACGTTACCCAACCACGAATGGGACAGCTACCCTAACCCTAACCAGACTTGAGAAGGTAAAGCTGCAACGAAGAGTAGTGTCAGATAATTGCTGTCAGATTTGGGTGGAGCGCATACGGAGTTGTCCGAACACGGCGAATGCCTCTTGAAATAACTCCAATAACTGGAGAGTAGTGGGACTCACGCTAAGAGAAATGACCAATCAACATTGAGTTTTTTGTTCCATGTCTTCTTCAATTTTTGTCCACAATCCAGCGACTTGTGGATTATGTAACAGCCTGTTCCTTCATGCTGTATTACTGTCAAAGCTCTTTATGGGTGCAGAGTGGTTTGAAATGGAAGAAATCATTTCAACATGTTGCAAACAGAACAGGTATGGACATCGTACTTGGGCAGTTTTCCATTGTGCTCACCTTTTTTTTTTCTCTTTTTGTCTCATTTTCTACGTCACCTTAATGGCTACAGAAGCTGGCACAATTTTTGCAATGCTATGATGATGATGGCGAAGAGGATGATAGTCACCATGCTGTGGAGTTCCGTATAGGACTGAAACTGCGCGATAGGACAGTAGGTTTACTGTCGTAATATGTCCTGGCGTCAAACAGACCCGAGAGATACCAGACACCTGTGGTGTTGGTCGGGAGATTTGAGCAACACCCTCAATGATGCATTCGTGAAAGGATGTGGCTCCACTGTGTGTTCTCAGTCTTCCCAATGAGCCTAGAGCACGCTAAACTCATACATAGGAACCGTTTGAGTCCGAAAAATCCTTTCATGATTTTGGAAGGACGATTGGGATTCGAACCCACAACCATCCAGTCGATAGTCCGGTGCGCTAACCACTACACCACGGCGACTGGTGCATGTTGATTTGTGTTTATCGGCTTGTCTGTATCTGTCTCACTGGCTTCTGTTTGTCCTTCTCACTTTTTTGCCTTTCATCATCTCTTCCGCCCTCTTCATCCTCTTGTTCCTGTTTCCCTTTATCCTTCTTCAAGTCCTGTGTCCCTGCCTTTCAAACTGTTGCACCTTTATAAGGAACCTTTTAGAAACCGTATGAATCTTCTGGTCCAACACCATCTCCAACTAACAACTATTTGGCAAATACAATGATAAAATAGTATGGAGAAACCGTATGACTCGTCTGGTCCAACAGCATCTCCAGTTAACAACTATTTGGCAAATACAATGAAAAAAGGTAGGGCAACCATAGTCATGAAAAGACGACAGAGATGGGTTGGGTATATCATCGAAGTAGAGCAAGTTAACATTAGTTGTACGCTCCTTCACCTGGACTCCAGAAGGAAGGCGTCAGAGAAGAAGACTCTGTAACACCTGGCAACGAACAATAAGAGATCTCAAGGCCCTAAAATGTACATGGGATACTACGCGAAAGCGGGCCTAGAACACACAGACGCGGAGAACCTTCGTTGCTGTCCGACATGGCAATGGCATGGTGGGCAGAAAGTCCGTGCCTGTGGCTTACGCCATGACCGTTTTGGATCTTCTCCTATCATATGACCTCTGCAGTGTTGGTGTCATCATCATCATCATCAGTACCCTGCCGCATGGCATTGGCGACCATGGACTTCCAACCATCTCTATCTCTCGTTGCCCCCAGCATCTCCCCCACCCTCCTCATCCCCAGCCACTCTGCAAGTCCGTCCAGCATTCTCTCCCTGGGTTTACCTGGTGCTTTCTCTTTCCCCATCACAGAATGGCCTATAAATGTTGCTTGTTCCTTCCTAATCTTCCTTATGAGTGATCTGCTTGTGTCCGCCTCCATCAAGACTGTCTCGCTTGCTTCCCTTGCTGTCCATGGAACCCCAACATTCTTCTGAGAAACCACATCTCGGCTGCCCCGATCCTGCTCTGGCTTTGTCTGCTGACTGTCCACGCCTCGCATCCGTACAACAGTATTGGTTCTATATAACATTCCAGGACTCTCTTTCTGATGCCAATTGATAGGCGTTGGTGTATGTACGTAAAATTGATTCGAAACAAGGAAGCTCTTTCTTGAGAAATTTTAAGCCTACCAAAGCTGACAAAGAAGGAACAATGTATAACGAGGCGAATAGCCTACAGTAGCAAACTGGGACAGTGGGTTTTTTTTTGTTTGTCTGTTTGTTTGTTTGTTTGTTTTACTGAGAAACGAAAACAGAAAGAAAACGCCTGTATCAGGTGACTTCGGCACATCGTTTTAACCTACTCATCAAAAGGCATTACCATGTCTATTGTAAACGCTGTGAAACGATCTCTCTCTCTCTCTCTCTCTCTCTCTCTCTCTCTCTCTCTCTCTCTGTCTTTGTCTGTCTGTCTGTCTGTCTGGTCGGTTTGTCGGTCGTCTGTCGGTCGGTCGGTCCTCTCTTCTCGTCTCTCTCTCCGTCGTCTCCTCTCTCTCTCTCTCTCTCTTTCTCTGTCTCTCTCTCTTTCTCTTTCTCCTCTGTCTCTCTCTGTCTCTGTCTCTGTCTATCTCTCTCTCTCTCTGTCTCTCGCTCCCCTCTCTTTCTACTCCCCCTCTCTCTCCCTCACTTTCTTCCTCCTCTCTTTCTCTTCTCTCTCCCTCTCTCCCCCCCTCTCTCTCTCACCTCCCTCTTCTCAACATGCAAGCGAATTTATAACTGAAGCTAATCCCAAAGTGTAGGCTTTGAATATTTAAGGTTCACTTCAAAATCTTTTCTTTTTTTTTTTTCAAATTATGTGTTTTTGTCGTTGCTTTTTGTTTTTTTGTTTGTTTGTTTGGTTGGGGGTTTTTTTTGGGGGGGGGGTTTTGTACACACAGATTTTTGGTATGAAATCCCATCCTTTGTCCTTTGTTATGAAGGTTTTGTTATGAAAAACCTTGGATGAAGAGTCTTAGAGAACGTGTCTAGGAAATGTGCGGTAACTGTATTAATGTTGCATGTTCTTGTAGTGACCCTAGTTTCTGTAGTCTTGATATGAGCAGATTGGCAAAGGCAGGGTTGTAAAAGTAGCCTATGTGTAAATACCTATACCGCTGAAAAAATAATGTTTCATTTCACTTCATACTTCTCTCTGCCTGTCTCTGTCTGTCTCTGTGTGCCTGTCTGTGTCTGTCTGTCTGTCTGTGTCTCTGTGTCTGTATCTCTGTCTCTGTGTGCCTGTCTGTCTTCTGTCTGTGTTGTCTGTCTGTCTGTGTCTCTGTGTCTGTATCT
This sequence comes from Monoplex corrugatus, assembly GCA_030674185.1. Classification (NCBI taxonomy): domain Eukaryota; kingdom Metazoa; phylum Mollusca; class Gastropoda; order Littorinimorpha; family Ranellidae; genus Monoplex; species Monoplex corrugatus. Next base: position 40,450,408 of record CM060311.1, read on the forward strand.
TTCTTTTCTGTCTGTTGTCTGCCTGTCTGTCTGTCTGTCTGTGTCTCTGTTCTGTTTGTCTGTCTACTGTTGTGTCTCTGTGGGCTGTATCTCTGTCTGCTCTCTCTCTCTCTGTTCTTGTCTTTTGTCTCTTCTCTGTGTCAGTCTCTCTGTTCTTCTCTCTCTCTCTTCTCTCTCTCTTCTCTCTCTCTGTCTCTCTCTGTGTGTCTCTTCTGTCTCTGTCTCTTTCTCTCTCTCTCTCTCTCCTCTCTCTCTGTTTCTCTCTCTGTCTGTCTCTGTCTGTCTCTGTCTCTGTCTCTCTGTCCTCTTCTCTCTGTTTCTGTCTCTGCTGTCCTGTCTTCTGTCTCTCTTTCTCTCTCTGTCTCTTGCTCTGTCTCTGTCTGTCTGTCTTTCCTCTCGTGCTCTGTCTCTCTGTCTGTCTGTCTGCCTCTTCTGTCTCTCTCTCTCAGTAAAGTAAAAAAAAAAGAACTGAAAGATGTTTATGTGAAAGAGCGATCTGAATACATAAAATTGAAATGACAAAAGAAACTGAATTTGAAGAAGCAAAAATAAATAAACTCAAAGACTCTATTAAAGATTCAAAATTATTCTGGTTGGCAATCAGAACACTTAATAGAAAAGCCATAATCTATAACGAAATAAGCCTTAATCTGTGGCATGAACACTTCCACACAATATTTCAAAGTTCTGGATCCGGGGCAGAAATTGAAGATGATGGCAATTTGGATACAAATGAGTACGAAGAAACCATTATTTAATGATGCAATATCAAGAAGGGAGATAATTGACAGTATTAAAAAATTGAAAAATGGTAAAAGTGCTGGACCAGACAAAATTCTGGGAGAAATGTTAAAGCATTCCAGCGATTCAGTGTTAAATTTTATTGTTATTCTATTTAATCGGTTATTTGAAAATGGTATTTTCCCCACAGAATGGGCCAAATCTATTATTGTCCCCATACATAAGAAAGGAGATGTAAACAACCCGGACAACTACCGAGGGGTTGCACTCACAAGTGTTTTAGGCAAAGTTTATACAAATATATTAAATAAACGACTTACGAAATGGGCAGAGAGGGAAGAAAAAATAATAGAAGAACAAGCAGGATTTCGATCTGGATACAGTACAATAGATCACATTTTCACGCTGTACGCTTTCAGTCCAAAAATACCTTCTTAATCACACTAAACTATACGTAGCATTTGTAGATTTTCGCAAAGCATTTGACTCAGTTAATAGAAATGTACTTTGGGGTATTCTGCGAAAGAATGGAGTAAATGGTAAATTATATATGTCTCTTAAAAGTATATATAATTCTGTGTTAGCATGTGTTCGTGACAAAGATATGTACACCAACTTTTTCGAATGTCCACGAGGAGTGAAACAAGGATGTCTTCTCAGCCCCTTACTATTTTCATTTTTTATTAATGAGTTAGCGTTAGAAATAGCCAAAAAAGGGAGACATGGTGTACAGCTATTGCCTGGTGCTGTTGAAGTTTTTTTATTGCTATTTGCTGATGATGTGGTGCTTTTGTCAGACACTGTCATAGGGTTACAAAATCAACTAAATGCTTTAAAACATGAATCTGATAGGTTATTACTATCTGTAAACCTAGAAAAGACGAATGTGATGATTTTCCGTAAGGGAGGACATCTTTCGGCTCGAGAAAAATGGGTTTATGGTGAGTCTGAAGTTAAAATAACAAACTCATATAAATATCTAGGTATTATTTTTACAACAAAACTGAGTCTCCAAAGGCATGGGTGGAAAGCAGCAAAAAAGGGAAAAGAGGAACGATGGAAATTTTAAGATCTTTAAGAAAATTGAACTGCACTGACTTCTCGATTTTTTGGAAACTTTTCGACTCACAAATTGAACCAATCTTAACGTATGGCTCAGAAATATGGGGTTTTCGAGCAATCATAAAATGGAAAAGGTACATACATTTGCCATCAAACGCTTCCTTTCGGTACCATTGCATTCATCTAATAAAATGTTATATGGAGAAACTGGCCGTTATCCTTTGTTTTTGAAAATCAAATGAAGTGTATTAAATACTGGTTGAAATTAACCCAGCTCCCAATGTCAAGATTGTGCAAGCAGGCATATGAGATGTTACTGAATCAATTAGACTCGGGTAAACAAAACTGGGCATATTTCGTTAAGAAAATGTTAACCACACATGGATTTGGTATTGTGTGGATGTGCCAGGGAGTTGGTTATGAACAAGGATTTATTTCAGAATTTAGGGATAGACTAGTTGATTCGTACAAACAAAACTGGCACGCTCAAATGGAAGAATCTGAGAAATATGATTGGTTCCTTTCCTTTAAAATATATTTCAAACCGAAAAATATATAAAGGCCGTAACAAATAAATGGCACAGAAGCAATCTTGCTCGTTTTAGACTAAGAAGCCCTAGGGCTAAATGCAACAAGAAGATGGTTTTACTCAAATTCATCGGCACACTCTATTTGTCCCATGTGTAATGTAGAGACAGAAGATGAAATGCATTTTTTGTTTGTTTGCAAGTCGTATGAAAGTATACGACAAAAATGCATAATCTTTGATGAGGACATTTCGAGTCAAAGAGTCAATACCAGAATACTCATGACTAAGATGAAAACTATCAAAAATCCCTCGCGAAATTTATCGCCCTTGCTTGGGAAAGTCGAGAAAGAAAACAACACAGTAATAAATTAATGTAAGTTTATCTCCAGTGAAGATATCACTTTATACTGTTCTTATGTTTATTTGCCGGATTTAGGTCTTCCTCTTACTTATATGACTAATTACTCGGGTGGTCAACTGTTTCTTCAACTTTTTGTTCAACTTTTTAAATTAATGTACGTTTATCTCCAGTGAAGATGTTACGTTATATTGTTTTTTTGTTTGTTTTCTGGATTTGGTCTTCCTCTTATATGACTAATTATGTCAGGTGGTTAACTATTTAACTTTTTGTTCAACTTTTTAAATTAATGTAAGTTTATATTCAGTGAAGATGTCACTTTATACTGTTCTTATGTTTATTTGGCGGATTTGGGTCTTCCTCTTACCTATATGACTAATTACGTTGGGTGGTCAACTGTTTCTTCAACTTTTGTTCAACATTTTGTTCAACTTTTTCCGTTCAATTTTTTCTTCATCTTTAGGGAAAAAATTCAAATGGATGTATTGTCAGCCATGACTATATTTATAAATCTTTGTTTCGAGAAAACGTCGCCGAAAAATTTAATGACTTTGTTTTATGCTCCTTGCCACAAGGACAAAAATGTCAATGGCAATAAACCATTTTCAGTTTCAGTTTCTCTCTCTCTGTCTGTTTCTCTCTCTCTCTCTCTCTCTCTCTCTCTCTCTCTCCTCTCTCTCTCTCTCTCTCTCTCTCTCTGTGCCCTTCACGTTTTATTCCCAGCGACTTGCCTAAGAATAAAAAAACAAAACGAAACAAAAAAAAACAAACAAACAACAAAACAACAACTCTGATATATTGATATTACGTTTATGAGACAACAGTGTGTGCGAGCCGGTACATGAGCTACATTGTAAGGGAGAAGCTATGGGATTCATTTAGCTTGCATGGGAAAGGACTGGTGGCATTGATTTGCGCTGCAAGTGGCTTAGCTTCTGTGATTGCAGAAGGGATGTTGGACAGTAACGCCTTTATTGCCCAGATTATACGATTGTGCACACGTTAACCGCATCACAAGGACGGTACGCTTAGGTTTTGCTGTAGTCTGCATTAACGACGTGTATCTATTACTATAAAGCAAAAATTTTTTTAAAAAGTGTGTAAGGTAACGTGAAACCAACAGAATGTGTAACAATAAGATGGAAAAGCGGGTATTATACCAACGTGTCCCTTTAGGGTCAAGTACGAATGAAATTATGTTGATTTGAGCAACCAGAGAGAGAGAGAGTTAGAGGGGGGGGGGGGAGGGAGAGACAGAGAGACAGACAGACAAAGACAGACAAAGACAGGCAGACAGACAGATAGACAGACAAACAGAAGTGTGAGGGTTTTTTTTTTCTAAAGCTTGCAG
>CM060311.1:40459448-40474448 GCA_030674185.1 Monoplex corrugatus
TGTGTGTGTGTGTTTGTGTGTGTGTTTGTGTGTGTGTGTTTGTGTGTGTGTGTTTGTGTGTGTGTGTTTGTGTGTGTGTGTTTGTGTGTTTGTGTGTGTGTATGTGTGTGTCTGTGTGTGTTTGTGTGTCTATGTGTGTGTCTGTGTGTTGTGTGGATAAGTCAGCGAGAGAGAGAAAGAGAGAGACAGACAGACAGACAGACAGACAGAAGGTAGAGCCAGGAGAAAAAATTCAGTGCCACAAACCCAGAAATGTTTTCTTAACTGGAAGCACTGTCATGGCACCACCGCAGTAGAAAACAGGACAACGCCCAGATCGGCAGAATTAGAATCCGACCTGCTCGCGCCATATAGTCGATACATCATAAACAGGGACATCAGTATGGAACGTGATTCATTCTCCGATACGATAACATGTCAGAGGAAGTACATCCCTAGCCAATGCGCTTATTAAGCCTGTGATGTGCACTTAACCTGTCTGGTGGACATAGTAGACTGTATCCCTTCTGTCATATTCACTATTCATCGAGGTCAGAATGACATGACGATAGAGCTCCCTCCCGCCTTGCTTGAAGTGTGTGTGGTGTGTGTATGTGTATGTGTGTGTGTGTGTGTGTATGTGTGTGTTTGTGTGTGTGTGTGTGTATGTGTGTGTGTATGTGTGTGTGTCTGTGTGTGTGTGTTTGTGTGTGTGTGTGGGTGTGTTTGTGTGTGTGTGTGTTTGTGTGTGTGTGTGTGTTTGTGTGTGTGTGTGTGTTGTGTGTGTATGTATGTATGGTGTGTGTGTGTTATGTATGTGTGTGTATGTGTGTTTTAATTTTTTTTAGGATCATTGCACTTAGGGAGGTTACCTTTGTGCTCATCTTTTTTTCGTCCTATTTTTCTACGCCGCCTCAATGGTCACAAAAGCTGGCACAGTTTGTTTTTCACAATGCAATGACGATGGTGTCGATGAGGATGATAATCATGATGCTATGGAGTTCCATCTAGGATTGAGACTGCGTGACAGGGCTGTACTCTGCGCTCACTATCAAGATATATCCTGGCGTCAACCAGGCCCGAGAGCTACAGGCATCCGCAGTGCCGGATCGAAAGATTAGAGCAACACTCTCAGTGACGCATCCGTGAAGTGGATGAGACTCGAGTGTGTGGTCCTAGTCTTCCCAATGAGCCCATAGCACGCCTAATTCCGGGTAGAAGCCTGTTAGAGCCGAAACCCCCCACAATGATATATTTTTGAAGGGCTGATGGGGATTTGAACCCACAACCTTCCAGTCGGTAGTCCATTGCGTTAACCAAAACACCACAGCAACTGGTTGCCTTGCTTGAAGTTTGACTGCACATGTTTAAGTCGAGCTGTCCATATTCTGTAGAGGAAGACAGTGTGTTGGGAAATGTGCTCATATGTGACCATCATCATCATCATCATTATCATCATCATCATCATCATCATCATCATCATCATCATCATCATCATTATCATGTGCCCTGCCGCAAGGCGTTGGCGATTATAGTCCTCCATAATTATGAATCTATCCTTTGTCGCTGCAAGTACATCTCCCACCCTCTCTGTCTTCATCCACTCCGCAAGTCCGTCCAGGATTTTCTACCTTGGTCTATCAGGTGCTGTTTTTCCCTCCACCTTTCCTGTTGTGACCAGGTGTTCTAGTGTCTATTGCCTTGCGAAATATCCTATAAATGTTGCTTGTCTTTTCCTAATCCTCTTCCTTAATGCTCTTTTGTGTGTCTGCCTCCATCAAGATGGTCTCGTTTGTTGTCTTTGCTGTCCATGGAACATTCTTAACATTCTTCTTGGGAAACCACATTTCAGTTGCCTCGATCCTGTTCGATATTGTGTACTAAATCTCTCGTATAGATAGGTCTATGTATTATATTCTGGTTATACTTCTTGTAGTTATAGATACCTGGATAGCGTAGAGGTAGAACGCGTTTTGAAATATTCTGATTGTGTGGGTAGAAGCCTGGCTCAAACATCTTTTCGTGTACATGCACCTCATCTAATCATCTGTCACTTGGGTATGCGGGTGACCTCTGGGTTCAGCCCTTTATTTTTTCTATAGGGTTGCCCCCCCCCCTCCCCACCTTAACCTCATGGCCCAAAGATCGATCTTGTGAGCGCAGAGAGCTAGGACTTCAGGCGGCCATTATCCACGTAATGACCCAAGACATGAAGAGTGTTTTCTAGGTGTTGTGTTGGCAAGTGCCACCCCACCCCATCCTGATAGAAATCGTCAGTACCAGTCGCCGTGGTGTGTGGTAAAAACAAAACGGATTACCGACTGGAAGGTTGTGGGATCGAATCCCCATCAGTCCCTTCAAAAATATATCATTGTGGGGGAGTGGGGGGGGGTTCGGCTCTAACCGGCTCCTACCCAGAGTTGGGCGTGCTATGGACTCTTTGGGAAGACTAGGACCACACAGTTGAGTCTCATCCACTTCACGGATGCGTCTTTGAGGGTGTTGCTCAAATCTTCTGACCAGCGCCGCAGGTGTCTGTTTCTCGCGGGCCTGATTGACGCCAGGATATATTTTGGTAGTAAGCGTACAGTACAAACCTGTCACGCTGTCTCAATCCCAGATGGAACTCCATAGCATCATGATTATCATCCTCATCGACATCATCATTATAAAAAAAAATGTGCCAGCTTTTGTGGCCATTAAAGTGGCGTAGAAAATAGGACGAAGGAAAAAAAAACGGTGAGCACAAAGGTAATCTCCCTGATTGCGATGATCCAATAAAAAATCATCATCAGTTTTTTCCGACCAGGCAAGTCTATCTTATTATTTTACTGCTAAGCTTTTTATCTGGAAGTCACCTGCCATCAGCAGCCTGCAACCTGCTGGGTTGGGACCAGATGGTCGATCGCCTACTGCCCGTGGCCACCAGCAAAGACCAGGAAAAACGGTTACATTCATTGCCAGATGCGGCCTGATTATATAGCCAGAGAACAAGAGAGAGAGACAAGAAGAATAGGGTATAGGACTGTGTTAGGTTGGAGAAAGGTAAAGCTGAGACAGATGAACGGATTGCATCCCATTATCAAACGCTGACCAAAGAACATTGAAGTTTTTTTATGACCACGATGAAGAGTACAGGGCAACATGTGTGTCAGGCTGTGTTATCTGTGAGACTGTCTTCGGGAAAAAGAATGAATCAGAAAAGAGATCATCGTTTGGATTTGATTCAGTCTGATTAGTAGTTATGATGGTCAACAAGCAAATCCAGAACAAGATTGAGGCAGCCGAGATGTGGTTTCTAAGAAGAATGTTGAGAGTTCCAGGGACAGCAAAGAAAACAAACAAGACAGTATTGATGGAGGCAGACACAAGTAGATCACTCATAAGGAAGATTAGGAAAAGACAGGCAACATTTATACGCCATTTTATGAGGAGGGGGATTTGGAGCACCTGGTCACAACAAGAAAGCTGGAGGGAAAGAGAGCACCGGGTAGACCCAGGGAGAAAATGCTGGACGGACTTGCAGAGTGGCTGGGAACGAGGAGGGTGGGGGAGATGCTAGGGGCAACGAGAGATAGAGACATATGGAAGTCCATGATCGCCAATGCCATACGGCAGGGCCCCTGATGATGATGATGATGATGGTATGGAAAAAGAACAATTCAGAAAAGGAGATAATCATGCAGAATTAATTCAATCTGATCAGTAGTTATGATGGTATGGAAAAAGAACAAATCAGAAAGGAGATAATCATGTAGAATTAATTCAATCTGATCAGCGGTTGTGATTGTATTATATTTTCCCCAGTCTGTATGTGGTGTGTTTGGCCTGGTGAATAAAGCAGCTACTTGGGACATGAGAAATCTGGGCTTAGCCCCTGGTGAGACGGGAACTTTTCTCCCCCCCCCCCCCTTTCACCAGACCTCGTGTTGTGATCTGTGCGCCAGCTTTTCAGATGGGATAATAAACCAAAGTCCCGCGTGGCGTCGTACTGTGGCAACATGTTTTCCCTAAAGAAAACAGCCCATACTTCATGCACACACAAAAATTATGTTTGGACCAACAACAAAAACCCCAATCCAATCTCAGGTAACTCTTTTCGGTGGTCCTATTCGCTCAGTTGATGTGATAATTCAGCAACCATGACTTTGATTCTCAGGTGGTCCACATCGCTTTTTAGTGGTCTGTCAGCTCACTTGGTTCATATAATCATTAACATCCGATCACATCATTGGCTTGCTTGCGGCACATTTTCTAAGCATTAAACATCATGGAGATGCTACTTTATTGTTTGATATACAGGTACAAACAGTCAATTGTATGCTTCAAGATCTTGCTTCCACAGACAGTTTTGCACGAGGTAGTGTATTCTTTCAGATCATTCCTAATGCATTTGAGTAAAATGCATCTGGCACATCTGTGAGTGATAAATTCCTTTTGAACACATAATTTCCTGTAACTTTTCACAAAACGCAGCCCCCGATTACCTGTCAAGCCTACTTGAGATCTATGTTCCCTCACGTACCCTCCGCTCTGCCTCTGATCCTCTGACTCTTCGCTTTCCACGCACTAAGCTCAATACCTATGGTCCACGAGCCTTCTCTGTTTCGTGTCCACTCTCCTGGAACAAACTTCCTCTCTCAGTCCGTCAGCAACTACTTTTGTCTCCTTCAAGTCCGCTCTCAAAATCACCTTTTCTCTCCTGCATAAAATCTTAACCTCACTCAACCCTCCCCTCTGCAGCCTGTCTCCGCTCGGAGGGAATCACATGGTTATAATATATAATTGTATGCTATGCTCTCTATAATTTTCCATTGCTTTTATTCTTGCTTTTATTGCTTTTATTCTTTCTCCCCATTTATAGCCATGCGTGTGTGTGGGTGTGTGTGTGTGTGTGTGTGTGTGTGTGTGTGTCTGTCTGTATGTGTGCGTGCGTGTGTGTACGAGCGTGCGTGCCTGCGTGTGTGTCTGCTTCAGCGCTTAGATTTGATTTTATCAAGATTTTGCGCTATATAAATATTGTAATTATTATTATTATTATTATTATGAATAAAGAATATCAACAAGGAGAGAACTAAGTGGATGTGCGATAATGCAATGAAGTAAGCAAACAGAACGAACAAAGTCTATTTGCAAGTTCAAACTGACGCTTTCATCAGCTTGCCTCCGTGGGTCAAGACAACCAGACCGTTGTACGTATGTTGCAGCGATGTCGTCCCTATCAAGTGGAGCGACAGGAGTTTCAGTTTCAATAGTTTCTCAAGATGACATCTCCGCGCTCGGAATGAATTCCATATGCGCTGTCGTCATCGGTGCCATGTGATGGAGAAAACGCAGAATGATCACGGCACAAAGCCTTAAGCCTGCACATAAACCGCGAGCTGGCCAGGTCCTGAGATACTACCTACATAGTGTCATAGCCCTGGGGTCGTAGGGCAGTATAGTGTCATAACCCTGGGGTCGTAGGGCAGTATAGTGTCATAACCCTGGGGTCGTAGAGCAGTATAGTGTCATAACCGTAGGGGAGTGAGGTGGCGGCGACCTCAACTTTTCCCGGGGCCAGCACCACGAGGGCGGCGCCCATCCCCTCTCCCTCGATTCAAATTCATATTCATATTCATATTTTTTTTACCAAGACTTCAGAAAGGCAAGAAAGCTAATTAGTCTTCAAGGGGTGGGACCTAGGAAATCAACCTATCTCTGCAATGTTTTATACCAAGGCAGCCGGGCAATGCCCTGCTCTTTAAAAGTTTCAACTGCCACGGGATCTTTAGCGTGCGCAGCCAGAAGGCACACGGGTCCGACTCGTTGTTCGTCCCCTTCTTAAGTACTAGGCGTTCAGTTCGATTTTCCGGTCAAACTGAGGAGAAAAGTTGAGGCCTAAGCGACAGGAAACATGGGCGACTACAACAGCTCTGATCACCAAGCGTCATGGCAGCCAATCAGAACTGGGGGGGGGAAAAAACGACTACATTCATCGTCAAATGTGACTTGACCAATGTAAACGACAAAACAAAAAACAAAAACAAAAAGAAAGAAAATATTGTTTTTTTCGGAACTGATCTTACATAGGGACCACCGAGGATTACATGGGACAGACTGGACCAATGGTTCGATACCAGCATAAGGCAGAATTAATGATGCCAGAGGGACTAACTATCCTTCCACTCATCTCTCAAGAGGTCCCTCCTTCAGGTGGTAACTTTGTCATTTCTTCCTATCATTTTCAGCCTTGCTGGTCCATTCACCTGTATGTGTTCGATAAAGTCTTACGTACTTTTCTCTCAAGACTGATAATTTGGGTACATGTATTAAGTGCATTTTTGGTTCTAGGGGAATGAGATATGCGGGCTGGTTGGATGTTATTATAGAGCCATGGACTCAAGATCTGATATCTCGTGTTCAACCCCAGTCTGCAACATTAAAAACCAGGTTGTTCGCTATCCATCTTAATGTTTCCATCATTCTGCTGGTGTCAGGTTAGTATTCCAAAAGTCCCTTCCACCTCCACCTCAATTTCAAGACCCTGCCAGCGCATAGGGTTTTACGCAGGTTCAGGGAGTTTGCCCAAATAATTGTTGGCAGATTCGGGTGGAACACATATGGATATGTCCGAGTGCGATGAATCTCTTTTAAACAAGCTGCAAACTCTGAGATATGCGGAAGCAATGTAAGGTAACTTAGGCTTGTTTTTATATGTGTTTTAGTGTCCTTGGATATGTTTAAATTTGTATTCAGGTGTGTTTTTTAATCCTTTGTGCGATAAATTGGACGGAGTGGTCAATCCCAGGGGCATCTCCTTAGATTATGATTGTGTACAAATGCATTGATATGTGTACTTACTTTTCTTTTCCTTTTTTTTTTTCCTGTTGAAGTTTTTGCATGTGTTTTGAAACAGGTGATAGCCCTGATATGGCTCTACGAAGTCGGCTGGGCTTTAAACAATAAAATAACGATAAAGGTGGTTGCCTTTCTCCGTTCTGTCCTTTTCTTTGATCAAAATCATAAAAAAAAAACTCGATCCCATACGTGTAAACTGTTGCATGGTAGTGCAGAAATTCTAATTTTAATACATTACACTTGGACATGTATCACTTTTCAGCACACAGCATCAGGAGGCCACTCAACCTGATTGCCGTGTACAGTGATGATTATTTTGTGGGTCTCATATGAGAGAAAACCTACGCAGATATAAAACAACAGGCCGTTGTCAATTCAACAAACAGCACACGGTTAGCAGGAGAGAGAGAGAGAGACAGACAGACAGACAGACAGACAGAGAGACAGACACAGACAGACAGACAGAGGCGGACAGAGAGAGAGAGAGAGAGAGACAGAGACAGACAGACAGACAGACAGACATAGAGAAATAAAAAGAGAGAGACAGAGACAGACACAGAGAGAGATAGAGGCAGACAGACAGACAGACAGACAGACGGACAGAGACAGCCAGCCAGACAGACGGAGACACAGAGAGAGAGAGTGAGAGAGAGAGAGAGAGAGAGAGAGAAACAGAGACAGAGACAGAGAAAGAGACAGACAGAGAGAGAGACTGACAGACAGAGAGAAAGAGAGAGGGCGGGGTGCCGGGCAGGGAGTCGTGATGGAGGAGACCATGCTGGTCCTGTCGTTAATTACGCCATCCATTTGAACAATTAAGTCGTCTGTTTGAATGTCCCCTGTTGGGACAGACAGACCAGTCATGCAACAAATTGATCACACTCTTCCTGTAATTATTCCATCGTCTGTCTGTCTGTCTGTCTGTCTTTTTCTGTCTCTCTGTCCTTTGTTTTGTCTCTTCTCCGTCTTCTCCTTCCCTCCCTCCTTCATTCCCTTCCTACCCTTCCCTACCCTACCCTTCCTTTCCTTCCCTTCCTACCCTTCCCTACCCTACCCTTCCTTTCCCTTCCCTTCCTCCTACCTACCTTTTTTCTACCCTCCCTTCCTTCCTTTCCCTTCCTTCCCTACCCTACCTTCCTTCCTTCCCTTCCCTTCCTACCTACCTTCCTTCCCTTCCCCCCTTCCTTCCCTACCCTTCCTTCCTTGCCTTCCCTCCCTACCCTACCCTTCCTTCCTTCCCTTCCCTTCCCTACCCTACCCTTCCTTTCCTTTCCTCCCTTCCCTTCCTTCCTACCCTTCCCTTCCCTTGCTTCCCTTCCTACCCTTCCTTTCCCTTCCCTACCCTTCCCTTCCCTTCCTTCCCTTCCTTTCCTTCCCTTCCCTACCCTTCCCTTTACCCTTCCTTTCCCTTCTTTCCTTTCCCTTCCCTACCCTTCCCTTCCCTATCCTTCCTTTCCCTTCCTTTCCTTTCCCTTTCTCTTTCCTTCCCTTCCCTACCCTTTCCTTCCCTTCCCTTCCTTTCCCTTCCTTCTTCCCTTCCTTCCCTTCCTTCCTTCCTTCCTCCTTCCTTTCCTTTCCCTTCCTTTCCCTTCCTTTCCTTTCCCTTCCCTACCCTTCCTTTCCCTTCCCTACCCTTCCTTTCCCTTCCTCTCCTTTCCTTCCCTACCCTTCCTTTCCCTTCCCTTCCCTTCCTTTCCCTTCCCTTCCCTTCCCTACCCTTCCTTTCCTTTCCCTTCCTTTCCCTTCCTTTCCTTTCCCTTCCTTTCCCTTCCTTTCCTTCCCTTCCCTTCCCTTCCTTTCCCTTCCCTACCCTTCCTTTCCCTTCCTTTCCTTTCCCTTCCTTTCCTTTCCCTTCCCTACCCTTCCTTTCCCTTCCTTTCCCTTCCTTTCCTTTCCCTTCCCTTCCCTTCCTTTCCCTTCCCTACCCTTCCTTTCCCTTCCCTTCCTTTCCCTTCCCTTTCCTTTCCCTTCCCTACCCTTCCTTCCCTTCCTTTCCTTTCCCTTCCCTACCCTTCCCTTCCCTTCCCTTCCCTTCCCTACCCTTCCTTTCCCTTCCCTTCCTTTCCCTTCCTTTCCTTTCCCTTCCCTACCCTTCCTTTCCCTTCCTTTCCTTTCCCTTCCTATCCTTCCCTTCCCTTCCCTAACCTTCTCTTCCCTTCCCTTCCCTTCCCTTCCCTTCCCTACCCTACCCTTCCCTTCCCTACCCTTCCCTTCCCTACCCTTCCCTTCCCTTCCCTACCCTTCCCTTCCTACCCTTGACTTCTCTTCTGTTCTCTTCCCCTCCTCTCCTCGCTGTACTTTTTCATTTATTTATTTATTTATTTATTTTGCTCACGTTTTATGTGTTGAGTAGCAAGGACACTAACTGTAAGGCAGGTTTATGGGACTTAACTGTACCATCGTTGAGTGACATAGTTTTTGACGTTTGTTTTTGTTCCTCATCTCCTCTTTATCTGTCTGTATGTCTGTCTTCGTCTTCTGTCTTCTGTCTTCTGTCTCTCTCCGTCTCTCACTCTCTCTGTCTGTCTATGTGTCTGTCTCTTTCTCTTCTCTCTCTCTCTCTCTCTCTCTTTCTCCCTGTCTTTTTGTCTCTGACTGCCTGTCTGTCTCTATCTGTCTGTGTGTCTGTCTCTGTCTGGTGTCTGTCTGTCTGTCTGTCTCTGTTCCTGTCTGTGCCTGTGTGTCGTGTCTGTGTGTCTGTCTGTGTGTCTGTGTGTGTGTGTCTGTCTGTGTGTGTGTCTGTCTGTATGCTTGTCTCTCTTTCTCTTTCTCTCTCTCTCTATATATCTCTCTCTCCCTCCCCCTCCCCTCTCTCACTCTGTTTTATTTACATTCTCCAATACGTTTTTTGTATTAGATACGTTGATACATTCCTATTTTCTGATACATTCCTCTGTGTGTTAAGTATGTTTATACTCCTTGTATTCTCCAGTATTTCTGTGTTAGAAATGTTGATATTAATGATATTCTCTAATACTTTTCTGTATTAGTTAAATGTGTTGATACTCCTGATGTTCCCCAATACGTTTTTTTTTGTGTTAATTGGATATGTTGATGTTACTGATATTCTCCCAAATATTTCTGTTTGTTAGAAATGTTGATATTTATGATATTCTCCAATGCAGGTCTGTGCTAGATGTGTCGATATTTCTGATATTCTCGAATACGTTTCTGTGTTAGAAATATTGATACTAGTGATATTCTCCGCTACGCTTCTCTGTTGTTTCTTAGAAATATTGATACCACAAATATGGCAATTGCACATTATTTTGTTGTCTTTATGCTGTTTCTCTGCTCCATTTATGTTAGTGTAGATTGCTTGATATAAAAAAGCATTTTTTGTTTTGTTCATGTCATTACCCAGATGAATAATCCTTTTGTTCTCTCTCTGTCTGTGTCTCTGTCTCTCTGTCTCTGTCTCTCTGTCTCTGTCTCTGTCTCTGTCTCTCTCTCCCTCTCTCTCTCTCTCTCTCTTCAGGCTTCCTATCTGACCTGACCAATTCCATTTTTTTAATGTAAGATTTATCTGAAAGATCTTACCCTTTCGATCACTTTTTAAATTTTTTTTATAGACGATTAATTTGATAGATCCAACTTCCTTCCAATTCCTTTTTCTTAGAAGAGCAATCTGATAGATCCGACCCATGTAGTCACATATTTATAGCAGATCAACGTGATATATCCAATCTTTTCGATCCGTTTTTTATAAAAGATTGTTCTGATAGATCCGACCATTTCAATCATTTCTTATAGAAGATTAATCTAACAGATTCGACCCACCCTTTCAATCAGTTCCTTATAGAAGATTAATCTGATTGATCAGACACTTTCGATCAGTTCTTTATAGAAGATCAGTCTGATAGATCCTACCCTTTCAATCAGTTCTTTATAGAAGATTAATCTGATTGATCAGACACTTTCAACCATTTCTTTATATAAGAATAATCTGACACATCCGACCCTTCCAATCATACTTTAACAGAAGATTAATTTCGACCCTTTGAATTAGTTCTTTATAGAAAGATAATCCGATACATCCGACCTTTTCAGTCATATTTCTAAAAAAAAAAAAAAAATTAATTTCATAGATCCAATCTTTCAATCACTTGTTTATAGACGATTAAATCTGATATAGGCACACACACGTCACTTCGTCTTCGCCAATTTTACCTCCTCTCCATTCTTCTTCTCTGCAAGGCTGTTGGCAAAGCGCCATTGTGATGAGAACGCCATGTCGATATCGACTGGCACGATTGTCACTTAAAGCCAGATTTATGACTCGCGCAACCGTTATGGTGAGCCAAATAATACATTGGCAGATAAATCACCAGTTAGGAAGAAGAAGAAAAAGAGAGGGAGGAAGAAGGAAGAAGGAAGTGGAGGATAATAATGCAACAAGATAGTCAAGCTATAATGACAGTCTCACTTTCGATCAAAAACTATTACATTAAATCCTGACTTAAAATAAAGAAATAGAAGTCGATGGTCTGCCTGTACTTGTATTAAAAAAAATCATCACATTGAAGGCAGACTTTAAAGCAAAATGGTACAAGATGGTCTAGCCATGTTAGCAATCTCCCTTTTTCGTACAAGAAAGTTATTTCAGAAAATCCAGATGCTGTAATTCTCAAGGTCACTGTGACCGTTAAGAAGTTTCGGTTAAAATCATAAAACTTGAAGTGCAGTCAAGGATGATACTGTAAACAGAGGTTTTGATTCTGTCAAAAGAGGTTTTAATACTATAAACAGAGGTTTTGATTCTGTCAAAAGAGGTTTTAATACTGTAAACAGAGGTTTTGATTCTGTCAAAAGAGGTTTTAATACTGTAAACAGAGGTTTTGATTCTGTCAAAAGAGGTTTTAATACTGTAAAACGAGGTTTTAGTATTTTAAAAAGAGCTTTTTAAACTATTAAAAGAGGATTTGATACTGTAAAAAGAGGTTTAATTGCTGTAAAAAGGAGATTTTAATGCTGTATAAAGAGGTTTTAATGCTGTATAAAGAGGTTGTAATGCTGTAAAAAGAGGTTGTTATACTGTAAGAGGTTTTGATACTGGTAAAAGGGGGTTTGATACTGTAAAAAGAGGTTTTAAAGCTGTAAAAAGAGGATTCGATACTGTCAAAAGAGGTTCTAAACTGTGAGAGGTTTTAGTACTGGTAAAAGGGGGGTTTGATGCTGTAAAAAGAGGTTTTAAAACTGTAAAAAAGGTTAAATACTGTCAAAAAGATGTTTTAATACTGTATAAAAAGGTTTTCGTATTCTAAAAAAGAGGTTTTAATACTGTAAAAAAGAGTTTTTAATACTGTAAAAAGAGGTTTTGATACTGTAAAAAGAGGTAATACTGTAAAAAGAGGTTTAATGCTGTAAAAAGATGTTTTAATACTGTAAAAAGAGGTTTTAATACTGTAAAACAGGGGTTTTAATAGTGTAAAAAGGGGTTTTTGATACTGTAAAAAGATATCTTCATACTGTAAAAGGACGTTCCTCTAAACATGTTGATGCTATCCACTTCTTTGGCACGCGACTCCCAACAATCCTCGCTTATGATTCACATTTGTCACACATCTATCCAGAAGTAGCTGAAAATGTCTTGCTTTTTCTTTTCTGGTAACAGACACATATATGTATGTAAATACATGCACGCGTGTCCGCTCGCGCTTACGTACACATACACACTTGCACGTACACACGCACGCAGACTAAATAAAGAAGAAATGATACTAGCGTCACGCTCATATACGCATATACGCAGGCACGCAGGCACGCAGGCAGGCACGCATACATACACACATACATGTACACACATACATGTATATACATACATGCATATACGTACATACATGTACATAGTACATACATACATACATACATACATACATACATGCATGCACTCATACATACACACAAACACATACACACACACACACACACACACACACACACACACACACACACACACAACACACATACACACACACACACGCAGAGAGACGTATACACGCACACCCATCCACACCCACAGATTAAGATCAGAAACAATAACAACAGTAACACCGTGCACACACACACACACACACACACACACACACACACACACACACACACACACACACACACACACACACACACACAACACACACACGTAGTCACGCACACACACAGACACACAAAGGCAAGCGTGTGCAGATAGAGAGGGGCAGGGGGAACGAACGATCCTAAGGGCAAACAAGCATTCATGATCTATATAATGAGATGAAAATGAATGCAAAATCATGGCAGTTTCCGTTAATGGAATTATCATGTTCACGTGAAAGCATAGTCCATTCTTCCATTTTGATAGGATCTGCGACTGCCTGGCATGTAGTAGGAGGATCTTTGATTTACATGAAAGGTGCTATCCTGGAATGATCAACTGGATGAAGTAATGTCTGCTCTCTCTCTCTCTCTGTCTGTCTCTCTCTCTCTGTCTGTCTCTCTCTCTCTCTCTCTCTCTCTCTCCGCCCATCTCTTTCTCTGTCTCTCTGTCTTTCTCTCTGTCTTTGTCTCTCTCTGTATCTCTCTCTCTTTCTCCCCACTTTCTCTCTATCTGTCTGCGTCTCTGTGTCTCTCTTTCTCTCTTTCTCTCTTCCCCTCCCTCCCTCCCTGCCCCCTCTCTCTTTCTTTCATTTCAGTGAATGATGGCTCCAGTTGGACTGCATTGTACATGTTTATTTATGTTGCATTCGAGTTTTTCTCTCTTATTTGTTACAGTTATAAAAAAAATAAAACTTGTGTACCCTCGGAAATTAGAGCCGTAACAGTCTGTTGACAATGAAATGTCATAGTGTCAAACTGTTTCTCTCTCTCTCTCTCTCTCTCTCTCTCTCTCTCTCTCTCTCTCTCTCTCTCTCTCTCTCTCTTTCTCTCTTTCTCTCTCTCTCTTTCTCTTTCTTTCCCCTCTCTCTCTTTCTCTGTTTCTGTCTCTCTCTCTGTCTCAGTCTCTCCGTCTCTTGCCAATCTCTCTCTCTCTCTCTCTCTCTCTCTATCTATCTATCTATCTATCTATCTCTGCCTCTGTCTGTCTGTCTGTCTCTCTTTCTCCCTCTCTCTCTCTGTCTCTCTGAAAGATTTACATAATACGCATCCTTTATAATGATGCATATTGACAGACACCTGAAACATGTAATAATATTCATATTTTGATATTTCTGATATATTTATTATTTATTTTCATTACAAACATGTGCTTCTCCCCCCCCAAAAAAAAACAAAACAAAAAAAAAACAAAAAAAAACAAACAAACAACAACAACAACAGCAAACAACCAAACAAACAAAAAACTACAACACAAATACAAACAAACAAACAAACAACCAAAACAGGAAGATGAAGCCCATTTTATACACTCCTGCCTATTACTAAAGAACCTTAGAGAACAATGCTTACTACAGAAATACTTAAGAAATCCTGACTTTTTCAAACTTGCTTTTCTGATGTCATCAACCAAAGAAAATACTACAAAAACGGGTTGCTACTTTCTTGTACTACTTGTACAAAGCGTTTAAAATACGAAATGCTGTTATAACATGATAATTATGAGTATGAATGTGCGATGTTGATGTTTTGTGGCCCCCACCCCCCACTCCCACCCCCACCCTTCTAAAGGGCAATGTCTTTATGGATAAATCATTTGAAGCTGAATCTGAATCTCTAAAAAAAAACTTGCACCCAAAAGGGGTTTGTCCTCCCCTATACCATCACCAACTCCCATTCTATAAAACACCACTTCTATGCTGATGACACCCAACTTCAAGACAGTGACTCACCTGATAATATACAGCGCCTGTTGACTCGCACCACTGAGTGTTACTCGGACATTAAGAACTGGATGACACACAATAGACTTCAGCTTAATGACGACAAAACAGAAGCTATCCTCATTGGCACCCGTCAGAAACTTTCTCAGCTGCCTCCTCTTTCTCTCCCATTATGTAACACATCAGTCCCAATTTCTGATTCAGCTAAAAACCTTGGTGTCTGCATTGACTCTACCCTCTCCATGAACAACTTTGTTTCTCAAACTGCCAGATCCTGCTACTATCATCTCCATCGTATAAAGCTGATCAGGAAGTATCTCTCTGTCGAAACAACTGCAAAACTCGTTCTCTCCTTCATAATGTCTCGCATTGACTATTGCAATTC
>CM060311.1:40479448-40514448 GCA_030674185.1 Monoplex corrugatus
TCATGATAGCAGATTATTGCGACTCTCCTTCGTTTGTTTGCAGCATACGATACTAGAGACCACGGCATTTTCTCTGTATAGATCGGAAACTCTTTACAGTTTTTCAGTTTCAATACATGATTCAATTCGTACCTCACCGACTGAAAACAAACTGTTGTTGCCAATTACTGTAGTCTAAAGAGTGCTGACATACAGCTCGGTGTTCCACACAGCTTAATTTTTGCCCCGTTTAGTTTGTACTGTATACGAAACCCCTTTCTTCGTTGAACTAAAGAATTTTGATATGCAGTCAGTCATTTGCTCTCTCTCTCTCTCTCTCTCTCTCTCTCTCCCTCTCTCTCTCTCTCTCTCTCTCTCTCTCTCTCTCTCTCTCTCCTCTCTCTCTTTCTCTCCCTGTCTCTCTCTCTCTCTCTCTCTCATACATTCTCTCTCTCTCATCATCTCTCTCTCTCTGTCTCTCTCTCTCTCTCTCTCTCTCTCTCTCTCTCTCTTCTCTCTCTTTCTCTCTCATCGATGCCCTACTCTCTGCTCTGTGTGATTTCCTGTTCGAGAAAGAGTTGTTTATGTGTGTTCCATCTATCTGTTTGTAAGAACTGTAGGTGCATTTGCCAGCACGAGTCCTTCTGTACGTGTTTGTGTCTGTGTATGAGTGCATGTATACGTGTGTGTGTGTGTGTGTGTGTGTGTGTGTGTGTGTGTGTGTGTGTGTGTGTGTGTGTGTGTGTGTGTGTGTGTGTGTGTGTGTGTGGTGTGTGTGTATGTGCGTGTATGTGTGTGTTCTTTTCTTCTGCTTCTTCTCCTTCTCCTCTTTCCTCCTCCTCTTCCTCCTCTTCATCTTCTTCGTCATCTTTTTTCTTCTTCTTCTTCTTCTTCTTTCTTCTTCTTCTTCTTCTTCTTCTCCTCCTCCTCCTCCTCCTCCTCCTCCTCCTCCTCCCTCCTCCTCCTCCTCCTCCTCTCCTCTTCTTCTCTTCTTCTTCTTCTTCTTCTTCTTCTCTTCTTCTTCTTCTTCTTCTTCTTCTTCTTCTTCTTCTTCTTCTTCTCTTCTTCTTCTTCTTCTTCTTCTTCTTTCTTCTTCTTCTTCTTCTTCTCTTCTTCTTCTTCTTCTTCTTCTTCTTCTTCTTCTTCTTCTTCTTCTTCCTTCTTCTTCTTCGCTTCTTCTTCTTCTTCTTCTTCTTCTTCTTCTTCTTCTTCTTCTTGCATTCTTCTTCTTCTTCTTCATTCTTCTTCTTCTTCGCATTCTCTCTTCTTCGCATTCTTCTTCTTCGCATTCTTCTTCTTCTTCTTCTTCTCTTCTCTTCTTCTTCTTCTTCTCTTCTTCTTCTTCTTCCTTCTTCTCTTCTTCTTCTTCTTCTTCTTCTTCTTCTTCTTCTTCTTCATTCTTCTTCGCTTCTTCTTCGTTCTTCTTCTTCTTCTTCTTCTTCTTCTCATTCTTCTTCGCATTCTCTTCTTCGCTTCTTCTTCCTTCTTCTTCTTCTCTCTTCTTCTTCGCTTCTTCTTCTTCTTCTTCATTCTTCTTCTTCTCTTCGCATTTCTTCTTCTTCGTTCTTCTTCGCATTCTTCTTCTTCTTCTTCTTCTTCTTCTTCTTCTTCCTTCTTCTTTTCTTCTTCTTCTCTTCTTCGCATTCTTCTTCTTCGCATCTTCCATTCTTCTTCGCATTCTTCTTCGCATTCTTCTTCGCATTCTTCTTCGCATTCTTCTTCTTCGCATTCTTCGCATTCTTCTTCTTCGCATTCTTCTTCGCATTCTTCTTCTTCGCATTCTTCTTCTTCGCATTCTTCTTCGCATTCTTCTTCTTCTTCCTTCTTCTTCGCTTCTTCTTCTTCGCATTCTTCTTCTTCTTCGCATTCTTCTTCTTCTTCTTCTTCCTTCTTCTTCTTCCTTCTTCTTCTTCTTCTTCTTCCTTCTTCTTCGCATTCTTCTTTCGCTATTCTTCGCATTCTTCTTCTCTTCTTCTTCTTCTTCTTCTTCTTCTTCTTCTTCTTCTTCTTCTTTCGCTTCTTCGCATTCTTCTTCTTCTTCGCATTCTTCTTCTTCGCATTCTTCTTCTGTCATTCTTCTTCTTCGCATTCTTCTTCTCTCATTCTTTTCTTCTTCGCATTCTTCTTCCTTCTTCTTCTTCTTCTTCTTCTTCTTCTTCTTTCGCATCTTCTTCCATTCTTCTTCTTCGCATCTTCTTCTTCTTCTTCTTCTTCTTCTTCTGCTTCTTCATCTTCTTCTTCGCATTCTTCTTCGCATTCTTCTTCTGCATTCTTCTTCTTCTTCTTCTTCTTCGCATTCTTCCTTCTTCTTCTTCTCTTCTTTTCTTCGCATTCTTCTCTTCTTCGCTTCTTCTTCTTCGCATTCTTCTTCCTTTTCTTCTCTTCTTCGCTTCTTCTTCTTCCTTCTTCTTCTTCTTCTTCCTTCTTCTTCCTTCTTCGCATTCTTCTTCTTCTTCTTCTTCTTCTTTCTTCTTCTTCTTCTTCTTCTTCTTCTTCCTTCTTCTTCTCTCTCGCTTCTTCTTCTTCTCTTCTTCTTCTTCTTCTTCTTCTTCTCTTCTTCTTTTCTTTTCTTCTTCTTCTTCTTCTTCTTCTTCTTCTTCTTCTTCTTCTTCTTCTTCTTCTCTTCTTCTTCTTCTTCTTCTTCTTCGTCTTCTCTCTTCTTCCTTCTTCTTCTTCTTGCATTCTTCTTCTTCTTCTTCTTCTTCTTCTTCTTCTTCTTCTTCTTCTTCTTCTTCTTCTTCTTCTTCTTCTTCTTTTTGTGTTTTTCTTCTTCTTCCTCCTCTTCTTCCTCCTCTTCTTCTTCTCCGCCTTCTTCTTTTTCTTGACGTTGTTGTTTTTCTTCTTTCTTTCTTCTTCTTTTCCTTTCTTTCTTTCTTTCTATCTTTCTGTCTTTCTTCTTCTTCTTCTGCTGCTTCTATTTTCTTTTTCGTCGTCTTCTTCTTCTTTTCCTCCTCCTCCTCTTCTTCTTCTTCCTCCCTCTTCTTGTTTTCCTGCGTCCTCTTCTTAAAATAGTGGGTGAGTTTATCCATTGTTCAGGCTGAGGAAAATAGGTGGGGAAGGGAGGGGAAAGGTTAAATAACTTATGAAGAAATGGCAAGCTGTGCAGGATCCTTGAATTGACGTGACCCTTGAGGTGAGTGGGGTTTTTGTGCAGACGATGTATGTGCTATTGCATGAATGATTCCAGAAACAAACAGAAAAGAACTCATTTAGATCAGACAGCCAGAGACGCAGTGTACCAGAACGGTTCTTTTGGATGTGCTGATAATGCGGGTAGGGGGGGGATGGGTTAGGAGAGAAGGTCGTGGATTTTACCTACACGAAGGCCATATTATTATTGTTGTTATTAGCAGTAGTAGTAGTACTAGTAGTATGGTTATTATGATTATTATTATCATTGTTGTTGTTGTTGTTATCAGTAGTAGTAGTAGTATGCTGGGTTAGGGGAATAGGTAGAAAAGAAGATCATGGATTTTAACTACGTGAAGGCCCTAGTAGTAGTAGTAGTAGTAGTAGTAGTAGTAGTAGTAGTAGTAGTATATTAGTATAATATATATCATCATCATCATCATCATCATCATCATCATCATCATCATCATCATCATTATTATTATTATTATTATTATTATTATTATTATTATTATCATCATTATTATTATATTATTATTATTGTTATCATTATTATCATTCTTCTTCTTATTATCATTATTATTATTGTTATTATTCTTATCATTACTATCATTATAGTAGTAGTAGTAGTAGTAATATGCGGGGTTAGGGGAAGAGAAGATCATGGATTGAATACTGAAAATGTCAAAAAGTTCTTTGAGTTATACTCAGCCTTCCGTTGCCAGGCCCCACTTGTCTTGAACGATCTGCCTTTTTCTCTCTGCTGTTCATCATCTCTCTCTTTTTTCCAAGGCGGGCCTCAAAACTCAGCTTTTTGATAAATACTACCAGTAATGAAACATGATTTTTGATCTTTCCAATTCAGTCATGTATGTTTTAATACTTGCTTGCAACAGATGTGCTAGTGTGTGTGTTGGGGGGAGTGACTGGGAGTCGGAGTTAGTATAACTGACCAGTAGTCATAGGGCTGATTGGGAAAATGAACCAATTAATGTAAAGCGCAGTGAGTCTTTACCTATGTGTGGGAGAATAGCGCTATATACGTGTAGATATGATTTATTATCATTACTATTATTTCAACTACGTGAAGGCCATATTATTATTATTATTATCATTATTATGATTATTATTATTACTAGTATCATTATTATTATTATTACTATTATTATTATTATTATCATTTTCATTATTATTGTTATCATCATCATTATTATTGTTATTATTATCATCATTAATACCATTGTAGTAGTAGTAGTAGTTGTTGTATGCGGGTTTAGGGGGATAGGTAGGAGAGAAGGTTATGGATTTTACCTACACGAAGGACATATTATTGTAATTATCATTACCATCATTATCATCATCATAACTATTATTATTTTACTGTTATTATATTATTGCTATTATTATATCATTATTATTAGTAGTAGTAGTAGTAGTAGTAGTATGTGGTGTTAGGGGAATAGGTAGAAGAAAAGGTCTGTCTCTTTCTCACTCTAACTCTTACCTGAACCCTTCTCTCTGTCTCTTTGCCTCTGTCTTTGTGTCTTTTTTTGTCTGTCTCTCTTTCTCTCTCGCGCTCTTTCTCTCTCTTTTTCACTCCCCCCCTCTCTCTCTACCTGCCTATCTGTCCCTTCTCTCTACTCTCTCTCTCTCTGTCTCTGTCTCTGTGTCTCTCTGTCTCTGTCTCTCTCTCTCTGTCTCTCTCTGTCTCTGTCTGTCTGTCTGTCTGTCTCTGTCTCTCTCTCTGTCTGTCTGTCTGTCTCTCTCTCTCTGTCTCTCTCTCTCCATCTCTCTCTGTTTCTCTCTTGCTCTGTCTTCTGTATGTCTACGTTTCTAACTTTCTCGCACGCGAGCGCTTGCACATGGTTCATTACAGTGTTTTGTCTAAAGGCAGTAAATTGATATTACAGTTATGTGCTCACAACGGGTGTGAGCTGGTACATAAGCAACGTTGCGAAGGCGGTGCTTTGGGTTTAATTCAGCTGACATGGAAAGGGAAGATTGCATTGATTTGCACTGTAAGTGGCTTAGCTTCTGTAATTGCTCTAGGGTTGTTGGACAGTAACGTCTCCTTTATCCATCCTGGTCATATAAACGTGCACAGGTAAACCACGCCGTAGAAATTGGGTGTGCTTGACTGTAATGTAACTTGCACTGAAGAGTATGATGCGTATTGATTCGCACTGAGCGTCATACCTTCAGCTAGTTTAATTGATCTGCATTCGTTGGATGGATTTTTTTCCCCCCATCGATCTGAAGGATGAGTATGGAGGCATACTGGTCGTTATCGCCTGGCATGGGTCTTCCTGTGGAGTAAAAGACCGATCCTGAAGTCACATGTTCTTTGCAAAGATAGTCATGGGAGGGAATCCTGTGGTCTTGAGTTCCATCTTGCTTTGAGTAGCAGCTGTTTTGCGTTGTTCAGTTGTGACAGTGCCGTGCATTGCGTGTTCTACTATGGGCAGTACCTTCCCAGTTGGTGATGTTGATGCCACAATTTGTGCGGTTGGCCCTCACAGCGTCCTTCATCCTTGTATGGCTTTAGTGGTCTTCCCCTGGCCGCGGTGTCCTTGCTTCAGTTCTTTGTACAGAGGCACATCAGGACGGGTTGTCTTCCAGCCACACAAAGTGTCCAGTGCAATGAAACTGGCATACATACATTTCGTACTTGGCGGGCCACACTTCCTCACAATTTGAGGATTGGACACTCGATAGTAGGCAACATGATGGGTAGAACCATTACTGCTGTATGTTTGCTGGGAATGCCTGTTTGCTTGGAATGCCTGTTTGCTGGGAATGCCTGTCTGTTGGGAATGCCTGTTCGCTGGGAATGCTTGTGTTTGTTGGGAATGCTTGTTTGTTTGGGAGTGCTTATGTTTGTTGGGAGTGCTTGTTTGTTGGGAAGGCATATGTTTGTTGGGAGTGCTTATGTTTGTTGGGAGTGCTTGTTTGTTGGGAAGGCATATGTTTGTTGGGAGTGCTTATGTTTGTTGGGAGTGCTTGTTTGTTGGGAATGCTTGTTTGTTGGGAAGGCATATGTTTGTTTGGGAATGTTTATGTTTGTTGGGAATGCTTGTTTGTTGGGAAGGCATATGTTTGTTGGGAGTGCTTATGTTTGTTGGGAGTGCTTGTTTGTTGGGAGTGCTTGTTTGTTTGGGAATGTTTATGTTTGTTGGGAATGCTTGTTTGTTTGGGAATGCTTATGTTTGTTGGGAATGCTTGTTTGTTTGGGAATGCTTATGTTTGTTGGGAGTGCTTGTTTGTTGGGAATGCTTGTTTGTTTGGGAATGCTTATGTTTGTTGGGAATGCTTATGTTTGTTGGGAATACTTGTTTGTTGGGAATGCTTGTTTGTTTGGGAATGCTTATGTTTGTTGGGAATGCTTGTTTGTTGGGAATGCTTGTTTGTTTGGGAATGCTTGTTTGTTGGGAATGCTTGTTTGTTTGGGAATGCTTGTTTGTTGGGAATGCTTGTTTGTTGGGAATGCTTGTTTGTTGGGAATGCTTGTTTGTTGGGAATGTTTATGTTTGTTGGGAATGCCTGTTTGTTGGGAATGCTTGTTTGTTGGGAATGCTTGTTTGTTGGGAATGCTTGTTTGTTGGGAATGTTTAGTGTTTGTTGGGAATGCTTGTTTGTTGGGAGTGCTTGTTTGTTGGGAGTGCTTGTTTGTTGGGAGTGCTTGTTTGTTGGGAAGGCATATGTTTGTTTGGAGTGCTTATGTTTGTTGAGAATGCTTGTTTGTTGGGAATGTTTGTGTTTGTTGTGAATGCTTGTTTGTTGGGAATGTTTGTGTTTGTTGGGAATGCTTGTTTGTTTGGGAATGTTGTTTTGTTGTGAATGCTTGTTTGTTGGGAATGCTTATGTTTGTTGAGAATGCTTGTTTGTTTGGGAATGTTTGTGTTTGTTGTGAATGCTTGTTTGTTTGGAATGTTTGTGTTTGTTGGGAATGCTTGTTTGTTGGGAATGTTTGTGTTTGTTGGGAATGCTTGTTTGTTGGGAATGTTTGTGTTTGTTGGAATGCTTGTTTGTTGGGAATGTTTGTGTTTGTTGGGAATGCTTGTTTGTTGGGAATGTTTGTGTTTGTTGGGAATGCTTGTTTGTTGGGAATGTCTGTGTTTGTTGGGAATGCTTGTTTGTTGGGAATGTTGTTGTGTTTGTTGGGAATGCTTGTTTGTTGGGAATGTTTGTGTTTGTTGGGAATGCTTGTTTGTTGGGAATGTTTTGTGTTTGTTGGGAATGCTTGTTTGTTGGGAATGTTTGTGTTTGTTGGGAATGCTTGTTTGTTGGGAATGTCTGTGTTTGTTGGGAATGCTTGTTTGTTGGGAATGCTGTGTTGTTTGTTGGGAATGTTTGTGTTTGTTGGGAATGCTTATGTTTGTTGTGAATGTTTGTGTTTGTTGGGAATGCTTTGTGTTTGTTGGGAATGCGTTTGTTGTTGGAATGCTTGTGTTTGTTGGGAATGCGTGTTTGTTGGGAATGCTTGTTTGTTGGGAATGCTTGTTTTGTTGGGAATGCTTGTTTGTTGGGAATGCTTGTTTGTTGGGAATGCTTGTTTGTTGGGAAGCTTGTTTGTTGTTAATGCTTGTTTGTTTGGGAATGCTTGTGTTTGTTGGGAATGCTTGTTTGTTTGGGAATGCTTGTTTGTTGGGAATGCTTTTTTGTTGGGAATGCTTGTTTGTTTGGGAATGCTTGTTTTGGGAATGCTTGTTTGTTGGGAATGCCTGTTTGTTGGGAAGCTTGTTTGTTGGGAATGCTTGTATTGTTGGGAATGCTTGTGTTTGTTGTGAATGCTTGTTTGTTTGGGAATGCTTTTTGTTGGGAATGCTTTTTTGTTGGGAATGCTTGTTTGTTTGGGAATGCTTGTTTGGGAATGCTTGTTTGTTGGGAATGCCTGTTTGTTGGGAAGCTTGTTTGTTGGGAGTGCTTGTTTGTTGGGAGTGCTTGTTTGTTGGGAAGGCATATGTTTGTTTGGAGTGCTTATGTTTGTTGAGAATGCTTGTTTGTTTGGGAATGCTTATGTTTGTTGTGAATGCTTGTTTGTTGGGAATGCTTATGTTTGTTGAGAATGCTTGTTTGTTTGGGAATGTTTGTGTTTGTTGTGAATGCTTGTTTGTTGGGAATGTTTGTGTTTGTTGGGAATGCTTGTTTGTTGGGAATGTTTGTGTTTGTTGGGAATGCTTGTTTGTTGGGAATGTCTGTGTTTGTTGGGAATGCTTGTTTGTTGGGAATGCTTGTGTTTGTTGGGAATGTTTGTGTTTGTTGGGAATGCTTATGTTTGTTGTGAATGTTTGTGTTTGTTGGGAATGCTTGTGTTTGTTGGGAATGCGTGTTTGTTGGGAATGCTTGTGTTTGTTGGGAATGCCTGTTTGTTGGGAATGCTTGTTTGTTGGGAATGCTTGTTTGTTGGGAATGCTTGTGTTTGTTGGAATGCTTAGGTTTGTTGGGAATGCTTGTTTGTTTGGGAATGCTTGTTTGTTGGGAAGCTTGTTTGTTGGGAATGCTTGTTTGTTGGGAATGCTTGTGTTTGTTGGGAATGCTTGTTTGTTTGGGAATGCTTGTTTGTTGGGAATGCTTTTTTGTTGGGAATGCTTGTTTGTTTGGGAATGCTTGTTTGGGAATGCTTGTTTGTTGGGAATGCCTGTTTGTTGGGAAGCTTGTTTGTTGGGAATGCTTGTTTGTTGGGAATGCTTGTGTTTGTTGGGAATGCTTGTTTGTTTGGGAATGCTTGTTTGTTGGGAATGCTTATGTTTGTTGGAATGCTTGTTTGTTTGGGAATGCTTGTTTGTTGGGAATGCTTATGTTTGTTGGGAATGCTTGTTTGTTGGGAATGCTTGTGTTTGTTGGGAATGCCTGTTTGTTGGGAATGCTTGTTTGTTGGGAATGCTTATGTTTGTTGGGAATGCTTGTTTGTTGGGAATGCTTGTTTGTTGGGAATGCCTGTTTGTTGGGAAGGGATATGTTTGTTGGGAATGCTTATGTTTTGTTGGGAATGCTTGTTTGTTGGGAATGCCTGTTTGTTTGGGAATGCTTATGTTTGTTGGGAATGCTTGTTTGTTGGGAAAGCTTACCTTACCGACACTGAAAATGTAAACGCGAGTAAGTAGCTTCCACAAAAGGAAGATAGTGCACTTAGGTTTAGCTTTTATCGGAAGTTATAACAGAGTCGACTTCCGATCTATGTCACACTCTTATCTGGTTTGACTTCTCTAACTGGTTCGGGATGGTTGCACGGTACGGCCTCCCTTACTCAGCTTGTTGTGTGAATGTGATTAGTTGGGCCGCTTTGCACTTTCAGTGAGTTCATCACCACTTTGCTTTACCCTGCACTGACAGTGATGACGATAGTCGTCTAGTGCATCCTAACCTGGAGTTGGATGTACAAGAACAAATCAGATGTTGTATGTTTACTGTTTAAAAATCTCGCCCATCCTGAAAGCTCGTGCGTATGTTTAAGGTGTCTCCTGGTAAATGAACTGAGTGTCATGAACCTCCACTGAACAAACTGAAAAATCCAAATGCAGTTGGCATGAATATAATCTACAACAGCAGAGAATGAGTGGACGTGATGGGCTGTGATGCCTTTAAACGAAAATCAACAGAAAAAACAAACAAACTCGTTTGAACTAATCCATATCAGGGTCCAACACAAATTGATTACAAACTGCAGTTGTGATAGCATTCTGATCCCAAGTGACTCCAAACCCACACAGCCATGAAAACAACTGGCGTCTGTCCATTAAACAGCACAGTGTTAAAACGCAGGTGGAGAATATGAGTGGAAAGAGAAAGAAAGGTAGACAGATAGACAGACAGACAGGCAGGCTGACAAACAAACAGAGAACTGGAATGCAATGTCAGTTTTTTTTCTCATCTTTTTTTTTTTATTTGTTTATTTATTTAATTTTTTTTTTTTTTGTTGTGTGTGGTTAGTTTGCAGACAGACAAACAAATAAACATAACTGGAATGCAAAGTCTTGTTTTTCTCATCTATTTGTTTGGTTGGTTGACTGGTACATGGTTGACTGGTTGGCTGGTTGGTTGGTTAGTTGGTTGATTGGTTGATTGGTTGGTTGGTTGATTGGTGTTTGGGTGATTGGTTGATTGGTTGATTGGTTGGTTGGTTGGCTGGTTGGTTGGATGGATGGTTGGTTGTTGGTTGGTTGGTTGGTTCGCTGGCTGGTTGGTTGTTGGTTGTTGGTTGGTTGGTTGGTTGGTTGGTTGGTTGGTTGGTTGGTTGGTTGGTTGGTTGGTTGGTTGGGTGGTTGGTTGGTGTTTGGATGTTTAGTTGTTTGTTTGTTTGTTTTGTTAATCTCACTCACCCTATTCTATATCATAAAAGCGTTGTTATGAAAGGACTTGTAGACTCCTGCGTACCAATACCATTAAAATTAGAACTGCATTGGGAACGTCTGAATGCCATGAACCCGTTGAGAACAAAAAGCAAATTCCTGTGATAGTTTGCCATTCAGTACCAACTGCAGCGACAAGAACTTTGTGCATGTGATTGTTGTGATGCAATTTAACAAAAATAGAAGGAACCCAACCCGTTGGCATCAAAGTACAACAGGAGGCCACTCAAACTGATTGCAGCGTACAATGGTGATTACTTTCTGGTCTCGTGCGATTCCAAACCCAGCACTGCAATAAAACAGTAGGCCGTCGTCCATTTACATAGCTGGGGAGGTAGGGGAGACAGAGACAGAGAGAGACAAACAGAGAGAGAGAGAGAGAGAGAGAGAGAGAGAGAGAGAGAGAGAGAGAGAGAGAGAGAGAGAGAGAACAATAATGATAATGATAATGAGATCGAGCGATAAAGAAAATGTTCCTTTTTTCAGCGGAAGAAGTTGTAAGCTACAAACCATTTTTCAAACTTGCCATTATATATTTGCCGAGAACTTGTGAATAGAGAGCAAAAACAAGAACAAAATTTTCTTTATCTAAATAACTTCACATGATTTTGCTTCCTGATGAGTTCATGAATAATCTTCAGAAAATGTGTTTTTCGTTTAATTGCGATGGTAGACATGATAGAATCAGTAGAAAGACAACTATAAAAAGCATACAAACATGGAGGATTAAACATACTGGATATTAAGAAATATGCTGAGTCCTTAAGGTTATCATGGCTGAGAAAATTTCAAACCACAAACCATAAATGGAAAACATTTCTAGTTACTTCTTAATCGAAATAGAAAAGTATGGTTCTAATTATTCTTTACAGAAATGAAATGACAACTTAGTTTGGAAAACACTTTTATGGTATATGATAGTTCCTGTAGAAATGTAATACCAATAACTCCAATAGATTGATTTACTCTCAGAACCGATTCTCTACAACCAACAAATATTGATTGGGAGTAATATGAAGCAATCAAAAAGTTGGATTGAAAATGGAGTCTACTACTGCATGTGTATTTAAATGATAATAGATCATTTATGAAATTTGACGGATTTGATACAAAATACGATATTAGCATTAATTGTTCGTCTATGATACAGGAAACAAACATTAACATAGCGAGTGGATGCGCAAATGATATTCCTACACCAATGATAGAAATTTATTCTATACCTAAAGGAACGTGGCTCTACTACGATATTTTAACAAAGGATGATATACTTCCAAATTCATGTTCAAAATGGATAGAAAATTTTAGAATAAACGTTCCCAGGAAAACTGCATTTTTGACAATCCAGAAAATACAGGAAATTAAACAAATAATAATAATAATAATAATAATTACAATATTTATATAGCGCAAAATCTTGATAAAATCAAATCTAAGCGCGTGTTGCATACAGAATCCTATGAATAAATGTCAGTTTAAAAGAAATGGGACTTGCAAATAACTTTTCCTGTGACTTCTATTAGGAAACAAAGGACATACTTTGTAGAAACGTTGGCATGGAAAACAGATTTTAGGAAATGATTGAGGAATTGTTGAGTTGAAGTATGTGAACTGTACAAAGATCACATTAACTGAAAATAAAATCTTATTTGACGTTGACAAAAAAAAAACAAGCACAGATTCAATATTTGATATAATTATCCTTTTAGGAAAACTATGTATTTATGAATGCAAACTTGATAAACTTTTTCCGAATACCGCTCCGTTTACAAGATACCACACCTCAAAATATCACATAGAAGAATACAACGTAAAAGTGGTGTGGAACCTGCTCACTTTCGGAGAAAAATAGCTGAAAGAGATGATGTTTAATGTGATCACTGATTTATTTACAATGATATAATATGAATGTCAACGTTTTATCCGTACATGTTTCTTTCTTCTTTTACTTTACGTTTTCGTATGTTGATATTTCATGAACACATAATTCTTTTGAATAAGATGATGATGCCTTACATATATGTTGGTTGAATTTGATATCTTTTATGTGATTGATTTTGCTGCTTTGCTACTAGTAGTTGTCTTTGTTTTCTATTTAAAACAAAATTAACAATACGTTTAAAACAAAACAAAAATTCATTTCTAGTATAGCACCATAAGCAGATTAATGCAGTAATACTTTTTAAATCCATCTTTTTCCCTTATGGGGTCTATTACAGTACACTATAATATCCAAGCAGAGTCTCTCAGAGAGAGAGAGAGAGAGAAAAGAGAGAGAGAGACAGACAGACAGACAGACAGAGACAGGCAGGGACAGAGACAGAGAGAGACAAAGAGAGTCAGAGACAAAGAGAGAGAGAGAGAGAGCGAAACAGAAAGAAAGACAGAGAGACAAAGAGAGAAAGAGATGGGGGGAACGTAGACTGTCTTGTCGTTAATTACGTCATCCATTTGAAGAGCTAAAACATCTGTTAGAACGTCCTTGTCTGGGAAGTCAGATCAGTCATTCAACAAATCGATCAGACTGTTCCTGTAATTACTCTGTCTGTCTGTCTGTCTGTCTCTGTCTCAGTGTCTGTCTCTATCTCTGTCTTCTCTCTCTCTCTCTCTCTCTCTCTTTGTCTGTCTATCTCTCTCTCCCTCTCTCCCTCTCTCTCTCTCTCTCTTGCCCCCCTCTTTCTCTCCTCTCTCTCTCTCTCTCCGTCTCTCTCCTCTCTCTCTCTCTCTCTCCCTCTCTCTCTGTCTCTCTTTGTCTGTTTCTCTGTTTTCGTCCCTCCTTTACTCTCTCTCTCCCCTCTCTCTCTCTCTCTCTTATTTTCTCATTCTTGTTCTTGCATTCTTTCTTTTTTGTGCTTTTTATATCTTCATACAGCATCTGCGATCTGATCCTTTCGACCGATTCCTTAACGAAAATATATCTGCTCAACACAGCGCCACCACAGCCATCATCCCAACCTGCCTCTTATTCTCATCCACGAGCCTGAGGGGTCGAAGGGTTAAGATTTTTGCTTTGCTAGCATCGTTGACAATGCAGGACGCTGGTGGACAGGGTGCAAGGGTCAAAGGGTTAAGTTTTTGCTTTGCTAGCATGGTTGACAATGCAGGACGCTGGTGGACTGGGTGTAGGAGTCAAAGGGTTAAGTTTTTGCTTTACTAGCATGGTTGACAATGCAGGACGCTGGTGGACAGGGTGCAGGAGTCAAAGGGTTAAGTTTTTGCTTTGCTAGCATGATTGACAATGCAGGATACTGGTGGACAACTGAGATAAGAAGTCCATGGCAATAGCAGTTGTCAGGGCTGACATAAGTTAAGATGGATTGTTCTTGTACTCATATCTCATTATGACCAGGCAGATTCCATGGCAATGGTGACCGGCAGGTTTGTGATATAAGTGAATATG
The DNA here is from genome assembly GCA_030674185.1 of Monoplex corrugatus. Taxonomy (NCBI): domain Eukaryota; kingdom Metazoa; phylum Mollusca; class Gastropoda; order Littorinimorpha; family Ranellidae; genus Monoplex; species Monoplex corrugatus. Next base: position 40,493,306 of record CM060311.1, read on the forward strand.
CACAGCTCATGGACCTCTAAGACAAGGCAGATCCCATGGCAATAACGACTGGCAGATGACGTCAATGAACATTTGTTACTCATGGCTCATCATGGCAAGGCCAGTTCCATGGCAACAACGACTGGCAGATGACCCAAATGAACATTAGTTACTCATGGCTCATCATGGCAAGGCCTGTTCCATGGCAATAATGACTGGCAGATGACCCAAATGAACATTTGTTACTCATGGCTCATCATGGCAAATTCAGTTCCATGGCAATAATGACTGGCAGATGACGTCAATGAACATTAGTTACTCATGGCTCATCATGGCAAGGCCAGTTCCATGGCAATAACGACTGGCAGATGACGTCAATGAACATTTGTTACTCATGGCTCATCATGGCAAGGCCAGTTCCATGGCAACAACGACTGGCAGATGACGTCAATGAACATTAGTTACTCATGGCTCATCATGGCAAGGCCAGTTCCATGGCAACAACGACTGGCAGATGACGTCAATGAACATTTGTTACTCATGGCTCATCATGGCAAGGCCAGTTCCATGGCAATAACGACTGGCAGATGACGTCAATGAACATTAGTTACTCATGGCTCATCATGGCAAGGCCAGTTCCATGGCAATAACGACTGGCAGATGACGTCAATGAACATTTGTTACTCATGGCTCATCATGGCAAGGCCAGTTCCATGGCAATAACGACTGGCAGATGACGTCAATGAACATTTGTTACTCATGGCTCATCATGGCAAGGCCAGTTCCATGGCAACAACGACTGGCAGATGACGTCAATGAACATTAGTTACTCATGGCTCATCATGGCAAGGCCTGTTCCATGGCAACAACGACTGGCAGATGACGTCAATGAACATTTGTTACTCATGGCTCATCATGGCAAGGCCAGTTCCATGGCAATAACGACTGGCAGATGACGTCAATGAGCATTTGTTATTCATGGCTCATCATGGCAAGGTCAGTTCCATGGCAACAACGACTGGCAGATGACGTTAATGAACATTAGTTATTCATGGCTCATCATGGCAAGGCCAGTTCCATGGCAATAACGACTGGCAGATGACGTCAATGAGCTTTTATTCATGGCTCATCATGGCAAAGTCAGTTCCATGGCAATAACGACTGGCAGATGACCCAAATGAACATTTACTCATGGCTCATCATGGCAAGGCCAGTTCCATGGCAACAACGACTGGCAGATGATGTCAATGAACATTAGTTACTCATGGCTCATCATGGCAAAGTCAGTTCCATGGCAGTGATGACTGGCAGAGTAGAGTTGTAACTTAAATCAAAATTTATCACTCGTGGTCCTTTATGGCGGGGCAGGTTCCATAGCAATAAGAATTGGCAGGGTTATCACTTACGTCAGGATTTATTACTCATGATCCATCATAAAAGGCAAAAGATGGACAGATAAATAACCCATAACGGAAGAAGAAGAAGAAAGGAAGGATGGAGCGAAAATGGTGGAGAATCGTAGAAAAGGAGAAGTAGAGATATGTGAAGGAAGAGAAAGAGAATGACAGTAAGATAGAAAGATGATGATAAGAAGAGGGAGAGGAAAAACAGAAAACAAAACGCTCAAGCCATTTTAATAACCCCTCCTTTATATTCTACAATCATCACAGAAAAAAAAATTAAAAATTAGAATTTGTACTTCTCGAGGCTTCTGTGACCTTGAAGAAGCGTCTTATGGGTTAGAGCGTGACATGGAGTGAGGACAATGTTACACTGTCACAACAATGAAAACAGTGTGTAAATAATGTCTGAAGTTCCTGAGAATGTGCGGTTGAGACAATTTGTTGAAAAAGCTGGTGATTTTTAGACATATATTTTTTCATCAAAATGAAGGCCTGAGAGGGAAAGAGAGAGACAGACCGGCGACAGACGGAAATACAAATGGAGTTCTCTCTTTAACACATCTATTGCAGATCAAAATGAGAGTCTGAGAGAGAGAGAGAGGGGGTGGGTGGGTGGGTGGGAGAGACAGAGACAGAGGGCAGAGACAGAGAGAGAGACAGAGACAGATAGAGACAGAGAAAGACAGATAGACAAAGACAGACAGACAGACAAAAAGATACAGAGAGACAGGGAGATACACAGAGAGACAGAGACAGCGAGACAGAGAGAAGCACACAGACACACAGACAGACAGATAAAGAGACAAGTAAACAGACTAAAGGAAAACAGGCAGACAGACACACAGACAGACAGATAAAGAGACAAACAGACAGACTAAAGGAAAACAGGCAGACAGACACACAGACAGACAGATAAAGAGACAAGTAAACAGACTAAAGGAAAACAGGCAGACAGACACACAGACAGACAGATAAAGAGACAAACAGACAGACTAAAAGAAAACAGGCATGCAGAAACACACAGAGACAATTAAGAGGCCATTGAAGAAACTCTCAGCATCAGACAATCCAGATGTTTTCAGAGCAGGAAATGTTGCCATGCTACCAGCTCAAGAAGTAACAAGGGCAACGCCCCAAATCGGCAGAATTAAGAGTCCGACTTACTCGCGCTATTCCATCAATACGTCACAGACATGAGTGTGCAACGTGATTCCGTCTTCAGTATGACTTCACGCTGAGAAAGAACATTGAGCAAAAATGTGCGTTGTAAGCCTCTATTGTGCACTTAACCTTTCAGGTAGAGAGGAATATATCTGGTATCTATTGAGACTGCCAATAAGCATGAAGTCAAAGTTCTTGCTTTAAAATTTGGATACAGAGGTTCAAGCTTTACAGACTACTGACTGGAAGGTTATGGGTTCGAATCCCCATTAGGCTGAACCTGTATTTTGGGAAATCCTCCCCCCCCCCCCCCCACACACAAACCTGCTCCTACCCAAAGTTGACTGTGCTTTTGGGTCCTTCGGAAGACTGAGACTACACATGAGTCTCATCCATTTTACGGATGCGTCAAAGAAAATGTTGCTAAAATTTCTTGACAAACACCACAGGTGTCTGTATCTCTTCCGGCTGGTTGAAACCAGGATGTATTATGAAATTGAGTGTAGCTGTCAGCCCTGTCACAATCTATGTTCGGAATGGAACTCCGTAGCGTCATGGTTATCATTATTCTCACCATCAAAATATTGTGAAAACTGCCAAGGATACCGTGCTCCTGGGAGTTTGGAAGTTGTTGGAGAGCTCAGATGAGCGGCATGGGGTAAAAGCACAGAGGCCAAGCAAGAGGGAAATATACATAAAAAAAATAAAATGAAGAAATTCAAACCAAGCTCGCAGTATTTGTGCATGTGAAGTATATGCCATACAACTGAGAACTGGGCACATAACCTGTAGCAGAGTTGGGGAAAGTAAAGCCACAGTGTCGAGCAGATGGATCCACTCTCGAAAAGCTGATCCACCCGTTGTGAGTTTTTTGCCACTTCAGTCGTTGCCCAAAGACGTTGAGCCCAGAGATTGCTTCCAGTGTCTTTAACACAGTGGAATCTGAATCAAAGTAACTGCCAGCGTTCAAGCAAATGGAAGCTACAAACATACGGTACTAGAATTGTTTTGTGAATTGAATAAACGTTCTCATTCTATTTTGGGGGTGTTTCTGGTTAAAATTACGAAACAATTTTTTGTCTTGATATTTTACATTGCTTATCAAGGGTGCTTGCGGTTGGTTTTTAACGAAGCTATTCATTTACAAACGCTGCAGCTATAACTGGTAATGTGTAATGATTTTGTTCTTTCTACATTTTTCTCTTTGTGTGTGTGTGTGGTTTTGTTGTTGTTGTTGTTTTGGTGGTGGTGGTGGTGTGTCTTTGCCTGTGTCATCGCTTTACTACTTCTTTGTTTCCTCCTCCTCTTCTTTCTTTTCTTCTTCCTCGTTAATTCTATCATGACCAGTACCACCATTACTTTCTCTCTAATCTCTCTCCCTCCCTCTCTCTCTCTTTTCCCACTCTCCTTCTCTCTCATCCCCTCACTCTCTCTCTCACTGTCTGTCTGTCTGCTGAATGTGTCTCTCTGTTTCTGTCCCTCTCTGTCTCTCTTCTCTCTCTTTCTGTCTCTGCCTCTTTGTCTGTTTTGTCTGTCTGTCTGTCTGTCTGTCTTCTCTCTCTCTCGTTTCGATGTTTTTACGTGACATTTTAAACTTTAAGAATCCTAAGGATGGTAAACTGATATGATTTTTTATTAGACCACAGTGTGAATAAGCTAGGTGAGCGACGTTGCCAAGCAGTGCACTTGGCCTTGTTTTAGCTGGCATTAAAAAGCATGATGACGTTGGTTTGCCTTTTTAACCGATACAGCTTCTGTAACTGGTCCGGAGTTGTTGGACAGGTGCACCGCCCTTAACTGTCCCGATCATGTGAGTGTGGACACATAAACTGCACCATGGTGTCGGTACTCTTGGCATTAATTAAGCTCATGTTTAAAACGAAGATGGCGCTGATTGACGTACAGTGTTACGCTTTTAACTGGCTTATCTTCGTAACTGGCGAAGTTTGTTCCTCACTGACACACAAGTGACAGGCAGACCAACGAAGACCTTGATTGACAGTGTGAAGTAAATTTTGATGTCACACACGCAGTTCTCCTCCTTAGGCCTTCCAGCTCTCTGCTGGTTACCAGTGCCAGTCTCTGTCTCCCAATATGATACTAGAGGATAGATAAAAGAAGAAACAAGGAGTCTGACACTGAAGGTATTATAAGTGTAAGCAGGTGAGATTTACCTTGTGCATTCAGTGCATTAAACTTTATCTTGCATTGAAGCTGATGATAACACTTCTGTTGACTGCAAGTAACAGTGTGAACTAGTTTAGTTTAATTCAGCACCTGATAAAGGGATGCTAAACAATCAGCTTTCCTTGCGTATCTTGATTCTGTTTTGGTTGTGGAGTTTTTAGGTTTGCTCAAAAGGGATTCATCACACTCCCTCCACCCAATCTGCCACTTATTGTCTGGCTGATTCCTTGAGCCTGCACCAAACCCTGTGCGCTGGTAAGGTCTTGAAATGGAAGAAAGGGGAGAATAGGTATTTTGGAACATTAAGCTGACATCACTTCAGTGTCTGGAGCAGGGCAACAAACATGCCAGTTTTGTACTTCGTGCTGGGTTTGAACTCGAGACATCAGCTCTTTCGTTTAGCACGAGAGTCAACCAGCCCATAAATTGATCTTCTGAGTGTTGTCATGTAAACTGCTTTAAAAACAATGCACTCATCATCATCATTTGCCCTGCCGCTTGGCATAGGCGATCATGGTCCTCCATACGAATCTATCCCTTGTCGCTGCAGCACATCTCCCACCTTCTCTGTCTCAGTCACCCTGCAAGTCAGTCCAGTATTTTTTCCTTGGGTCTACCTGGTGCTTTCTTTCCTTTCCAGCTTTCCTGTTGTGACCAGGTGCTCTAATTCTCTTTCCTCATAAAATGTCTCATAAATATAAAAGTGGAGTAGCGCTTAGTTTTTAGCGTTGAAAAAGGTTATGGCACCGTGGGCACAACATACATTACGCCATTTTACTTACAGCTCATAAGGCCATTAATATGTGGGGCAGCAACGAAGATACGCCATTCATGTCCTAATCAGCACCAGCCTCTGTGTGGTACACCAAGTGTATATTAAGGCTTTAACTTCTCTTTCTATTGTTCATCACCAGGTATTTCTGAGTCTAGTCTTCCTTTTCAGCGTTTTCCGTCTATCACGCCATGCCACCATGTAAATTCTACAAACTGAACTGTTCCGTGTATTTTTTCTTTGAGTCTGGACTCAGATTAGACATGGTATCTCAAAAATGTCCCCACAAAAAATTACCACCAGAGTATTTCTAAAAAGTGTAAACAAAGTGTTTCTGAGACAGTTTCTGTGTAAACCAGAAATGTACAAAGAAAGTGGGGGGGGGGGGGGGGGGGGGAGGTTGTCGTGTAGGTTTGAGAAGTTTTGTACATCAATATTACCTGAACTGAAAGACGGGCATTTAGAACGTCGAAATGTGAAAGATCTACATTCAACAATTTGCAGGTTCCAGACATTTGCTGTATTTGATATTTAAAAACAATCTTGCATGGACGTGATATGATGCAATTTAACATATAAACAGACGCAGACAGATACACACGCTTACATACATGCACACAAATAGACGGAACAAGACCTGTTTGCCTCAAGCTGCGTCAGCAGGCCATTCAAACTGATTACAGTGCACGATGGGTGTTCCTTTCTTGTCTCACATGATTCTAAAACGGGCACAGCAATAAAACACAATGTAATCATCCCTCCAACTGCACAGAATGGCAGAAGATAGAGGGGAGGAGGGTGGAGGGAGAGAGAGAGAGAGAGAAAGAGAGAGAGGAGAGAGAAGAGTGACAGAGAGAGAGACAGAGAGAGAGAAGGTGGACAGGAGAGAAGGTGGACAGGACGAGAGAGAGAGAAGTGGACAGAGAGAGAGAGAGAGAGAGCGAGAGAGAAGTGGACACAGAGAGAGAGAGACGAGAGAGAAGGTGGACAGAGAGAGAGAGGAGAGAGGAGAGAAGGGAAGAGGAGAGAGAGAGGTGGACAGAAGAGAGAGAGAAGGTGGACAGAGAGAGAGAGAAGGCGGACAGAGTGAGAGAGAGAGAGAAGGTGGACAGAGAGAGAGAGACAGAGAGAAGGCGGACAGAGAGACAGAGAGAGAGGTGGACAGAGAGAGAGAGAGACAGAGAGAAGGCGGACAGACAGACAGACAGAGAGAGAGAGAAGGTGGACAGAAAGAGGAGGGGAGAGAGGGGAAGAGACAGAGCTCTATAAAGGTGAAGGAAAGACAGATGGAGGGAGAGATACAAACCATTCACATGAACTAGTCATCAATCGTGCTTTCTATTCGAACAATGGAGTCATCCATTGAAACAATTAGGTCATCCATTTGAACAAATTAGAGTCAGCCATTCGAACACTTAGAGCACCCATGTGAACAGTTAGGTCGTCCATTTAAACAATTGCCTCATCCATTTAAACAACGAAGCCATCCATTGCAACAATCAAGTCATCCATTCATCCATTTGGAAGACCCCATTTGGGACAGACAGTCACTCACGCAGCAGATCAATCTAACTTCCTGATTATTACTATCTCTCTCACTCCCTATCTCCTTACCCCCTCCCTGCCTTCCTCCCTCCCTCCCTCCCTCCCCCTCTCTCTCTGCGTTCTGTCTTCTCTGTCTCTGTCTCTCTGTCTCTCTCTGTCTCTCTGTCTCTGTCTGTCTTCTTTTCTCTCTCTGTCTCTGTCTCTACGTGCACGTCTTTACATCCATTATGCATGTCACTTGGATGTGTGTGTAGTGTGTGTGTGTGTGTGTGTGTGTGTGTGTGTGTAGTGTGTGTGTGTGTGTATATGTGTGTGTGCTGTGTGTGTGTGTGTGTGTGTGTGTGTGTGTGTGTGTGTGTGTGTGTTGTGTGTGTGTGTGTGTGTGTGTGTGTGTGTGTGTGTGTGTGTGACATTGATCTGTTCGTGTGTTGCACGGTTAGGTTGTGTTTTAGTAACTTGAGCTGTTTAAAAAAGATCACGCAAGTCATAATTCGCTTATTCCTCTCTCTAAATAAGCTGTGTACATTCTTTTGTTTCTCTCTGCTTTATTTTTTTTTTTCAAATTCGTCTCATCATTCGCATTATTTTGTTCTTTCTGTCTGACTAACTGTCTGTCAGTCTGTCTGTCTGTTTGTCTATCTCTGTTTGTCCGTCTCTGTCTCTCCGAGTCTCTGTCTGTCTGTCTGTCTGCCTCTGTCTCAGACTCTCTGTCTCTCTGTCTCTCTGTCTCTCTGTCTCTCTGACTGTCTGTCTCTCTGTCTCTCTGACTGTCTGTCTGTCTGTCTGTCACTCTCTCTCTCTCTCTCTCTCTCTCTCTCTCTCTCTCTCTCTTGAAAAGACTGACAGTGTTGCGTTATATTGTGCTGTATTGCATTGCACTGTATTATAGTGTATTGTGTTGCATTGCATTGTATTGTATCTTTTGTATTGTATTTTAGAGTATTGTATTGTATTGTAGAGTATTGTATTGTATTGCATTGTACTGTCGGCTATTCAAACAACTGGCCAAAGTATAAACATGGAGATACACCGGGAACCACTAGCTGTCACACTCTTGCTTCGTAATGGCCTCACTATCTCATGAGCGTACATGAGAATGTGGTATCATTCAACTTGCATCTACTCTGCTCTGTGATAATATCTGTTATTAGAAAAGTAAATACGAATGTGATGTCATTCGACTTGTTTCTGCTCTGCCTTGTGGCAATATCTATTATTAGAAAAAAGATAAATTGGAATGTGGTGTCACTCGACTTTGCTTGTGGAATATCCGTTATTAGAAAAAATAACAAACAAACCAAAAAAACCAAAAAAAACCGAATGTGCTGTCACTCAATTTGTTTCTGTTCTGCTTTGTGGCAATATCTGTTTTAGGACAGCAAGTACGAATGGGGTGTCATTCGACATTTTTCTGTTCTGCATTGTGATAACATCTGTTATTGGAAAAAATCAAAGAGGAATTTGGTGCCATTCGACTTGTTTCTGTTGTGCCTTGTGGCAATATCTGTTTTAGGACAGCAAGTACGAATGGGGTGTCATTCGACTTTTTTCTGTTGAGCCTTGTGGCAATATCTGTTATTAGAAAAATAAATTGGAATGTGGTGTCATTCGACTTTGCTTGTGGCAATATCTGTATTTAGAAAGATCAGTAAGGGAATGTGGTATCATTCGACTTGTTTCTATTGTGCTTTGTGGCTATATCTGTTATTAGAAAGATCAGTAAGAGAATGTGGTATCATTCGACTTGTTTCTGTTGTGCTTTGTGGCAATATCTGTCATTAGAAAGATCAGTAAGAGAATGTGGTATCATTCGACTTGTTTCTGTTGTGCTTTGTGGCAATATCTGTCATTAGAAAGATCAGTAAGAGAATGTGGTATCATTCGACTTGTTTCTATTGTGCTTTGTGGCAATATCTGTTATTAGAAAGATCAGTAAGAGAATGTGGTATCATTCGACTTGTTTTGTTGTGCTTTGTGGCAATATCTGTTATTAGAAAGATCAGTAAGAGAATGTGGTATCATTCGACTTGTTTCTGTTGTGCTTTGTGGCAATATCTGTCATTAGAAAGATCAGTAAGGGAATGTGGTATCATTCGACTTGTTTCTGTTGTGCTTTGTGGCAATATCTGTCATTAGAAAGATCAGTAAGAGAATGTGTATCATTCGACTTGTTTCTGTTGTGCTTTGTGGCAATATCTGTATTAGAAAAATAAATACAACTGTGCTGTCATTCGACTTTGCCTGGGGCAATATCTGTTATCAGAATAATGAATACGAATATGATGTCATTCGACTTGTTTCTGTTCTGCTGTGTGGCAATATCTGTTACTAGAAAGATAAATACGAATATGATGTCATTCGACTCGTTTCTGTTCTGCTGTGTGGCAGTATCTGTTACTAGAAAGATAAATACGAATATGATGTCATTCAACTTGTTTCTGTTCTGCTGTGTGGCAATATCTGTTACTAGAAAGATAAATACGAATATGATGTCATTTGACTCGTTTCTACTCAATGTCGTGGCAATACTTGTAATTAGAAAGGTAAATAAAAATGTGATGTCATTCAAACTGCTTCTGTTCTGTTTTGAGGCGATACACGTCATTAGAAAGGTAGATAAGGGAATGTGGTGACATTGAACTTGATTTCCGTTCTGCTTTGTGGCGACACTGATTACTAGAAAGGTGGATAAGAATATGGTGTCATTCAGCTTGTTTCCAATCTGTTTCATGGCAATATCTGTTATTAGAGAGATAATTAAAAATGTTGTTATTCAACTTGCTTCTGTTATCGGTTATTAGAGAGATAATTAAGAATGTTGTGTTGTTCAATTTGCTTCTGTTATCTATTATTAGAGAGATAATTAAGAATGTTGTGTTGTTCAATTTGCTTCTGTTATCTATTATTAGAGAGATAATTAAGAATGTTGTGTTGTTCAATTTGCTTCTGTTCTGTTTCGTGGTTATGATCTCTAATCAGAAAAACAAAAACAACCAAAAACGAAAAAGAAAAAAAAAAAAGCGAAGATAGTAAGCAAATCGCCTATCAAACTTGTTCTTAAAAGACAAGTTTACGATCAAAATGTCTTACGGTTTTTGAACCAACAAAGTCGAAAGACACTCTGGACAGAAAACTCCCAATTTGGATAATTACAAATAGGGGCAACCTGTCGCCACATCAAGGAGATATCGTTCACAAATCAACGATCTTTAACATATTTCCACTGTATTTCGTATCGTAGTGTAACAGCAGTCCCCTGGAAACAAACAAAAAAAAGGAATCAATGCGTGGGGCAATCAGAGGCCGAAAGTTGGCTGAGTTACCAGTCTATCTGCTATAAAATGTCTTTGGGCAGAATGGGAACAGATGGGACGCGTGTGCATTGCACGTATCGTAATTTGCCGCGTCCTTGACCTTGTCAGCAACGGACGGTGATATTGGATCGTGGCAAATGACCAGCGTGCTTCCCCCAGTGAACCAGTGAGGAGGTGTTGGGATTTATTAACTAGCAGAGACAGGTCTGTCTAATAATCTGTGGGAGGAAAAGGGAGGTGTGAGAGAAAGTCACTGCGGGTGTGAGAGGCTGAGAAGCTGAAGAATGAATGGGGCAGAGAGAGAGAGAGAGAGAGAGAGAGAGAGAGAGAGAGAGAGAGAGAGAGAGACAGACAGACAGACAGAGAGGGGGGAGGACCTATCTATCTATCTATCTATCTTATCTATCTATCTATCTATCTATCTATCTATCTATCTGTCTATATATCTATCTATCTATCTATCTATCTATCTCTGTCTCTCTGTCTCTCTCTCTATCTCTCTCTATGTAAATATATATATATATACATACATACATACACACGTATGTATGTATACATGTATGTATGTATACATGTATGTATGTATATATGTATGTATGTATGTATGTATGTATGTATACATATGCAGGTGAAGAAGGAAAGACAAAGAGACAGGGGAACTGACACTGACAGAAGTTTAATTATGAGAGGCCACATGCCCATACAGAACTGAGAGTTGGGGAAAGTCAGAGAGATAAAAAGACAACATGTTGAAACAGAAGAGAGAAGAGAGAAAGGGGGGAGGGGGAAGAAAGACAGACAGACAGACAGACATAAGAGAAACATGAATACTTTTTCATGTCGAACTCTCAGCAACACTTCAGAATCTCTGGTACTGCAGTATTGCTCTCATCCCAATCCCACTCGCTTGGCATTTTCATGGCTTGTAACTCACCTCTCCAAGACCAGCTGTACCTTTCTTTTGAACTGTTTCCAAAGGCCTGCACACACTCCCGTAATTACTGCAGCCCATTCGTTTCCCTGTTATCGGAGCCCCGCGCCAGAGAGGTTCTTTGGGGCGCGTTGATAGAGCGTGGGTGGACTGGACCCCCCCACCTGGTCTACATGGCTACAGGCAGTGAGTACGAACGAGTTCGGAAAATTGGGCTATACAGACTGATTCCTCTACTTCTTTTTTCTTCTTGTTCTCGTTCTTCTTTTTGTTTTTATGTTTTTTGTTTTTGTTTCTTTTTCTTGTTTTTGTTGTTGTTGTTGTTGTTCTTCTTCTTCTTCTTCTTCTTCTTCTTCTTCCTCTTCTTTTTCTTCTTCTTCTTCTTCTTCTTCTTCTTCTTCTTCTTCTTCTTCTTCTTCTTCTTCTTCTTCTTCTTCTTCTTCTTCTTCTTCTTCTTCTTCTTCTTCTTCTTCTTCTTCTTCTTCTTCTTCTTTATAAATAGATAGACAGACAGACAGACAGACAGACAGACAGAGATACATTGTATAACATCATCACCCTCTTCATCATCATTGTCATCATCGTCATCATCATCATCATATGAGATAATGTAGATACAACGATACATACATGGAGATGTATTTGTATGTATGTGTCTTATAATTTTGTATGTGTGTGCCTATATGATACGTACGTACTGTGTATGTTTCTAAACGCAGTTTGTCGTGCGCAAGCGTTGTGCTCTTTTCAAAAGTATTCGTTGTTATCTTGATTCTTTCAACATACAATTTTAAACCGTGGACTTCTCCTACCAAACAACACAGTTGTCGGCGATCTCGCAGATGTTTCGAAAGACTGCCCAAGCCTGACTTTTTGTGAGCATGTACAAGGTATCAATGATTAATCATTGTTTCCAATCAGTGAGCAGTAGGGGACCATTAATAATTAAAACTTAGCCATTCCTTTGTCCGAGAAGTTCGACTCTGCTACTGTCCTGAAAGGAGCTCTCACAGTGTGAATCCGCAATGTGCCACTGTCACTAAAGACGGTGTTACACTGAACTTTTTCTATTAGACAGAATCTAAAGGTGCTGTCACATTATGCCAACTACTTTTACACCAAGCAAGCCGGTTTTGTGAGCGGGAGTCTAGAAGTTTTGTCACATTACGCTAGATGTTCTCATATTACACTAGCTCCTTTAACAACTAAGTTTGCCGACTTTATGAGACAGACTTTGAGAGAGTTGTCACATTACCCTTGGTGTTGTCACATTACCCTTGGTGTTGTCACATTACCCTTGGTGTTGTCACATTATCCTTGGTGTTGTCACATTACCCTTGGTGTCACATTACCCTTGGTGTTGTCACATTACCCTTGGTGTTGTTACATTACCCTTAGTGTTGTCACATTACCCTTGGTGTTGTCACATTACCCTTGGTGTTGTCACATTACCCTTGGTGTTGTCACATTACCCTTGGTGTTGTCACATTACCCTTGGTGTTGTCACATTACCCTTGGTGTTGTCACATTACCCTTGGTGTTGTCACATTACCCTTGGTGTTGTTACATTACCCTTGGTGTTGTTACATTACCCTTGGTGTTGTCACATTACCCTTGGTGTTGTCACATTACCCTTGGTGTTGTCACATTACCCTTGGTGTTGTCACATTACCCTTGGTGTTGTCACATTACCCTTGGTGTTGTCCCTTGAAGCCTATCATGGATTCATCTACACTCAAGTCACGGCCTGGATTGTACTGTGACTTGAACAAGGGCTTCAACATGTTGAGAAAGGGCCTAATTTTGAAGAGGGGATCATAGTCAGGGCTGTCACGCCCAGGTGTGTTGCTGGTATCTCGCAGGTGAAAATATTGATTCAGCTTCAAGAACCTTGTTTTTGGCATGACAGCACTGACCCATGATTCAGAAAATTTGTCGTCTGTAGACCAGTAGAGGTGCACCCTTGGCACAGGTTTCATCCCCATCATGATCAGCATCGACAGGTAAGCTTTCATTTCTGCTGGTGTTGTGTCTGACCATAAGGGGTCTGTGGCTAAGCCCTTAGCAGCGATCTTTTGCCTGGCGTAATTATTTGTTTCATCAGCTGCTGTTTGAAAAAACAGCTCAGGCACAAATAAAAAAAAATAATCCAGTGGTTTGGCATCGAGAGGGAGAGTGTGAGTGGGGCCAGTTGGCAGTACGAATTCATTCACTGCGACCGGCGCGCCTGCACTTCGCCACGTCGTCTGCAACGATGCCAGTGGAATGTCGTCGTCAGGGTCACTTTCCTCTTCACTATCTTCTCCAATTTCATCTCCATCTTCAGCTACTTCAATTTCGACATCAGATTCGTTGCCTAAATCTCTTTCACATTCCTCCAGTTGTCGCAAAATAGCTTGCGTTTCCTCATCAGTGTAATCTTCGAACATTTCTTCTTCGTAAATGGCAGCCATTTTCAACACAAAGAAAGCGTGTGAATGAAAAGGTCGGACGCTGACCGATATCTTGTAAATGAGGCGATGTGTGGTACCAGACTCAGCATCATTCTTTCATTGGTTTATCCTGACTTTCGCGGGAAACTTCATTCATGAGGTGTGTGTAACCCCTAGTGCTTAGAGCGTGATGGAAATTCCCCACCAGGCCTAAGTAACGGGAGGCGGGCTGCGGCGGGTGTAAATAAAAAGCGGGGTTTCCCGGCCGGCGGGCTGCGGCGGGATAAAATGGGAAAGGGTTAACAACTAAGTTTGCCGACTTTATGAGACAGACTTTGAGAGAGTTGTCACATTACCCTTGGTGTTGTCACATTACCCTTGGTGTTGTCACATTACCCTTGGTGTTGTCACATTATCCTTGGTGTTGTCACATTACCCTTGGTGTCACATTACCCTTGGTGTTGTCACATTACCCTTGGTGTTGTTACATTAACCTTGGTGTTGTCACATTACCCTTGGTGTTGTCACATTACCCTTGGTGTTGTCACATTACCCTTGGTGTTGTCACATTACCCTTGGTGTTGTCACATTACCCTTGGTGTTGTCACATTACCCTTGGTGTTGTCACATTACCCTTGGTGTTGTTACATTACCCTTGGTGTTGTTACATTACCCTTGGTGTTGTCACATTACCCTTGGTGTTGTCACATTACCCTTGGTGTTGTCACATTACCCTTGGTGTTGTCACATTACCCTTGGTGTTGTCACATTACCCTTGGTGTTGTCACATTACCCTTGGTGTTGTCACATTACCCTTGGTGTTGTCACATTACCCTTGGTGTTGTCACATTACCCTTGGTGTTGTCACATTACCCTTGGTGTTGTCACATTACCCTTGGTGTTGTCACATTACCCTTGGTGTTGTCACAATACCCTTGGTGTTGTCACATTACCCTTGGTGTTGTCACATTACCCTTGGTGTTGTCACATTATCCTTGGTGTTGTCACATTACCCTTGGTGTTGTCACATTATCCTTGGTGTTGTCACATTATCCTTGGTGTTGTCACATTACCCTTGGTGTTGTCACATTACCCTTGGTGTCACATTACTCTTGGTGTTGTCACATTACCCTTGGTGTTGTCACATTGCCCTTGGTGTTGTCACATTATCCTTGGTGTTGTCACATTATCCTTGGTGTTGTCACATTACCCTTGGTGTCACATTACCCTTGGTGTTGTCACATTATCCTTGGTGTTGTCACATTATCCTTGGTGTTGTCACATTACCCTTGGTGTCACATTACCCTTGGTGTTGTCACATTACCCTTGGTGTTGTCACATTATCCTTGGTGTTGTCACATTACCCTTGGTGTTGTCACATTACCCTTGGTGTTGTCACATTACCCTTGGTGTTGTCACATTACCCTTGGTGTTGTCACATTACCCTTGGTGTTGTCACATTACCCTTGGTGTTGTCACATTACCCTCGGTGTTGTCACATGACCCTTGGTGTTGTCACATTACCCTTGGTGTTGTCACATTAAACTAACTCCTATGCAAACTGTAAGAGACCATCAAGTGCACTCGACTTATTAATGCAAAAATCAAGATACTTTGTTGTTTCTTGTGGGAAATATGTCAGAAAAGACCTTTGAAGCTTCTCCTGGTTCAGGGAAACAGTTTTCCCAACTGCCTCCGACAGTTTCACTTTTGTTTACTCAAGATAGCGTCATTCCGTATGTGTTTCGGCTCAATTTCCATATGACAAGAGTGGTAGTCAAGTGGGGGTAAAATATCAGACTTTCAATCGGAAGATTCGGATTCGATCCTGCCTGGGTAACCCCCCCCCCCCCCCCCGCCTGATGTGTAAAGGGTGGAGATTTTTTTTTTCTCCCGATTTTACAAGTCAATATGCCAGTGACTCTTTACTTGTGTATATCCTGTCAGTGTCTGGACAGTTTTCGTGTGTATAGCCTATCAGTGTCTAGACTGTCTTCGTGCGTATAGCCTATCAGTGTCTAGACTGTCTTCGTGTGTATAGCCTATCAGTGTCTAGACTGTCTTCGTGTGTATAGCCTATCAGTGTCTAGACTGTCTTCGTGTGTATAGCCTGATAGTGTCTAGACTGTCTTCGTGTGTATAGCCTATCAGTGTCTAGACTGTCTTCGTGTGTATAGCCTATCAGTGTCTAGACTGTCTTCGTGTGTATAGCCTATCAGTGTCTAGACTGTCTTCGTGTGTATAGCCTATCAGTGTCTAGACTGTCTTCGTGTGTATAGCCTATCAGTGTCTAGACTGTCTTCGTGTGTATAGCCTATCAGTGTCTAGACTGTCTTCGTGTGTATAGCCTATCAGTGTCTAGGCTTTCTTCGTGTGTATAGCCTGATAGTGTCTAGACTGTCTTCGTGTGTATAGCCTAATAGTGTCTATAGTATCTTCGTGTGTATAGCCTGATAGTGTCTAGGCTGTCTTCGTGTGTATAGCCTAATAAGGTCTGGACTGTCTTCGTGTGTATAGCCTGATAGTGTCTAGACTGTCTTCGTGTGTACAGCCTGATAGTGTCTAGGCTGTCTTTGTGTGTATAGCCTAATAGTGTCTAGGCTGTCTTTGTGTGTATAGCCTGATAGTGTCTAGGCTGTCTTTGTGTGTATAGCCTGATAGTGTCTAGACTGTCTTCGTGTGTATAGCCTAATAAGGTCTGGACTGTCTTCGTGTGTATAGCCTATCAGTGGCTACATTGTCTTCGTGTGTATAGCCTATCAGTGTCTAGACTGTCTTCGTGTGTATAGCCTATCAGTGTCTAGATTGTCTTCGTGTGTATAGCCTATCAGTGTCTAGACTGTCTTCGTGCGTATAGCCTGATAGTGTCTAGACTGTCTTCGTGTGTATAGCCTATCAGTGTCTAGACTGTCTTCGTGCGTATAGCCTGTCAGTGTCTAGACTGTCTTCGTGTGTATAGCCTATCAGTGTCTAGATTGTCTTCGTGTGTATAGCCTGATAGTGTCTAGACTGTTTTCGTGTGTATAGCCTATCAGTGTTTAGACTGTCTTCGTGTGTATAGCCTGATAGTGTCTAGACTGTCTTCGTGTGTATAGCCTGATAGTGTCTAGACTGTCTTCGTGTGTATAGCCTATCAGTGTTTAGACTGTCTTCGTGTGTATAGCCTGATAGTGTCTAGAGTGTCTTCGTGTGTATAGCCTGATAGTGTCTAGACTGTCTTCGTGTGTATAGCCTATCAGTGTCTAGACTGTCTTCGTGTGTATAGCCTATCAGTGTCTAGACTGTCTTCGTGTGTATAGCCTATCAGTGTCTAGACTGTCTTCGTGTGTATAGCCTATCAGTGTCTAGGCTTTCTTCGTGTGTATAGCCTATCAGTGTCTAGGCTTTCTTCGTGTGTATAGCCTGATAGTGTCTAGACTGTCTTCGTGTGGATAGCCTATCAGTGTCTAGACTGTCTTCGTGTGTATAGCCTGATAGTGTCTAGACTGTCTTCGTGTGGATAGCCTATCAGTGTCTAGACTGTCTTCGTGTGTATAGCCTATCAGTGTCTAGGCTGTCTTCGTGTGTATAGCCTATCAGTGTCTAGGCTGTCTTCGTGTGTATAGCCTATCAGTGTCTAGGCTGTCTTCGCGTGTATAGCCTATCAGTGTCTAGGCTGTCTTTGTGTGTATAGCCTGATAGTGTCTAGACTGTCTTCGGGGGTATAGCCTAATAGTGTCTATAGTGTCTTCGTGTGTATAGCCTGATAGTGTCTAGGCTGTCTTCGTGTGTATAGCCTAATAAGGTCTGGATGTCTTCGTGTGTATAGCCTGATAGTGTCTAGACTGTCTTCGTGTGTATAGCCTGATAGTGTCTAGACTGTCTTCGTGTGTGCAGCCTGTCAGTGAGTATACTCCCGCCCTCTCTGTCTTCAGCGACAGGGAATAGATTCGTGTGGAGGGTCATGATCGCCAAAGCCATCCTGCATGGCACATAAGATGATGATGATGTATAGACTGTCTTCGTGTGTTTAGCCTGTCAGCGGCTAAACTGTGTACGTGTGTATAGCCACGCAGAACATCAGATCATCATCATCATCAAGTGCCTTGCCACATGGCGTTGGCGATCATGGCCCTCCAAATGTTTCTATCCCTAGTTGCTGTAAGCGCATCCTCCACCTTCTCTGTCTTCAGCCCACTCTGCAAATCCGTCCAATATTTTTTCCCTGGGTCTACCTGGTCTCTCTTTCCCTCCAGCTTTCCCGTTGTGACCAGGTGCCCCAATTCCCCTTTCCTCATAAAATGGCCTATAAATGTTGCATGTCTTTTCCTAATCTTCCTTTTGAATGATCTTCTTGTGTCTGCCTCCATCAAAACTGTCTCGTTTGTTTTTATTGCTGTCCATGGAACTCTCAACATTCTTCTTAGAAACCACATCTCGGCTGCCTGAATCTTGTTCTGGCTTTGCTTGTTGACTGTTTAGATATACACGTTAAAGATCCTGTAGGTCACGTCAGTGTCCAGTGGCCGATGGAACCAAAACAAACCAACCAACCAACACTCAGTATGCGCGCCCACCAAAGACGGATACTTTGCAGCAACATTCTGAATTCAAAGTATAGGGAAAGCAACATGTAAACACAGACGGAAAAAATCGCAAATCTGTCTCTGTATCTGTCTCTGTCTCTCTCTGTCTCTCTCTGTCTCTGTCTGTCTGTCTGTCTGTCTCTCACTCTGTATCTCCGTCTCTCTCTCTGTCTCTGTTTTCCGTCCTCTCTCCTGTCTCCCTGTCTCTGTCTCTGTCTGTTCTGTCTGTCTCTCACTCTCTCCCCCCCCACCACACACACAACCACTTACACACTAATGCAACGTACAACCACGCGCGCGCGCGCGCGCGCGCACACACACACACACACACACACACACACACACACACACACACACGCTGCACACACAAACACATACACACAAACACATACACACACACACGCTGCACACACAAACACATACACAAACACACACACAAACACACACACAAACACACACACACACGCACACACATACACACACATAAACACAAACGAACGCATGCACGCACGGACAAACGCACACACACACACACACACACACACATGTAAAACACAGTACACACACATAAACACAAACTAACGCATGCATGCACGGACAAACGCACACACACACACACACACACACACACACACACACACACACGTAAAACACAGTACAAAATACACATATATAGATACACTCTCTGGCATGCACAAACAAGACAGTGCAGTCCAAAAGAAAAAAGGAAAGATTGCATAAGGTAATGCAAAACATCCACAAAATGTCACCAATAAAAATGATAAGCGTGTCCCCTGTATAGAGATGCCTGTATTGACTTGCAGATTTCTCCATCTTTGAGACAGAAAAAAAAGCTTTTCGCGAGAAAATGGAATGTTTGCCAGATAGTAACCGCCTTTGCAATGAATTTCTTTTTCTGAGAATCATAGAATAAGTAGAGAGATAAGAAAGAACCTGCAGAATTGCAAATAATCTTTTTCGCTGTTTATTCTGTATCGAGTTTGTGAAGAATTCTTATATCTCTTGATTTTCTTATTCATTACGATTTTTTTTGAGAGGAACAACGAAAGTAGATCTGAAGCAAATATTAATCCAATTTCTAATCTGACGTGTCGATCCTGTAGCCATATTAAATACAAATCAGTGCATTGATTCACTTCAAAATTTTCGTATTCTTCGTTTTATGACTGAAGATTTAAATTGTTAAGAATTATAGAACAATTATTTTCATTTATTTCTTTTCGTTGTTGCTTCTCCCTATTTACTTATACCTACCTCCGTTTCTTGTCTTTCTTTCTTTTCTCTTTTCTTTTTCAGTTTTCGTTATTGAGAAAAGGGATTGTTACATATCGACCGGAGAGAGGGTGTGTCAGTGTGTGTGTCTATCTGTATGTCTTTGATATATACGTATTAGCAAGACTTTCTCAACCAGAAGAATCTTTATTTTTACTGAATTTGGGTCAAAAATGTACATTATTGAGGAATTGCGAATGCATCAGGTTTGGGTTTTTTGTTGTTGTTGTTTTTTGTTTTGTTTTGTTTTGTTTTTGTTTTGTTTTTTTTTTGGGGGGGGGGGGGGGTCATGACGCCAACGTCACCGTTGCACGGACTAAAAAAGTGAGTGCCCCAAATCAGCACGTTTTGAGGAAAGTGTATGAATAGCGTTTATCCAGGAACTTTGACAAAATTCACATTGTTTTCATTGTTGTGAGGGCCTAGTATTTTTCCCAGTTTACGTCAAGAATTATTTGATTAAGTGCTTCGTCATCACGATGACTTTGAGAAGTGCAAAAACTGATTATGCTCTTTTATACTTTTGACATCAAAAGAAAGATTTTTTAGAATGGCTTGACCATCTTGTTGGGTTCCTCTTTCTTTTCTTTTTTATTCTTTTTTTGGTGAAGCACATACCATGGCATTATCCTGATCCCGTGGAACTTAGAGGTCAAGCTGGAAATGGACCCGGAAGAGAAAAAAATAGTGTATCTCTCATTTATTTTCATGCGATGTGGAGTTAAACAAAAACTCTTTGCGTGAAAATATTAACTCTCTGTGACAAACTATTTTCCCCTTTTTTTCTGTCAGATAAATGAAAACTGTTTGAGTAGTTTGGCCCCTGTGGGGATGCCGGGGACTCTTTCAGTATAAACAGTATTCCCAACTTCTGGAAATTCTGTGCCAGACATTTTCCTCTTTTCTGTCACTCTGTATCTGCCTTGCTCCTGTCTGTTATTTCTTCCTTACTGTATGTGTTGTATAAAGCCTTACATACCTTCTGCTGGGACTGATAACTCGGTACACGTATTAACTGCATTTTTGACTCAAAGGAAATGTGATGTGCTGAAGCAAGTTCAGGTAAATTAGGCCAGCTTTTGTGCATGCTTTAATGCACCTAGTTATGTTCATGCATTTGTATTCAGAAACAGAAGAACAAGAAAACCAATATAAGCGCGTATCCAACGAGACAAAACAAAACAAGCGCAAATTTTCGACCTACTAGCCTTTGTCAAGCGCGAACGCACGGTCACAAACAGATCACAGACACCAAACAATGGATAATAAAAACGGGACTAAAAACTTCCCTGCCGCCTCGTCCAGTGGGTAAGAATTTCTTACCCATTGGACGAGGCGGCAGGGAAATTTTTAGTCCCGTTTTTATTATCCATTGTTTGGTGTCTGTGATCTGTTTGTGACCGTGCGTTCGCGCTTGACAAAGGCTAGTTGGCCGAAAATTTGCGCTTGTTTTGTTTTGTCTCGTTGGATACGCGCTTATATTGGTTTTCTTGTTCTTCTGGTTCGTGTTTGCTTGGGCGCGGGCAGTCACACTTGTTTTGGAATTTGTATTCAGGGTTTT
>CM060311.1:40516948-40524448 GCA_030674185.1 Monoplex corrugatus
CTGACTGTCTGTCTGTCTGCTTGCCCACCTGCCTGTCTTCCCTCTGTCTGTTTGTTTGTCTGTCTGTCTGTCTGTCTCTCTGTCTGTCTGTCTGTCTGTCTGCTCTCTCTCTCTCTCTCTCTCTCTCTCTCTCTCTCTCTCTCTCTCTCTCTTTCCTAGCTAAGAAGTATTTCAGCCGGCCACCAAATTTTTGCTCGTTCACGATCTGCAGGAAGCGAGGAGGAAATTGAGGCATTTGTTGGAGAACAAGGAGGAGAGAATGAATCCATTGCTCAAACAGACCCCCTGAGTGATTCCCCTTTATTGGCACTGACCGTGTGATCGACCCTTGGAAGTGGACTGACGGGCTGGCTTCTTGGCTCTGTTTAACCCTTTAACTCCTGCACCCTATGCACCAACTGCAAAAATGTAACCTTTGATTCCCTCACCCTATAATGTAACCCTTTGATTCCCTCACCCTATCTACCAGCTTCCTGCAGGAAGCTAGTGTACAGAGTGAGGGAGTCAAAGGTTAAATTTTTGCTTTGTCAGCATGATAACAGTGCAGGATGCTGGTGGACAGGGTGCGGGAGTCAAAGGGTTAATTGACAAGGTGGCTGTTGACCTGATGTCTGGAGTTCCATTCCCGGTTGGTTCAGTGGACAGAGTTCTGGAACCATTGTTTAATGTTTCGGGCTCAGTCCTTGTCTGACATGAACACAAAGAAAACGAAAATAAAAAATATGGTCAAGCCATTGGAAGAGTCTCTGTTTTTATACACGATAAACAGATTCCAGATTTTCGTTTTTATTTTTAAAGTACATTTTTTTTAATGCGTGTGACCGTAACCTTAGCGTTAGACTTCCGAGACTTTTTTTTTTTCTTCGCGATTCCTCTATGATCTCTATGTTGAGCCACGTTTGGTAAAGATCCTTCTAGACTTAGTTGAGGAAAACTTGCTGGCACATGTTTCGTCACAGACAGACAGAGACAGACAGACAGACAGACAGACAGACAGCGTCTATCTCCAGTCGATTTGAAACAATCTCCAATTTTTTTCAATTGAAAAAAAAAACGGAGGAGTTGAAATGTGCACTGTTTGCTTTCTATATTGATGCGCCAATCGTTCTGGTAGTACTGCAGCTCTGATGATTCTTTTCCAACCTGCAGCGTCAAAACATGTCTGCTGATTAGAATCATTCTGGACCTAGAGTTCTGATCATGATAGCTAAGCGTTCTATCTCCATCCACAATGTAGAATAGACATTACATGCATAT
The DNA here is from genome assembly GCA_030674185.1 of Monoplex corrugatus. NCBI lineage: Eukaryota > Metazoa > Mollusca > Gastropoda > Littorinimorpha > Ranellidae > Monoplex > Monoplex corrugatus. The sequence goes on from CM060311.1 coordinate 40,518,206, forward strand.
GTATCCAGTATTTTTGTCATTGCCCACTTAAATCTAACAGTTGTCCCGTGTATTGCCCATATAATGTAATCCCATTTCCCGCGTATTGCCTATTTAATGCAGTCCTTTTTTTGTGTCATTGGCCGTTTAATATAACCATTATTGTGCACATTACTCATTTACTGCAGCCCCTTTTCTGCTTATTGCCCATTTAATGCAACGATTATTCTGCGCCTTGCCCATTTAGCGTAATACTTTCCCCGTGCATTGCCCAATTAATGTGACCCTTTTACCGTGCGTTGCTCATTTAATATAACTCTTTTTCTGCGCATTGTCTTCCAGCTTAACCCTTTTCCCTCGCACTCCCGATTTAATGTAACCCTTTTTCCGCCGCATTGCCTGATAAATGCAACCCTTTTTCTGCATACTGACCATTTAATGTAACCTGTTTTATTCTACTCGTTGCCCATTTTGATCTAATCCTTTTTCTGCTCAGCGACTATTGTAATCTGTCCGACATTCTGCACGTTGCCCATTTTAATGTAACAGTTATTTCGTGCATTGCCCATTTTAATGTAACAGTTATTTCGTGCATTGCCCATTTTAATGTAACAGTTATTTCGTGCATTGCCCATTGTAATGTAATAGTTATTTCGTGCATTGCCCATTTTAATGTAACAGTTATTTCGTGCATTGCCCATTGTAATGTAATAGTTATTTCACACATTGCCCATTTTAATGTAACAGTTATTTCACACATTGCCCATTTTAATGTAACAGTTATTTCGCGCATTGCCCATTGTAATGTAACAGTTATTTCGCGCATTGCCCATTGTAATGTAATAGTTATTTCACACATTGCCCATTGTAATGTAACAGTTATTTCACACATTGCCCATTGTAATGTAACAGTTATTTCGCGCATTGCCCATTGTAATGTAACATTATTTCGCACATTGCCCATTTTAATGTAACAGTTATTTCGTGCAGTGCCCATTTTATTGTAACATTTGTTTCGTGCATTGCCCATTGTAATGTAACATTTGTTTCGTGATTTGCTCATTGTAATGTAACATTTGTTTCGTGATTGCCCATTGTAATGTAACATTTGATTTCGTGCATTGCCCATTGTAATGTAACAGATATTTCGCGCAATGCCCATTTTATTGTAACATTTGTTTCGTGCATTGCCCATTGTAATGTAACATTTGTTTCGTGCATTGCCCTTGTAATGTAACATTTGTTTCGTGCATTGCCCATTGTAGTGTAACATTTGTTTCGTGCATTGCCCATTGTAGTGTAACATTTGTTTCGTGCATTGCCCATTGTAATGTAACAGATATTTCGCGCAATGCCCATTTTATGTAACATTTGTTTCGTGCATTGCCCATTGTAATGTAACATTTGTTTCGTGCATTGCCCATTGTAATGTAACAGTATTTCGCGCAATGCCCATTGTAATGTAACATTTGTTTCGTGCATTGCCCATTGTAATGTAACAGATATTTCGCGCAATGCCCATTTTAATGTAACATTTGTTTCGTGCAAGCCCATTTTAATGTAACAGTCATTTCGCGCATTGCCCATTTTAATGTAACAGTTATTTCGTGCATTGCCCATTTTAATGTAACAGTCATTTCGTGCATTGCCCATTTTAATGTAACAGTTATTTCGCGCATTGCCCATTTTAATGTAACAGTTATTTCGTGCATTGCCCATTGTAATGTAACAGTTATTTCACACATTGCCCACTTTAATGTAACAGTTGTTTTGTGCATTGCCCACTTTAATGTAACAGTTGTTTTGCGCATTGCCCATTGTAATGTAACAGTTGTTTTGTGCAATGCCCATTTTAATGTTTCAGTTATTTCGTGCAATGTCCATTTTAATGTTTCAGTTATTTCGTGCATTGCCCATTTTAATGTTTCAGTTATTTTGTGCATTGCCCTTTTTAATGTAACAGTTATTTCGGCATTGCCCAATTTAATGTAACAGTTATTTCTCGTAATGCCCACTTCACTGTAACAATTATTCTGGTGTTTAAGGTCTATGGGTCGATGTCAACCCGACTGTTCAAAAGACACCTGATTTCTGCCTGTCTCAATGTGTTTGTTATTCTAGTTGGGTGTTCAGAATCTGATATCTGTAGCTTTCATCCCAGGCTGCAGCGGAGGTATTGACCTGTCAACTGCCCATGTGAATATGTCAATCGATACGGCGCGATGCTTCACATTCGCGTTCCATCTGGGTTGCAATGTGGACATTTTTGTTTGCTCAGTGCCAAGCTTAACGGTGCTTTTCACTCTGAGGTTCCAGATCTGATATGTCCAGGTTTCATGCCAGTCTGTGACACAAACGTGTGAACCTGCACACTGACTCTGACGACGCAATCAACTTGATACTCGAGGTTTAATTTCTGAAATGGCATCTCAGCTTTGTGACGGCGGTAATGGATGGTGCTCTATTGTAACAGCGCGCTCTCTTTGGGTGAGAGCAGCTCCAATATTTCCTGGTATATTTATTTCACCAGACGGCAGATGCACGTCAGAAATAGCAGCAGAATCCGCCAAGCCAAAACAGCATTCAAGAAAATGACAAGCATTCTTGCCAACAAATGCCTATCAATTAACATCAGGAAGAGGGTTCTTGATGCTATATAGAACCGATACTGTTATGTGGTTGTGAGGCGTGGACAGTCAACAAGCAAAGCCATAACAAGATTGAGGCAACCGAGATGTGGTTTCTAAGAAGAATGTTGAGAGTTCCATGGACAGCAAAGAAAACAAACAAGACAGTCTTGATGGAGGCAGACACAAGAAGATCATTCATAAGGAAGATTAGGAAAAGGCAACAATTATAGGCCATTTTATGAGGAAAGGGGAATTGGAGCACCTGGTCACAACGGGAAAGCTGGAGGGAAAGAGAGCACCAGGTAGACCCAGGGAGAAAATATTAGACGGGCTTGCAGAGTGGCTGAAGACAGAGAGGGTGGAAGGTGTGCTTGCGGCAGCAAGGGATAGAAATAGATGGAAGGCCATGATCACCAACGCCATGTGGCAAGGCACTTGATGATGATGATGAAATTCGTTATACGTAACGCACCAACGCCAGACCTGCACCTTGACCAAGCCCCTGGACATGAAATTATCACCTGTGAGATGTGCAGGTTGAGAAGAGAAAAAAAAGCTGTCAACAAGACAGGACACCACATGATCAGAAACATCAAAATCAGACAAATGGTGGGAAGAACGCCAGTCCTCCACTATACTCATCAACAGAGAATTAAGTAGTTTGGTCATCTAACCAGGATGTAAAGGCCACCAAGCTAGTTCAGAAAGCGGTCCAACGATCAGATCTCTGGAATTAAAGCGAGAGGTAGACTAAGAAAGGCCTGGATTGATGGCGTGAAACAGACCTTGACGTCACTGGGTGATTTCGCTGGTGACCGTCAACACTTTCTCTGTCTCTCTCTCTGTCTCTGTCTGTCTCTCTCTCTGTCTCTGTCTGTCTCTGTCTCTGTCTGTCTGTCTGTCTGTCTGTCTGCCTGTGTCTGTCTGTGTCTGTGTCTCTCTGTCTATCTGTCTGTCTGTCTCCTCTGTCTCTGTCTGTGTCTGTCTATCTGTCTCTGTCTGTCTGTCTGACTCTATCTTCCTGCCCGTCTGGCTGTCTTCCTGTCTGGTTGTCTGCCCCTCTCTCTGTCTCTGTCTCTGTCTCTCTCTCTCTCTCTCTCTGTCTCTCTCTCTTTCTCTGCGACAGCCTGTAACGGTACATGATAGAATAAGATGAAGAATTAGTTATATACACGAAACCACGAATAGATGATACAAACACGATAAAGCTAAAAATTGAGGTCAAACACACGATTGTGACTTGTTTATTACCCGCCTCAGAACTTCACTAACCCAGTATTTGTACAGTGTTTGTTCGCTGTCTCAGGAACGCGTACGAGCCGTTTGCAGCTACTGTGTACACTTGAGAGGGTGACATCAGGAAAATGCAAATTGTGCACTTATTTATACATGCATTCCCATCTCGCCCAGCTTAAGTGATTTGAGATAAAGCAGTGGCATCAGCTGTGAAGATTTCCGTCTTGAACTTGTTGATTTCTTTCTTTCTTGTCTTTTTGTCTTTAGTTTGGTTGGTTGGTTGATTTTTTTTCTTTGTAATTTGGTTTCTTTTTGTTTTTGTTTTCTGTTGGTTTTTCGTTGTTGTTGTTTGTTTGTTTGTTTTGCTTTTCATTTGTATGTTTGACGAAAAGGCAGTTCGCCGAAGTTTTCTGTCTTGCTTGTTTTATTCTTTTCTGACTTGTGTGTGTTTATTTGGATACATTTCCAAACACATGAACGTGGATAAATTGTTTTAATACTTGTTATGCGAGATGCTTTGGGCATCCATTGATTTAACATCTACTTTATGGACGTGTTGATAAATAGCGATGATTTGATGTGTTAAAGATGTTGAAAGATTGTTGTGTGTGTGTGTTTGTGTTTGTACGTGTTATGTGCAGTGTATTTGTATGGATGGTATATATGTGTGTGAAAATGTTGTGCTTTAAATCTTTGTCGTTCGTTGAACATGGTTGACATGGAGACAGAGCTAACCGCCTTCCAGTCTGACTGTGAGTTCAAACCTAGCTCGAGTGATTTTGTACGTGCAGTCCACCCGGCTGCCAGTGGGTATCCTACCCTGTTCAGGACACATAATCATCATGTGCCTTGCCGCATGGCGTTGGCGATCATGCCCTCCATATGCATCTATCCCCTGTCGCCGAAAGCGCATCTTCCACTCTCTCTGTCCTCAGCCGACCCTGCAAGTCCGTCCAATATTTCTCCCTGGGTCTACTCGGTGCTCTTTTTCCCTCCAGCATTCCTGTTGTGACCAGGCGCTCTAATTCCCCTTTCTTTCATAAAATGGCCTGTAAATGTTGCCTGTCTTTTGCTAATCTTCCTTATGAATGATCTTTTTGTGTCTGCCTCCATCAAGAATGTCTCATTTGTTTTCTTTGCTGTCCTTGTAACTCTCAAAATTTTCTTAGAAATCAGATATAGGCTGCCTCAATCTTCAGGTTTGGGAAAGATAAAGCAGCGAGAAGGAAGAGTGGGATCCAAAAAAACTGCACGGGGTGGAGAGTATAAGGTTTCTATCACCTCACTGCTCAACGTGAAGCTTTAGAATTATGGTTCGCCTTTATTTTTCATTGTGTGTCGCGTGCTGTTGATGTGGTGTGTGTTGTGTGTTGTGTGTGTGTGTGTGTGTGTGTGTGTGTGTGTGTGTGTGTGTGTGTGTGTGTGTGTGTGTGTGTGTGTGTGTGTGCTGTGGTGTGTGTGTGTGATGTGTGGTGTGTGTGTGTTGTGTGTGGTGTGTGTGTGTGTGAGTGCGTGTATGTGTGTGTATGTGCTGTGTTGTGTGTGTGTAGTGTATGTGTGTGGTGTGTGTGTGTGTGTGTGTATGTGTTATGTGATGTGTGTGTGTGTGTATGGGTGTGTGTGTGTTGTGTGTGTGTGTGTTGTGTGTGTGTGTGTATGTGTGTTGTGTCTGTGTGTGTATGTGTGTGTGTGTGTGTTTGTGTGTGTGTGTGTGTATGTGTGTGTTCTTCTATCTTATATATCTCTATTATTATATCTTCTCTGTGTTTTGGTGTGTGTGTGTGTGTGTGTGTGTGTGTAAGATGTGTAAGAATATTTTTGGTCGAACAATGTATGAAGCTTTGAATATAATGGCACCAAAATTCTCCAAGAACACAATGAAGGACGGCTTATCAGTTTCCGAAAGGCCACGTTGATATTCCTTTAATACTACGCTCCTCGTATTTGCCATCGATGTGTCCCAAAGAGCGAGGTCGATGGAGACATTCTGTGTTTATTGATGGTTCTTTGGTGGTTCCCATCTTTTTCGGTCCTTGAGAAAACGTCGTTTATATACGTGTGTGTGTGTGTGTGTGTGTGTGTGTGTGTGTGTGTGTGTGTGTGTGTGTGTGTGTGTGTGTGTGTGTGTGTTGTGTTGTGTTGTGTTGTGTTGTGTTGTGTGTGTGTGTGTGTGTGTGTGTTGGTGTGTGTGTGTGTTGTGTGTTGTGTGTGTGTGTGTGTGTGTCTGTGTTGTGTTGTTTGTATGGTCTCTCTGTCTGTCTTCTCTGTCTCTGTCTTGTTCTCTGTCGGTTCTCTTCTCTCTGTCTGTCTGTCTGTTCTGTCTCTCTGTCTCTCTCTCTCTCTGTCTCTTCTCTTCTCCCTCCGTCCTCTGTGTCATGTTGTTGTGTTGTGTGTGTTG
>CM060311.1:40529448-40531948 GCA_030674185.1 Monoplex corrugatus
GGTATCCTGTTAATGACATGACTGCTGTTCTTGCAGCATTCCACTCTGTGATGACCTGTTGCTGTGGCAAGACCCAGCAGGTGGTATCCTGTTCATGACATGACTGCTGTCCTTGTAGCGTTCCAGTCTGTGATGACCTGTTGTTGTGGCAAGACCCAGCAGGTGGTATCCTGTTCATGACATGACTGATGCCCTTGCAGCGTTCCAATCTGAGATGGTGACGTATCTGCCAGAAGTCCTGTTGCTGGGGCAAGGCCATGGTGGTGGTGTCCTGCTGTCCTGGCAGCATTCCAGTCTGTGATGGTGTTCTGTACCACTGGGAGTCCAGCCGCTGGGTCAAGTCAGTGAAACTGACCAATCGCCGTGGTGTAGTAGTTAAAGCAACAAACTACCGAATGGAAGGTTGTGGGTTCGTATCCCCATGCGTGCCTGCGAACGAAAGTTTGAGTGTACCTAGAGTATGTTTTTGTATGTGTTTGTGCGTGCTTGTGTGTGTGTACGCGTGTGCGTGTGTGTAGGCGTAAGCTCGTGCGTGTGTGCCTGTGATGAATCGAGGTGTCTGGGGGAGGGGGAGGGAGAGAAGGAGGGAGGAACGTCCCTGTCCCTTGTGGCCCAATCCATCTTCAATTTCAGTCCTCATTTCATTCTCAGCGGGTATGCTATCGTTCTGTTTGATATTTGTTCGCATTTCCCTTCTCCACCCCCCGGTCCTTGCAGCATTCCAGTCTGTGATGGCCTGTTGTTATGGCAAGACCCAGTAGGTGATGTCCTGTTGTTATGGCAAGACCCAGTAGGTGATGTCCTGTTGTTATGGCAAGACCCAGTAGGTGATGTCCTGTTGTTATGGCAAGACCCAGTAGGTGATGTCCTGTTGTTATGGCAAGACCCAGTAGGTGATGTCCTGTTGTTATGGCAAGACCCAGTAGGTGATGTCCTGTTGTTATGGCAAGACCCAGTAGGTGATGTCCTGTTGTTATGGCAAGACCCAGTAGGTGATGTCCTGTTGTTGTGGCAAGACCCAGTAGGTGATGTCCTGTTGTTATGGCAAGACCCAGTAGGTGATGTCCTGTTGTTGTGGCAAGACCCAGTAGGTGATGTCCTGTTGTTATGGCAAGACCCGGTAGGTGATGTCCTGTTGTTATGGCAAGACCCAGTAGGTGATGTCCTGTTGTTATGGCAAGACCCAGTAGGTGATGTCCTGTTGTTATGGCAAGACCCAGTAGGTGATGTCCTGTTGTTATGGCAAGACCCAGTAGGTGATGTCCTGTTGTTATGGCAAGACCCAGTAGGTGATGTCCTGTTGTTATGGCAAGACCCAGTAGGTGATGTCCTGTTGTTATGGCAAGACCCAGTAGGTGATGTCCTGTTGTTATGGCAAGACCCAGTAGGTGATGTCCTGTTGTTGTGGCAAGACCCAGTAGGTGATGTCCTGTTGTTATGGCAAGACCCAGTAGGTGATGTCCTGTTGTTATGGCAAGACCCAGTAGGTGATGTCCTGTTGTTATGGCAAGACCCAGTAGGTGATGTCCTGTTGTTATGGCAAGACCCAGTAGGTGATGGCCTGTTGTTATGGCAAGACCCAGTAGGTGATGTCCTGTTGTTATGGCAAGACCCAGTAGGTGATGTCCTGTTGTTATGGCAAGACCCAGTAGGTGATGTCCTGTTGTTATGGCAAGACCCAGTAGGTGATGTCCTGTTGTTATGGCAAGACCCAGTAGGTGATGTCCTGTTGTTATGGCAAGACCCAGTAGGTGATGTCCTGTTGTTGTGGCAAGACCCAGTAGGTGATGTCCTGTTGTTATGGCAAGACCCAGTAGGTGATGTCCTGTTGTTGTGGCAAGACCCAGTAGGTGATGTCCTGTTGTTATGGCAAGACCCAGTAGGTGATGTCCTGTTGTTATGGCAAGACCCAGTAGGTGATGTCCTGTTGTTATGGCAAGACCCAGTAGGTGATGTCCTGTTGTTGTGGCAAGACCCAGTAGGTGATGTCCTGTTGTTATGGCAAGACCCAGTAGGTGATGTCCTGTTGTTATGGCAAGACCCAGTAGGTGATGTCCTGTTGTTATGGCAAGACCCAGTAGGTGATGTCCTGTTGTTATGGCAAGACCCAGTAGGTGATGTCCTGTTGTTATGGCAAGACCCAGTAGGTGATGTCCTGTTGTTATGGCAAGACCCAGTAGGTGATGTCCTGTTGTTGTGGCAAGACCCAGTAGGTGATGGCCTGTTGTTATGGCAAGACCCAGTAGGTGATGTCCTGTTGTTATGGCAAGACCCAGTAGGTGATGTCCTGTTGTTATGGCAAGACCCAGTAGGTGATGTCCTGTTGTTATGGCAAGACCCAGTAGGTGATGTCCTGTTGTTGTGGCAAGACCCAGTAGGTGATGGCCTGTTGTTATGGCAAGACCCAGTAGGTGATGTCCTGTTGTTATGGCAAGACCCAGTAGGTGATGTCCTGTTGTTATGGCAAGACCCAGTAGGTGATGTCCTGTTGTTATGGCAA
>CM060311.1:40541948-40544448 GCA_030674185.1 Monoplex corrugatus
ACTGGTTTATTCGATTGCCCATGTGATTGCCTGTGTGATTCAACGCTGTTTCAATGAAATGGAAACTAGTAGAAGGGTAAATGCGGGGTTGGGGGCAGTGGAAGAGATGTTTCTGTAATCAGTTGCGAGCAGATTGCCGTAATTACAGTTGTCTGTTTCGTTTTCATTCATTTTGGTTTGGTTTGTTCTGTTTTGTTTGTTTGTGTTCGCTTTTTAATGTACTTTCGATTGTGCTTTGTGGTGGTGGTGATGGTGGTGGTGGTGGTGGTGGTGGGTTGGTATGGTTTGGTTTGGGTTTGGGTTTTGATTATGTTTGGCTTGGTTTGCTTTCTGTTTGGTTTGGTTTGATTTAAGTCGGTTTGGTTTGGTTTGGTTTGGTTTGGTTTGGTTTGGTTTGGTTTGGTTTGGTTTGGTTTGGTTTAGGTTTGGTTGGGTTGGGTTGGGACGGGTTGGGTTGGGTTGGGTTGGGACGGGTTGGGTTGGGTTGGGTTGCGTTGCGTTGCGTTGCGTTGCGTTTGATTCGGTACGCTTTGATTTAGGTTTAGTTTGGCTTTGGTTTGATTTGGCTTTTGTTTTAGGTTCTATTGTTGTTTGTTGTTGTTGTTTTGTTGGTTTTTTTAATCTATTTTGTTGTGCTTTTATCATTTGGAGGTTTGTTCTTTTTTGGGGTCGCATATTTATCAAGTGGGATTTTCCATCTAGTTGGACTTTGCACTGAGAAGGACCAGTGACGATGGCATGTAGATGTCTGCAGATGCAGGATTGCACTGGCTTGTGGATTTTGAAATGGACCATGCTACTGATAGAAAGTTATAACCAGTAGATCAGAATCGCAATCGTGGGCCATTCTGATAACACAAGGAGAGTGTGGGTTTGATCCTCGAGCTTGCCACCGTGGTCACGTTAGTTCATTGGCGTAGAGCACGCTGCTTATAACGCAGAGCACGTGGGTTCCAACCTCAGGCGGGCCACAGATCTGTACACTTAAAGATCTGAAATATCTAACTTGTCTGTCTTTAATGCTCAGTGGAACAAGTATAAGCCACTGTTTTCTCAATAGAGAACAAATTCGTCTTTATGAGATTTTTTTAAAAAAATGTGATGTTCACTTTGAAACCTTCAGTGTATGAAATATTGTTGTGTTTTCTGTATGTTGTCCGATGTCTAAAAATGCTCCTCTTATGTGTATGAAATATTGTTTTTTCGTTACTACGTTGTATGCTGATATCAGTTCGTTGTAAACAAAAAATGAATGATAAAAATAAAGGTGGAAAAATATCTGATTTAATACCAAGCCGCAACAAAGGAAAAAAAATCCTTCATCTGCTTGCGGTTCATCTTAATGCTCCAATCATTCTGATGGTGCCAGCTTTTGACTGTTTCATGCGTCCTATTCTCTCTTTCCTCTCCGCTCCTTATTTCAAGACCTGACCAGCGCATAAGAAAAAGGGCCAAACTCAGAGTCTGCTAGATAACTTCTGGCAGATTTAGGTGAAGCGTATGTGGAAGTGACCGAGTGCCATGACTCGCTCTTGAACAAACTCCAGACTCCACTTTTATTTTTGTCCCTCTGACTTCCGAACACTGTCCACCAGCGTCCTGCGTTGCCAACCAAGCTAGCAAAACAAAAACTTAACCCTTTGACTCCCTCACCCTATCCACCAGCTTCCTGCAGGAAAAGGTTAAGTTTTTGCAGTTGGTGGATTGGGTGCGGAAGTCAAAGGGTTAAGTTTTTGCAGTTGGTGGATTGGGTGCGGAAGTCAAAGGGTTAAGTTTTTGCAGTTGGTGGATTGGGTGAGGGTGTCAAAGGGTTAAGCTTTTGCAGTTGGTGGATAGGGTGCGGGAGTCAAAGGGTTAAGTTTTTGCAGTTGGTGGATTGGGTGCGGGAGTCAAAGGGTTAAATTTTTGCAGTTGGTGGATTGGGTGCGAGAGTCAAAGGGTTAAGTTTTTGCAGTTGGTGGATTGGGCGAGGGAGTCAAAGGTTTAAGTTTTTGCAGTTGGTGGATTGGGTGCGGAAGTCAAAGGGTTAAGTTTTTGCAGTTGGTGGATTGGGTGCGGGTGTCAAAGGGTTAAGCTTTTGCAGTTGGTGGATAGGGTGCGGGAGTCAAAGGGTTAAGTTTTTGCAGTTGGTGGATTGGGTGCGGGAGTCAAAGGGTTAAATTTTTGCAGTTGGTGGATTGGGTGCGAGAGTCAAAGGGTTAAGTTTTTGCAGTTGGTGGATTGGGCGAGGGAGTCAAAGGTTTAAGTTTTTGCAGTTGGTGGATTGGGTGCGGAAGTCAAAGGGTTAAGTTTTTGCAGTTGGTGGATTGGGTGCGGGTGTCAAAGGGTTAAGCTTTTGCAGTTGGTGGATAGGGTGCGGGAGTCAAAGGGTTAAGTTTTTGCAGTTGGTGGATTGGGTGCGGGAGTGAAAGGGTTAATTTTTTTGCGGTTGGTGGATAGGGTGCGGGAGTCAAAGGGTTAATTTTTTGCAGTTGGTGGATTGGGCGCGGGAGTCAAAGGG